>JAPDPK010000223.1:0-641165 GCA_031772115.1 Heritiera littoralis
AACCAGGTTAACTGGCATTATGAAATGAAATTTTTATGTTCAAAGTTTCATTGCCTCTGTTGAGAGGAGCTCTTTATTTTTCAAAAGTCTCAATGCCTCTGGTGAGAAGAGCACAAAGATTATTTTTCAAAAGTTCCAATGCCTCTGGTGAGAGGAGCACAAAACTATTTTTCAAAGTTCCATTACCTCTGTTGAGAGGAGCTTTTTGTTTTTCAAAAGTTCCAATGCCTCTGGTGAGAGGAGCACAAGATTATTTTTCAAAAGTCTCAATGCCTCTGGTGAGAGGAGCACAAGATTATTTTTCAAAGTTCCAATGCCTCTGGTGAGAGGAGCACAAAACTATTTTTCAAAGTTCCAATGCCTCTGGTGAGAGGAGCACAAGGTTATTTTTCAAAAGTCTCAATGCCTCTGGTGAGAGGAGCACAAGATTATTTTTCAAAAGTTCCAATGCCTCTGGTGAGAGGAGCACAAGATTATTTTTCAAAGTTCCAATGCCTCTGGTGAGAGGAGCACAAGTTTATTTTTCAAAAGTCTCATAACCTCTAGTGAAAGGGGCTTTTATTTCATGATCATCTTGCATTCCTTAGTCTTATGATAGGAGAGACTAGGAATTTCACTTTGCATTCCTTAATCTTGTGATAGAAAAGATTAGGAAATCCCATTCATTTTTGCATTCCTTAGTCTTATGATAGGAGAGACTAGGAATTTCACTTTGCATTCCTTAATCTTGTGATAGAAAAGATTAGGAAATCCCATTCATTTTTGCATTCCTTAGTCTTATGATAGGAAAGACCAGGAAAACTTCATCTTGCATTCCTTAGTCTTATGATAGGAGAAACTAGGAATTTCATTTTGCATTCCTTAATCTTGTGATAGAAAGGATTAGGAAATCCCATTTTACTTTCATTTCCTTAGTCTTATGATAGGAGAGACTAGGAAAACTTCATCTAACATTCATTTCCTTAGTCTTATGATAGAAGAGGCTAGGAAATTTCATTTTGCATTTATTCCATAGCCTTATGAGAGAGATGGCTAGAAAATATCTCAAAAAAAATTTTTTTTGATAGGACTTGTATTTGGACAAAATGGTTGTCTATGTCTTTGCACCATTACTGTTTCACAGCAAAGTGCAAAGAGGGGCAACTGTAGACACCATTTTTGTCCGATTCTTTTTCAAACATTTTTAATTAATTAGTTTTTTATATTTGATTTTTAATTTTTATTTTTTTTTAGATTTAGAAATAAATTTTGGATTTTGATTTTGATTTTTATAGAATAAAATAAAGAAAATAAAAAAAAGGAAAAGAAGCAAATCAGAATTAATTTTGATAGGAAAGTAAAATTAAATGAGACTATTAAAGATTGAAAATCAAAATTTTGTGAAAAGGAAAGTCAAAATTAATATCGGATTCAAGTCCGATTCTTGAAATTTCCTAAAAAAGTTGATTCTTGATTTCCAAATTATTACCAAAAATAAAAAATATAGAAAATATAAAAGAAAAAATAAAAAGGAAAAAAAGAAAAACCTAGGTCTATAAAAGGTGGAGAAAAAACGTGGAGGACACAGAGGAGAGACCCTAGAAAAAACCTTGGAAAAAGAAAAACCCTAGAAAAAAAAACCCTAGAAAAAAGCTAGAGAAAGAGAAAACCCTATTGCCTCGACACTTCCCATGCTTGGTTGCCTTCCCCTCTCTTGGCCGACCCCATCATTCACAACAAATATCACTGTACCTTGCACGCTGCAGCCACACTACACCGCATCACTTCCTTGCATGGTTGCATTGTGACCAAGCCGCTCGTTTTTGCCTCTCCTTGCACAAACCAAGCCTTCATCTTCCCTTAGTCAACATAGCCAAACTCCAAACTGTTCCGGCTTCATTACTGCACCCTCTGTTTCACCGTTCACCTCCCTGACTTCCTGCGCCATCTTCTGCCTCACCACACTGCTGCATCCCTGCTCTGTCTGGCGCCGATCACTGCACCATCACTGATTTGCTCCTACTCGTTGCCTCCTGTTGCATCGCCAGCTCTGTCCGGAGCCATCGTTCCCTACATCGCGCGTCTCCTTCCTTATTCACGGCCAAACCCAATCTTCACCACGGGACTCCTTTGTTTCACCATCTTCCTACCGAGCCACCCCACTTGCCCACTCCACTGCACCATCATCACTAGCCCCTTTGCAACAGCCGAGCTTGCCGCTGCCATCACCACCATCGTCGTCTTCATCTCCAAACCAACCATCACCAGCTACTGCAAGAATTAGGAAAGGAAAGAAGGAAAGATCAAAAAGAAAGAATAGAAAACAAAGGAAAATACAAAGAAAGGAAAGGAAAGTGACGTGAGGTAAAAGAAGTTTTTTTTTTTTTTAATTTGCACTTGTTAATAGTATTTTAATTGATGCATGATTAAGTGAGAATGTAATTAAATGATAATTTGTTAAATCCCATGTTAATATAATATTTGATAGATTTAGTTTATATAATATTTGACTAAGTTTTGCATAATAATTCTATTTAATATTAATTTGCCTGTTAATTCATATAAAATTCAAACTAGTGCATATAATTGATTTGACTTAACAATCTTTAAATATTAGATTTGCATATTAGTAATTTGTATGTTTTTTTTATATAATTTGATTTTGCATGATTATTGGATAATTTGATTATTGGGTAATTTGATAATTTTGCATGATTTGTATATTTGTAGAACTAAATTTAGTTTAAATATAATTTGTATGAATAATGTGATATATTTGCATGAGAATATTCTGATATTGTGATAACTTGGCTCGGCTTGCATGTGTCATTAGGATTTAATTAAATAATGAAATTGTGCGATTTACATTGTCGACTTAGGAATTTTATTTTAGAAAATATGGCTTATAAAATAAGATAGATAAAACAAAAATTAGAAAAAATGATAAAATCATAAAATATGGAGATAAGTTGAGATTATTCCGACGATGGAATTTTAAAAGTACTGCGCTCGAGTAGTGCTTTTAGATATCTTGAGGTGAGGAGATTCTTCTTAAATCTTACCAGCTTGATGGAAGATTTAAAAAGATATTTCCGATATTTAAAATTCAAAAAATATTATTAAAATTAATTGCAATTAAAAGAATAAATAGTCAAATTAGAAATAATGAATTATAAAAATTAATTTAGACAAAAAATAGAATAAAATAATAAAAATACAAATTATCCTACGACGGAATTCTAAAGGGACTGCGCTTGAGTAGTACTTTTAAATGTCTTGAGGTGAGGAGAGTTCCTTTAAATCTTGCCAGCTTGATGGAAGATTTATAGGACATTTCCAAGATTTAATAAATTAAATTATAAAAATAAAAATTAAATTAGATTAGATTAAAAAATAGTAAATTAAAATTAAGTTTATTATAATAAAGAATAAAGATCAAATAAATAAATTGGAATTAAAATTAGAAAATAATTAAAAATTAAATTACATTAAATATTTTAATAAATGTGAATTATTCCGAGGATGAAATTTAAAGGGAATTGCGCTTGAGTAATTTCTTTAAAAATTCCTAAGGTGAGAAAGTTTCTTTAAGGTCTTACCAGCTTGATGGAAGGTCTTTAAGAAAATATTCAATATCAAATAATTCATGTTTATTTAAAGATATAAAAATACATGAAATAATATAAAGAAATAATAACGATAGAATAAAATAGGATAAAATAATAAAATAAATTGGATAGAAGTCAAAATAGGGTTTGCATAAAATATTTAAAAAATCCGACGACGGAGCCTCTTCAAGAAAGGCGATTGGTCCTACTTGAATACTCTTGAGGTGAGAAATTTTTTTAAGTTGTCCAACCAGCTTGATGGAGGAGACTTAAAATATTTTTCAATATTAAATTATATCGAAATTAAAGTCGATGGCAAAATTAAGATAACCTTAGATTATTTGGTACCATTTTAGGATGGGCGTTGTGAGGGTGCTAATCCTTCCTCACACATAACCGTACTCCCGAACTTAGAACTCTTAACGTAGACCAAGCCTTATCCTTAGTTTGAATAGGTGACCAATCACACCTAGGTTAGAATGGTTGGTGGCGACTCCATAGTTTTGTGTCTAGCTATTAGGTTTCCCGAAACTTGATACGTTACGACAGTTTCTATTCTACCAAAAAATAGAATGTATTAACATTATGTCGGTGTCAACAGACTATTTTTCAAAATTTTACACATTAAAACTTAAGGATTGAGTATCAATTTTAACATATATTTATAAATGATAATTAATCTATTCATACTATGAGTAATTTCTGTGATAGTAATTTACTATGTGTGTGTCATAACCCGAAAATACGAGACATTTTCAATAACGAATTAGCGGAAGAAGGGATTTTGGGGCTGACTCTTTCCTTTTCCTTTAACTACGGTTTGTGTAGCAAGTAGTCTTTCAATTTCGATTTACTATTCACCTGATCACAGTTCCAGGTTGATTTCCTTATGTCCCAGTTCATTTTACAACTTAAAATCACTCAAGACTAATTTTGGCAGCATTTCTGCTCAACTATAGAAAACCCCCTGCACTATAATTCCAACCACCAAGCAAAATACTATTCACATCAACAATCAACCATCAGTCATTTACATCCCGTTTTAACCCGATTTTTTAAAGTAATCAGATATTTATACTTGTCACATCTCACACTGCATTACTGTACAAAATTATCAAATTCCAAGTACATAGGAATAGTAAACTTATATACCGAGCTATGAACTGAGGTTTGACATCTAGCTTGAAACGTCAAAACAAGGAACAGCTCTTATCAAATATTGCTATCTCAGCTTAACCTGTGGAGGAGAATGAAAGGGTGAGCTTTTGGGGAAAAGCTCAGTAAGCCACTACACAAGAGCAAAGATAGTAACAAACAGAATATAACACCACTAATGCATGCAACACATGTTTCGTATAAAGTCACATATAAAATCACATATCATTAACTCATTTAAACTTTATATTTCATGTAACTCAATATCACCATGCCTTTATGGTAAAATCGATGCAATGCACGTAAAACGATGCAAAGTCGATTTTGTCAAACCATGTAGTTATCATAAAAACAATGCTTCGTAAAGTTCAATCACATATCATGTAATCTCATATATCATGTTTATAAAACATTTCTTGTTAGGCAAACCTAGTAATTCAACTAATAAAGTCTTAGCCTACTGTAGCTATCAGCAAGCAGTCCTTGTTACCGCGGAACTATGGTGTTACCTATGGCCATAGATCCTCGTCATCTCCAATCCTAGTGATCAGCCAGAATTGGAACCTGTCAACGACAATGTCGGACAAGCCTCATATTGCCCATATAAGAGTATCAACTACTCGAGCATGTTCCATAGTGCTCTATTAGTCTCATAATACAATGGGATGCCGTAAAAGTGTGTAACCTAGAAATCATCTCATATTTTGAAGTCTCACATCAATAGGATGTACAAGTAATGCATGCTTAATCCAAAAACTCATATGAATATGCTATAAAGTCATATCATTCACATACTCCAAAACATGATGTAAATGAGATGGAAAAGCTTTCATACATTTCGTATAAACTTCATGTAAGCTTAAATCTCATAAAAACAATTATGCACAAAGATGCAATAACTTGACGTAGACATGGTGTAAGAATCACAATTTTATAAGTATACGAATAATATGGATTAAGCAAATAATGAAAAAAGATGCTTAATCGAAAAATTTCAGTTTCAGATGACTATAGTTTGAATTTTCGTACAAGTAAGCTGGTGGGCCCCACAAGAGTGCGCACCTAGCCAAAGACATCTGAATTATCATATGTTGATGATTTATGGTCTCAAGTAAGTCAAGTTACAGCTTTTACAGCTATTTGAGCTTAATTCGTAATTTTAGTGAAAAAAAAACTGAAAAAGGCTAAATTGGGCCATAAATCCTATAAAGCATTATCATAGCCAACCAAAATATTTATTTTGTCATATATGAATAAAACATGTGTGGAATTTAATTAATCCCCACCTACCAAACTCATGAGAGAATTCTAGTAATTTACTCACCCATGAGAGAATTTCCATAAATCCCTCCCTCGTTAAGTGGCCGGCCAACATGGAAAAACATTGCAATTAGTGCTTTCACACTAATGCAACTAATGCTTTCACACCAATGCAACTAATGCTTTCACACCATTGCAATTGATGCTTTCACAACAAAAGTGGCGGCTGACCCTTGTAGAATAAGGGAAAGGAAGCAAAGCCAAAGAAAGAAGGTCAAGGAAGCAAGATATATGGTAAACATAGACTTTTGGTTGCAAGGCTTATGGGATAAGCTTCCACCTTCTCCAAATTAGATAATTATTTCTTCCCCTCATTAAGTGACCGGCCACCCCATTTTTCTAGCCCCAATTCTCAGCTATTTAAAAGCCAAGATAGAAAGAAAGAAAGAAAGAAAGAAAGAAAAGCAAAACATGAGAGATAGGAAGAAAAGAGGAAATCCCGTAATTCACTGTGTAAGCAGATTTTGTTGCCATTTTTCATCCTATTTCCAGTCAGTTTTAGCCTTTCCTCCCTTCATGAAAGTTGTTCCAAATCCTCTCCTCTAAAACATATCCGAAATTCATCTTAAACAGAGTTCATTTGGCTGGTGAAAAGGCTGCTGGAAGTCAGATCTGTCAAGCTGCCCTGTTTTGACGAGATTGAGAGAATGATTTTGTAGGGCAGAAACGGTCAGGAAGATGACTTTTTATTGAAATGGTCAAGAAGGATCAATTGAATATCTACCTCTTCTCTACCACATATCCGAAAATCAAATCAAACGGACCAAGTTTGATAAGGGAAATCTGTTCTGGAAATTTCTGCTGCACAGGTGTTAACGACGCGAGTTGGTAGTATACAATACGCGGATTGCCAAGCTTGGATGAACGAGCTTAGTCTTTGCTTTCGGTAAGTTTACTATGCAAGTTACAAGTAGTAGCTTACAGGGTAAGTGCCCTACATGAGCTACACGTAATGATTTATGAAATAAATGAAAGGTTTATAAAGTAAAAAAATTGATTGAGATGCGAATTTTGAGGTGTGTTGCTGTTGGAATATAAATTGTTTTCCTTTGCATGCTGGGTAATGACATATCTTAACCCTGTCTTATTGCAGAAATTTTGAAAAATTGTTAAAAGTTGGATGTAGATCTCTATGTCTACATCAAGTTATTGCATCTTTATGCATAATTGTTTTTATGATATTTAAGCTTACATTAAGTTATACGAAATGTATGAAAGTTTTTACATCTCATTTACATCATGTTTTGAAGTATGTGAATGATGACTTTATAGCATATCCATATGAGTTTTTGAATTGAGCATGCATTGCTTGTACATCCTATTTATGTGAAACTTCAAAACATGAGATGATGACTAGTTTACAAACTTTTAAGGCATCCCATTGTACTGTGAGACTAATAGAGCATATGGAACATGCCCGAGTAGTTGATACTCTTATATGGGCAATACAAGGCTTGTCCGACATTGTCGTTGACAGGTTCTAATTCTGGCTGATCACTGGGATTGGAGATGACGAGGATCTATGGCCATAGGTAACACCCTAGTTCCGGGGCAACAAAATCTGCTTGCACAGTGAATTACGGGATTTCCTCTTTTCTTCCAATCTCTCATGTTTTGCTTTTCTTTCTTTCTTTCTTTCTTTCTTTCTATCTTGGCTTTTAAATAGCTAAGAATTGGGGCTAGAAAAATGGGTTGGCCGGTCACTTAATGAGGGGAAGAAACAATTATCTAATTTGGAGAAGGTGGAAGCTTATCCCATAAGCCTTGCAACCAAAAGTCTATGTTTACCATATATCTTGCTTCCTTGACCTTCTTTCTTTATCTTTACTTCCTTTCCCTTATTCTACAAGGGTTGGCTGGCCACTTTTGTTGTGAAAGCACCAATTGCAATGATGTGAAAGCACTAATTGCAATGGTGTGAAAGCATTAGTTGCATTGGTGTGAAAGCACTAATTGTAATGGCTAGAAAGCATTAGTTGCATTGGTATGAAAGCACTAATTGCAATGTTTTTCCATGTTGGCCGACCACTTAATGAGGGAGGGATTTATGGAAATTCTCTCATGGGTGAGTAAATTACTAGAATTCTCTAATGGGTGAATAAATTACTAGAATTCTCTCATGAGTTTGGTAGGTGGGGATTAATTAAATTCCACACATGTTTTATTCATATATGACAAAATAAATATTTTGGTTAGCTATGATAATGCTTTATAGGATTTATGACCCAATTTAGCCTTTTTCGATTTTTTTCACTAAAATTACGAATTAAGCTCAAATAGCTGTAAAAGCTGTAACTTGACTTACTTGAGACCATAAATCATCAACATATGATAATTCAGATGTCCTTGGCTAGGTGCGCACTCTTGTGGGGCCCACCAGCTTACTTATACGAAAATTCAAACTATAGTAATCTGAAAGCGAAATTTTTCGATTAAGCTTCTTTTTTCATTATTTGCTTAATCCATATTATTCGTATGCTTATAAAATTGGCCAAAGACATCTGAATTATCATAGGTTGATGATTTATGGTCTCAAGTAAGTCAAGTTACAGCTTTTACAACTATTTGAGCTTAATTCGTAATTTTTGTGAAAAAAACTGAAAAAGGCTAAATTGAGCCATAAATCCTATAAAGCATTATCATAGCCAACCAAAATATTTATTTTGTCATATATGAATAAAACATGTGTGGAATTTAATTAATCCCCACCTACCAAACTCATGAGAGAACTCTAGTAATTTATTCACCCATGAGAGAATTCTAGTAATTTACTCACCCATGAGAGAATTTCCATAAATCCCAACATGAAAAAACACTGCAATTAGTGCTTTCACACCAATGCAACTAATGCTTTCTAGCCATTGCAATTAGTGCTTTCACACCAATGCAACTAATGCTTTCACACCATTGCAATTGGTGCTTTCACAACAAAAGTGGCCAGCCAACCCTTGTAGAATAAGGGAAAGGAAGCAAAGTCAAAGAAAGAAGGTCAAGGAAGCAAGATATATGGTAAACATAGACTTTTGGTTGCAAGGCTTATGGGATAAGCTTCCACCTTCTCCAAATTAGATAATTATTTCTTCCCCTCATTAAGTGACCGGCCACCCCATTTTTCTAGCCCCAATTCTCAGCTATTTAAAAGCCAAGATAGAAAGAAAGAAAGAAAGAAAAGCAAAACATGAGAGATCGGAAGAAAAGAGGAAATCTCGTAATTCACTGTGTAAGCAGATTTTGTTGCCATTTTTCATCCTATTTCCAGTCAGTTTTAGCCTTTCCTCCCTTCATGAAAGTTGTTCCAAATCCTCTCCTCTAAAACATATCCGAAATTCATCTCAAACAGAGTTCATTTGGCTGGTGAAAAGGCTGCTGGAAGTCAGATCTGTCAAGCTGCCCTGTTTTGACGAGATTGAGAGAATGATTTTGTAGGGCAGAAACGGTCAGGAAGATGACTTTTTATTGAAATGGTCAAGAAGGATCAATTGAATATCTACCTCTTCTCTACCACATATCCGAAAATCAAATCAAACGGACCAAGTTTGATAAGGGAAATCTGTTCTGGAAATTTCTGCTGCACAGGTGTTAACGACGCGAGTTGGTAGTATACAATACGCGGATTGCCAAGCTTGGATGAACGAGCTTAGTCTTTGCTTTCGGTAAGTTTACTATGCAAGTTACGAGTAGTAACTTACAGGGTAAGTGCCCTACATGAGCTACACGTAATGATTTATGAAATAAATGAAAGGTTTATAAAGTAAAAAAAATTGATTGAGATGCGAATTTTGAGGTGTGTTGCTGTTGGAATATAAATTGTTTTCCTTTGCAGGCTGGGTAATGACATATCTTAACCCTGTCTTATTGCAGAAATTTTGAAAAATTGTTAAAAGTTGGATGTAGATCTCCATGTCTACATCAAGTTATTGCATCTTTATGCATAATTGTTTTTATGATATTTAAGCTTACATTAAGTTATACGAAATGTATGAAAGTTTTTACATCTCATTTACATCATGTTTTGAAGTATGTGAATGTGATAACCGTAAATTTTTCCATTTATTAGAAATTAGAAATATTGAAAATAAATATTAGAGAAATTAAATAAGACGAAATAAATATAAATTTGCGAGAAACGGGATATTGGTGAAAATCCTGAGAAATGAGGAAGTGAAGATAAAAATAATAGAGAGAGGAAAAGAATTAAATTGGATAAATTAAAATCCAAATCTAATTAAGAAAAATAAGAAAATAAATGAAATATATTTATATAATTATATATTATTATATAAATGTATTTTTATACCAATACATATGTATTCAAAATATTATATAGTATATTTTAAAATACGTTGTTATATATATAGAAATATATATATATATATACTATTTCATAAATTCAAATAATACATATGTATATAAATATAATGTTTTATGTGTATATATAATTATGTAAATACATATAGAAGAAAAGTAAGTATGGTTTTATATTAAAGTTTATATGTATAAATATTTTATTATAGCATTTATACAATTTATATATATAAATGTTACTTAATTTTAAGTATATATATAAATATACACATATATACTAGACATGTATTTTGTAATGTACAATATGTATTTTGTATATAATATATATTGTATAATATTATGTATGAAATAATGTATGTATAACATATAATATATATTATATGTATAAAATATATTGTATAATATATAGTATATAGTAAATACTAAATATAGAAAGAAAATAAAAGACAAAAAAGGAAATGAAACAGAAAACAAAAGAGAAGAAAGAAAATCGGGGAGGAACCCCGACCCTCCCAGCCAAGGGCCGACGGCGGCGGAGCTACCACCGCCGGCAAGGGGAAAAGAAAGGCGGGACGCCACCGGCTAGAGAAGAGGAAGCTGACGCCAACGCCGGCGTGCAGAAACGGAACGGGATCGACGGAAAACAAAGCAATAGCCGGAGGAAAAGGAAAATGGCGGACGGCGGTGCCGGCCGATCCAGGCACCGCCACTGCCACCGAAGCTTCACCGGAGGGAGAGGAAGCTGATGGAGGCCACCGGAGACGCAATGGACGGCGGAGGAACGCCGGCGAAGAGGAAGAAGAAACCGAGGCAAAACCGCCTCGATCCGCCGCCGTGCTGTCGATTCGGGATGAACGGAGGTCAGATCCAAGCTCGCCGTAGCGCCGGCCAGCTGCTGAGCCATCGAGCCGCCGGAGAATCGGCCGCCGGCGAGGAACCGGCGAAGACAGGAGCTGAACCGGTCTGAACCGGTTTGACCGGGAAAGGAAGAAGAAAAAAGAAAAGAAAAAGAAAAGAAAAAGGAAAAAGGAAAAAGAAAAAGAAAAAGAAAAAGAAAAAGAAAAGAAAGAAAGGAAAGAAAAAGAGGAAAAAGGAAGAAAAAGAGGAAAAAGGAAAATTTGGGAATTCGGAAAATTCCCGGAAATTCGACAACCCGGGATTTTACAAATTCGGTAAGAAATTTCCCGAGAATTTAATTTCAGAAAAAAATTAAATAAATTATGAAAAATTCTAAAAATTAGAATTTTAATTCCAGAAATTATTTTCAGCAATCGAGATAAGGAATCGGGAGAAATGGAGCGCGGGCGCGATCGATAAGCGGAAGTCGCCGACCCGGAAAAAGGTAAGGGATGCATGTGCAGCACTGTAAGGATACTCAGTCTGCATAATTTAATTTGAAATATTTTATGCAATTATTTTATGAAAATTATTATGATGCATGAATTGCTGAAAATAATTTGGGAAGAAGTACTGGCTGAAAGATTTTAAACTGTATTTTCCGTGCAGGAGGTTAGTGAATCGGCAGCTGTTATGCTGCCGAAAATTTTAGAAAAACTTTATAAAATCATATTAAATGATTTATTTCCGAATTTCGATAGTAAATCACGAGACATGAGGAAATTTCTAAATTTCATAAATATGAATATAATGAGATGGAACTTTAGAATATTCATGTATTCGAGAATGGTGATAATGAAATCACCGAAAATTCTCGAAATAGATAAATTACACGAATTACGAGACGAAAGATGAAGTGAAATATAGTAAATATTTTATGGATATTTTTATCAATATTCACTAAAGGATTATAACCCTTATGGTTTTAAATCATGGAATTATATAATTGTATAAATTCCATAAGGTGTATTTTCCGATGAAAAAATACGATTTTAAGATGAAAAAATACGATTTTAAGACTGGTTGGTATTCTTATCATGCTGATACATGATATGTGACATGTTTAGTCCCGGTCGACACCTGATCCGTGATCCACCGAGGACAATATAGATTATGGTCATAGATTTGACCGGGTTAGTCCTTTACCCTCCAGGGTTTATAGTACGACAAGATTAACGTCTATATTAAAATCCATAAATGATAGGTGACATGTTAAAAAGGGAAATATTTTACATGACATGGAATATGTCAAACGGAAAAGGCCATACCGAGCAGAGACTCGATGATTGAACCGTGGGAGCCACCTCTAGAGTCCTTCGGGAACTAAGTGCTACACGTGTTTCGATATTTCAGTACAGGCCATACCGAGCAGAGACTCGATGATTGAACCGTGGGAGCCACCTCTAGAGTCCTTCGGGAACTAAGTGCTACACGTGTTCCGATATTTCAGTACAGGCCATACCGAGCAGAGACTCGATGATTGAACCGTGGGAGCCACCTCTAGAGTCCTTCGGGAACTAAGTGCTACACGTGTTCCGATATTTCAGTACAGGCCATACCGAGCAGAGGCTCGATGATTGAACAGTGGGAGCCACCTCTAGAGTCCTTCGGGAACTAAGTGCTACACGTGTTCTGATGTTTCAGTACAGGCCATACCGAGCAGAGACTCGATGATTGAACAGTGGGAGCCACCTCAAGAGTCCTTCGGGAACTAAGTGCTACACGTGTTCTGATGTTTCAGTACAGGCCATACCGAGCAGAGACTCGATGATTGAACAGTGGGAGCCACCTCTAGAGTCCTTCGGGAACTAAGTGCTACACGTGTTCCGATGTTAGTATGAGAAATCGTAGGATATTGTGACGATAAGTAAGTGAGTGTGATTCGTGAATTCGACAAATGTCAAAGAATGAAATAGATTTTTATAGCTTATTCTGCTTTTTAACGGACAGAACTAATTAAGAGAGTACATTAAAACATGAAATAAGTTTTAAAGAAATAAGATGATGATTTAACTAATATTCTTTTCAAGGAATATACGGATATTAATTATTCTATTTAAAGGCTTTATTTCGTAGAGGCATTATTTTGAAAGGAATATGAAAAAGATTATGAAAGATTAAAAAGGAAAAGGATTTACTGATAAAAAAAAAAAATTTTTTTTCTCTACAGTTGCTTCTAGGTTCCGTAACAAGTATGGTATTCTAAAATACCTACCTTACTCCATTCGGATCCCTAGCCGACTGTAGTATCTTTCCTACATGCGAGCCTAGAGCCCATAGGAAAAATGAAAAAAGATTTTCAGCATATAGGAAGCTGAGTATCAAGTGAGGCATATAATTCTCTTACTGAGCCGTGGTTTTGCTCACCCCTTAATTTTCAACATCTCAGGTTTTGATGAATGTGAGATCAGTGCATTGTGGATCCTGGCTGTACACGAAGAACAATGTGTCAAACCGACTGTTTATTTGAGGTATGATCATTTATTCTCTGTATTTAGACATGTCAACAGTACTACTTGTCTGATTTATTACGATAGGGGATGTGTATAACATAAACAATACATTGTAAAATTGTTTAACAGCTAGTACAAGTGAAGTATCACAGACAGCCCAACCGGTTAAGATGTGTATAAGTAGGGTAAAAATGTGGTCACGGGTCGTGACAGATTTAATGGTATCAGAGCATTGGTTGGCCTGATGTCTGTGGATACTTTGGAAAGAAAAGAGTTAAACATCCCCTGTAGTACTGTGTCGTCTGAATACATAGAGAAATTAAATGATTGTAAATGGGGTAAAATGATTTAAAGGGAGTGAGAAAGTATAAACTGAGAATGTTAAAGAAGAAAATAGGCTCAGAAATTACCGAAAAATTGGTGATCCTTCTAATCTATATGAAGGCCTGTTCGGTAAGGAACAGAAATGGACTCGGTGAGGGCCCCACCAGTACTTTTCTGTCCGAACCGAACTGAGACCTGAAAGTGATGGTATAAAATAGGGGAATAAAATATCATCATTAAATAGACTTTAAGATCACCGATTGAGGGTAATTTGAAGAGAGAGAGAAAATTTTTAGCTAAAAATGACCAAAATACCCCTACCCCCAAAATTTTACTGGGAGTCAAAATAGATCACCAGAAGTTGGAATTGATCGATTTGACAGAGAAATTAATGTTATAAAGCTGAATTACAAGTAAATTAATCCCATTGTGGATTTTAGTGAACTTCTTTGTCGAAAATCGAATGAGATCTAACTTGCTGTTATAAGTATCAGAAAGGATACTATCAACACATAGATGATCAGTTCATTGATTTGAATGTATATTGAGGAGAAAGAAATAAATGTCGAAATGACGAAAATGCCCCTATATTGGGCGATGTGCGGAATAGTGTTAAAACCGAGCTGAATTGGAATCCATTGATAGTAATGGAATTATTAATGGCATAGAAGATGTCATATGAATCTAACGATCCCTATTACTGATTCCACTAACACTTAGATTATGGACGCGAAAGAAAAACCCCGAGTGGACTGTGGGCCATAGGGGATAACAGTATGGTTGAGTGAGGCGGCCAGGGCTCCCCCCACGAGTGGACTTTGGGCCATAGTGGTAAATCCTGGGCTTCACAATAAAACAATCCGTGAGGGACTAAGTGCCACATCTGTGTGACGGGGGCCACCTCTAGAGCTCAGAGCGGACAGCACGGATGAGTGGTGCGGCTCGGGCCCCTCCGGCTTGAGACCGGCAAATCCGAGGCATCACAATAAAACGTGTACAGGCGGACGGCGAACGAGCCGGGGCCTTATATGATGCGATCCAAAGAGTGTAGTGGAATGTCATCAAATGTTTGGCCCGGTTATTGACTGAAAGGGTCGAAAAAATTAAGAGTGTATTGAACGGGATCGTTAAATACTGTGAAGAGTGAAATGATTACAAGAATTGACTGATGAGGTGAAAAGTACAGATAATGAAATACATACTGGTGTGATTACTTATGGTTCTGTACGTTTTCATTTCTTTGAGGTATCAAACAGATAATCGTACATAGAACCGACGTATCTTGGAATATGTGCTACAGAATGAGGTACTGTTTGGAGTACTGTGAATTAGAGGATAATTATAAGAACAGTCAAGTGATAAAAAAGAAGATGACCGCTAACCTAAGTTCTTCAGGACCCTTGAGACAGAACTTTGATGGGCGACCCAATGATGGGCGACCCGTAGTGGATCATGTGTCGTGAGATATAGGCGAACTATCTCATCGCCGACTCACTAGTAAGGATAAACCTGAGGCGAAAGGATCGCCTAGGGGATGCTTGTCGATGGTCGATATGAACGGGCGAGGCCCTTATAAGTATCCCAACGGTAACACGAGTGTAAGGAACTAGGTACGTAAGGGGTGCCAAGGTTCAAACCTCGTGGAGAATATACTCAAGGAAACTAAGCCTGAATTCAGTAAATGGAAACGGTTTTAAGGTGAATAACGGAATTGAAACGGGTAGCTGTGAAGTGTGTTGAGAATCATTGTAATTGATACAGCTTACCAGAATGAGATTCGTAACGCTGTAAAGTATGACTAGGTAATGAAATCAAGGTAGAGTATGTATCAAAATGATTTGAATATGGAATGTCTCTGCCTTGAGAATATACTGTGAAATGATGGGACACCATGATGAAGGTCCAAAATGATAAAAGAAGTGTGGTTAAAGAAACTATCGGATCAGAATCCCGATAAATTCTAGAGTAACATAGATTGAGAAATTAGGTGAATGTTAACTCGATTGCGGATATGAAATTTATTCTTAAGCTTGTATCGAAGAATATAGAAGAAATCCAACAAGCTTAAGAAAATAATTTTTGGAAAATATTACGGATGATGAAATTCACAAGTATCGATGTAAAGAAAGGAAATACAAATGATATGATTTGAGGATGAATTAAATGATGTATTAAAATTTTTGGTTATACACTAAAATTCTTATGAAGAACAAATAAATATTATATGGAAGTGATGCCTTAAATATGATTCAATCGGAGATGTATAAGGAGCTTATAAGAGCAATCCTTGTAAAAGGCATAATCAGATAAAAAGTTAAAGAACGATGGTCACAAGATGATAAGAAGGGTACGATTAAAGAAAGTATCAGATTTGATTTCCGATAAAACTTCCAAAGTTATATAAATTAGAGGAATCGAGATAACACTGATTTGATTTTAAATATGAAGTTAAATTCTAAGCTTATATCGGAGGATGTAGAAAGAATCCGAAAAGTTAAAGAAAATAATTCTGAAAAATGTGTGAATAATGAAATTCACGTGTAGAGGTCTGAATGACGAAAATACAGATAATGAAAAATTGAGAATAATGAAATTGTCTGTATAAGTATAAATGAGAGAAATGCAAATGATGTTGAGTTGTAGACAAATCAAAAAGGATATATTAAATCTCTATCATTGATGAAGTTCTGGTGAAGAACAAGTATTAATCTACGTGTAAATAGACGCTTTATTGATCTGATTAGAGATACGTGAGGAGTAAATAAGACTAGCTGCTGTATGAAGAGTCCTTAGATAAAAGATTGAAGGTTGGTGTCCATAAGATGATGATTTGAACTCGGAGTGAATTTTATGAGTTCCTATTGAAGTTATAAGGGTAATGAGTTGCCTTGTGAAGTATATAAGCCTAAAGAATGAGGCATCCTTACATGAGTAAATTGATGAAATACTGATAGAGTCTAAAGTATAAATGGAACATGAGCAACATTGTGATATGATCCTTAAACTCTTAAAGGCTATGGGATTGTGCTAAGATTAACAACTAAGAAATTTGGCTAGACAGTATCTCCTCTTGAGATATATGATCTTGAGACGACAGGGTGACAGTAAACCTGTCTATGATATAAAATAATGATTGAGATACGAAAGTAATGAGTCTAGCTAAATACTATTGTCAGCCTATAAAAGAGTGACGAGACTGGCTGCTCTATAGACGAGATCTAATTAAAGAAATTAAAGTCGGCAGATGGCTAGTGTAAAGAAAAAGATGGTACGCAAGATTCTAAAAGATCTTAGCTGTATAGTACCATATCAATCGAGAAAACCGACAAAAAGGAATGAGAGTAAAAATATGAAAACGAAAATGAAAGTGAGATAAGGAAATAAATTGCATGACGAGAAGGGAACATTAATATAAAACAGTTCCCGCAGTTAAGACTGAAAACGAAGGGTGTTGGTTATCACATAACTGTGGCAAGATGTAAAATCAAAGCCAGAACTGATAAGTGAAAGTAATGATACTCCAAGGAGTAAGATAATTGATATGTTTACTGCCAGTAAAATGTTTGTACACATAACCACCTCGAAATGATAGAGATGGTGGAATTATATAGATAATGTGATGCTTAAATGGATAATCCGAGGACTCAATCACAGAATCTAAATTATGAAAAGAGTATATTCTCAGGTATATTCAAAAATTTAAATGATATTGAATATACCATAAGAGTAAGAGATGTAATGACCATACTACATGAAAAGAGACATGGAGAGAAAATGATTGTCTCATGATTTATTTCTGTAAGAGATGATTAACAGTAAAATTTGCAATGATATGTAGCCTTGATGGAATAAGTGTGAAAATGAATATTGTGGACAATAAAGAGTCCAAAAGAGAAATGACGATATGGAAGTGATTAAAGACTGATGATCTAAATAGAATCACTTTCTATTATCAGACTTCTAGATTCTCTAGTGCCTTAGTCGAAGTATAAGTGTTAAACGGTGTGAATGTGTATGTACAGTTCCAGTGAGCCTTACATGTGATGGGAGTCTCTGTGTTGCCATATGCTAATGAGAGATAGCAAAAGGCTTTGAGATCCCAAGTGTATTGATAGCACCGCTCCATACTGATATATATTATATATATGAGCGTGAGATGTAACCGCTCCATGATATTGAGAGAGCGTGTGCACGAGATGTGAAAGTTACTGGGACACTTACATATAATTGATTGATATGAGTACATGATAGTACCAAATTATGTTGACTCGGCACTAAGTGAGAAGAATGGATGATGAACAGCATAAATCAGCTGTAATATTAAAATATTATGTATGGCTCTTATATGAAAAGAGTAAAAGTGAATAACTTTTGATTTGAGAAATGAACTTACGGGAGTATAGACATATACGATGAAAGACAGCATGTAGTGGTCTAAAGCACTCTTGATGTTGAAAGTGTGCTGGAGTTATTACTTGGAGGATGAACTAGAGGTCAGAAGTCATAAGTATACGGCATGTACCACCTTTGGACTTAAGTTAAATTCGGAGGACCGAATTTCTTAAGGTGGGGAGGATGTGATAACCGTAAATTTTTCCATTTATTAGAAATTAGAAATATTGAAAATAAATATTAGAGAAATTAAATAAGACGAAATAAATATAAATTTGCGAGAAACGGGATATTGGTGAAAATCCTGAGAAATGAGGAAGTGAAGATAAAAATAATAGAGAGAGGAAAAGAATTAAATTGGATAAATTAAAATCCAAATCTAATTAAGAAAAATAAGAAAATAAATGAAATATATTTATATAATTATATATTATTATATAAATGTATTTTTATACCAATACATATGTATTCAAAATATTATATAGTATATTTTAAAATACGTTGTTATATATATAGAAATATATATATATATACTATTTCATAAATTCAAATAATACATATGTATATAAATATAATGTTTTATGTGTATATATAATTATGTAAATACATATAGAAGAAAAGTAAGTATGGTTTTATATTAAAGTTTATATGTATAAATATTTTATTATAGCATTTATATAATTTATATATATAAATGTTACTTAATTTTAAGTATATATATAAATATACACATATATACTAGACATGTATTTTGTAATGTACAATATGTATTTTGTATATAATATATATTGTATAATATTATGTATGAAATAATGTATGTATAACATATAATATATATTATATGTATAAAATATATTGTATAATATATAGTATATAGTAAATACTAAATATAGAAAGAAAATAAAAGACAAAAAAGGAAATGAAACAGAAAACAAAAGAGAAGGAAGAAAATCGGGGAGGAACCCCGACCCTCCCAGCCAAGGGCCGACGGCGGCGGAGCTGCCACCGCCGGCAAGGGGAAAAGAAAGGCGGGACGCCACCGGCTAGAGAAGAGGAAGCTGACGCCAACGCCGGCGTGCAGAAACGGAACGGGATCGACGGAAAACAAAGCAATAGCCGGAGGAAAAGGAAAATGGCGGACGGCGGTGCCGGCCGATCCAGGCACCGCCACTGCCACCGAAGCTTCACCGGAGGGAGAGGAAGCTGATGGAGGCCACCGGAGACGCAATGGACGGCGGAGGAACGCCGGCGAAGAGGAAGAAGAAACCGAGGCAAAACCGCCTCGATCCGCCGCCGTGCTGTCGATTCGGGATGAACGGAGGTCAGATCCAAGCTCGCCGTAGCGCCGGCCAGCTGCTGAGCCATCGAGCCGCCGGAGAATCGGCCGCCGGCGAGGAACCGGCGAAGACAGGAGCTGAACCGGTCTGAACCGGTTTGACCGGGAAAGGAAGAAGAAAAAAGAAAAGAAAAAAAGAAAAAAAAAGGAAAAAGGAAAAAGAAAAAGAAAAAGAAAAAGAAAAAGAAAAGAAAGAAAGGAAAGAAAAAGAGGAAAAAGGAAGAAAAAGAGGAAAAAGTAAAATTTGGGAATTCGGAAAATTCCCGGAAATTCGACAACCCGGGATTTTACAAATTCGGTAAGAAATTTCCCGAGAATTTAATTTCAGAAAAAAATTAAATAAATTATGAAAAATTCTAAAAATTAGAATTTTAATTCCAGAAATTATTTTCAGCAATCGAGATAAGGAATCGGGAGAAATGGAGCGCGGGCGCGATCGATAAGCGGAAGTCGCCGACCCGGAAAAAGGTAAGGGATGCATGTGCAGCACTGTAAGGATACTCAGTCTGCATAATTTAATTTGAAATATTTTATGCAATTATTTTATGAAAATTATTATGATGCATGAATTGCTGAAAATAATTTGGGAAGAAGTACTGGCTGAAAGATTTTAAACTGTATTTTCCGTGCAGGAGGTTAGTGAATCGGCAGCTGTTATGCTGCCGAAAATTTTAGAAAAACTTTATAAAATCATATTAAATGATTTATTTCCGAATTTCGATAGTAAATCACGAGACATGAGGAAATTTCTAAATTTCATAAATATGAATATAATGAGATGGAACTTTAGAATATTCATGTATTCGAGAATGGTGATAATGAAATCACCGAAAATTCTCGAAATAGATAAATTACACGAATTACGAGACGAAAGATGAAGTGAAATATAGTAAATATTTTATGGATATTTTTATCAATATTCACTAAAGGATTATAACCCTTATGGTTTTAAATCATGGAATTATATAATTGTATAAATTCCATAAGGTGTATTTTCCGATGAAAAAATACGGTTTTAAGACTGGTTGGTATTCTTATCATGCTGATACATGATATGTGACATGTTTAGTCCCGGTCGACACCTGATCCGTGATCCACCGAGGACAATATAGATTATGGTCATAGATTTGACCGGGTTAGTCCTTTACCCTCCAGGGTTTATAGTACGACAAGATTAACGTCTATATTAAAATCCATAAATGATAGGTGACATGTTAAAAAGGGAAATATTTTACATGACATGGAATATGTCAAACGGAAAAGGCCATACCGAGCAGAGACTCGATGATTGAACCGTGGGAGCCACCTCTAGAGTCCTTCGGGAACTAAGTGCTACACGTGTTCCGATATTTCAGTACAGGCCATACCGAGCAGAGACTCGATGATTGAACCGTGGGAGCCACCTCTAGAGTCCTTCGGGAACTAAGTGCTACACGTGTTCCGATATTTCAGTACAGGCCATACCGAGCAGAGACTCGATGATTGAACCGTGGGAGCCACCTCTAGAGTCCTTCGGGAACTAAGTGCTACACGTGTTCCGATATTTCAGTACAGGCCATACCGAGCAGAGGCTCGATGATTGAACAGTGGGAGCCACCTCTAGAGTCCTTCGGGAACTAAGTGCTACACGTGTTCTGATGTTTCAGTACAGGCCATACCGAGCAGAGACTCGATGATTGAACAGTGGGAGCCACCTCTAGAGTCCTTCGGGAACTAAGTGCTACACGTGTTCTGATGTTTCAGTACAGGCCATACCGAGCAGAGACTCGATGATTGAACAGTGGGAGCCACCTCTAGAGTCCTTCGGGAACTAAGTGCTACACGTGTTCCGATGTTAGTATGAGAAATCGTAGGATATTGTGACGATAAGTAAGTGAGTGTGATTCGTGAATTCGACAAATGTCAAAGAATGAAATAGATTTTTATAGCTTATTCTGCTTTTTAACGGACAGAACTAATTAAGAGAGTACATTAAAACATGAAATAAGTTTTAAAGAAATAAGATGATGATTTAACTAATATTCTTTTCAAGGAATATACGGATATTAATTATTCTATTTAAAGGCTTTATTTCGTAGAGGCATTATTTTGAAAGGAATATGAAAAAGATTATGAAAGATTAAAAAGGAAAAGGATTTACTGATAAAAAAAAAAAATTTTTTTTTCTCTACAGTTGCTTCTAGGTTCCGTAACAAGTATGATATTCTAAAATACCTACCTTACTCCATTCGGATCCCTAGCCGACTGTAGTATCTTTCCTACATGCGAGCCTAGAGCCCATAGGAAAAATGAAAAAAGATTTTCAGCATATAGGAAGCTGAGTATCAAGTGAGGCATATAATTCTCTTACTGAGCCGTGGTTTTGCTCACCCCTTAATTTTCAACATCTCAGGTTTTGATGAATGTGAGATCAGTGCATTGTGGATCCTGGCTGTACACGAAGAACAATGTGTCAAACCGACTGTTTATTTGAGGTATGATCATTTATTCTCTGTATTTAGACATGTCAACAGTACTACTTGTCTGATTTATTACGATAGGGGATGTGTATAACATAAACAATACATTGTAAAATTGTTTAACAGCTAGTACAAGTGAAGTATCACAGACAGCCCAACCGGTTAAGATGTGTATAAGTAGGGTAAAAATGTGGTCACGGGTCGTGACAGTGAATGACATGACTTTATAGCATATCCATATGAGTTTTTGAATTGAGCATGCATTGCTTGTACATCCTATTGATGTGAAACTTCAAAACATGAGATGATGACTAGTTTACAGAGTTTTACGGCATCCCATTGTACTATGAGACTAATAGAGCATATGGAACATACCCGAATAGCTGATACTCTTATATGGGCAATACGAGGCTTGTCTGACATTGTCGTTGACAGGTTCCAATTCTGGCTGATCACTGGGATTGAAAATGACGAGGATCTATGGCCATAGGTAACACCCTAGTTCCGGGGTAACGAGGAGTGCTTGCTGACAGCTACAGTAGGCTAAGACTTTATTAGTTGAATTACTGGGTTTGCCTAACAAGAAATGTTTTATGAACATGGTATATGAGATTACATGATATGTGATTGAACTTTACGAAGCATTGTTTTTATGATAACTGTATTGTTTGACAAAACCGACTTTGCATCGTTTTACTTGCATGACATCGGTTTTATCATAAAGGCATTGTGATATTGAGTTACATGAGATATGAAGTTTAAATGAGTTGTTAACATGCGATTTTATACGAAACGCGTGTTGCATGCATTAGTGGTGCTATATCCTGTTTGTTACTATCTCTACCCTTATGTAGTGGCTTACTGAGCTTTTCCCCAAAAGCTCACCCCTTCATTCTCCTCCACAAGTTAAGCTGAGATAGCAACATTTGATAAGAACCGTTCCTCGTTTTGACATTTTAAGCTAGACGTCAGACCTCAGTTTATAGCTCGGTATATATGTTTACCATTCCTATGTACTTGGAATTTGATAATATTGTACAGTAATGTAATGTGAGATGTGATAAGTATAAATATGTGATTATTTTCAAAAATCGAGTTAAAACGGGATGTAAACGAGTGTTGGTTGATTGTTGATGTGAATAGTATTTTGCTTTGTGGTTTGAATTATAGGGAAGGGGATTTTTCGTAGTTGAGCAGAAATGCTGCAAAAATTTGGTTTTGAGAAATTTTAAGTTGTGAAATGAACTGGGACCTAAGAAAATCAACCTTGAACTGTAATTGATGAATAATAAATCGAAATTAAAAGAATAAGACTACTCGTTACACAAACCGTAGTTAAAGGAAAAGGAAAGAGTAGCTCCAAAATCCTTTCTGCCGCTAATTCGTTATTGAAATTGTCTCGTATTTTCGGGGTGTGACACATGGAGATCTACATCCAACTTTTAACAATTTTTCAAAATAATAATAATTTTGCAAAATTTCTGCAAGAAGACGGGGTTAGGATGTGTTATTAACCAGCCTGCAAAGGAAAATCAATTTATATCTCCAATGGCAGCACATCTTGAAATTCACATCCAAATCAATTTTTTTACTTCATAAACCTTTCATTTATTTTATAAATCATTACTTGTAGCTTATGTAGGGCACTTACCCTGTAAGCTACTACTCGTAACTTGCATAGTAAACTTACCGAAAGCAAAGACTAAGCTCGTTCGTTCAAGCTTGGCAATCCGCGTATTGTACACAACCGAATTGCGTTGTTAACACTTGTGCAACAGAAATTTTCAGAACAGATTTCCCCTATCAAACTTGGTCCGTTTGATTTGATTTTCAGATATGTGGTAGAGAAGAGGTAGATCTTCAATTGATCCTTCTTGACCGTTTCAAGAAACTGCCCTACAAAATGATTCTCTCCATCTCGTCAAAACAGGGCAACTTGACAGATCTAACTTCCAGCAAACTTCTCGCCAGCCAAAAAAACTCCGTTTGAGATGAATTTTGGATATGTTTTAGAGGAGAGAATTTGGAACAACTTCCATGAAGGGAGGAAAGGCTAAAACTGATTGGAAGTAGGACGAAAAATGCCAACAAAATCTGCTTGCATAGTGAATTACGGGTTTTCCTTTTTTCTTCAAATCTCTCTTATTTTGTTTTTCTTTCTTTCTTTCTTTCTTGACTTTTAAATAGCTGAGAATTGGGGCTGGAAAAATGGGTTGGTCGGTCGCTTAATGAGGGGAAGAAATAATTAGCTAATTTGGAGAAGGTGGAAGCTTATCCCATAAGCTTTCCAACCAAAATGTCTAAGTTTACCATATACCTTTCTTCCTTCTCCTTCTTTCTTTGACTTTGCTTCCTTTTTCTTATTCTACAAGGGTTAGCCGGCCACTTTAGGTGTGAAAACAATTAATTGAAATTTTTTCAATACTTATCTCTTATTGTAAAAACTAAAGCCCCTTTATTTGACTTTTCTACTTGTTTCTCATTGGTTACTTTTTCATGGTAGGTGAGAATTAAATAAATTCCACACATGTTCTATTCATATATGACAAAATAAATAATTTGGTTGTTATGATAATGCTTTATAGGATTTATGACTCAATTGAGCCTTTTTTGGTCTTTTCACTAAAATTACGAATTAAGCTCAAATAGCTGTAAAAGCTTTAACTTGACTTACTTGAGATCGTAAATCATCAACATATGATAATTTAGATGTCTTTGGCTAGGTACGCACTCTTGTGGGGCCCACTAGATTACTTGTACGAAAATTCAAACTATAGTCATCTGAAACCGAAATTTTTCGATTAAACGTCTTTTTCATTATTTTCTTAATCCATATTATTTATATACTTATAAAATTGTGATTCTTACAGTGTGAAAGTAATTTCACATATAGTTTTTGAATTTTACCTATCATATTATGTTATAGCATGGATAATTGATTTTTTTTAATTTTATTGATATTACATAGATTTTAGTAAAAAAAATTAAAGAAATAAGTGGTATTATTTTATAAAATTAATATACATGAATAAAGTAACTGAAAAAAGATTAATAATTCAACATTAAAAACACAATAAAACTTTTATTTTATAATACTAATAATAATAATATTTTTATAAATAATGAGAGATTTCTATCCTTTTGAATATTGAAAAAGGATAATTAAAATTTTTAATATATATATATATATATATATAAATGTTATTGTGAAGACCGAGAACTTCTAAATAAATATAAGGTATCCGGAAAATTTAATTTGGACAAATTGAAACCCAAATTCAAATAAGAAATTAAAAGGGAAATTAAATTGGAAATAAGAAATGAAGGAGGAAATTTAATTTGGATAAATGGAAATCCAAATTAAATAAGAAAATGGAGAAAATAATTTTGGATATTTAGAAATCCAAAACTTAATAAGAAATAAAAATATTTTGGTATATTTATATAATGATATTATATAAATATTATTTTGTGTTAAAAGTGTAAAAGTATATATATAAATATATATTTTAATACAAAATATGTATTTAAATACATATTAAGAATAGTGTATATATATAATTATGGTATATAATAATTATATATATTATAGTTATCATTATTATTATATATATAAAAATATATATACTAAAAAAAAAAAGAAATTTAGAAGCGGGAATCGGGATACCCGATTCCCAGCTTCTTCTTTCTCCTCTGTTATAAACAGAGGAGAAAGACAAATAAAACCGCCGGCCCCCTGCCGGCCAAAAGAGGAGGAGGAAGGAGAGGGTCGTCACCGGCGAGCCGAGGGGGAAGAGAAGAAACGATCGGCGGTGACCCGAAGCGAAAAACAGAAGCGAAGCGAAAATGGGAGAAAAGAGAAACCGAGAAGGAAAAGTGGCGGTGCCGCCGATCTGGCCACCGCCACCCCAACCCCGAGCTCGGCGAAGCTGAGGGGAAGCAAAGGAAGACCACCGGCGAGGCTACGGACGGCGGAGGGAGGAAGAAACAGAGGAGGAAGGGACCGAGAGCCACCGTTCCAGATCCGGCACCGTCGCCGGTGATGGGACGAAACGGAGACCAGATCCGGCATCCTCGCAACTTCGGCAAGCTGTGGAGTGGCTGAACCGCCGGAATGGGTGGCCGCCGGTGACCGAACCGGCCAGCAGAAGATTGAACCGGTCTGACCCGGTCCGACCCGATCCGACCCGGTCCGACCCGCCTGACCCGGTCAACCCGAACCCGACCCGACCCGGTTCAGAAAAGAAAAAAAAAAAGAAAAAAAAAAGAAAGAAAGGAAAAAGAAGAAAAGAAAAGAAAAAGAAAAAGGAAAAGAAAAGAAAAGAAAGAAGAAAAGAAAAGAAAAGAAAAGGAGAAAGAAAAGAAGGAAGAAGAAGAAGAAAGAAAGGAAAAAGAAAGAAAAAAAAATTGTGGTAAGGAAAATTTAAGTCTTTTCGCCATATGTCTATTGGATTTATTGGAAATTTTCGGATTATTTTCTAAATGAAAATATATGTTAATTTTTGAAATTGTAGCAAAAATGGAAATGAGACGAATGGTGGAGTTCGGCAAGGCTCGAAAAATCGGAAAGTGCACTAAGCTTGGCAAATAGGTAAGATACTTTTATAAAGCATTAGTAGCTTTATATTGTATGTGGGAATTATGATTTTATATATGATGCATTTATTTAATTGATTTTAAATGGAATTGTGATTTTTATATGATGCATCGATTTAAATTGATTTGCTAAAAATGCTAAGAGGACCCACAACTGATGGTGGGGGTCTTAGTAAGAGGTAAAATTGGTGAGAATCAACGGCTGCAAGTATAAATTGTGTTTCCCTTGCAGGAGGTTAGGGAAAATTAAGCCGTTATGCTGCCGAAATTCTTAGGAAAACGTTGAGGAAAAAGATTTAAGTTCTCACGTAAATGGAATCTTGGAAATAATTATTGAAAAATATACATTTAAAGGACTTTATGATATTACTGGAGAAGTTTGATATTGAAATCGATGAAAAAAAATAGATCGTTGAAACACGATAATGTGATGAATTATATGGTTTAAACCCTAAGACTCGATAAATCCAGTGATGTTAATAGCACAAATGGTATCAAGTTGAGATTGAGGTGGAATTAATTATTAGACGGATCACTGATACAGTGATGATTATAGAATTGATAAATTCAAATGAATGGACCGTTTTAGTGGTATGATTGTGATATCGATGTTAAATAGATGTGAACTGAGATTTTTGCAATAATATGGATAGTCGCAAGGCGACTTAAATGATTGAAACACTGTTGACAATTGAAATTGGCAAATTCTTTTAAGTGGTAAATTGCCAATCAAAAAAATTGAATTGAAGATGTTTTATAGATAATTCTAGCATGATATTACATTCTACAGACCATATGAAAAGTGAATTGAGGATTGTGATTTGATTTTACGATAGTAAATGAAATTGAACCGCAAGTTGAGGATTCTGAATATGTACCTATAGGTCAAACCATAAATGGATTTGATAAGCGATTATTGATCTTGTGGTTCTATAATCCTCGATGTCGACTCTGGAATAGATAACGAATGAGGATATTAATATTGCATAATTTCAGTATTTTGATGGCTATATAGTGACATGATATTTAAATATTTATGAATACTAAGAGGATTCATACAAGTGATGTGGTCTTAGTATTAATAGTGAAAGGTAGAAATGATTGGTATAGTTTATAGCTATCGAAAAAGGATATCGAATACTGAATGACTTGAATACCAAATGATCTGATTATTGAATAATCGGAGTACTGAATAAGTTGAAAACTGAATGAAATGAATATTGAATTGATTTGAACACTGATTTACTGATGTGTCAGAAGGATAGTTTGAAATCGAACGATTGATAGTGATAAAGTTAAATGAATTGTTTCACCGTATTAGAGGAAGGTATTACTTATATTGACATTTGAAACTATTACTAAAATTACATACGGAGATGATTTCATAGCATCGCTTTTAAGCATAATTTGCTATAGTTTCAGATGTCATAATAGCATTTATATAAATGCTATAAAGTATAGATTAGCTTTAAAAATAAAGTATATGGTATATATACGTATTTTTATATACGAAACCTCTTAAAGAATTTCACCATATGCTTTACATGATTTTAAAACGAAAAGCTAAAGATTTAAATGTTTTATGAGACTGTAGGCACCCTAAAAGAATTAAATTCAATAAAGCATAGTGGAAACCGCCTAATTGGAGCTTTGCTCATTAGGCAGATATGCTTGTCCGACAATAGTCGTGGACAGGTCTCAGTCACGCCTGATCAGTGGGGCTGAGAGAGATGAGGTCTATGGCCATAGATAGCGCCCTAGTTGGTTTCCAGGGGACGATGACATGATTTTCACTGCTAGCTACAGTGATTTAAGTCTTTATTGATAGAGATGATAGGGATCTAGCCTAGTCTCTAATCGATATGATATGAAGTCTAGAGTATGATTTTATTGATATGAACTCTAGACTTGACATGATTTATACTGTACATGAAACAGATTTGAAATGAAATATGTTTTGAAACAGTACATGTTTTAAACATGTTTTAAAAGTCCATGAGATATGATTTCGACACTTATATGATTTATATGTGATTTTGTGTCGAACATGGCATGATATGTGGTCTAGAGTATAGTTTGATTTGATATGAACTCTAGACCTGATATGATTTACAGAATATGTTTTAAAAGTATATGATAAATGATTTCGACACTTACATGATTTATATAAGATTTTGTGTCGAATTTGAAATGACATGCGGTTTAGAGTATAGACTGATTTGATATGAACTCTAAACCTGATATGATTTATAATATATGAAAAATGTTTTAAAACCGCACATGTTTTAGACATGCTCCGAAAACGAATACATGAACTGAAATTGAACATGTTTCTATCATGCCTTAAAGGCAAATTTGAAATGAATTGAAAATTCATATGTCGAGCATGTCCTAAAGTATATATGATATGATTTGAAATGATAGCGGTTTAGACAGAAAAATTACATGAATTTGCATCTTAAACCCTGATATGATAATATGCTTAGTATATGAGAATTCCATGAGGAATGTCGTGACTCGACGTAAATGATGTTTCACCTATACGATGACATGACATGATATGATATATGAACATGAGATTGATATGAAGAGGATTCTGATCTCACTCTATCGTGATCATAAATTCCCAGACGATAAGTGATATGAATTGATGTAATACGGGAATATGATTATTAAATGTAAAGTGAATTCGATAGGATATCTGCATTAAACATGGAGAATATATGAGGAGTGTCATGACTCAGTGGTAGCGATATTTCATCGATATGATGTCATGATATGATATGATATGAAACATGAATATAGAAACACACGAAGAGAATTATGACTTCGTACCACCGTGATCATGACCCATAATATGAGACTTGATAAGAGATGATAGTATACAGAAGTATGATTATGAACTGAAAAGTAAATATGAGAATTGATATGAGAAGATAGAATACAAAAGTATGATTATGAAATGAAAAGTGAACATGAGAAGTGATAATGAGATGTTATCGATGAGAAAGGATTAACTGTAATTGCATCCTTGCAAGTTTTAAGCATTTGCGGTTAAGACAGTATAATCCTACTCTTGTATTTATATTAGTATCTTACTGAGCCGTGGTTTTGCTCACCCCACTAAATTTCATCTCTTTCAGATTATTGAAGTTAACATCTGCCATGTGAGCTGCTCAGTGGGCATCGGAGACGGTATATGGACTCGGTACTAGTCTTCTAAGGTATATGTTTCTTATAAAATACTTGTTTACATGTAAGACTTAAATTGATGCACAGTACATATTCTATTTAGCAAGTCGGGATGTAACTAAGAACCGTTTTCGTGGTTGTTAATTATTTAAATGAAATGACTATAGGTCACCTAAATAGTATAGTGACTACACTGACACCGAATACAAACCTTAAAATGAAAAAGAAAAATTTAGTCCATAAATTTGTAGACTAAGAAAAGTACAAGTAATAAAGGAAAGTCGCAGCCTTCGGGTCGTGACAGTTATCATTTAGACAATTAAAAAAATTTAATTGGTAAAAAATGGTAGATATAGATGTTATATTCTGTAATATTAATGTGAAAAAAAATGATTATATTTTATGCATTGATTAAAAATATTTAAAAATAAAAAAAATGATGTTAGCTTTTAAAATATTAAAAAAATTCAATTGGTTACCTAATAATATGTAACATGTTATTATATTAATATTGCATATTATATTACACTACATTTAAACTCGTGCGATGCACGGTAATTATTTTAATTTATAATAATTTTTTAAAGAATAGAATTATAAAAAAATTATTTTGAAATACATGTTGAATAATGTATTAAAAACTTGATGCATATATAGAATACACAAATCGAAAAATAATTCAAAATCAAATAACAATTAAAAAAATTAAAGAAAAATTAAATATCACAAATCTTAAATATTTAATAAATGAATTAAATAATTACAATTTTAATGAAAACAATCCTTACTATATTAATCATTAATAGATTATTGGTTAATATTGCATATTTGAAATTGATTTATTTTTAAAATTTGAATTTAGATTACTCCAAATTAATCTTATAATATTAATCAGTGTTGAAAAACTCTATTTTTTAGGTTTTTTAAGAAAATTATTTATAATAGTGTCAAACATAAAATGTAAGTAAACTAAAAATGTTAATAGAAATAAAACTAAAAATAATTTATTATTTAAGTTTTTTAAACTTCAAATCAATTCAAAATAATTAAATACAATATTTAATATCATATACGTTTCAAGAGACTAGTTAATCCGTATGGACATTTTTTTCCAAATAAAATGATTGAACAAATAATTTTGTAAAAAGAATAAATGAAAATTGAGAAAAAGATGTGGAAGATTAATTCAATACTAAAATATATAAACTTAAATATCCAGTTTTAATGTTTTTGATAAAAGATTTAAAATTTTAAGATAATTTTGATCAAAATATATAGATATTTTTTAATTTAAAAATGACATAATAAGTGCTAAAAAATTTAAAGTCTAAGATAAATTTTATTTGATTTAAATTAAGATAATATAGTTGAAATCTATTTTTTTAAAATTTCAAATATTTTAAAATTAAATAATTAATTGAATAGGATTATTATATAAAAATTAAAATCAATTTATTATTTTTTGAAAGATAATCAATTTATTATTTTAAGTATAAAAAATTTAAAGTATCTTCCTAGGATATTTTATTTTTAGCCAGAAATTTTGGTTTTTATTTTTTTTATATAAGATATAAGATTATTATAAAAAAACTGAATATTATTGAAATTAAAAGTGTAACATTGATCAATGATTAAGTGATTTTTTGTGGACATTTTATACTCTAAAGATAAAAAAAGTTCATCTTACCACACATATTATGTGTCCATATAAAATACGTTTTTCTTTTTCTTTAAAAAAGTGTGTCCATATAAAAAATGTATACCAAATTAATTATTTCTATAAATAATATATATAACAATAGTATATGTATATTGATAAAAGATAAGTAAAGAAATTTATAAATAATATGAGATTTTTCTTTAATTTTTAAAATATATAAAAATATATATGCTTATCTTTTAGAAATTGAAATTAAAAAATTTATTTAAAAATATAATTAATTTATTTTGAAATTTTAGGATATTACACATGTAACTTTTTACACAAATTTACATAGGATGTTCTACTTATAGTCAAATGCTTTGGTTTATATATATATATATATTAGATTAAAATCAATTTATTAATTTTTTGAAAGATAATCAATTTATTTTTTAAGTCTAAAAAAGTTAAGGTATCTTCCTAAGATATTTTATTTTTAGCCAGGAGTTTTAGCTTTTATTTTTTTATATAAGATATAAGATTATTATAATAAACTGAATTTTATTGAAATGAAAAGTAAAACATTGATAAATGATTAAGTGATTTTTTGTGGACATTTTATACTCTAAAGAAGAAAAAAATTCATCTTACCACACATATCACGTGTTCATATAAATTACGTTTGTCTTTTTCTTTAAAAAAGTGTATCCATATAAAAATTTATATCAGATTAATTATTTCTATAAATAATGTATATAACAACAGTACATGTATATTAATAAAAGATAAGTAAAGAAATTTATAAATAATATGAGATTTTTCTTTAATTTTTAAAATATATAAAAATATATATGTTTATCTTTTAGAAATAAAAATAGATAATTGTTTTAAAAAGATAATTAATTTATTTTGAAAATTTAATATATATATATGTATATTCTATCTATAAAAGATTGGAAAAAATATTTTTTTATTTTAAGATATTACACGTGTCAACTTTTTAAACTATTCATGTAGGATGTTCTACTGTAGTCAAATGCTTTGGCTTTTATATATATATATATATATATATATATATATATATATATATATTATCTATATTGATTTTAATATATATAAATATATAGATATAGATGTTTTCTTTTAAAAAAAATAATTAATAAAAGCTATAGATATAGATTTTCATTTTTTGTAATATTAAAATGATATGTCATTTTTATTAATTTTAATCTATATATAGATATAAATGTTTATCTTTTAAAAAATTGAAATGGATAATGAATTTAAAAAGATAATTTTATCTGTTTTAAACTTGAAAAATGATAATTATTATTTAATTATAATAAATTACACGTGTCATAAATATAGACAATTCACATAGAAAGTTTTACTTTGAGTCAACTACTTTGGCTTTTATATATACATAATAATATCCATTATTTTAAAATTAAAAAAACTAAGGTTAATATATAACCAAATATTTGAATGTCTTATTTTAGAAAATTAAAGAAAACATAATTCCCTAATTGAATAATTAGTTAAGCTTAGATATTATAGAATTTAATATCCAATATTTTAAAATTCGAATTTGAATTGAAATATTTTAAAATTTAAAAAAAATACTCAATTGTATATATACATTCCTATTTGGGGGTATTCATAATTTGAAACTAATTCAATTAATTGACCGACCGAATTTAATTCGGTTAATTGGTTGACTACCGAATTTAATTCGATCGGTTAACGAAAATAAATTTTATAAAAATTCAGTTATCGGTTAATTTGTTCAGAAAATCGAATTAATTTCTGTTAACCAAATTATATGAAATTTTATATTGGTTTTTTTTATTGGCTGATAGAGTGTTAGTTTAATTTTTTTTTTAGCAATAATATGTTATATGAAAATTTTGTATAAAATCCAATTAATTCGATTAATTAACCGAATTATATTTCAATTTGATTAATTTAAAAATATAAATTTTAATTCAATTAATAAAATTAAAATTTTATATTTTAATTAATTCAATTCAAAATTAATCGAATTAATCGAATAAATACCTCTATTCCTATTTATGGACGGCCTCGTTGCACCATTGTGTAGCTTCCTACCATGAGCCTATTTTGAGGTCTGGGTGGGTGGGCCCATAGCTGGAGTGATAAGTTGGTATTTAAATAAAGAATATACCCGTTTTTAACGTCTGACTTGCAATTTTCCATAATGTTAGGTATCCCATTTCGTAGGAAGAAAAAGGATGAAAAAGGAGGCAAGCACTTGCACACGCAATCTTATATATAACTGCAAAATCCCTATATAAAAAAAAAAAAGAAGCAAAATCCCATTACTTAGTTTTTTTTTTTTATTTCTTGATCTACATTGATTTTTGGTAGATCTAGTAGTTTTATATAAAAAATTATTAAAAACAATTTTATATATATTTCATATTCATATAAAATATAAAACGTTATTGTATTAAAATTTATGTCAATTTTCAAATCTAAAATAATTTTTCAATTTTTATTAAATTTATATAAATTTTTAGGTAAATTACACTCAATTCTTTAAGGTTCGATCATAATTCAACTTTAGTCCATTAATTTCAAAAATAAACACTTCACCCCAAAAATCTTAACACTACTAAAAATAATTAACAAAAAATATAAAATAATAAAATTATCCCTCCAAATTTTCGATTACGTAAACACTGATTATGTAAGATTCTCATGTGGATTTCATTTCCTTCTCTCTTCCTTGTTTTTCTTAGCATCGGAACAGAAATACAAATCCAAAATCAAACCCTGAGAAAACAAACAACAAATACTAAACAAAAAGAATTAAACAAACCTCGTCAGCTTCTTGATCTCTTAGAAAACCGAGACCGCAGGCTTCTCCTTGACAATCCACGTCATCTTTATCTTCGTCATCTTCATCTTCATCGTCATCGTCGATTCCACCTTCGTTACTAAGCAATTCGAGAGCTCTCTGGCACTGTTCCAGCACAGTTTGCAGAGTCTTCCTCTTAACGCGAACCGGATCTTGCTCTTCCACAACTTTTGTCTTAATCTCCCTCATTTCCATCGCTAACGATTCGTTGCTCGAACCCGTTACCTCAATCTCCATATTGCCAAACCTAAAACAGTTTAAAGCCCCTCGAATTCAAACCCTAGAGAAATCAAATCAGCTTAAATAATTTTTTCAATTCTCGTCCCATGAGGAAATCGGAAACTGAAGGAAGGCAGGTAATTGAATTTTATTTTTCTTTTTTAGAATGTTGTGAGGAAGAACATGCATTTTTTTTTAAATCTTTGTTGGGTCATAAGAAAAGAAAGAAAAGGGACGGAGAAGGGGCATATAGCAGCCGTATCGGCTTAGCTCCCGCTATATGTTAGATTTCGAGGTCGCTTTTGGTTTTGGGTTGCTTGCCCTTACACACATGGGAGTGAAAATTTGGTCAATTCAATTAATTAATTCCGTGGAACTTTGTTGACAAGTTAAAATCTTTTATTTTATTATAAAATCAACGTGAATTTAACATCATTAAATATAAAAATAATAAAAGTATTATAAATATACAAAAATAAACACACAATAATTTTTTATATGATATGTTCATGTTTTTTTTTCGTATGTTTACAATATTTTTATTATATTTTATATTTAATGATATTAAATTTAAACTTAATCTTACATGTTTAGATTAACTTTATTGTAAAATCTTTCTTAATTACTTAACAATTTTATTATCTTGTTTACTGGTAATAAAGTTTTAAATTTCACAATCAATTCAAAAAAGTGACATGTATCACTTTTTTTAATTAATTTTTTTATTTTTAATATATCTTAAAAATTATGTATACAATATACTATTTGTTACCCTCTTAATTGTTGATTTTTTTTTCTTTGATTCTCAATTTATGAGAAAATATATAATTTTAAAAATTTATTATTATCTAATTGCAAACAAACGTTTAACCATTAATTTAATAAACAAATTTTAAATAACTATTAAATGAATTTGTTCACAAGCAAACAAATTATACATTTTGCTTGTGATTATATATTAGAGTTAATAATCTTACATTTTAATTGTTTACGCCCTAAAAAAAAGAAGGAAAGGAAACGTCCAAATGAAAAACGGGCCTTCACAAAGTAATGGGCTAAGGTCAAAACTTGAGGCCTCTCCATTGTGCCTTGGCTCGAGGCACAAAATCTCCATGTAGAGGCTCACCTTCATCAGGCTTGTATAAACTGAGAAATCTTAAATCAGATTGTGGAGTATATAAAGCTTTACAATGATAAAATAGTCATTAAATTGAGTTTTTAATCGTTGACCTAACGGTTGACTCATGAATGGATTAAGTTGTCCTGCGGCATACAAAAGTTTGAGACGAAATGTCCATTTTCAAAACTAATGACTAAAGTTGAATTATGACCAAATTTCAAGGAGTTGGATGTAATTTACCCTAAATTTTTTTATTAAATTTAATTCATATTATTTTGGTTTAATAGCCAAATATACTTTTAATTTTTTTTTTTTGCATAAAATGAAATTAAGTCATCAACCTTTTATCACATGAAATCAATCCATAAACTTTTATTTTACTGTAAATAAATCCTTAATCCTTTTTTAGTTCATAGGAGGTACAAGGGAGAGTGGGAAATCAAACCTTTGACCTAATCTCTTTTAAAGAAGGGTAACAACTACTAGACCAAGCTTTGGTTGTTAATAAACTATCAATCTTTCAAAATCATGCAATTAAGTTCATATATGTTAAATGATACTAACTATTGTTAGGACATCCTACGTGGAAACTGACATGGATAGTTTAGTTGACTGCATGGCATGCCATTGTGCTATACTAACAGAAATTTGTGTCATTTAATAGATTTGGACTTAATTGTATTATTTTAAATTGTTGAAAGTTTATTTACAGTAAAATAAAAGTTTATAAAATGATTTCCATGCAATAAAACATTAAGGTCATGTTTTGTGAAGACCGAGAATTTCTAAATAAATATAAGGTATCCGAAAAATTTAATTTGGACAAGTTGAAATCCAAATTTAAATAAGAAACTAAAAGGGAAATTAAATTGGAAATAAGAAATGAAGGAGGAAATTTAATTTGGATAAATGGAAATCCAAATTAAATAAGAAAATGGAGAAAATAATTTTGGATATTTAGAAATCCAAAACTTAATAAGAAATAAAAATATTTTGGTATATTTATATAATGATATTATATAAATATTATTTTGTGTTAAAAGTGTAAAAGTATATATATGAAATATATGTATAGTGTTTTAAATTAAAGTATATACATATATATGGTTTATACAAATAATATATATATATATAAATATAGTAATTATATATATAATTATATGAATATAATTATATATATAATAATAAATATAAAAAAAATTTAATTAAAATTAATAAAAAAAATTAGGAAATGGGAATCGGGATATACCCGATTCCCTTGTTCCTTTCTCCTCTGTTAAAACAGAGGAGAAAATGCAAAGGGAGGTCGGCGCCGGTCGACCGAGAGGAAGGAGAAGGGAGAGAGAGAGTGACGCCGCCGGTGAACAGAGGAGGAAGAAGAGAAAAGCCAGCCGGCGACGAGCGGAAAAAGGAAAGAAGGAAAACGGCGCGTAACAAAACGGAAAAAAAAAACCGAGAGGAAAAAGGAAGAAAGGAAACCGGCGATGCCGCCGATCTGGGCATCGCCACCACCACCCCGGCGTAGACGAAGGTGAACCGAAGGGAAGTAGACCACCGGCGGTGGAAGAGAAAGGAGGGGAAGGAAGAAACGGAGAGGAAAGAGGCCGCCGCTGCCACCTCCAGATCCGGTGCCGTCACCGTCGGTGGAGAGGAAATGAGACCAGATTTGGCTTCAGCACCACCTCGGCTAGCTGTGGGAAGGCCGAACCGGCGAAGAACCGGCCGGCGAGGGCCGGTTCAGGCCAGAAAAAAAAAACAGAAACAGAAAAGAAAAGAAAAAGGAAAAGAAAAGAAAGAAGAAAAGAAAAAAAAAGGAGAAAGAAAAGAAGGAAGAAGAAGAAGAAGGAAAGGAAAAAGAAAGAGAAGAAAAGGAAAAGAAATTGGTAAGGAAGAAACAATAAATTGATTTATATTTATTGAATAAGTTTATTTATATGTATTTATGCAAGTGCAATTGGTGTTGTTGAAATTGTAGCGGAGGTGACAAAGATGTGATTTGGTGTCCGACGACGCTAGGAGCTCGTCAAGGCGCTAAGCTTCAACACCAAGTAAGATACTTTTATAAAGCATTAGTAGCTTTATATTGTATGTGGGAATTTTGATTTTTATATATGATGCATTCAATTAAATTGATTTGCTAAAAATGCTAAGAGGACCCACAACTGATGGTGGGGGTCTTAGTAAGAGGTAAAAATTGGTGAGAATCAACGGCTGCAAGTATAAATTGTATTTCCTTGCAGGAGGTTTAGAGGAAATTAAGCCGTTATGCTGCCGAAATTTCCACGAAAATGTTTAAGGAAAAATATTAATTTCTCATCTAAATAGAATTTTGAAAGAATTATCGAAGATAAGCTTGAAAGGATATTACTGTGTCAAAAAAAATGGATTTTTAAATAGTTGAGAAGGTTAATGGATGAGCACAATAATGTGAGAAATTTTGTTGTGAATCTTATAGAGTTGATGATTCGAGTTATTTAATATTATAAGTTGACTATCGAGCAGAAATTGAGGTGGAATATCGATAATTGGAGTATTGATGGAAGTAACGATGATTATACGATATTACCTTGAAGAGAAGATCATAGTTGAAAATTGATGGTTAAATGATTGGATTGTGAAGCTCTTAACGGAGTAGTGAATTTCCAGAATTTATCGAGTTCGGTTTCTTGATTTTTGAAATAATTCCGAACGTGATAATATGGACAAATTCGAGAGATCGAAATGGAGATTGAATTACGATACAATCCGATCAATTATGGATTCAAAGAAATGAGTGATAAATATGTGAAAAGATGATTGTGCTTATAACCTTAGAATAGATCTTGAATAATAAGATCGACAATTGCATAAGTTCGGATAAAACCATAAAGGCCACATGAAAATTGATTTGAAGATTTAGATACGATTTTGTGATAGTAAATGAAATTGAACCTCAAATCGGAAATGATGAACATGTATCAATAGATCAAATCATAAATGGATTTGATAAGTGACTATCGATTTTGTGATTCTGTTATCCTCGATGTCGATTCTGGAACAGATATTGAATGATGACATTATTATTTGCATAATTTCGATAACTTGATGACTATTTAGAAACTGATGTTAAATGCTTATAGAAACTTAAAGGATTCATACAAATGAAGCGATCCTAATATTGATGATGAGATGTATAAATGATTATTATAATAGTTGATGACGATTGAGAAAGGATATTGAATACCGAATTGTCTGAATACCAAGTGATTCGATTTCCGAATGAATTGAGTACTGAGCAAAATTGAATACTAAATTAAATGAATAGTGAATGAATTAAATAGTGATTTACTGATTTGACTGAAAGAAAGTCTTGAAATAGAATAGTTGATGGTGATAAGTTGAATGAATCGCTTCTCTGTATTTGATGAAAATATTATCAAATTTACATACGGAAATGATTTCATAGCATCGCTTTTAAGCATAATTTGCTATAGTTTCAGATGTTATAATAGCATTTATATAAATGCTATAAAGTATAGATTAGCTTTAAAAAAGAAAGTATATGGTATATACGTATTTTTATATACGAAACCTCTTAAAGAACTTCACCATATGCTTTACATGATTTTAAAAAGAAAAGCTAAAGATTTAAATGTTTTATGAGACTGTAGGCACCCTAAAAGAATAAAATTCAATAAAGCATAGTGGAAACCGCCTAATTGGAGCTTAGCTCATTAGGCAGATATGCTTGTCCGACAATAGTCGTGGACAGGTCTCAGTCACGCCTGATCAGTGGGGCTGAGAGAGATGAGGTCTATGGCCATAGATAGCGCCCTAGTTGGTTTCCAGGGGACGATATGATTTTCACTGCTAGCTACAGTGATTTAAGTCTTTATTGATAGAGAGATGATAGGGATCTAGCCTAGTCTCTAACAAATATGATATGAAGTCTAGAGTATGATTTTATTGAGATGAACTCTAGACTTGATATGATTTATACTGTACATGAAACAGATTTGAAATGAAATATGTTTTGAAACAGTACATGTTTTAAACATGTTTTAAAAGTCCATGAGATATGAATTCGACACTATATGATTTATATGTGATTTTGTGTCGAACATGGCATGATATGTGGTCTAGAGTATAGTTTGATTTGATATGAACTCTAGACCTGATATGATTTACAGAATATGTTTTAAAAGTATATGATAAATGATTTCGACACTTACATGATTTACATACGATTTTGTGTCGAATTTAAAATGATATGCGGTCTAGAGTATAGATTGATTTGATATGAACTCTAGACCCGATATAACTTATAGTAAATGAAAATGTTTTAAAACCGCACATGTTTTAGACATGCTTCGAAAACGAATACATGAACTGAAATTGAATATGTTTCTATTATGCCTTAAAGGCAAACTTTTGAAAATGCATATGTTGAGCATGTCTTAAAGTATATATGATATGATTTGAAATGATCGCGGTTTATACAGAAAAATTACATGAATTGCATATTAAACCCTGATATGATAATATGCTTAGTATATGAGAATTCCATGAGGAATGTCATGACTCGGTGGTAACGATATTTCATCGATATGAGGTCATGATATGTTATGAAACATGAATATAGAAACACACGAAGAGAATTATGACTGGGTACCACCGTGATCATGATCCACAATACGAGAATTGATAAGAGATGATATGAGAATCGATATGAGATGATAGAATACAAAAGTATGATTATGAAATGAAAAGTGAATATGAGAAGTGATAATGAGATGTTATCGATGAGAAAGGATTAACTGTAATTGCATCCTTGCAAGTTTTAAGCATTTGCGGTTAAGACAGTATAATCCTACTCTTGCATTTATATTAGTATCTTACTGAGCCGTGGTTTTGCTCACCCCACTAAATTTCATCTCTTTCAGATTATTGAAGTTAACGTCTGCCATGTGAGCTGCTCAGTGGGCATCGGAGACGGTGTATGAAATTGGTACTAGTTTTCTGAGTTATATGTTCTTTATAAAATACTTGTTTACATGTAAGACTTAAATTGATGCACAGTACATATTCTGTTTAACAAGTCGGGATGTAACTAAGAACCGTTTCCGTGTTTGTTTAATATTTAAATGGAATGATTATAGGTCACCTAGCTAGTATAGTAACTACACTGACACCGAATACAAACCTTAAAAGGAAAAAAGAAAATTTTAGTCCATAAATTTGTAGACTAAGAAAAGTATAAGAATCAAGTGAAAGTCGCGGTCTTCGGGTCGTGACATGTTTGGTGCATAGAATGAGGATATGATAGGATAATATAAGATTACAGATAGGATAAGATTAAATTATATCATTTTATCTTATGTTTAGTGTAATGATTAAGAATAGAATAGGATTTTCTTTTATATCTTTTACCATTTTTGCTATATGCAAAATTAAAAGTAGTATAAATTGATTTTTTCTAGTACTCTTTTTTAAAGTCACATAATTTAAATTTATAATTTTTTTTGTTATAAATATAAATAAAAATTTAAAAATTATTTATAATATTATAATTAATAGTCAAAATTATTAGTTGATTTTTAATAAAAAATTACTTTTAAAAATTTATATTATGTTTTACAAAAAAATTATTTTGTTAAAAATGAATTTTTATAAAAAAATTATCTGTACTTTTTCACCTTTTTTCTTCTTTCCTTTTTGTTTTATTTCTTTTATATGATTTAAATTTAAGATAATTTTTAATTGTAAATTAAATATATTTATTTTTAGAAAATTGAGTTTTTCTAAAAAATAAGTTTATTTTTTTAATTTCCAAAAGACAATTATTAAATATTTTTCTTTATTTTTATGGTTTTTTTATCTTCTTTCTTTTTTTTTTGTCAATTAGAAGGAAATATAAAAAAATACAAGTTAAGTTTACTAATTTAAATATTATTAATTAAAATATATAATTTCTAATAATTTTATGGTTTATAGTTATTTTTCTTTCTTTTTTTTGTGACAGTAAAAGAAAGAAAAAATTTAAGAAAGAAAAAATAAAAATTTAAATGTAAGAAAAAACTAGTTAAAAAATATATTTTGTAATAATTTTTATGTTTGAGAATTTATTTTCTAAAAAATAATTTAAAATTTTTAATTATTTCCAAAAATAATTTTAAAAAATTGTTCAAGAAAATGTTATTTTATCAAAATTATTGTTTTTCTTAAACAAAAATAAGAAAAAAAAAGAAAGAAAGAAAAAAAAGTAAAAAATGAAAAGTTGGAAAAATTTTGGATTAATTAATTAATTAAAAAAATCCTATTTTTTATTAAATGTTTAAGTTAATTTCTAAATATAAATTTTAAGGATAAAATAAATAAAATATGAGTATATAATTTTTATACACTGTCAATTAATCATAGGATGACACCTCATAAATGAGTAAAGTCTAAAAATGTAAAAGCCCTTAAAAATAAATTTAAAAACTTTGTTAATATTCATTTTTAAGGACTTCCATATGAGGTGTCATCTCATGATTTGACTGACAGTGTATAGAAGCTATATACATTATATATAAACTCTTAGAAATAATCCTTACCTTTTAAAGAGAATTAGATCATCTTATATTAGGAAGATGACTAATCTTTTTTACAATTCAATCGTCCTCTTAATGTGTGCACCAAATATAAGATAAAATGAATATCATCTTATCATATCCATCATCTTATGCATCAAATATGACCTAAGGGCTTAATTCTATTTTATGCGAAAAGTTAAAGGTACATTTAGCTATTAAGTTTATTATTTTAAATTTTTTTTGTTTGTGTCATTAAATCTTGTTTAAAATTATTAAATTGAATTTAGAGCGATGAGATGGCGGTGGCAACTTGCAACTGATAACTATGCCCCCGTTCTCCTCCTCCAAGGGTTGACAATCTGGGGAACGTGACAAAAGAAAAAACCCGGTTTTTCCGCAAAAAACGTTCCAGAGCATTGAACCGAGCATAAAAAACACCAGTGGATGAGTCCTACACTGCTGCTTACCTAATTAACTATTAATTAGATTGCATCTTTTTTTTGAATTTCTTGATCTTCGTTGACTTTTAGTACATGTAACCATTTTTATATTTATTTCATATTCATATATTGTATAAAACGTAAAAGTTATTGTCGGCCTACCTATCTCAAATATTAAAAAATAGCATCTTATCTATCTAACCTAGTCTCCAGAAAACCGTTTAACCCATCAAGCAAATGCTTAATGTAGATGGCATTTATACCAACAATAAGACGGAAGAAGTGAAAGTAGATTTTTTTCTCAGATATTTAGATATAGTTTAAATTTTAAAATCATCACTGTTGAAAGGATTTTGCTCTAATAAGATTAGTTTTAGATGATAAAATAGATGAAAATATATATGATTACAAAAAAAAAATCTCACGTGGATAACCAAATTCTTGTCTAAAACTAGGTAAAGTAAGTGATCTTTGGCATCCGATGGCCTAAGATTTTGTTGCATAAGAAGAAGAAAAAACTCAAGGAATGAAAATTTGATGACTAAATTATCAAGTAAAAAAATTGTTTTAAAATTTAATGATCTTCGTTTCTTTTCGTCATTCTTACTAAGTAAATTTGATAATTTTTATATAATTTTTATTTGTGTAATGTAAAATTGTATCTATATGATATAAATCATGAAAATTTTGTATTAAAATTTATATTGATATACCAAATATAATTTTTTTTAGTTTTTATCAAATTCAAATGAAAATTTTATCTATAATTCGTGTTACTTTTGTTTCCAAGATGTATTACTAAGTAAAACGTAGAAGTTACCGATAAGTGGTTGAAAGAAGTAAAAGTATGTTTTTTTCGAGGCATTTGAAAAGAGCTCGAATTTTGGAACCTTCACTGTTAGAAAAATTTTATTGTTTATTACTCTCAGCTTGAACAGAATTAATATCATATCATAAAACAGATAAGAATCCATGTGCTTAAAAAAAAAGCATGAAAGTTAATGGAATTTTAAAATGGAATGTCAAAGTACCGGCCAATTTCCTCTACGCAGTGAAATGTTTCATTTAAATCTTGCACCAAAACATGTTAGAAAAAAGCAGCTTTTTCGCCTTGATTTTCCTGGATTCCTCTGTGTCTCCCGACTCCTTTGCCAATCAACAAACGTGTTGTCCACAGGCTTGATAGCTAGGAACACTTCTCCTCTTACCTTTTCCTCTACTAATGGGAACCCTTGTTCGGCCATTTTTATCAGCTTTTGCAACCAGGAAGGATCAACTACTCTTGCCTTCACCTACAGCTTCATTTTCTTCTGCAAAACCCCATTTAAGAACATCAAGAAAGACTCGTCATCAAATCAACTGTAGCAAGTTTGGTAACTTCCTCGACCTAAAACCAGAGTCGAAATCCGAGTTCTTAGATTTTAATCTTTCTTGGTTTAATCCTTCTGACCGGCCTTGCTTTGATGTGATCATTATTGGCACTGGCCCTGGTGGTCTGCGGCTGGCCGAGCAAGTGTCCCGCTATGGAATCAAGGTATGCTGTGTTGATCCTTCACCACTTTCTGTTTGGCCTAACAATTATGGAGTCTGGGTTGATGAGTTTAAGAGCTTGGGACTCGTAGATTGTTTAGACAAAGTATGGCCTATGACTTGTGTTTATATTGACGATCACAAGACCAAGAATCTAGACCGGCCTTACGGTAGGGTCTCTAGAAATAAACTTAAAGCAAAGTTATTAGAGAATTGCGTTTCAAATTCAGTTAAATTCCATAAAGCAAAGGTTTGGCAAGTGAAACATGAGGAATCTGAGTCTGCTATTGAGTGTGATGACGGTAGCCAGCTTAAGGCAAGCTTAATTGTTGATGCTAGTGGTTTTGGTAGCAGCTTTATAGAGTTTGATAAGCCTAGGAATCATGGATATCAGGTTGCTTATGGTATTTTGGCTGAAGTTGATAATCATCCTTTTGATTTGGATAAGTTGGTTTTCATGGATTTGAGAGACTCCCATTTGGAAAATGAACCTTATTTACGAGCTAACAATTCAAAACTTCCTACTTTTCTATATGCCATGCCGTTTGATTCAAACTTAATATTTTTGGAAGAGTCTTGTCTGGTTTGTCGGCCTGCGCTCTCTTATGTGGAGATTAAGAGAAGGATGGTAGCAAGGCTAAGACATCTAGGAATTAGAGTTAAGAGAGTGATAGAAGATGAAAAGTGTTTGATCCCAATGGGTGGTCCTCTCCCTAGAATCCCTCAGAAAGTAATGGCTATAGGAGGGATTTCTGGGGTAGTCCATCCTTCGACAGGGTTCATGATGGGTAGGACAATGGCTGTAGCCCCAGTTGTGGCTGACGCTATTGCAGAATGCCTTGCTTCGACCAGAATGATTAGAGGAAGGCCACTTTACCATAAAGTATGGACTGCATTGTGGCCAACTGAGAAGAAATGCACAAGAGAATACTTCTCTTTCGGTATGGAAATTCTACTGAAACTTGACTTAATGGGAGCTAGGGGTTTCTTTCAAGCTTTCTTTGATGTGGATCCTTACTATATGCACGGCTTCCTAAATTCAAGGCTCTCTTTCCCTGAACTAGCTTGTTTTAGCTTGTCTTTCTTTGCACATGCTTCAAATTCTTCCAGGTTTGACATTATTTCCAAATGCCCTGTCCCTCTGGTTAGAATGTTGGGAAATCTAGCTCTGGAAGCCATTTAGTGATGGATGATTGAACATTGACAACAACCTTTTTCTTTGGGGTCTTGCTGATTCTTGTTTAGTTGCTTTCTTTCTTTTAATGAAGTCAAATTTGTAAGAACCAATGTAGTAATATCATCAGGAAATTCCTGAAAATGCAGCGTCAGAATGTGACTTATCAAATTGAGATTATTCTATAAAAGAAAAAAAAATTCATCTGCTGAGTTAAAAATGAAAGTCCTTCAATGGCTTCAGTCTTTCTAACTCTCCATGGCGGACCTTCTCCGTTATCATGACTCTTTTGCCGTATTTGGGATTTTCCTTATTTCAAGCTATTTTGAAACTCAAATGACAGATGATATTCACTGGTCGAGTCATTGCTTACAGCAAAATGCCTATAAGGGCGCGCACACAATCAAAATACAATTCTTTGTACTTAATATTTACAATTATCTAATTACAATCATGATTTTTGTAGGATATGGTATCATATAAATTCATATAAAATTTGATGGATTTCACATAATTTATTCTAATTATTAGTCGAATATAGATAATTGAAGCAAATGTTATATATAGAGAAAGAATGGATCCATTTACACATGTAAAACTAATTTAGTTTTAATACATTTTCAAATTTTTTTTACAATTTGTCTTTTTAAGTCAATCGTTGAATTTTATGTTCACATAGATCATGTACATTAAATTTTAACTTAAACAAATATATCTAACTATTTGTTTTTAATAATAAGAATTTAACCATTAATATATATTAAAAAATCTTATTCTCAATTAAAATAATACGAATGTTAGATTGATTCAAAAATTTACATTACAAATATAGACGTGGTTATTGGGTCAAGTTGGCCCGACCCGGCTCGCAACCGGATTGAGTTGATTCGGCCCAATAACCGAACCGATACTGTACCGATTCTAATAAATTGGAATCAGACCCGCTAAGGGCCCGGCCCATTAAGGACCGGGACCGAACTCGAACCGGACTGGTTCCGGTTGAACCGATTCGATTCAATTTTAAATTAAAAAATAAAATAAAAGAAGTCGCGCAGTGGCAGCCTTCCTATGGGCAAGTCACAGCAGCCTGAGTGCTGTGACTTGCCATTTGAAATTGCCGTTGCCCATCTATCAAATTCTTTTTTTTTTTAATTTTCAATTTTCAATTTTTTTCCCATAAATATCTCTATTCTTCCTTTTATTTTTCTTTACATTTTCTTCTATATTTTCTCTCAAATCTACTATCTACATTCATCCACTCTTATTTTCTTCACTCACATACTTTCTCAATATTCACACATACTCTCTCAAATTCACTTTAATTCCCTTATTCCAAATTTATTATATCATCATTTTCCTCTCTAAATTTCGTTTTTCTTTTTATTTTATTATTTTACAAATTTTACTTTTAATTTTCAAGTTTCAAGTTTCAATTTCCAAATTTCAATATATTATATATATCCTACATCTATTTTTTTAATTTTTAACATATATTTATATTTAAAAAATATAAAAATGTCAAATTTCTTTCGTCGTTCATACTATGTTTCTCGACCTTTTGGTTCCACTGAAATTCCTAATTTGGGTGAGAAATCATTTAATGAAATCGAACCCGATATTCATCTGAATGAGGAGAAGCTTCCTTTGGCACCATCGTTTGGTCGTGGTCGTGGAGGAGGTCGTACTCAAACACAATCACCAGCTGCCACCACTGCTGCTACATCATCAAGACCGAAGTTTATTAAAAAAAAATCAAGGTATGGAAGTATTTTGACATTGTAGCAAAAGAAGGTGAGACGAATAAATATTATGCTATCCGTAAATTGTGCAAAGGCGTTTACTCTTATAACTTCGGTGGAGCTGGTGGCGGTACAGGTACATATAAAAGACATTTAATTACTATACATAAAATTAATCCTAATGTCGAAGAAAATGAAATTTTAGAAGGCAAACAATCTCAAATTAATACACATGATGGTGGAAAAAATTTTAATTTTGATAATGTTCAAGCTAGACGTGGTTTAGTTAGATTTGTAGTTAGGACTGAACAACCATTCACAATTTGTGAAAAAGTAGGATATTTAGAATTTGTTTGTAAATATTTACAATCCGCATATAAATATGTTTCTAGACATACATTAAAAAAAGATTGCATGGATATGTTTAAAGAATATAGACAAGCTTTAATTGATAAACTTACTAATATTTCATCTAGGGTTAGTTTAACTAGTGATATATGGACTAGTACTAATGGTATAAGTTATCTTGTTATAACTTTTCATTGGATAGATGAAAATTAGTGCATGCAAAAACGAATTTTATCTTTAGATGTAATAGAAGAAGCACATAATTCATATGCTATTCATAAATATATTACTAAAGTTTGTAAATTATATGGATTAGAAATTAATAAAGTTTTTGCTATTACTTTTGATAATGCTTCGAGTAATACTACAGCTATTCCTCATTTAATTAAAAGTTTAAACCCTGTTATGCAAGGTATATTTTTTCATGCAAGATGTGCATGTCATATTATAAATTTATGTGTTCAAAGTGGTTTTAGTTCTAGTGGTACTGGTAGTGGCATAGGTCCAATTGATAAAATTACAATTTTAGCAAAATGGATTCGCACACCAAGTAATAAATGTCAATGGAAGCAAATTTTATAGCAAATAATATACCTGCTAAAGCGTTTTCACTTCCCGTGGAAACAAAATGGAATTCACTTCATCGTTTGCTTTCTTCTATTTTACCTTATAAAGAACTTTTTACTCCTTTTTATAACAACTATACAAGTAGCACGCATTTAGTACTTTTTGAATAAGATTGGACTTTTATTGAATATTGTGTTGATTTATTATCTACTTTTAAAGATGCAACCGAAAGATTTTTAACTCAATTTTATCCAACTACACCGTATTTTGTTCATATTATCTACACAATGTTTGAAAATTTTGTAAAATTTAGGAATCATGAAACTTTAAGTTCTTTTGTATATGATATGGAGGTAAAATTTTAAAAATATTGGGAAATAATTCTTCCTATTTATTGTATTGTAACTTTACTAGATCCTAGTCAAGGTAAGGTAAATATAGAGATTTTTTTTATTGTTATAAAGAATTTCTTGGTCTTAATTCTATTGAGGATCAAAAGTCCTCAATTAACAATCTTTTTCGAGAATTGTTTAATGTTTATGAAACAGAAAGGGAGTAGTTCAATTTTAATTGAAGAGAAGAAGATTCATATGAAGAAACCGAGAGTAGCAAAAAAGGAAAAAGAATTTTAAACGCAATTAAGGAAGCAGTAAAGAAGAGAATGAAGCTAAAAGGAAAAGCCAGCAGATCTGGATCAACAACTCGACGAAATTCTAGCTTCAATAAGCTATGATTTTTCTTAAGTCAGGATTTTTCTATAGATGAAAACTTTAATCTTCTCCAATGGTGGAAAGAAAACCAAAAACAATTTCCAATTTTAGCTTCCATGGCCCGAGATGTTTTTGCGGTGCAAGTTTCTTCTGTTGCTTAGGAATCCACATTCTCGACATGTGGAAGAATTATTGGAGACCATCGAACCACTCTTAATCTGGATTCACTGTGCATGTTAACATACCTTAAATAGTGGTTTGATGCGCAATGATGCAATGTCAAACTTGGAATGGCCAATAAATTCGTTGATAATAATTCAGAGGAGGAGAAAGAAATTTTCAAGACAATCCGTATAAATTATGAAGAATAGAGAATAATCCTTTTTTTTTAAATTGTATGTAAAATTGTAAATAAGTTTACTCATAGTAAATATTTTTATAGATTACGGTCCTGCGGTTTTTACCCTTCTAACTTTTGAAGGGGTTTTTCACGTAAAAAATCTTTGGTCTCCTACTCTCCTTTTTCTCATTTGTCGTTGTTGTTATTGTCATTGTTGTTGTTGTTGTTATTGTTGTTGTTGTTGTTGTTATTATTATTATTATTATTATTATTATTATTATTATTATTATTACATACCAAATTAATTAATGTTATACTTATCTATGTTTAAAATAAATAAATATTTAAAATACAAATAAAAACATATTAAATAAATGAATAAATATTAAGTAAATGATATTTCAAATATAATAAATTATTTTAAATGCAAAATGATATTGATACGCTTGCAGCTTATTTATCATTTTAAATACAAAATGAATATAATAAATGAATATAAATAATGATATTGCAAAATGAATAGAATAATAATATTATATATTTTGAATCAAATATCACTTTATCATAATAACTTTATTATAATATTTATATTCAATATTTTTGTTCAAATTATTTCTACTTTTTATCATATATAATAACTTTAATTTATAACATATTTATACATAAATTAAATAAATTATAATAACTTTATAATAAATTATTTTTAAATTAAACTATTAACATTATTTATAATAAAAATAAATTTTTTAGATTAAATTATAAAAATATATTTATATATTTATTTTTATTAAAATAAATTAATATAAATTTTAAAAAATAAAAATTTTAAATTAAAAAAAAATTGGACCGAACCGGTTTAACCCGATTCGGTTCAGTTTGAGGTGAAACGGTCCTATGAACCGGGCCAGTTCCACCTAAAGAAAAGAAAAACAGGCTCGGATCGGTTCACCTACTGGTTCAGACCGTTTCCATCATTTTGTGGGCCGAAATAGGTAAAAACCGATCCGGAGCCGATCTGAACCAACCCATAACCACCTCTATATAAATACTAGTAAGTTTTAAATCTAACAGTTAGATTACAAAACTATTAATCCTACACGAAACTATAACACATGCATGAAACAATTTATTTTATGCAAGTATAAATGGATCACACCTCATACATACATACATACATACATACATACATACATACATACATACATACATACATACATACATACATACATACATACATACATACATACATACATACATACATACATACATACATACATACATACATACATACATACATACATACATACAACACTAAAATATTTTGTAATAAGTGTAACATTTATATGAATTAGTGATTTTTTATTTTTTTTCTATTCATGTTCTTTAAAATCATTCTTTGTTAAAATTTATTGAGGCATTTAATTTTCTAACATTTATTTCTTAATTAAATAATATTTTATATTAAAAGTTAGTATTATTTTATTTTGAAAATTAATTAATTTTATTTTATATTTTTATTATGAAAAATATTAATATTATATTAATATATAAACATGTTTTCAAAAAAATGAAAATATGAAATTCTTGTTTCCAACAATTTTGAAAATTCTTTTTTTCATTTTTGTTTTCTGAAAATAGAAACATGCTGCCAAACATATTTTCTTCTGTTGTTTTCAAAAAAACCGAAAACAAAAACAAAAACAAAAACGATACCAGACGACCCCTTAGTGTTTGTATTTTTATTATTTTATATTTCTGTCATGATCCATTATTTATTTTTATTTCAATTTTTAATTTTGGTAAATTGGAATATGTCACCATTGATAAATTGACTTTTGAAAGAGATGATTGGAAGATCAAATTTGGCATTTGTCAATTATAGGATATTTATAATTAAAGACTAAACAACATATTAGCATAGAAAGTGGTATTAGTTGATGAAAAAATACGTTAATAAAATTTATTTTTGTTAATATATTTTTTAAGTTCTTTAATTAATTTTTTTGGGTGTCTTAGTAGTAGACTTACTCAAAGGCTGGGCTACCCGTCCAAGCCCGAAAACTCGCATGATATTTGGTTGGACTTGGACAAAAATATCTTATGCAATTATAGAACTTGGGTAAAATTTTTATGCCTGTTTAAAAATCAAGCTAGGCCCGAGCTTAACCTTTCAAAGCCCAAGCCCGACCCAGCCCGATTTTTAATATTTTATATTATTTTTATATATTTACTAAGTATAATATAATTTTCTATATAAAACATTATTGATTAATAAATATGATTACAAATATTTAATATGAAAATTGACATACAAATTTTGACAAATTAAATTAAAATTTAAGGGGAATAAAATAATAAAAACAAATAAATAAATAATTAAAATATAAAAAAATAAATAAAATTATATTTGGACGGATCGAGCTGGACTCGAGCTTATAGTACAAAAATAAAAACAGGTCTAAACTAAAAGTCAAGTTCGAATTTTTAAATAAGATCGGGCTTAGATATACACCAAATTTTTTATTGCCTATCATGGACCCGGCCCATGATCAGATCTACTTAGTAGGGATTCTATGTTCACGATATTCTTTGGAATCAAGAATATGCCATGTCAATTGAAGAGCAAAATACATGAAGGAGGTCTATATCCTTGTTCATTCAATCAATCATTGTTGATTTTTTTAAAAATAAAATATTGATGATTATGTCTTGCCTTCTGCATTGAGCATCTCATTGGATGTGATTTTGTTTTCGAATTAAGAGTTGTACGATAAAGAGATTATGGTGATTTTAAGTATTTTATTGTTAGAAAAAGGAATGATTTTACTATTGCAGCTACTAACTTGAAAACAATTGTAAGTTTGTGAACATACACACATATATATATATATATATATATATGATAATTGTTTAAGTGTTTGATCTTGAAGAATGAAGATAAATGCTTTATAGGAAGTGAGTGTTTCTTAAAGATTTAAGATTTAGAGTTGAATGCAAATTTTTCTGGGAGATTTGGCTTTAGAAACATGAAAAGAAAAAAAAATCCTTAAATATAAAGAGGAAGAATAACTAGATTGAAGTGATTTTATTAAAAAAAAAGTGGTAGGAATTTTAAGAAAGTTAAATTGGTAAAAAGAAAAATTTTTCAATACACCGTCAATGAAGTTTTTTGACTTTACAAGCGAAGTAAAGGTGATGATACATGTTTTTTAAAATATTAAGAAAATTAAAAATAAATAAAATAAGATTTGTGTAATTATCTTAACCTAGTTTATGAAATAAAAAAAATTCTACTTACGGTATAAAGAATAATTATCTATGGTAAAGATTAGTTGAATATATTATCAGATTAATTTTTTTATTGTTTTAAAAATATAATTAATGGTTGAAAGTAATTATTATCAATTTTAGAATTATTATTCACTGTCATCTAAAGGATGAGAAAAAAACTTGTTATTTTTGCCACCAAAACGTTCCAAAGCCCTGAACCACGTATAAAAATATCAGTGACTGTATCCTACTTGCCGGTTGCCTAAATCAAAAAAAAAAAGATTGCATTACTTTCCTGCTCAATGCTTATCCATCTAACACCACTTGCCCAGAAAAAGGTTTAATCCATCAAACGTAATAACAGGGCTAGAAACGACAGGGCACACGTGGGCAACCAAATTCCTGTCAATAACTAATTAAGTGATCTTCTGTATCCGGTGGCCTAATGATTTGTTTGATAAGAAAAATATTAATAATAATAATTTGATTTTTTATGAAATTTTAATTCATATTATTTTTATATTTTTTTTGTATTATTTCGATTCGAAATGATCATTTGTTTTGGATTATTAAATCTACAATCGAGTAAAGCCAAATACGGAATTCTGAAAATGGAATTTCAAATTACCGGTCAATTTCCAATAGTCAGTGAAACGTACCATTTAAATCTTGCGCCAAAACCTAAAACAAAGCATCTTCTTAACCTTGATTTTCCTGGATTCCTCTCTACTGTATCTCCTAACACCTTTTTCCAATCAATAACAGTGTTGTCCGCAAACACTTCTCTTTCAATTTCCTCTACTCATGGGAACCCTTGTTAGACCATTTTTTTCTGCTTTTGCAACTGGGAGGGATCAACTAGTCTTGCCTTCATCTACAGCTTCATTTTCTTCTGCAAAACCCCATTTAAGAACATCAAGAAAGACTCGTCATGGAATCAACTGCGGCACTAGCAAGTTTGGAAACTTCCTCCACCTAAAACCAGAGTCGAAACCCGAGTGCTTAGATTTTGATCTTTCGTGGTTTAACCCTTCCGATCGGCCTAGATTTGATGTGATCATTATTGGCACTGGCCCTGGTGGTCTGCGGCTGGCTGAGCAAGTGTCCCGCTATGGAATCAAGGTATGCTGCGTTGATCCTTCACCACTTTCTGTTTGGCCTAACAATTATGGAGTCTGGGTTGATGAGTTTGAGAGCATGGGACTTGTGGATTGTTTAGACAAAACATGGCCTATGACTTGTGTGTATATTGATGATCACAAGACCAAGTATTTAGACCGGCCTTACGGTAGGGTCTCTAGGAATAAACTTAAGACAAAGTTGTTGGAGAATTGCGTTTCAAATTCAGTTAAATTCCATAAAGCAAAGGTTTGGCAAGTGAAACATGAGGAGTTTGAGTCTGCTATTGAATGTGATGATGGTAGCCAGCTTAAGGCAAGCTTAATTGTTGATGCTAGTGGTTTTGCTAGCAGCTTTATAGAGTTCGATGAACCTAGAAATCATGGATATCAGATTGCTCATGGTATTTTGGCTGAAGTTGATAGTCATCCTTTTGACTTGGATAAGATGGTTCTTATGGACTGGAGAGATTCCCATTTGGGAAATGAACCTTATTTACGAGCTAACAATTCAAAACTTCCTACTTTTCTATATGCCATGCCGTTTGATTCAAGCTTAATATTTTTGGAAGAGACTTCTCTGGTTAGTCGGCCTGTGCTCTCTTACATGGAGATTAAGAGTAGGATGGTAGCCAGGCTAAGGCATCTAGGAATTAGAGTTAAGAGAGTGATAGAAGATGAAAAGTGTTTGATCCCAATGGGCGGTCCTCTCCCTAGAATCCCTCAAAATGTAATGGCTATAGGAGGGATTTCTGGGGTAGTCCATCCTTCGACAGGGTACATGGTGGCTCGGACAATGGCTTTAGCCCCAGTTGTGGCTGAAGCTATTGCAGAATGTCTTGGCTCAACCAGAATGATCAGAGGAAGGCCACTTTACCATAAAGTATGGAATGGATTGTGGCCAATTGAGAAGAGATGTACAAGAGAATTCTGCTCTTTCGGTATGGAAACTCTACTGAAGCTTGACTTAATGGGCACTAGGGGTTTCTTCCAAGCTTTCTTTGATCTGGATCCTTATTATTGGCACGGCTTCCTCTCCTCGAGGCTCTCGCTCCCTGAACTCGCTTGCTTTAGCTTGTCTTTGTTTGAACATGCTTCAAATTCTTCCAGGTTCGACATTGTTTCAAAATGCCCTGTCCCTCTGGTTCGAATGTTGGGAAATCTAGCTCTGGAAGCCATTTAGCGATGGATGATTGAACAATGACAGCAACTTTTTTCTTTGGGTGATTCCTGTTTTCTTGCTTTCTTTGCTTTAATAATGTCAAATTTGTGTAGTAATCTCATCAAGAAATTCCTGAAGATGCAGCAGCATCAGAATGTGACCCTATCAAATCAGATTATTCTGTAAAAATAAAAAATTCATCTACCGAGTTGAAAATGAAAGTCTTTCAATGGCTTCGAAGTCTTTCTAACTCTCCGTGGCAAATCATAAGTATAAATCTTTGTACTAGGTTCTTTTTGAATCTAATGACAGTAATAAATCTTGTAGGATTTCTAATTCATGGATAGTGGATTCATGTAAATTCATATAAATTTTGAGGGATTTAACATAATTTATACTAATTATAATTATTGGAATCTAGATAATTGAAGCAAATGTAATAAAAATAATTGCAAATGGCGACCTAATTTGTTCTTTTTTAAAGTTACTTTAAGGCTTTCTACATGAAATGTTGAAGAAAAAAAGATCAAAATATAACATGATTTTGTGCAAGGATTTATCACATTAATAACAGAACATTCACTTAAATCCTATGGTACATTTTTTAAAAAAATTATTTTAATTTTAGTGATAGACCCTATTTTAAGGATTTGAGATTGGAGGGAAATAAAGCTAAGGTGTTGTTTGTTAAACCATTAAAAAATTTTAATTCATTGAAAATAAAAATTTTCAATGATTTAATATTTTCAATATGTTTGATAATGTATTTTAAAATCAACTTAAAAGAAAATATTCATTGAAAAATCATTAACTGAAATAAGTAGATAAACACCTACTTGTCACTTAATGTAAAAAAATTTCAGTTACTTTATCAATAAAAATAAAATAAATTGGACTATTTTATTCTAAAAAATTTACATAATTATCGATTCATTCATTAGGTTACGTACATACTCCAACCAAACTCAACATTATATTATTATCTCATCAGGTTTATGTACAGATTCATCATTTCTCTACCACCATTCTTTTACTATTAGATCATTGCTATTGAAAAAAAAGTCAATGTCTTCCCCCTAATCTGACTTATTCAGAGTTAAAGACTTTAAAGATCAGAAAACTAATATATTACAAGTCTAGGAGATCATATGATGACACATATTATTACAAACAGCTCATTGAGCTAGAAAATGATTGATTTCTCTCATTCATATTGGATATGTACAGTACATATATATATACTGATCGATGAAAGTTTACAGAAGTTGCTAAAAGATTCTAGAGGAGTACAGAAAAGTAACTAATTCCAGCAAATAAGGCTAACATCGTCAGTATTCCAAAACATTCTGTTGTTAAGGTGCTGCTGGTGTGCATCTATACTGGGAAATGGTTAACATGCTGGCGATGTGATGAGGTGCTGATGATGTTTGTTGAGTGACAATATTCTGCTGTGATGAGGTGCTGTGATGAAGTGTTGTTGATGTTTGTTGAGTGGCAATATTCTGCTGTGATACCCCCCCCCCCAAGCTGGAGAGTAGAGGTCTTGAACTCCCAGCTTAGACAGAAGTGTATGAAATGTAGAAGGATGAGAAGCTTTAGTAAAAAGATCAGCTAATTGGTCAATTGACTTTACTGGCAGGAGATGTATGACACCAGCAAGGAACTTTTCTCTGACAATGTGGCAATCAATATCAAGATGCTTTGTTCTTTCATGGAAGACCGGATTTTTAGCTATGTGTAAAGCAGATTGATTATCACAGAAGAGCAATGCTGGGGAAGGATGAGAGATGTCCAAGTCTGTTAGCTTTAAATTGCCATATATATTTTGAAATGACAAAAACTTAAGTAAGCTTTAATGTTTTAATTCATATTGTAAATTTGCCTTATCACACATGATTTTCTCAATATATTTCAAGTGATCATATCAAACATTAAGACCATAATTTAATGATACATCCTTATTGGTCTTAATACTTTATAAATGTTTTGAATATTTTAGAAAATCACTTGATGAATTTTTGGACTATGTTTTCATTTGAGAAAGTCAAGAAAAACTCCCACAAAAGATCCAAAATGTTTTGGGTTGGATTAGGATCAAAGACCACATCATTTCTAACTCAAAAAGTGCAGGAAATCACCTTCTGGAAAGAAGGGATCAATCCCCTAAGGGAAGGGATCGATCCCCTTTTGGCAGTAAGTTGGACAAGCACCCTGGAACAAGTTGAAATGCTCTCGCAATAAAAAGGATCGATCCCCTATAGGAAGGGATCGATCCCTTTGCCCGAAAATAGCCTGTAACGGCTAGTTTTGTGAGATACAACGGTCATATTCAATCTTGGCTCCACCCAACGGCTAGAATACATCCAAGGGACTATAAATAGAGGCTTAGAAGCTAAAGGAAGTAACAGGAACAACTCAGAAACTTCATTACTCATTTTCCTCAAATCCTCAAGCCTCAAACAACAATTCAAGAGCTCCAAAGTCTTCATCATCTATCATTCTCTTATCTCTTGAATTGATTAGCACAAAATCTTGTATAGGTTTTCCATTGTGCTTAATTTCTGTAATCATTTGCCTACTTAGAGGCTTCCTTTGATTACACCATTTGTAAACACATTCATTCCTTGTAAAAAGGGGAGGTTTCTCTTTAGCCTTAGAAAAAGAGGGAGGTTTCTCTTTAGCCTAGAAAAAGAGGGAGAAGAGGTCTCTCTTTAGCCTAGAAAAAGAGAGAGGTTTCTCTTGAGCCTTGAAAAGAGGGAGTGTAACAAATTCAAGGATAGTGAATTTGGGGAAAATCCTTGGGAGCGTCTCAAGGTAGAGGACGTAGGCAAGGTTGTCGAACCTCTATAAATCACTTGTGTGCATTGCTCTATCCCTTCTCTCTTTACTTTCTTGCAATTATATTTGTGCTTATTGGATTGTATTTGAATTGTATGATTGAATAGCCTAGAGAACTTAGAAAATATTTATATAGGCTAGAGAATTTAGAAGAATCGAAAAACGAGCTTAAGATTAGATAAAAACCGATTCACCCCCCCTCTCGGTATAGCCTATAGAGCCAACAAAGTCTTTCAACAAGTAAAGGAGCCATTGTATCTCACAAGTAGTGGAAGCTAAGGCCGTGTATTCAGCTTCAGAGGAAGACTTAGAAACACTGGTTTGTTTCTTAGATCTCCATGAGATGAGAGAAGATCCAAGAAAAACACAATATCCAGTGACAGATTTTCTGGAGTCTATACAAGATGCCCAATCTGAGTCAAAGAATGCTTTTAACTTGAAATCAGAAGTTGCTGGAAAGAAGAGGCCTTGTCCTGGTGCTCTTTTAATATATCTAAGTACCCGATGTGCAGCAATGAGGTGTTGCTGAGTTGGCTTGTCCAGAAATTGTGAAAGCTGCTGGGTGAAAAGGTGATGTCAGGTCTGGTGGAGGTAAGATACTGAAGCTTTCCAATCAATCTTCGATATGCAGTGATATCTTCAAGTGGTGTGCTATCTTGACTATGAAGTTTAGCAGCAGGGACCATAGGAGAAGAAGCAGGTTTGCATGATAAGAAACCTGAATCAGAGAGGACATCTAAGGCATATTTACGTTGAGAAACATTAATTCCAGCAGAAGAAAGAGCTATCTCCGAACCAAGGAAGTATTTCAGTCGACCAAGATCCTTAATCTGAAATTGATCATGGAGCAAGGTTTTGATGGAGTTTATTTGAGCAATATCATTTCCAGCAAGTATGACATCATCTACATACACCAGTAGAGCTGTGAAAGATGAATCTGTACTTTTGACAAATAAAGAGAAATCTGATGTAGCTTGGATAAAACCAGATTGCAACAGAATACCAGTAAGCCTTGCATTCAATTGTCTACTGGATTGTTTCAAGCCATAGAGTGACTACAGTAATTTACAAACTTGGTTAGGCTTAGTAGAGGTGAAACCAGGGGGTAGATCCATGTATACTTCTTCATGCAATTCTTCATAGAGAAATGCATTGTTGATATCCAGCTGCTCCAAGTACCAATTCTTAGCTGCTGCCAGAGCGAAAAGCATGCGGATTGTACTCATTTTAGCTACTGGTGGAAAGGTATCAATGTAATCAATACCCTTTTGTTGAGTATATCCTTTTGCTACAAGTCTAGCTTTGTATCTATCAAGTGTACCATCTACTTTTAACTTTACTTTGTACACCCATTTGCAGCCTATGGTATGCTTGCCAGGAGGTAGATCAACCAATTCCCAGGTCAAATTATCCTGAAGAGCTTTCAGTTCTATTTGCATTGCATCCTTTTAACAAGCATGTTGTATAACCTGCCTATATGTCCGTGGCTCTTGCAAGGAATCAAGAACAGAAGAATAGACTCGATGATGAGGGGAAAGATTGGAGTAGGACATAACATGAGAAAGAACATGTGGGGAAGACCTTCTTGCAGAGGATGAAGGATTTTGTCCTGGAAGTTCATAGCTGTAGTCCTGCAACTAAGAAGGCATTGTTTTATTTCTAGTGGATCTTCTAGGCACATTAGTAGAAACATTAGGAGTGAGATCAACAGAATCTGAAACATGATCTATTGTAGACAGATCAGTAGAAACAAGAGGAAGAACAGAATTGTCTTTTGTAGTAAGATGTTCTGCATGTTTATGAGCAAAAGGAAACTTAGTTTCATAAAATATTACATTTCTAGAACAAAAAATTTCATGTATGAAGATCATACAACTTGTAACCTTTAATACCATTAATAAAACCAAGGAAAATACACTTTCTAGCTCTAGGATCAAATTTGTGTCTGTGTGCAGGTATTGTAGAAGCAAAGCACAAACAACCAAAGACTTTAAGGGAGGTGTATTTTAGAGGTGAATTAAACAGAATTTCGAATGGTGTTTTGTTGTTAATTATAGGTGAAGGGATTCTGTTTATTAGGTAAGTGGCATGTGAGATGCAATCAGCCCAAAAGGATATAGGAAGCTTAGCTTGGAACCTAAGAGCCCTTGCCACATTAAGAATGTGCTAATGCTTTCGTTCTACTTTGCTATTCTGTTGAGGAGTAGATACACAGGATGTTTGATGCAATATGCCTTTCATAGTGTAGAAGCTAGCTATGTTAAACTCTTGACCTTGATCACTGCGTATGCATTTTATTTTCGCTTGAAATTGGTTCTCAACAAAGGCACAAAAACCTTGTAGGATACTTCTGACCTCTGATTTAGATTTCATCAAGAAAGTCCAAGTCCCTCAGCTATAATCATCTACTATAGTTAAAAAATAAAGAAATCCTGATAAGGAAGGATGAGGGCTTGGTCCCCAAATGTCTACATGGATTAATTCAAAACAAGAGTTTGTAAGTGAGGAGCTAATAGTAAAGGGTAATTTCCTTTGTTTTGCATAATGACAAATGTCACAAGCAGTACAATCATCAGCAACATGAATAGAGTTATCAACAGAATGCAGAAGTTTAATTCGAGCATTAGAAGCATGTCCTAGTCTATAGTGCCAGATATTTGATGGAGAAACAGAACATGAATTACAGGAAATCAAGGAAACAGAATGCATAGAAGGAATGAAATGGAACAGGCCATGAACTTCTTTAGCAAAACCAATCATCTTCTTGTGTTGAAGGTCCTGTATATAACAAAAATTGGATTGAAAAGTTAGAGAATAACTTTGACCAAAAATAAGTTTGCTGACAGAAATCAAATTGTAAGAGAAAGATGGTACATGAAGTACATTGTTAAGAACAAAAAAAGGTGAGATTCGAATGGTACCAATATATGCAACAGGAATCTTTTGATTATTTGGCAATCTAATGAAAAAATTATCTACTAGTCTGAAGTGGTATAGAAGTCAAGGGAGCAAGCAACGTGATCTGTTGCTCCAGTATTTATGATCCGTGAAGAAGAGGATGTTTTACCTGCCATGTTGCACATGGAATCCATGCTCGCAAAAAGAGAATTAATGGAATGGTTGGTTGGAGGTGTAGGTTGAATTAAATTGAGCAGCTGGGAGTATTGTTCAGGAGTGAAAACAGGCTTGTCACATGCTTGTGGCTGATCCGACGAGATAGAGCTAAAAGGAGCAGGAATAGCTTGCTCAGTTAATGGCTGACTTAGTCCTTGCACTTGATTAATTGTAGGTTCCCTCCTTTTAGACTTGAACCCCGGTGGATAACCATGTTTCTTGAAGCATTTATCGATTGTATGGCCATTAAATCCACAATAAGAACACTTAGGTCTTCCTTTGAACTGATTATTCCTGTAAGGAATATGAGATTTCTGAGTAGAAAATGCTGTTGGTTCATATGTATGTTGAACAGAACCACCATTTTGTTGACGTTCATGCTGAATGATTAGAGCAAATACTTTGTTTAATAAGGGAAGTGGCTCGATCAGCATAATTTGAGAACGAACAATGGAGAAAGTTTCATTTAATCCTTTGAGAAAACGGATCACACAATCTGATTGCTGATAAGCTCGTACAGTAGCAAGAGCTGTGCATGAACATTTTGTAGCACAAATGTAAGAAGGTATGGGCCGCAACACCAATAATTCATCCAATAGTGTTTTAAGAGTAGTAAAATACTCTGTAACAGAAAGAGATCTTTGCTGGAAACTATAAATTTCTTCTTGGAGCTCAGCAATCCGAATAGAATCACCTTGAGCAAATCTATCTTTGAGATCTTACCACACCTCAGCTGCATTGTCGAACCAAATGATGCTTTGAGCAATAGAGGGGCTCAGAGAGTGGAGTAGCCAAGATAATACCATAGTGTTACAACGTTTCCAAGCAGAGTAAAGAGCATCATTTCGATTTGGTATGGTGATGGAACCGTCAACAAATTTGAGTTTATTTTTAGAAAGTAAAGCCATACGCATGGCTCTAGCCCATGAATGATAGTTGGAACCTGTGAGTGGTGAAGAAACTAAGGTTAGTGATGGACTCTCATTGGAATGAAGGTAGTAAGGACTAGCGGGGCTGTCCTCTAGTTTGGAAGTTGACTGAGACATTGAAGAAAATTTGTTTGGCTAGTGAGAAAATGAAAGAAAATGGAAAGAAAATTGACAGAAGAGAAAGCCGATCGCTGACTTTGATACCATATTACAAACAGCTCATTGAGCTAGAAAATGATTGATTTCTCTCATTCATATTGGATATGTACAGCACATATATATATATATATATACTGATCGATGGAAGTTTACAGAAGTTGCTAAAAGATTCTAGAGGAGTACAAAAAAGTAACTAATTCCAGCAAATAAGGCTAACATCGTCAGTATTCCAAAACATTCTGTTGTTGAGGTGCTGTTGGTGTGCATCTATACTGGGAAATGGTTAACATGCTGGCGATGTCATGAGGTGCTGCTGATGTTTGTTGAGTGACAATATTCTGCTGTGATGAGGTGTTGTGATGAAGTGTTGCTGATGTTTGTTGAATGGCAATATTCTGCTGTGATACATATTGTCCTTTTTTTTCTCATTTTTTTGTTATTTTGGTGTTTCAATTGTCATTGAATATATCCAAAGTTTTTTGTTCCGTTTTATTTTGGCAAATCATTAGTTGAAAAAGTAATCATCTCGCGAATAGGTTGGAATTTTTATTTGTAATGGTTTTTTAATCTAAACGTGATTCAAGTTTTTTATTTCAAAAAAATATTTTATTACATCCAAACATTATTTTTTATTTTTTTAAAATTTATGATATTTTTGGATTTAATAATTATATTTTTTTTCTCATGTTTCATACTTGTATTATAAAATAAAATACATCAATAAAAAGTTGATTTTATTTGAAATAATATGAAAATAATGGTAAAAATGTAAAATAAAAAAAACTAAAATTCAATATTTATTGTTATTAAATAATATATTTATATTTAGCACTTAATTTTTAATAAAATATCAAACAATTTTCATAATTTAATTTAATACTTATTAAATTTAGCATTAAAAATTTAATACTTAATTTTTTAATATGTCAAACAGTACCTAACTTAAAAGCTATAGATGCCAATTAATTGTTAAGAGGTAGAAATCTGTAAAAGTAATAACGATAATTAACTGTTAAGGTGATAGAAATCTGTTGATACGTAAATAAAAGTGATCAAGGACATTGAAAATATTTAGACCAAAAAAAAAAGGGACATTGAAAATAGATCTGAGAATCCATTTTGACGTTGAAATTAATATAATATTTAAAAGAAAAATTGAAAAAAAGAAAGATAGTTGACAGGTAGCACAAGTATTTATGACCTGGTAAGTTCTAGGTCTTATTTAAGTTGGTTTTAAATTCGTAAGATGTATGAAAATATATTAATTAAACAATAAAGTTATTAATAGTATGTATTTTTTAGAAACATCATAATATAAAAGATTTATATATAAAACATTGATAGTGTATAATTTCTATATAATATTAGTGCACAAAATGTTAACATCTCGTTAATGAACAAACTAAAAATAAGCTAAACCCTTCTGAGCAAACTGAAAAAGATTTACTTGTATTTTTTTTTGGTGCGAAAAGATTGACATCTTTTTAGTTTACTCATTAATGAGGTGTTAACTTCTTATATATTGAAAGTATATAGAGATTATACACTGTCAATACATCATATATAAACCCTAATATAAATTATTATTTTTATGAAAAACAACATATGTAAATTTAATATTTTTTATTTGAAATTTGTATATTACAATACAGTAATAGAAAAAAATTCATATATAGGATATAATTATGTAAATTTTGTAAAATTTAAATCCAATTCATATTGTAATTTATTGAATGAAAATAGTATATGAAAAAATTTAACATGTTTGTTATTCGAAGATATTGAAATTTTCTTAGTCTTAAAATCAATATTGTGTACAAATTTTTTTCAATAAAGATTCTTCAATGAATTTTTGTTGAGCTGAAGTGGTAATAAGTGATTTTTGAGTATTCATTGCTATTTTAAATGATGTATCACTTTACTTGATGATCTAATAGATTTTACAGATGAAATAAAATATGTGAATAAAATACTAATATGCAATTTAATATTCATTTATAATATATGTTATATGAAACTATGACAAAGATCATCATATTACATAAATGTATATATTATTGTTCCAATAATTTTCGACATTCAATTTTATGATCAAAATGATACACTTTAAACACAATAAGCTTAATACTTCCTCTTAATATTATAGTTTGTGTGACGCCCTGGTTTTACCGGACTCCGTCGGGGGGGCCCAGGCCGCATCACTCATCCGTACTGTCCGCTCTGAGTTCTAGAGGTGGCCCCCGTCACACAGACGTGCCACTTAGTCCCTCACGGATTTATCGGGAATAAATCCCCAATTCGCGTCCGCCGCTACTCGAACCCTTACCACTTGTAAGTGTCGAGTAACGACTAACCATTGGAGGTCCAATGGTTAGTCGTTACTCGACACTTACAAGTGGTAAGGGTTCTAGTAGCGGCGGACGCAAATTGGGGATTTATTCCCGATAAATCCGTGAGGGACTAAGTGGCACGTCTGTGTGACGGGGGCCACCTCTAGAACTCAGAGCGGACAGTACGGATGAGTGATGCGGCCTGGGCCCCCCCGACGGAGTCCGGTAAAACCAGGGCGTCACAATACGCGCGTTTTATTGTGAGGCCCGCTTCCCGGACTACCTCACGCATCCGTATTGTCCGCTTTGGATTCTAGAGGTGGCCCCCGTCAGTTCCGCTGACGTGGCATTTAGGTCCTCACGGATTTCTTTCGCGTCCGCCGCTACTCGAACCCCTTACTTCTCGTAAGTGTCGAGTAACGACTAACCATTGGACCTAATCCAATGGTTAGTCGTTACTCGACTCTTGAGGAAGTCAAGGGTTCGAGTAGCGGCGGACGTGAAAGAAATCCGTGAGGGGGCCCCACATGATACTCCCAAAGCGGACAATACGGTTGAGTGCGACCGGCCCCACATGATACTGGTCGTAACAATAAAACGCGTGTTTTATTGTGAGGCCCGCTTCCCGGACTATCTCACTCATCCGTATTGTCCGCTTTGGATTCTAGAGGTGGCCCCAGTCAGTTCCGCTGACGTGGCACTTAGGTCCTCACGGATTTCTTCGCGTCCGCCGCTACTGGAACCCTTACTTCCCGTAAGTGTCGAGTAACGACTAACCATTGGACCTCCAATGGTTGTCGTTACTCGACACTTACTGGAAGTAAAGGGTTCGAGTAGCGGAGGACGCGAAAGAAATCCGTGAGGACCTAAGTGTCACGTCAGCGGAACTGACGGGGGCCACCTCTAAAATCCAAAGCGGACAATACGGATGCGTGAGGTAGTCTGGGAAGCGGGCCTCACAGTTTGTCACTCTTATTTCAAATACAAAAAATGCACTCTTGAGATCTTCGAATATCTCTCGAATTTTATAATCTTTATTTTCCTAAATCATGTTCACAGACATATCATTAAATTAAATTGAATATTGAACTATATTAAAATAATTGTTAACTGATCAATACTTTAAGAGAAAATTTCATAAATTTTGTCAACATTTTTATGCATTAAATTCTTAACTTCTTGAAAAGTATAAACATTGCTTTTTTTAAACCATTACATGCCTCTACATTCAAAGACAAAATACTATAATTAAGTTATATATATATTAAAATTATAAAATGCTTTTATTATCATCATGAAATAATTTATGTTTAATGTTTTAAATATAATAAATATAATTATTATTTAGCTTAGAGTTGGATTAGGGAATCAACATCACATGAGGAATAATGAAAATTTTCATCAAACTGTTTTTGTTGCTCTTACATGACATATAATATCAACCAAAAGTTGTATCAACTTAATTTTATAATAGTCGCTCTACGGATGAAAGATTTTTTCTATTTATATATATATATATATATATATATGTGTGTGTGTGTGTGTGTGTGTGTGTGTGTGTGTGTAACAAAAATACAAAAATAGTCAACAATAATAGACATGCTAGATTAATTATATTTTAAAATTATGCTGCTATATATGTATGTTCATAGACATATCATTAAATTAAATTGAATATTAGACTATATTAAAATAATTGTTAACTAATCAATATTTTAATGGAAAATTTCATAAATACTGTAAACATCTTTATTAATTAAATTCTTAGCTTCTTGAAAAGTATAACATTGCTTTTCTAGAACCATTAAATGTCTCAATATTCAACTTTTACTTATAAGATATACAAAATTCTATCATTAAGTTAAGAGTTTATATATGATGCACTGACAGTATATAGTTTCTATACACTATCAATTAATCATAAGATGACATCTCATATGGAGGTCGTTAAAAATAAATATTAATAAAGTTTTTAAATTTATTTTTAAGGGCCTAGATACTTTTAAACTTTGCACATTAATGAGGTGTCCTCATATGGTTGAATGATAGTATATAGAAATTATACACTATCAGTGCATCATATATAAATTTTTAAGTTTTATATATATATATATATATATATATATATATTAGAATTATAAAATGTTTTTATTATCATCATGAGATAGTTTATATTTAATGTTTTAAATATAGTAAATATGATTATTATTTTTCTTAGAGTTGGATTAAGGACATCAACATTACATGAGAAACAATGAAAATTTTTATCAAATTATTTTTGTTGCACTCACATGATATATAATACCAACTAAAAGTTGTATCAACTTAATCTTATATATATTAATAAAAGCCAAAGCATTTGATTACAAGTAAAACATCTTATTTGGATATTCTAAAAATTTAACATGTGTAATATCTTGAAAAAAATAATGATTTTTTTCAAATTTTTAAAAGATAAGAGTTTATATACATTAAAATTACGAAAAAATTAATTATCTTTTTAAATCAATTATTTATTTTGATTTCTAAAAGATAACATGTATATTTATAAATATATTAAAATTAAAAAAAATTCACATGGCATTTAATAATTTCTTTATGCATCTTTTATCAATATATGAACTATTGCTACATATATTAAAAACATATTTAGAGAAATAATTAATTTTGGTATAAATGTTTTACTTGGATACACTTTTTTTTTAATAATCTTAAATCTTATATAAATATATAAAAACCAAAGCTCTTGACTAAAAATAAAATATCATTTGTAGATAGCTTAACTTTTTTATACTTTGAATAATAAATTAATTTTAATTTTTCATAAAATAATCATATTCAATTTATTATTTAATTTTAAAATATTTGAGATTTATAAAAAATTAGATTTCAACCATATTATTTTCATTTAAATCAAATAAAATTTATTTCAAAATTTAAATATTATTTTATCACTCATCATCATATTTTTAAATTAAAAAATCATATATTTTGATAAAAAATATCTTAGAATTTTAAATATTTTATCAAAAAAATTAGAACTAGATATATAAATCTATATATTTTAGTATTAAATTAAACTTTCATGTCTTTTTTAATCTTCATATCATTCCTTTTTAGATTTATCTATTCAATCATTTTATTTATTTATTTATTCCATCATTTTATTTGATAAAAAAATTCGTAGGAATTGTCTATTATTTTGAAATGTGTATTATCTTTGTTGATGTAAAATGTAATAGTATAACAATCTTAAATATTTTATTTAATTATTTTAAATTGATTTAAATTTTTAAAAAACTTAAATAATAAATTATTTTTATTTGCATTTTTTTCTTTAGTTATCTTTTATGTTTGAGACTATTACAAATAATTTTTTAAAAACCCAAAAAAATAGAGTTTTTAACATTAATTAATTTTATAAGATTAATTTAGAGTCTTATAAATTCAAATTTAAAAAATAAATCAGTTTCAAATATACAACAGTAACCAATAATCTATTAATTATTAATGTAGTAAGAATTATTTTTCATTAAAATTGTAGCTATTTAGTTTATTTATTTAATATTTAAGATTTATGATATGTAATTTTTCTATAATTTTTTAATTCATATTTCAATTCGTGTATTTTATATATACATCAAGTTTTTAATATATTATTGAACATGTATTTAAAAATAAATTTTTTATAATACTATTTATTTTTTAAAAAAATTATTATGAATTTAAAATACTGGTGAAAGATTTTTCCTATGTATATATATAACACAAATACAAAAATAGCAACAATAATATACATGCTAGATCAGTTATATTTCAAAATTATATTTCTATATATTTTATCATTGAAAAAATATGTTAATTGATAAAAAAATATAGATATAGATAATATATTTTGTAATCTTAATGTATGGAGAGATAAATGATATGTTATTTTTATTTAATTTTAGTCTACATGTAGATATAAATGTTTATCATTTAAAAAATGAAATAGATAGTTGATTTAAAAAACTAATTGATTTATTTTGCATTTTTAATATATATATATATATATATATATATATATATATATATATATATAAAAGAAGATATTTTTATCCTTTTGAAATTTTGGAAAAAAAATTATTATTTTAGTAGAATAAATGCCACGTGTCAAATCTATAGACAATCCACATAGGAGTTTTATTTTGAGTAAACTGCTTTGGCTTTTATATATATATATATATATATATATATATATATATGAGTTTGAATATTATGCACAGATAGTGTATAGTTTTTATATACTGTCAATGCATCAGAGGTTGACACCTCATCAATTTGCAAAATAAAAAATATGCCAAGCCCTTAAAAGCAAATATAAATTAATTTTTTAATTTGCTCATAAAGGCTTATTGATCAGGTGTCAATCTCTTGTGCATTGACAATATATAGAAACTATACACTGTCAGTGCATTATGTATAAATCCTATATATATAAGATTATGTATTAAGATATTTATAATGTATTTAAATTCAGTTCAGTCTATATTTTTTGGATTTAAATTTTTTCTAGTTCATCTAAGTCTGTCCAATATTATTAAGTTTTTTTAAAAAATTATAATAAAAATATAATAATTAATAAGTACAAAAAAATAAGTTAAAATAAATTCTTAAAAAAGATTATAAGAAACATGAAAATTATAAATTAAAGTATAAAAAAATACAAATTCAAATTAAATTGTACAAAAATAATAAAAATAATTAAAAAATAAACTAGTATAAAAAATAATTAAAAATTAATTATACAACTAGGTCGGACATGGACTTAAAATAGTGAACTCCAAGTCCAGTTCGTTTTTTTTTAAAGTCTAAACTTATTTAACGAGTTTGATATTTTTTTTCTTAAACATATCTTTAAATTGAATAAAGTCTTCGAGTTTAAGAAGATAATCGAACTGATCTAATAAATAAAATAAAAAAATCAAAATGCATTGAGACTTTACTATTTTAGATTAATATCGTAAGATTACAATAATGACATGTTTTTTAAAAATATTAAAAAATAAAATAAGACATGTATCACTATATTGTAAAATTAAAAAATATTATTGATAGTATATTGGATAATTATCCAAAAATTTTTACGTATTAACGGATCTTTATTGTTCTAACTAATTGTCATCAATCACTTCTAGGTTCATTTTCTTTTGAGTTTAAAACCTTCAATTCAAAAAATAATGAGTTTTCCAAATTTTCTTTAATTATATCTGAGATATTTTTAATCTAATATAATAACTTTAAAACTAAATACTATTACTTACTACTATACAGCGTAATTTTTAAGCCAAAAAGAGTTTTCTGAGCAATTTCTTTTCTGTCAAGTTTTATTAGCTAGCCGGTGTTTTTAAAAATTAAAATTGCTAAACCATTTGTAAAAATAAAACTTTATTGGAAAATAAAATAAAGAATTGCAAATTAAATTAAATAAAGAATTTAAATAAAACAAAACTACCTGAGTCCTGACCACTTGCAGTTGCAATTGCCATCTTCTACTTTTCTTTTTCTTCTTATTCTTCTTTTTCAATTACTCAATTTCCAGTTTATCTTTAAATTTTAGAATTAGGGTTTTTGACTCCAAAATTCAATGAGACCAATTCGGCTTCCGGAACCTCCCAGCCCCACAATGGGGATGCCGGAGATCTTCGAAGGGGGCGCATACGGCGTAATCAGACGCGCAGTCGTCATCGGAAACGGCTTCCCTGGATCCGAGAACCAGAGCATCGGGTTGGTCCGAGCTCTCGGTTTATCCGACAAGCATGTTCTTTATGTAAGTCCTTCCGCAAAAAAGATCATATTTTTACTGAATATTGCTTTTTTACTGGAAAAATAGTTGCTTTTCTGTTGATATTTAGAATTAATCTCAAAATTATTACCGTGTGATTAGTTGATTATCCATTATACTGATATACGCAGCGAGTTACGAGGCCTAGAGGAGGAATAAATGAGTGGCTTCATTGGCTCCCGATTAGTCTTCACAAAAAGTTGGATTATCTCATCCGGCTGATTCGAATTTACTCCCAAGGAGAGAAACTTGTGCCTTTGCATTCAGAAAATGGCGGTGGTGCTGTTGGCTTGGCATCTGTTTTAGAAGCTGATGTTAAGCGTATCGTAAATATGGCACGCCAGACATATGAAAAGTACTTCCTTTTTCCACATTTAGCTATTTCAAATTCTTCTATTTATCAGTTTCTGATAGTGGATAGTGTTTAATGAAACATATGCCTGCATCTCTTTTGTTTGAATGATAGTGCAAGAGTTGTTTTTAATTAGCATAGCCACACTTTAAAGCCGTTGGATCACATAAAGATTTAGGATGTCGTCTATATTTTTGATGGATGAATATCATGGGACCTGAATTCACACCCTAATGATTACGAATTGTGGTATTTTATCATTTTCTTGATAATTTAAATGCATGTTTAACTAATTAAAGTATAAATTTTGGCATCTTTTGTTGGATTATTTTGTTTAGGCACTTATTGAAATGATTTGATAAATGTTCAGGGAGGGTCCTTTGTTGGTTGTTGCATCTGGCAGAGACACCATTTCTATTGCAAGTTCAATAAAACGTTTAGCGTCTGAGAATGTTTTTGTCATACAGGTATGCAATGGACCTTAACTTTGTTTCAACTTATACATTCTGTATTTCATCCTTCCAATCATGCACTTCCTTTATTTGTATTATGGTTATGCCCCAGAGAATGGAAATAAAATATACTGCCTGCTCCATTATGGTGAAATAGTCATTGTATAATGTCTTTATTGATACATTGCTAGTCTTTTTAGAATGAGCTTACGATAAATAATGAAGATTGAAAATTGCTTAAGCGAAAGGACTAGTGCTTAAGATACTTCTGCACTATGTTTTTGTTGAAAAGGCCTCTTTAAATTTTTATTTGGAAAGTTGTTCTCTCTCTGATCTTGTATCTATTTAGTATCTATTTCCAAATATTCTGTCTCTCTATGACAACAGTATTCAGTTGTATAGCTAAACATCAGTTTTTGCAATTTCTTTAAATTGCAGATACAACACCCTAGGTCACAATTGAATAGGTTTGATTTGGTGATCACCCCTCGTCATGACTTCTATCCCTTAACTCCTCAAGCACAACAGCAGGTTCCTCGGTTTCTTCACAGGTGGATTACTCCACGTGAACCTCCTGATAGGCATGTGGTATGTACTGTGAATCTATATTACTAAATTTTAGTTGCTTGATATTAGGAACCCAAGCTTTGGTTAAAATTACTAGTTTCTGTTTATTTCTTAGGTAGGCTTGTTTTCAACTTTTTGCATCAGGTACTCACTTTGGGAGCTCTACATCAAATTGATTCTGCCGCACTCCGCAGTGCTGCTGTTGCATGGCATGATGAGTTTGCACTGCTGCCAAAGCCCTTACTGGTGGTTTACATTGGCTGGCCAACAAGTAATTTTTGTCTTGCTTTGAGACTAATGTTATATATAGCCCATAGGAATTCACTGTTGATTACTAATGTCTGCCTGTTGCTATGCTTGGAGATTGTTATTCTATCTCATGGATATGGAAAATGGGTTTGTGATTATATCTTATGCATATTGTGTTGACACATCTTATTGTTAGTTAGGGATCTTTAGCCATTATGATTGCTACCCACTTAACAAATTGTGCACCCATTGTTGTCAAACTTGGTCATTCATCCTCATTTTTTGCTTATATATAGATATATAAACAGTTCCATGGTGAATATTTTATATGGTTGCAATACTTCGTAAAGTTCCCTTGGGATGTAGCATTTTTGAATCTTGGTAAAATAATGACTTGGAGAAGGGACATGTTTCTCTTTACGTCCAAGAACTATGAAATTTGTATTTAGATACTTGAATGAAGATTATTTTTCTTTTCATTCTGTTATTGCTCTTTACCTTATGTCTAAGTGTAATATATTTCTGTTTTATCAGCTGACTGAAATTCTTTGCAGGCCACTGTCTATATGGTGCGGATCTGCAAAGCAATTAAGTACTTCTCTTCTCAGTATCCTTACAAGCTGTGGGACTGTCCACTTATCTTTCTCCAATAGGACACCCGAAAAGGTTTTAATAAATAAAAAACTTCACTTTTAATTTCTTTCTTACTTTTCTTCTATGATGACTAATATTGTGTAGTTTTTACGTATCAATTTTGCCAACAGGTATCAAAAGTCATTGTAAAAGAACTTGCAGATAATCCAAAAGTTAACGTCTGGGATGGTCAAGGTATATTCAGTTGATTAAATTTAATTTACAAGTAACGTATAGAACATCTTTAATGGGTATTTAATATCACAATCTTCAGAACCAAATCCACACATGGGGCAATTAGCTTGGGCGGATGCTTTTGTCATCACAGCAGATTCAGTCAGTCTGATAAGTGAGGCTTGCAGTACTGGGTATGATGGAGAAAAACTTTTTCTTTGCCTATGTTCTAGAACATGTTTAACTTTCTGGGAGATTTATTTTATTCAGCGAAATACCAAGTTATCATTTCACTATGTTGGTTTCATGCAGGAAACCGGTCTATGTTATGGGAGGTGAGCGTTGTAAATGGAAATTATTGGATTTCCATAAATCTTTGAGGGAGCGAGGAATGGTTCGTCCATTTACAGGTTCTGAAGATGTAAGTAAATATTCAATGGCATGTTTTGATTTCCTTTTGTTGCGTCCCTTTATCTTTTGACTCCATTCAGAAGACTGGATAAAGTCATAATTTATACCTGACCACCAAACTGAACTGAACCTAATTCCTAATATATTTTCTGTTCTTTCCATCATTGTAACTTGTGTAGATGGAGAATTGAAGTTCCTTTGGGATTAATTATATGAATTGTTTCTTTTGTTTGTCATTTTTAGATTGCAGAAACCTGGAGCTATCCTCCCCTCAATGACACAGCAGAAGCAGCAAGTCAGGTGCGTGAGGCACTGGCTGAGCGTGGGTGGAGGGTTCGACCATAACAAGGGTGTTGATAATTTCTGTTGTAAACACTTGATTCCATCTTTTTAGAGAGTTGAAGCCTTCAAAATTGGGTTTGTTGAATAGCAGATAGGAATACCAGCTTCAAATTCATTCTTTCCCCATTAGGGATTTCAAGTACAATACATGTAGAATAAAGCCTTAGCTATTTACAGCGGCTTGTAAAGTATGACGAGGGGGGCAAGCATATTTCTTTTTTGCAGCAATACTTTAAACCCATTTCAGTGGCGGGTTTGGCAAATATTTTGTCTCAAATATATAAATATATATATTGTAAATTTACCTGATTTATTGATTGAGTTTGATTTACAAACCTGAACAACGGATTGATGAAATGAAAATTTGACACACTTCATTCTACTCTCTTGTAATATTTATTTGTCTTCTTCCTTCTTTCATTTTGTGTTTTTCTTTGCTATATGAAGGAGTCTTTAACAGAGGCATGGATACAATCACAGGTTAACTGTGAAGCAAGGCAACTACCATTTTTTTTCCCATTTGAATTTGATAGATCCGCTTCATGATAGCATCTTAGATTGCATTTATTGTCAAAATGGTTAATATTTTCCTGAGATGTAGCCATTGAGGTTGCCCAGAAAAATTGTGTGCTGGTAGTGTTTCCGGAATTAAAGAACTGTTCAACCCTTTGTTGAGACACCCTGAACTAGTTGCCTTGGAAGTTAAATTTGGTTGCTTAAGAACAACCCAGTTCCACGCTTTTATATGCTTGAAATGACCATGAAATTGTTCTCATATTAAGCTGTTTGGAAAGATATAGTCCTTGCTGCCATTCTGTTGAGATTATGAGGCTAAAAATTGCTATGGAATCGCATATCACACTCAACGGGGTTCTGTTTCTCTGTGTAGGATAGAATGTGTTTATGCAATATGGTCCGAGTGTTTATGAATGAATGAGGAAATTATGGATGATGGATGAAATACAGAAAAGGCGGAGGCTATTGAGAGCTCCGAGACTAACTCCCTGGTCACAAACTTCTCGACACAATACCGATCAATTTAGACAGCTTAAACTGCAGTTTTGGTTTCAGATATTCGAAAGCGATGCTGAGTGATGAAAGACTAATTTTCTAGAATGATTTGTTGCTGAAACCAAGTTTTCTGCTGGTTCTTTTTTTATTCATGTATGATCTCAGCCGTGAGGGATGATAACATTCACCTGGTGAACATGTCAGTCATCCAACTACTCCCTCAAAGTGATTGGGGTCTATTAACCTTCAGCAAGAATAATACTATCCTTTCCATTTTGGCATGAATTTATTCGAAGTGGAGCAAGTTAGCATGATGGAAACAACTCCAAAAATCTACATGCTAAATGGTAGTATCAAATATTTCAGACATATCTAACCCACTAACAATTTCTTTTTCCTTTGCTTTGTTCTCCTATTTAACTTAGCATTCTACTAGGTTTGTTCGTATCAAAATTCTACAGTTGTCTTTCAAGAAAGAATCTTCTCATTATTTTTATTTCTAACATACCCTTCAATGGAGACAGACAGGAGTGAGGAGAGAGCAATCAACATTCAAGAGACAAAGGCCAGTGCTAAAGGAAAAGCCCCTCTGTTAGTCTCTTCAAAAGCTACTGTCGAACAACCAAAACAAGGAGGGAAAAAAGCCATTGCAATTGGTGACTTACTTTTAAGGCTCTGTGCCATTGGGGCTGCCATAGGTGCCACTGCTGCCATGGGGACTACTGATCAGACTCTCCCTTTTTTCACACAGTTCTTCCAGTTCCATGCTCAATACAATGATATTCAAGCTTTCCAGTACGTTCTGTCATCTGACAATCCTTGGCAAAAACAAAAACTACTTTTCAATGAAAATTACTCATCTCAATTGCTTGAAAACAGGTTTTTCTTGGTAGCAAATGCAATAGTTGCAGGATATCTTCTCCTCTCTTTGCCATTCTCCATAATCTGCATCATTCGTCCTTATGCAACAACCCCAAGGCTCCTCCTTGTCATCTTTGATATAGTAAAATGAACTCACTATCTCCAAATCTCTTGCTTATGTATGTTAGATTGTAGAGTAGTTACTGTAATAATGCCAACATAAATTCCTGGATTGCTACAGGTGATGACTGGTCTGACAATCGCTTCAGCTGCGTCTTCTGCTTCAATTGTGTATTTGGCTCATAATGGGAATGCAAACACGAACTGGCTTCCTATTTGTCAGCAGTTTGGTGACTACTGCCAGAGTGTAAGTGGAGCAGTGGTGGGTTCCTTCATAGCAGGAGCCCTCCTCATGTTTATAATTGTGCTCTCAGCTTTTGCTCTCAAAAGAAGCTGAGAAATGGAGCTAAGTAATTATGGCATCAGGGTCTTGATTTTTACTGCTTTTAGTATTGAACTGTTAAAAAAATAAAAACATAAAAAAGGGGAGATCACTTTAATGCCTGTTTTCATTGATTTCTAAACAGTGTGGTTGGTTTTTCTTTTTAATAACGAAGATCGAACTCAAATTTTATAGTATGTCATCATTTTCATAATCACTTGATCAGGAAATGACAGTATTTGTGGTCGGTGATTTGAATGCAAGGTTTGAAGCAGTTGAAAATGATAGCCTTTGGTGTAATTGTATGTTTAATTTATTGTAATGTTGCATTATGTATGCACTCTTCACTGTACAAAAATCATGTATAAATTGATAGCTTGAATTCAGTGTTTCAATATATACAGTGCGAAGAGCAAGCTGTCACTAAGGTGTTTGCTATAATTAATCCATTGCTTAATCATAAACTCATCACGTTTCAAATAACAATTACTAATATTATTTTCTCAAAAAAAAATACTAATATCAATTAAGCACTCAATATTTGACTTGATGGTTTTTTTTTAATTCAAAAGAATAATTTTGAAATCTTCCTTCCCAATTAAAAAAATTTTAATGTGATATTAAAAAAGTTAATGTTCTTTCAAATTTGATGAGAATAATGTGTTAAATAAAATATTTTTTTAAAATAAAATTTACTTAACAAATATTTATAAGAAGCTGTTAATTAGATTCTTTTAATTAATATTTAACGTGTGCTTGGAGATAGACACCAACCAAACCTTTGCTTTTTCAGAAGTTTGTTTGATCTTTTTATAAGAAAAAATTGAACTTTACAATCCTATAAATTTATAAATTTTATAAATTTTTTAGCCATTACTCACAATTAAGGGTGTAAAGAAGACAACTTTGATAGCTATCTATTTGATTTCAATTTGAACTAACTAAAATTTAATTTTATTACTGTTAAATTGCGCTTAAATTCGAAAAGTTTGAGTTAAAGTATTTTTATATCGGATTCAATTAATACATGAGTTTTATCAAGTTTTTTATTTAATATATTTTTATTATTAATTTATTATTTTTCACTTAATATTTGTAAAATATCTCACTTTGAATTTTAGTAGTTTAAATAATTAAACGAGACAAGTTTGAATATTTTAATATTTGATTTGAATTGTTGGTAAACTTAATCAATTTATTATTTTAATTATTAGTTTATGATTTATTCTTAATTTTGTAAAATATTTGTAAAAATTTTCAATTCAAACACGAGTTTAAGCACAAATATTTGAATTGAGTATCAGAATCAAGCTTATTATTTTATATTACAAACGAATCAATCGAGTAAGATTAGTAATTTAATTTTATTTTGAGATGAATTCTAACTAAAATATCAAAGTGGATGAAAATTGATTAAAATTTTGAATCTTGAAAATATAGGGAAATTTAAGCTCAATTTTTTATTGTATCAATTCGATTCTATTATTCTACCTTCTAGAACCGTAATAAAAACAAAAAAATCAAAGCTGTTAAATGCCAAAAAATAATTAAAGAATAAAATTACTTTAAACAATATTAAAAAATATTAATCTTGTCTAACGAGATCGATTACGGTGATATTTAAGAAAAATAAAATATGATTAATATGTTTTATAATTATTTTAATTTAGCTTAAACAATACAAGAAGAAACAAACAAAACATCTGAGTTTCACTTTCACAGAAGTAAAGAAAGGAATCCAGTCACGCACCAAAAAAAAAAAATGGAAAAAAATGCAGTCTGAAACTTTCTGACAGGGGAACTGAAAACAACAAGGAATAACCTTCCACCCAATCATCATGAATGATGATTCAATTAACGATATAAATTGAGTTTGCGAAGAAAAATTGAGTTTGCGAAGAAAAATATTCACTTTTGGAAAGATGAAGGATTACGAGTAAAATTAATTTTCGTTAAAATAAATAAAATTAACCTTCCATCTAATCATCATCGCCACGTCATTTCCTCAATTTAACCCCTGTTGTGCAATTATCTCAGAGAGCTCCACAACCAAACACTCGGCTACCTCGCCACGTGTCTGTTTCTGGGCGACGAGCCAGTATCTCCTCTACGATTGTCTTCCCACAGTTAAAAAGCAGCCTCCCATTTTCTTTTTCTTTTTCTTTTTTTTTTCCCTTTAAAAAGAGACTTTCTCTATATAAATATGAAAGAAAAATAAGCACTTCCTTTCTTTCCTTGCTTTATCTCTCTCTCTAAATGCTCTCCTTTGCCTTCAAGTTATCTTCTTTTTGGCTTTGCCTTTCTACAAAAACCCTAACAGAGAAAAAAATATCCATATTTTTTTTTTCTTATTTTGCAGATCTCAACTGGGTTTCTAAAGCTTCTCTCTTTCTCTAGAGGTGAGTTTTTCGTTTTTGTTTTCTATTTTAACTTTTGCCGAGTCAAAATTCCGGATTTTTTTTGGAATATTGTGTTCAAGTTTTTTTACTCTTTTTAAGTTATTGATCGGTTTTGGTTTCGGTCTTTCTTGATCTTTTGTTGGGGATTGGTTCTTTTTTGGTATTGAGATTTTCTTGGTTTTTGTTATTTGGTGTTTATTTTATTTTTTTGTTACCCTTTTGCTTGCTTGGTTGGTTGCTATGAAATGGTAGGAAAATAAAAGAGGAGAAAAGTTTTCAAGTAATTTGATTTTAGAGAATGCGTTGATTTTCTTCCGGGAAGTCAAGTTAGTTAATTGGGTCCATTTTACTGGATCTTTTTTCTTTAAACTTTAATCATGTATGATAATAGAGGGTTTTGGATTCATAAGATAATCCATAGAAATTTCCTACCTTTTCTTGGAAATCAAACAAGGTTTTTGGCAGATAAAGTTTTCATTTTTTGGTTGATTTTTTCTTGGAAATTTGGATGGTTGTTGATTGCAGCTTGTGCTAGTGAAGGTGAAAATTTTGGGAATTTTTCTGGGTATAAAATTCGAGTACTTTGAGGGTTTTATTGTTTAAAGTTCGAGGTCTGGGTCTCATGAGAATTGTCAGGGGAATGCAGAGATTGTTTCGTGAAGAGGTGAACGTGCTGGGCTGGAAGAAATCCTTCAGCAAAGGGATTGGCATTACCACACCTAAGGCAAGAACCCGTGATAAACCTATGAGTAGGGTTTTGTGTCTCTAAGTTTAGGGGGTTTTTTGAAGGAAGAATTAGGGCTAGTGTTTTCATTGAGAATAGTTATCATTGAAAGCAATGACTCGCATTTTGGTTCAACGAGGTTCCTCTGGCAGCTCTTCCTCAAATCCAGGTCGTTCTTCCTTGCCCGGGCCGTCTTCCTCTCGGCCAGAGCCTCAAGTTTTTACTCATCAAGTTCCTTCAGCTGCTAAAGATGAGGAAGTTAGCGAAGAAGTGCAGGAACAAGTTGCTTCAGATGAGCTGTTAGAGTGTACCAGGAGTAGTGAAAATAGGGCTCTGCAAAGTGATGATTCTTTGCTAGAAAACCTGCATAATGATCGGAATGAAACTTCAAGTGATGCAATTGCTGAGGCTGAGAAGGTGCATACTCTTGATGCCTCGGTTCCATGGGATATGACGAACAATCTGGGTGGTTTGAGGTTTTCAGAAAAAGTTGCAGCTGAAACTGAAGGTTCAAGTGGTGATCCCTCACCAATTGGCTCTGAAAGTCCACATCCACCTCCTCCTCCTGTTCCACCACCTAAACCGAATTCAAATTCAAGAAGATATGTCTCAGGAAGTTCAAATTCTGTTCATGCTGGACCACCTAGAAGAGCCGTTGCTTGGCCCATTGTTTCAACAAGGACATCACCGTCTGGGTCTCGGCCTTCTTCTCCTAGATCTCATGGTGAGAGTGAGGGCTACAATAGTGCTGATGAGCAGAACCCATGCTTTGGATCCTCGTATGATGATGCAGTAAGTTTCTTTTTTATTTTTTTGTCTAAATAATCAAAGTTCATTGTGTAGTATAATAAAATTTCACTTTTTATGGTGAAAATAATCTAGTATGGAAAATTTTATGTTATTTTCATGCAGAAACTAATATCATTATGTTCTATTGTCCCATGTCATTTTTTTGAAAGACCACCTTGGTTGACTTTAATTGGTCATCTTCTACTTGAGTTTTGTATATTATAGTCCACTACCATCTGCAATTACAGGAATAAGTGAATCTTTTGTGGCTGAGGAATGTTTTTATCCATGTATCCAAAGGTTTTTATGTTGAACTTGTAATTTATGTTTTTCTTATGTTTGAATGGAATGTTCTGTAGGTTTTGAGTTCTTTCGGGAGAAGTGTGACCTTAAGTTATTGCTTAGTTTTGTGGTTTTGTTTTTGACATGAAAAACTGTTTTCTTTCTGCATCTGGTCCAGGAAAGGGAACGCCAATTTGAAATTGATATTAGACGAGCAAAAGGTTTAGAAGTCAAATGGATGCTAGAAGATGGGAATTGCCTCTTCCGTGCTGTTGCTGATCAAGTGTATGGGGACTCTGAAGCTTATGACTTGATTCGACAAATGTGCATTGATTACATGGTATTAATTTCTAATACTTGAATCTTTTTTCTTTTTTGGAACTTAGTGAAACAGTTTGGTGAAAATTTTCTTAGAAACTGAAAAAACATGAATTGATTGGAGAACAGGGAAGATGGAACTTATTGATTGCTATTTATTTTGTTTGGCTACATAGTTCAACTACATCTACCGAAGACCTTTTAAATTTGATTAGAGTGTTGGTGTTTGCATGGTAAGGAAATTTTTGCATCATATTTCCCAGATGCAGGAGATGAGTAGAAAATTCAAGAAAGAATATGAGAGATGGAAGGTTCCATTGATATGGCAGGCCAAAATTGAAGAATTAAATTGTAGGCTGAATGTCCCAGTTTTACTCAGTAATTTTTCAAAACATCAAAATTCTGAGCCATGAATTCTGATATTATAATAATTATTATAGTGTAATTATGTAGCTTAGCCGAGGTGTGACTTTTTAGGAGATGATCATAAAGCTTTTTAGGAGATAATCATGAAACTTTTTATATTAGTTTGGTAATATAGCACTGTAGCTGCCTTAAACCCCTTTGTCTGATGACTAAGACCGTAGCATAGGGTTTTAGGGATGAATGAAAGTAACTGGGTTCATCGACATGCACTTAAGCTGAGATATACATCCACTTCTTCCAAGCGCTAGTTAGTGGTCTTCTGGTCCCTGTTAAGTTTGTTTGTTGAATCTCCTGTAAAAATTTTCCACAAACACATATAATTTGTTGCTTGCCTGTTTCAGAAGTGTGCGATTGTCAACTTCAGTAACTTAATGTTGAGGCATCAAATATAACTTGGATCTAGGATTTTTGTAGAATCAGGGATGGTCTGGTCTTTTTGTTGGGTTGGCATTGATCACTGTAATGTTTTTAATTTGTTTTTAAAGTATAGATAAATCCTATATTCCTTGTATCAGTTAATGTGCATTAGTTTTGGGGTCTTCAATCACATTTGTTTTGAGGTGCTTGAATGACAGGATTCAGAATATTTTTGTGATGGATGCTTATCTTTAACTGTTCATACAGGAGCGAGAGAGGGATCACTTTTCTCAGTTTATAACAGAAGGTTTTACGTCTTACTGTAAGAGGAAAAGAAGAGATAAGGTATGCAGTGGCATTTTAATTGACTATACTATCTAATGTTCTTATTTGAACCTTGCTTTAGCATCATATTTCTTACTGAGCATGTAACATTATTTGGTTTTCAAATTATTTGAGGGTTATAGCTCATGTTTTGTTCTGTCGATAAATACGATCAAGATATTCTTTTGTTCTGTCGATAAATACGATCAAGATATTCTTTTTTCGTTTTACGTTGAAACCTGTTTTTTAGTCCATAGCCAAGATTGTAGCACTCTATTTAATCAATTCAAAAATATCAACTAGGTCACTTAACCTTCTAGATGATGCATTCGTCCTCGCCCAAAGTAATTTCTTGATTCTCCCATCACCCTTTTGTTTACTCAAATCTATTCTGTTTACTTTTTACCTGACAAGCATTGTCCGGTATTGTGGCTTGAAAGAATCTTTGTTTTTTCTTGGATACAGGTCTATGGGAACAATGTGGAGATTCAAGCCTTATCGGAAATGTATAACAGACCTATTCATATCTATTCCTACAGCATAGGTGATACTTGCTTGATGGTTTCGATATTGATTTACTTAGTTCCGTCTTCTACCTTCTTCTTACATTCTCCTGGCAAAAATGTATTTGTTGCAGAACCAATCAACACATTTCATGGAAGCTATAATACTGACACACCTCCCATTAGGCTGAGCTACCATCACGGGAATCATTACAACTCTCTTGTTGACCCTCGTCGTCTGACAATTGGTGCTGGGCTTGGATTTGGCTGTCTCCGAGGGGTGTGTCTACTTTTCCTTTTCCTTCTCATATGTTACCATTTTAACTTTCTTACTCCTTTGTCCCTTGGTTGTAAAACATGCTAATATTGCTTTTGTCTATCTCTTGCGTTATGAAACTAAATTTGAATGCGAGGCTTTAACAGGCAAAAATAATGCAACTTGAATCTGGAGTTTGAATAAATCCGAATATTAAACTGGACTTATGTTGCTGTGTTTGGCTGTGCAGGCAAATGTGGACAAGGATCAAATCAAGGCTGCTATTAAATCTCAACAAGACCAACAGATTGACAATGCAAGTATTTTGATAATTTGGAATTAATCTTTTAGCACGTGTTTAGGATGATATGTCATTAACAGAAGCTTCTCTCTTTTGTACTTGTATTCCAACAGGCACTCTTGGCTGAGGGGCGATTTTACTCTGACCTTGACCTTACTGAGAAGGAAATTGAGCGAATGGTTATGGAAGCTTCTCGAGCTGAATACCTTGCCAGTGACAAGTTTAAGCTGCAAGTGGGCTGTAAAGAGTCATCTACTTCCACTGCCGAACCATCATCATCTGGAGCTAGTAAGTATCCTTGAGATTTCGAAATGGCAGTGTTGCATTCTCTGAGAGTCTCACGACTATGAACTCAATGTATTATCTGCGAACAGGGCCGTCAGGCAGTGAAAGCAAACTGGAGGGTTCAAAGGAGCATGGTTTGCAGGAAAGTGGTCTCAGCAGCGGCATGCAAATACTGTTGTCAATGGGATTTAGTTATCTGCAGGCAATTGAAGCTTATAGCATTTTCGGGGACGATGTAGATTCCATGGTCTGTTATCTCCTAGAAACCGGCAGCAGCGGCAGACGCAAAGGCAAGGCAACGGAATGAATCACAAATTCGTGCAAAAAAGAGGATAAAAAAAAAAAAACTAATAGCAGGCTGTGTAGAGCGCCATATATAATTTCGTAACATTGGCTTCCGTCTCCCTCCATTGGTAAAAATAAAACAGTCCTCCTGTTTACTGTAAGCACGTCGGACGGTAAGATGTGTTAATCTAAATTCAAAGTTAATAAAATGAACTTTTAGCTTAGAAAAGATTATTCTGAAATCTCATGGTCTGGTGATTGCAGTGACCTTAACCATTTGGTTAGCGGCATTCTTCTTTAGTCTTTGCATGGTGTCAAAGGCAGAGTAGGATAAATAAGAAAAGTTCTAAATATACGTATTTTTTACAGTCCATATCCCAGTTTTTTTGTGATGAACAGTGATTTGGTGAGGAAATTTGGGTTAAAAAAAGTAAAAAAACGAATAGGTTTAGAATTTTTTGAAAAATAACACAATTTGCTCTTGCATATATATATATATATATATATATATATATATATATATATATATATATATGAGTAAAGATTCACTTACACATGTGTAAAACAAATTTGTTTTACACAGTTTTATATCTTCATATAAGATTAATATTTTTGCAAACCAACCGTTGGATTTAACAACCTACTCATATTTATTATATATGTAAATTTTTGAATCAATCTGTTATTTCTATCATTTTAATCGAGAATAGTATTTTTTTTAATATATATCAACGGTTGAAATTTTATTTTACGAAATATATAGTTACACATATTCGATTAATTTGAAATTTTGCTTGCATGATTTATGTGAATAGAACATAAAATTCAACGGTCAAATTAAAAAATTATAAATCATATAAAAAGATATGAAAGTGTGTAAAACTAAATTTGTTTTACACATGTGTAAGTGGATCCCTTATATATATATATATATATATATATATATATATATATATATATATATATATGATATATGATAGAATACAAGGTGGATTGGTGAAGTGAATTAGCTGAAGGTTTTATCATATTAATTAATTTAAATTAAATAAAATATGTGATAAATTTCTATTCATGCTTGCAAAATTTAAAATTTAAAAAACTCATATAATAACTGGTAAATTAAATTATTAAATGAGATTTTGTCAAATTTTGAAGAAAAAAAGAATTTCGTCGTATGATCCTTTCAGATACACTTTTTGCTGTTGCTGATTAGTGATTTCTCAATGCAATCCGATTCTGGCAAAAAAATTTAAAAATGAAAATCCAAAGAAAAAACAAACTCAAGAAAACTAAAAAGCCCAACTTCCTAAAATCTTTTAATTTCCCACTTCTTTCTTTTTCACTCTTTGTTAGAAAGCAGAAAATTAGAAATGGCGGCGTCGAGGTTGGGAGGAAGCATTCTGAAATACGTCTGTCATTCAGGCGGCCCATACAATAAGAATCCAGGCCAACTCTTGTTCTTCAGAGGCTGCTCCTCTACCCTGTTCGTCAAAGGTATTCATATTTCAACATAACAATAGTGCCCTCCATTACAAATATGAATGATTTGATATAAACCGTGTAGTTTTGAGAATTCATGGGTTGTTGATGAAACAACGAGAACACCCATGCTCTGTTTTTTTGGGTATGCAGAAATGCTGGATTCAAATTCTTCTAATTTATTTTTGGGTTTTTTTTTTAAGAAAAAAACTTCTTGTGAAGAATGATTGGCTGAGCTTATATAATAAGTTAAATGAAGTAATTGATTGAACTTGCATGCGTTGGTAGTTTACTTGATTAAACCTGCGGTTATGAAAGGTTTCAATGAAGGCAAAAATCTTGATATGGGTATTCTTTGGTCAGTAATCCATGAGGATTATAATATTCTTTGTGGGGTTAAAGCTATTTCTTTCGCCATGGTGCCTCCTCTTGATCCTTTAGTTCTTAGCTGAGAGAACGTTTTTTGTTTGTAGGCATTTCTTTCTCCACCACAGATGAGGGATTAGCTAATTCGTTTTCACAATTTGGCGAAGTAGTTGAAGGTTAGGTTGCTTTTTTTCTGATAAGATTTAACCCTTTTTTTTTAACTAAATGTTGACATTTAATTAGCAATTTTCCTTTGCAGCTAAGGTAATAATGGATAAAGCTAAAAGCAGATCGAAAGGATATGGCTTTGTGACTTTTGCTGAAGAGGCTGAAGCCAGAAAAGCACTTGCAGTAATGAATGGGAAGGTAATGTTGCATTGTATGTTTCTCATTCTTTTCCCTTTTTTAACTTCCCCAACTCAGTCCTCTGCATGACGATCAAAGAACTTTTGATTAGCTGTAGAGTTAACTAACACCTTCGATGTGAAGAATGTATATGTTCTGCTGCAGTGCTGCTAAGTTTTGCATGTTTCAAACTGTGAAGACTTAAACTTTATAATTTGTAATTATTTGCAGTTGCTAGATGGACGTGTCATTTTTGTAGACAATAAACAGCCTAGTTCACATCGAAGGACCCCTAGCCGAGCAGCGGACGACTGATTTGGGTATTTCTTAGTTGTCATGGATATACTACAAAGCTGAAGCCATGGAAATCCAATCTCATTCTAAGTTGGTTGTTACTTGATTGAAAGCAGCTTTCCTAGAATGAAATGGCAGATGGATAGAATTGAGTGATGTTTGTGCTGGGTCTGTCATAAGAGGTTGAAGAGGTACATTGTTGTCACTGTATTCTGAGAAATTGTATGCTCAAATGAGCTAGCATTTGGATCTTTGATGGTTTTGTAGACAAGTATTGATTTCTTCCTCCCTTCTTATCTCGGTGTCAACGATACTAATGTGCAATAATGTCAAAGTCTAGAAGGCACGGTTTGAGAATAGCTGCCTCCTGATATCATTGTTTAGTAAAGCTGCTTAACCCAAGTTATAGCGAGTGAGAGAATCCAAGGAAATATACATGGCATGTCAGGTGATCGTGTATTTCATCTGACAATTCTTCCCAAAACTCTAAAACCCTCTGACTAAAGATTTTGAAACAACCAAGGCACTACAACCTAGCAGATGTTACCCTTTATTTAGGAGAGTGTAAATTTAAAATTCAATTTTCTCATTCCCTCTTGGACCTTCCTGTGAAAAAAAAAAGATTCTGATGATCAGAAAGAACCAGAGCAGTATTAATGAAATGTTAAGAGGAAACCAAGAGAACTCGGTCTTGTCTATGGGAAAGTATAGCAGATTACTAGCATTGGATCTTATAAGCCACCAGAGCTTGCTCAAGGACGCCATGGCCACCGAGAATTGTAATTAATTTATCCTAGAGCAAATTTTGCATGCCATCAAATCCCAACCATCACCAAAAGGGATAACACATTTTCTAAACCCTAAAGATGTTCAGCCCATCTTTTTTATGTTTGTGAATAGCATTTATATTGTTGGTGATTAGCATTCGTACAGCATAAGTAAAAGTTTCACATACTATAACAATGAAAGCTTGACTGGTTGTTATCTCTCTTTAAAGAAAAATTAGATCCAAAATTCTAATCCTCTCCCCCTTAATACCTCCCTAGGAACCCAAAAAAACAAAGCCCTACGTATTATTCTCTGAAAATATTACAGTCAATTAGCAAGAGAATACAATATCGTATGGATAGGAGCAAAATTTTTCTCGCACCTTCATTGATATCATTCTGGAAAAATAACATTCAAAATTATCCCTCGTGATACTAAAACTATTAAAAACATTAATGAAACCAATTGGTAACCTCATGGAGAATTCAGTCTAAGCTTACATCAGAAAACCTTTCGATACAATTCATTAGCATACAATGCTGCCTCAGCAATCAAGCTGTCTTCACCTTTCGAGAAGGTGGCCGTCGAAACAAACTGATTAGATCATCAAGACCCTGCAAAGCAGCATTGTCATTAAATTAACATCTATTCTAAAATGTTTTTATCCTTTCGTTATATTCTAAGCACAGCAAATAAAAAAGTGTACATATCATTAACATTATCGTTAAAGATCTGTTCAATAATGAAGAGTGTACCCTAGTTGTGATGACAAGGAAACTGAAGAGCACAATCAAATACGATCCCAACGCAAGAAGTAACAGCAAGTCAAATGTTACACTAGCAACCTGTGACAACACGTTTAAACCAGTCATTTCACCAATCTGTCAGTTGTCTGAAGTTTTCACAATCTTCCCAAGTAAAAATTGATAAGAGTTAATTCAACAATGAGAAAGATAAAGCACATTTCAGCAAAAATTAAATATTCACCATTTGTAACTATAGTAAGTACCTGATATATGTTAAGCCTGGCGCTAGTTGAATCGTAGAAAGTGAATATCCCTTCAAGAATCTCATGTTGCACTTTCACTTCATCAGCATGATCGGCTAATTCCTGCCATTGAGTGAAACAAATAGTAGTCAAAATTGAAAATAATTAGAAAGCACAAGGCACGTAATTCTAGTGTTTTCACCATTTACCATAAAATCCCTATCCAAATATTTGTTCAGTTAGATTTACCAATGAAGATACATGAAAGTTGATCCAATTGGAAGAAAAGAGTAAAAGTTTTGCAGTGATGCATGCAACCTAGAATGAAAGACATGTACTTGTTCCTTTACTTTGCTTCTGATTAACGGTACATGCTTCTTTTCTTCATAAAAGCAACACATCAAATTCCCAATTATAAAAGTACTCATCCAAGACATTTGATATTCCCCATATCATATGTATCATATATTTGATTTTCCTTCATTTTGATTCTTTCAACCTAAATTCAACTAAGGAAAATTAATACAATTTTTAAAGTGTAACTCATCATCTTAAAGAATAACATAAAATAGAAGACCAAGAAAAGGTATGAAAATAAACCTTTTTCAAGGCCATGACAAAAGGGTCATTCTTTGAAAGAAATGGAGCCACTCGAGGTGTTCGTGATAAAAGATCCAGCCAAGATTGTACATAAGCAGGGTTGACAGCCAAACTACTGTCATCTGCAAAAATTTCAACATTTTTTCCTTGGTGACCATAGATATGCCTCTGAAAAAAGAGAGATGAAAAGGCAATTTTAAAATAGTAAGTACACGTCCATGCACAAGCAAATGAAACCTCAATGTCTTTGTACACAAGTTAACAATCTAAATACTCTCACTATACATAAAAATTACAAATACAACAACCACCAATACAGAGCCTTTTCTGACTAGTTGGTGGGGCTACATAGATCATATACCATTGTGCTCTAATATAGCAATAGGAACCAGTAAAAGCTTGGTTCTTTTTCATACTTTCCACACATGTTTTCTTTGGTCTTTCCCTTCCTCTTCCAACATGTGTGTCCCAATTGTATCATCTTATGAGAGCATATTTGGGTCTTTGCCTCAAATGTCTACGAGACTAAATAGCAACACTAACCAACATACATAATACTTTATTTTTCCTCAAGAGAGTTTTAATTAGTTTATCCTACGTATTAATATGCACTAAATGAAAATTTTAGTTCCATGCTTACACATGCAAATTCATTACATTCCACAAAAGAGCATCACATGATAAATTATTCATGTCACTATCACATCAGGCATTTTGGTAGGGATCAGACATTGATGTGATTGGTCCACACATTCCCTTCCAATAGGTTGCAGGTTCTCATAAATATTGCAAGATAATTTCAATTTTTTATGCTAACTCGTAAAAAGGGTGGGGCTGGAGGATATGTCTTGCAAGTACAAACTCATTTTATCATAAGCATCGCATTCAAAAACATTAATTCAATATATACTTGCAGATCATTTGATCTTACCGCAAGACTTTCAGCAACTAACTTCACACCTCTAATAATTGCAGTTTCATTCACAAATTGTCTGCAAAAAAATAAAAAATTTCAAGCTCTCAGCAGCTAGTCTCAAAAACACAGGCAGACACACTCTGGAAATTGGATCAACAAGGGCTTAAAGTTTGAAAATATGACCTGCTATCAAACAGACCTCCAGCACCTTCTAGGAATTCAGGCGCAACAGAGAGTTCAGAAAGAGTGGCTGCAGTAACTCTAAGCCTTGAGAACTGTTCATGCTCCCAAGCTACCTACAGCAGCTCAATTGCTCTATTACCTGATCTAAACAGAAGAAATGCAATGCAAGCACACAGAGCACTCTTATAGCTAAAGTATTCTCATAAATGGATCCAGTAGACCTTCATGTTTGATGTCATATTTTTAAGTCATGTGTAACCACAAACGGCCAAAAGTTTAGATTTAACAGATTTATTTCAAGAATAAATTAACCATTATCCAAAAAACATGTTCTATTTGAGATAGGCTACAGATCATTAAGGACAAAGGGCTTACCACTGCAAGGGGAAACCAAAAAAATTAATTCATTCATAGATGTATCAACTTACATTTCATAGATTCCACATGGATAAAATTGATTTTAAACAAATACTAATTAAAACACAAGAATAAGTTCTTAATTTCACAAAATAGTAAAAGATGGTTCAAACGTTGAAACGTACACATATATCAACTTACTCGAGGATTGGAAATGTTTATTTTCTTGTGCTTCAGGCCAACTTTGAGGTCCAACTCCTCTGCTACATTAGAGAAACCCTTCAACAAACATCACGTATCAGATTTTGAACCATGGGAAGAAAAGTCACTGTCACATAATGCCTTCAAAACCTATTATTCCATATGTCACCAGCTTACCTCAAAAATTTGCTTGATGTAGGCATTCTCTGGAGGTTTTGACACATGAATCCACAATTCATTATCCCAAGAACCAATACTATTTAAGCAAATAGCATAGTCGATACTCTCCGTAAACGTTGATCAAAACTCCGAAGCCACTGTTAGAATATAAACACTTATAAGACTATAGTAACCAAAATTGACCGCAAAAGTAACTAATCAGAAACATATAAAAGCTTCTCCTAGAGATGATAAAAATTCAATTCACCAAGGAAAATTAATCACCTTCTGGGTTCCGTTGTAGTTATATGGTCCGCCAGATGTTAGACCAAAAAGTAAATTGTACCTTCCTCTTGTCTTAGGATTTGAGTATAGAAGAGAGAATAACCTAGCTATTTCAAGAAGTGCCACAATGCCACTTCCATTGCTGTCACTTCCCACTGATAATGCCTACATGTATAAAAAATTTCTCACACCATCATTTGGATCATTGAAGCTGATTTTCTTTACTTAAATTTAATAAAATACTTACAGGAGCAGTCCCAAAAGTATCATAAGATGCCACAATAGCAATGGTTGGAAGTTGATTTGCATCTCCATCAGCTTTCAATCCGGACAACCACCCCTGTTACCACACAGTAGAAGTACCAGAGTAAAAACTTCTTCTTGCAAACACCATTTATAGCATATTCAGAATTCCTCAGATTATACATGCTTTGAGTAAAAACGAGCTCAAGAAGAATTAACATGCCAATAAATGTGAAAACATCTTTCTAAGCAAAAACATAATATGAAGATGATGCATGAAACACGTGAAAATGAAGAAAGCACTGATATATTTTCTTCATTTCCTGGTCAGAAGGTAACAAGTTTCTTTTAAATCACCATTTCTATCTTGACCTCAAGTCTCAATGGTTCAAATGCAGGAAAATGGTATTTTTTTTCATATGGTAAAAACAAAACCAAGTGAATGTCTTTCATACCTTTGTCTGATTATTAATATAAATAAGAAGAAACTAGAATACAAGTCATGTAATTTTTTCTTCTATGTAATCAGTTGCAAATCTTTTCCTTCACTTAGAAAAATAAAAGTTGACACACCTGAATATTAGTGATGGTTGGAGATGCAACTTTCTTTGGTTCCGGTGTTGGGATAACAAGCTTGTATCTACAATTGTTTCACAAAAAGAGTTGGAATTAAACAAGATAATGACAACAATGACTATTTTCACACCAATTTCAACCAAAAAAAATGAACTAGAGAATACACAAGGACCAACAAAACATTCACAATAGAGGTATAGTCATTTTTACTTATAAATACACAAACATGGTAAAGGAATAACAACAATGAGCTGGGGGCAAATGATCATTCTACAAAATTTTGACAGATAAAATGAGGAAACGGGTAATATGTTCTCTCCCTCAATGAAAACTGGTAAGAGTTCAGGCTAGATCCATTTCTTGATATCAAACGGGCATCCTTATAGAACACTTGAACAGTGTCATGCCCCCTCAGTCTTTTGCTGAAACAGTTTTAGAGAAAGCTTAGCAGATCAGATGCAGGTGCTTTTCCACTTGAGGTAAGAGTGCAAAATAAAACCCTCGTGACAAACATGCTGGTCATGAGACATGAAATATTTAGGTATAATGGAAGACTGCATGGTATGTGATGCTACCCAAATTTACAAAATGATAATAACCATTCACAGCAAAAATAACTGCCAAAGATATACACCTAATCTACCAGAAATAGCACAATTTTAAACAAATAGCTAACAGACCCGCCAGTAGTTGCAGTAGCAGGCTGACCAATTGCATCATTCTGCTTGATATCAGCCAATACTTTATCAATTTCATCGTTCTCGAATGCAAAATAGACAGGATACTGCAGCACAAAATCGCAAAATAAAGTTAAGAATTTGTAACACAAAGAAGACAAAAGAAAAGCAAGGGGTGGAAGTAGCACAGTTTTTCTCTTGCAATTTTTCTCCAATAAATGAAAAGTAGCAAAGGTTAAGTTTTGAATCACAAGAACACTATTAACTTTCAATTCTAAAAATCATATGTATACAAAGAACATAAGGCGAAAACTGAGAAGTAGAGGACGATGTCTTCCCTACATATATATCATAATATAATTACTTTTGAAGAAAAAGATTACTAAAGATGACCAGAAATAAAAAAAAATGAAACAACATGAGAGAAAAGCCATTAAATACAAATTCCGTATCATCCAACAGCAACAAAGAAATGCCCTAACTGACACAAATTGAACATGCTGAATCGTTAATAACTGATAACATAAGGGAAAAGACATTAAACATGATTCAGTCTAAGACAATAAAGAAAAAATAACACTCCAACCAACAAAAATCCATCCTTGTAAACTGTCAAGTTAAAATAGTTCAGATCCTAAAGAAAATTTCGTTGGCAAACAAGGAAAATTCAATCACAACACATAGTATTTACTAAAGAAGCAAAATTAACATGGAAGCTTACATAAAGATATAGATGCCTAAAGTTATAATTTAAATATAAGAAAAACTATCTTTAGTATACTCACAGGTATATTTGCATGAATAAGTAACTGTTCGAGCTCTGCCAATACATTTTTCATTTTCTCCTTTTCACGAATTTCCTTATTCCCTCGATTTTCAAAGCTAAGTACTTCTGGAAGCAAAAATAACAACCCTCCTAACGGCTTTTTCTGATAAATATATTCTGCCAACCACCAAAAAGAAAGGTTAAATTAAACTAAAAAACTAAAAATAAGTGGAAAAATTAAATAGTTCAAAATGAAGGTGAACCTCGAACGAAAGTGATGTTCAATTCCCGGAGAGGAATGATGACGACGGTTCTGGAAAGATCGGCGCCAGGAGGGAAACGCAAGGAGGCGGCGTGGTGGTTGAGAGCGGCGAAGCGAGATCCGAAAGGGGAACCGGACATGTCGTACTGGATTAAACGGTAGACGTCTACGGCGGCAGCGGCATCGCAGAGTTCGACGCAGGCTACTAAAATGAAGACTAGAGCGATCACTGAGTATATCGATTCTAACATCTCGCGGTGGCCGCCCAACTTCTTTGAGGCCGCCATCGAAGAGAGGAAGGGGTCCGATTGGATCTAGGGTTTGGAGGGAGTGAAATGAGAAATTCGAAGTGGAGCTGATTCCACTGTTTATCAGTCAGTCAGGTTAGCTTTGCCTGGGATGGGTCGATGGGATGGATCATTGGGGTGTTGCTTATTTGAGACCTCTTCGTTATTACATTAGATTAGATAATTAAAAGAGATTAACTTGGGATTAGAATAATTTAATTTTTTCCCTTCTCATTTTGCGCAAATTTGAAACATAAATGTTTATTTCTCCGTCATCTTTTGCTTAAGAAAGTATAAATTTGTATTTTTTAAAAAAAGCTATGACCCTTTTTTATAGGTACAAAATTAAGGACATTTTTAATTAAATATTCATGGTCGTTTTAAATTTAAATTCTATTTAATAAAATTTAACATGTAAACTCGATAATTCAAATTTAATTTTAAAAACAGATTTAAATTAAGACCAAATCATTCTAAAAAATTGAGTTAATTATCAAATATGATTTAACTTGAATCATTGCCCAAACAATTATATAAATTCCGGATAAAATGAGATGCTTACGTTTTATCTTATCTAAAGAGACAATCAATCTTTATAGAAATGAAATTAATTAGTTGATGCAATAGGCAAAGAACTCATCCTTAAAAATCATTAAAATGAGTTAAATTTCAAGTAACATTTAAAAAATAAATCTCATTGCTCATTTTAGTTACCAGCAGCCGTCTTAGTTAACTGGTGGCATTAAGCATTTGGCCTTTTCTTCAAATTCCATTTGGGATTCAGATTGTTTGGTTTTGATCTGCCTGCAAAATTCAATCAAACGTGGATAATTAAAACTGTTTTGAGTTTTGGCAGCAGTGTTTTGTAGGCACTTGCAGAAGTAATGTGACCATTAATATCTTCCCGCAAAATGAATTAATTGAAATATGTAACATTCTCCTTTTTTATTGACTCTGTAATTGAAGCGCTTGGCTACTCTCTGAAACACGCCAAGCAGAACAGAGGTTGACCCAAGTTGGTTTATATTTTGGCAGGTGACCAAATGCCTACTGTCAATTTACTGATCGGCCATGGAAAGAAAATCAGGTAACCTGAGGAAATTTATGCGATTCCCAATCCCACATAACCGAACACTAATCAAGTTTGTCAATGAAATATGCAAGTGAGAGCCCTTTTAAACAAAGTTTGTGAAAGAACTTCTCTAAATTGATTATTCAACATCATATGATCATATGAATATTGAGTAAATAATTGCAATGATCTCATGAACTGGGTTGCCCTTTTTATATGATCATATTAACAGTTCAATGGCAATAATAGCATTACAAAGATGCATGGATATTGAGGATCACTTTTGGAACTTAGACAATAATATCAGTGAATGAAGCTTTCTGGCTATGATTCGGTACACATTGAAACATGTTGGATATTTTGATATTTCTAAAAAGACTTTTATCATATTTTTTTTTATTTAATTATTTTTCAGTATTTAACCTTATTTGAAAAATTAATGTTTTGGTTTTTCTAAAACGTTGACAAGATTTGTTTAAAATTTAATTAAATATTCTCTCAAATTTAGTCAAAATCTTATCTTGATTTTCTCCAAATTATGTGCTGATTTTATTATGATTTTATTACGATTTCCTATAGATTTTCTACACCCATTTTTTTACTATAATTAGAGGGCTACATAATGCAGTGTTTTCACTCCTAGCAACTTTCTCTCATTCTTCACTCGAAGCACTCTCTACTTCTCTGCTCCTTCTTCTTTTGCTGGGTCCAAAATTAATCTTCCTTCTTTGTTGTTCCTGTTACCTAGGTAATTCCAGAAGAGCCTGTTAAATCCTGGGAGATTACACCTGTTGGTGAAATAATCTTTAAGGACAGTGCAACTGCAGCACGCCTCAGATTGTTTTATTGCTGTTTGCTCCTTCTAACTATAACAATCTTAAGGATTATTTTCCCAAAAATATCCAAAAAAAATCCCAAATTTGAAACACCTTAATTTTCAAAGTTGCTTGCTTATTTTGGAATCTTTTCTAAAAAGATGAGTTTCACTAGAAACCGGAGCCTAACACGCTGCAAGAGAGTTCGAAGCATTGTACGTTTTTTTTATCATATGGATCGTATTCTAAGGACTGCTGCAATCATCATGGTAAAAAGTATAAGTAAGCATTTATATACAAATTGATGCTATGTTTATATTGTGTAATTGATAGTGAAGAAATTATATACAGAGAATGTGTTAGTATCATGTTTTTAGTATAGATTTATTAGAATGATAAATTATGCAACATGATAGCTTTTGAGATGATTTTGGATTAGTATGGAAAAGTGAATTAATGTTTAGTGTTTGAGATTTAGAATTGTCGTGAAAAAGTATCTAACCCTGATGATAAAATTGTTGTTTTGAGTATTTGTTTGAAGTGTGATATTTAAATGTCTATTTTGGAGTGCTATGAACATGTTAATGGTTAATATGATTAATTCGTGACTATAATTTTTTGTTGAGGTATAATGTTTTGTTTGAATAATGTTTAATAGAGAATTTTACTTAAGGCAAATGTTTTCCATGACTATAATTACTTGACATGGATTGAAAATTATTTCCAAAGGGGTTTTATGGATATATGACTATATTTAATGTAAGACAATATTGAAATTAAATTATTGTTTTTTTTGGTGTTGAATGGAATTTCAAAGTATATAGTAGAAGCATTGATTTTGGTTTAGTTTGATATATATACAATGATTTAAATTGATTTATGGTTTGTGAACAATTAATGAAGAAAATAAAATAAAACAGAGTGAGACGAATATTATTATATTTTGTGAAAATTTGGATATAACTCCACAGTGTGATAATACTTAGTACGTAATAATTTGCATAGATTCGAGATGCTGAGAATTGATTACGAAATGATAGAATTTAATAAGTAATTATGGTATTGTGATGAAATGAATATGGATAAATCCATAAATTAAATAATTTAACAATAGCTTGATGCTTTTGAACATTGTGGATTTACTATGAATATTTAGTGAAGTAATTTTAAAATATTCATTAGATACTAAGAGCACCATAGTAATGGTGAGGGTCTTAGTATTGGCACTTAAACATAAATGTGATTGAAATGATATTAAAATCTTGTGGAATAATTGTATACAGATAGAGTTGAACAATGGTGCAGGTTAAAAGGTCACGTGATTATGGCACTGTGTTATGCTTATGTGACATTATGATGTGCCTATATGGCACAGTGATCGGCCTGTGTAGCATTGTGTTATGCCTATGACATTTAGGCGCCTGTATATGTATATACGTCGTGGAGTCCACCTGTGTGACAATAGATACCGATGTATACATATATAGGTTTATGAGTTGTTCGATAACTAGTCGAGACACGTACTTCAGCTATTATATGATCACTGGTGCTAGGATGATTAATAATCATGAGATTTTTGACAAGTACCACAAATTATGGTATTTTATAGTGGATTTCCTGCTGTATTGAAAAGATATAGTGATGCTAATTGGATTTCAGATTCAGATGAGACAAAATTCGCTAGTGGTTATGATTTTAACCTCGGTGGGAGAGTTGTTGCATGGAAATCAGCCAAACAGACTGTTATAGCTAAATCTACTATGGAATTAGAATTTGTAGCTCTGGAATTGGCTGGTAATGAGGCTGAGTGGTTGAGGAACCTCTTAGCTAACATTTTGTTGGGTTTAAAACCAACATCTTTAGTATCTATGTATTGTGATTGCCATGTGGCAATAACCATTGTAAAGAGCAAAACTTTCAATGGTAAAAATAGACATTTATTTGAGACACGATGTGATTAAACGGCTACTGAATGATGGAATTATATCAATTGATTTTGTGAAGTCAGAAGTGAATTTGGCCAATCCTCTGACTAAACATTTGGAGAAAAAGTTCTGAAACATCGAGAGAAATAAGACTTAAACCAATTTGAGAATAATGGTGATGGTAACCCAACATTTGTGATTGGATATCCCATTAATAAGGTTCAAATTCCATTAGGGATTCAAATTGTTTGGTTTTGATCTGCCTGCAAAATTCAATCAAACGTGGATATTTAAAACTGTTTTGAGTTTTGGCAGCAGTGTTTTGTAGGCACTTGCAGAAGTAACGTGACCATTAATTTCTTCCCGCAAAATGAATTAATTGAAATATGTAACAGTCTCCTTTTTTATTGACTGTGTAATTGAAGCACTTGGCTACTCTTTGAAACACGCCGAGCAGAACAGAGGTTGACCCAAGTTGGTTTGTATTTTGGCTGATGACCAAATGCCTATTGTCAATTTACCGATCGGCCATGGAAAGAAAATCAGGTTACCTGAGGAAATTTATGCGATTCCCACTCCCACATAACCGAATACTAATCAATTTTGTCAATGAAATATGCAAGTGAGAGCCCTATTAAACAAAGTTTGTGAAAGAACTTCTCTAAATTGATTATTCAACATCATATGATCATATGAATATTGAGTAAATAATTGCAATAATCACAATAATCTCATGGAATGGGTTGCCCTTTTTATATGATCATATAAACAGTTCAATGCCAAAAATTGCATTACAAAGATGCATGGATATTGAGGATCATATTTGGAACTCAGACATCAATACCAGTGAATGGAGCTTGCAGTCTTGCTATGATTCGTTACACTTTGAAACTTGCAATGCTAATGAATGCCAGCTGATTCCAGAATGCTGCTGCCACCACCAGCCCAGGAAAGTAGGAAATGATCTATCCTTGTTAGAGTTGATCGGATGGCTTTCTTGTCAGAATTATCCCCATGTATTCCACATAGGGACAAAAGCTGGCTGAGTTTCCAACTGCATGGCGCTAGCCAGGGAGGTATTGGTTCAGTTTTGAAGTTTTCAATCAAAATATGCAAAATTGGAGACTCAGTCACTTGACTGTTCCTTATTTTCTGGAAAGATAAACTGCAGGTCTTCATTATCTCGGTAAACTTGAATGAGTGCAGCCGCTTTGTATACAAACATCCCAACCATTGCAGGCACAAGCTGCGAAGAACATCGATCAAAAGCTATAAATGACAATGCGAACTACTTGTTGCCATGTTTCAAACTTCAAGAGTGCTTTGGATTTTCACAAACAGAAACAGGTAATTAACCATATGCAGGATATTATAAAAATAATCCTAGTCTAAACAGCTACCTGGAAATCAAAGAAATCATTGACCAAAAGTTTATGAGACAGGATCCACAATCCATATACAGCAGCTGGGATCACTAGTCTTGGAGAAGAAAGAGCAATGCCACTACCCTTAATTGATCTCTCAAAGAAGTCCTGCAAGTCCTCACTTCTTATTCCTATTCTGAAATAGGAAAGCAACATCAGTGCACACAATCAAAGGGAAAAGGAGTCACTTATTACTACCATGAAACAAGTGATCAGAAAAAGAAGACAAAGTTCTCAGTAGTACTTTTTCGATTTCTTTTGCATGAAAATCTGAGGAACCATTTCCTTTGATAGGTTGTCCACATGTTGATATAAAAGCTGAAGGTATAAGCAACTGTACAGAAAATGAATTAGGTTAAAAAAACACTGGCACTAAGATGAATAACAAAGGTGACAAAAAAGTCATGAACAATAATAAAAACCTAAAAACGTTTCTCTCTTTTTCCTATCATCAAGAAAGTAGCACACAAGCAACGTTTGTTACTAAGTTGAGCTTGAAAAATGCTTGTAAGTTGAAAGCACCATCAAGTAAGATGCCAAATGATTTGCCTAAGTCAATAACCTTTTGATTGACTCCATGCAGAAATAAATTTCAAAGATAAGAATTTAGGCTTCTTATGATTTCGATGGGAATAAGGGCATTGTGCCTGTTAATAAAATATCCCCCATTACTCCGGTGGATGAATGTGACATTTGCTTTTATGAATAAGTTATGAATGGGATTATTTCCATTCCAATAAATCACTTCTGCTAAGTAAACGTGTCAAAAGATGGGTGCTTAAACCTTTATTAATTACCTTTTTAGTTCTGGGAATTCATTACAAGCATAGGGTTGCTACAATCAACTCATTAAAGTGCTAATTCAACTGAAATAACCTAACTAGAAATGTAGCAACTAACCTGAAAAGAACCCCTACAGCATAACTAACAGCAGCCTGCACAATATTAAAGTAGGTCAGTTCTATGGAAGCTAATAATAAATGTGTCAATATCTGAAAATCTCTCTTTTGTTTCCTTCTTGAAGAAATATCTCCAGATTATTTCCACTTTTTCCATTTTGTAAACAGAGCATAACTGATCAAGATGTGCTAAAAGAATATCCAAATCATTAAATTTTAGACATCAATCTACAGCAGCTGGTTTTAGTGAATATTTTACCTGAACTGATAACACGGTCAAACAATACGCACTGCATGCAGTTCCAATTCCAACCGATAAAAGCATCAATTCCCTCTTGAGCTGTAAGATGAAATAACAAACAGTTAGCACCTTTCACAACAATTTAACAATTGTCTGATGCAAGACTTATTCACAGTTTGCAAGACGAAATGACAAACAATTAGTAGCAGTTATCGATTGGTCCTTGACACTTTACGGAAGCAACTTCAAATAAAAAATAAGCCCCTATAACTAACCAAGAAATATGATGAGTTCAAGATGAGTAGCATACAGCTTCATATTTAAGAAGGTTCAGTTTCTTCCTTCTTTCACTGTCATCCTGCAACACCTGTTCATACACACGAGTTAATAACAACGAAAGTGATCTGTTTCTTCAAGCTGAGGAGTATTTTTGGCAAGTTAAGTAAATGTTGTGCATTTCCTCTTCTCCATTTTAAAATTGGGCTAACTCTGACATTTACAAGCCTTTAGTCCATTGGAGGGGTTTCTACCCTGTACATGACAACTAAGAGCAGCCACCTGGCTAACCTGTTTCTGGGCCAACACATGATTAGATTTGGCCCAGCATTAGTCTCACACACGTATGTTGTCACTTTGACTGTGCTTCTTAATATGTTTAAGCACAGAGCTCCAACATGGATAGCATAGGGTACAATGATAACCTGAGAGGAGGTAGGATAATAGAAAAGCACACCTTGGCAATGGCTTTCTTATTCATTGGAGCAGAATTGTCACCTAATAACCATTCCTGAGTTCTTGACAGCTTCAAAAACCCACTATCATCATCACTTCCCATTACCTACATACATAGGATCAATAGCACAAGTGAATTCAATCAGCATGGTCAATGAAAAAATATGAGAAAATAAGCAAACATGGGGAGACCAAAATAAGAAGCAAAGAAGAGGTTCGACTAAGGGAGTTAAGGCAGCACTGTAATTACATATGGAATACAGAAATATCAACAAACACGTTAAACTAAAACCATGTCAGCATAGAGAGCAAAGAGATAATATAATATGTATACCTGCTCTGCTTGCTGAGTAGTGTCAGCTGGTTCACTGGCATCAGCATCAACATCTTTCAGAACCTCTCTCTGCCACAGCATGTCAGAAGCTTTGGAAATAAAATCTCCATTTACTTCTCTATCCTTGAAGAACATCTCCAGAACATCCACTTCTACAGATTCACTCGCTGAAAAGTTCATTAAAAGAAATAGAAAGAAATGAAATTGACCAAGCACACTGGTCGGAAATCCCTAATAATTCAGTCACTTGTAGAAGAATTCACTCATTTACATGAATGGTTAAAAGATGGAATGACAAAGAAATTGCGGTATGGTTATTAGATAAAATTCAATGCATACTAGCCATTACCTTGATCTAACATCAAAATTCATCATAAAGAAAAAGGCAGATCCATGAAAACACTGTTCTTTAATTTTTCGTTCTTGTTTATCGAGTCCTTGACACGTTAAAAGTCCATACATAAGCCAAAAATTAAACATCAAAAGAATCCTATACCAAATATAACCCAAATAACCATGAAACTGAAAACCCGAAGGCATAAGACAAAGTGCAATGTGAAGAGGTTACCTGAACGAGAGCTTGTTTTCAAGACAAAGACGGTTGGGGTTCTTCTGGAAAGTAGTGGTCTCTGAGGTGGAGGAAGGGTAGAGAATCTGGCAAATGAAGAACTGCTGCAGTTGGTAATGAAAGCAAGCCCGGAAAGAGTCTCCATTGGCAATTGCTTTTGGTGAAATGAAATTGGTGGCAAGCTAAAATATCTTACGCTGCCAAGTACCATTAGAACCGGAAAAGGGCGTTATCCTTTCGTTTCACAGCCAACGAACAATTCCCCTCCAATCTGAGGTGATAATGGGCTGGATCAGGTCGGTTTACAAGTTGGGCTGTACCAATTCAGGCCGAGTTGTCATAAGAACCGGTTTAAACGGGTTAGTTAAAGAGCCGATCTCGGACCAGGCCATACTCGAGCTCTTAAAGGACCGGTCTGGTCCTATGAACTGGCATTTCGTTTCTCGAGCTAGATAAGGTTGCTCCTAGGCTCTTTTTTTTTTTTTTTTATAATTTTTTTAAATTTAATTTCAAATTTTAATAAAAATAATGACTTATTGAACGTATTTTTATTTAATTTAAATAAAGTTATTATTTAAACAAAATATAAGAGTTTATATATGATGCACTGATAGGTATAGCTTCTATATACAATCAATGAACCATATAATGCCACCTCATTAATAAGCAAAACTTAAAAATGCACATGTCCTTAAAAATAAATTTAAAAACTTCATTAATATTTACAATTAAGGGCTTATGTAGTTTTAAACTTTGTTTATTAATGAGGTAGCATTATTTGTTTGACTAACAGTATATAGCCTTTATACACTGTCAGTACATTATATACAAACTCAAAATATAATACTTTTAAAACTTTTTTAATTTCTTTTGATAAAGACATAAAGTTAAGCTTATTTTTTACATTAGAGTATAATTAAACTTATCACTTGTAATTTGAAAATATAATTAAACTTGTTTTTTGGTATTTATATATTTATTCATTTATTTAGTATATTTTTAAAATATTTATTCATTTTGTATTTTAAATATTTATTCATTTTCTAAACTTATAACATTAATTTATTTAATATTTAACCATAATAATAAATAAAAATAATAAAGAAGAAAAATGAGACAACAAATTTTTACATTGAAAACCCTTCAAAAGTGAAAAGGATAAAAACCACGATACTATAATCCAAAAAAAATAATTATGATTGAACTTATTTACATATAATTTACAAAAAAAAAAAAGAAAAATAAAGTTATCTCCTATTCTTTTGCTTTGTAAAATGGTGGCAAAGTGTGCAACCATTCCGAGCCGGGTGGGACCTCATTGGGCGGACAAAGCTCTCCCAACAAATTCAGCTGCATTCCCAAGCCTCGAACCGAGGACCTTGGTTAAGGTGGAATAGCCCCTAGCCACTGATTCACGCATTTTGTTGGTAGTTATCTCCTATTCTCATAATTTATAATGATTGACTTGAAAATTTCTTTCTCCTCTTTTGAAAGATTATTGGCGAACTCATTGTTCATTTCAAGTTCTTTATTGTGCAATTCTGCTTCAAACCAATCTTTTAGGTATGTTAGCTTGCATAATGAAGTCGCACTAAGATTTTTGGTGATCTCTAATGATTTTTCCACATGTTGAGAATACGGATTTTAAAACAACGAGAAATGCTTGCATTGCAAAAACATCTCAGGGCATGAAAATTTTCTTTGATTTTTTCCACCATTGGAGAAAGATCAAAGTTCATGTCTATTCGAAAACTTTGACTTAAGAAAAATTGTAGCTCATTCGAGGTATCTCTATTACTTTTGTCAAGAAGATGATAATCCAAGTACATTGTCTTTTCCTTTTAATTTCATTTTCTACCTTGCCACTGCCTTAATTGTGTCAAAAATCGCTCTACTACTACTACCACCACTATCGATTTCTTTGTTTGATTCTTGTCTTTTGTTGGATTGCTCCCTTTCACATTCATAAAAAAAGTAAATAAATATTAAAAATAATGTTAATCGACAACTTCTGGTCATCAATATAATCAATCCCACAAACCCAAAAAAAATATAATCAATCCCAAGAAAATTTTTATAGTATTAAAAAAAATATCTACATTTTTCTCACATTGACTGAGATTTAATAAAGATGCAATAACATGAATAAAAAGAATTGTTTTTCAATATTTTCTAATTTTTCCCCCATGTCATATATAAAATAAGATGAAGCTCGATCATTCCTAAATTACAAAAATGTTTCAACACATTGTAAAACTATAGGAAAAAATATGTAATTGAATAACACTGAGTTAAAAATCCTTTCATTTCTTCTTTAAAAGTAGATAATAAATCGAATTTATATATGATACATTAACAGTGTATAGCTTCCATAAACTGTTAATGCACATGAAGTTGTGATAAGTTTGTAAAATATACACTTTTTAGAATATTTTATTACACAAATTTTGATTAAATTTTGTAAATTTAATATAATTTTTTCTCAATTTAATTAAATTGTTTTCATGTGTAAGAACTCCGAAAATGATAAAGAAATCGTGAAATTGGCAAGAAAATCCATGAAATTGGTTAGATTTGGTGCTTAAACCCTAAAATCTATTCCTACCACCTAAAAAAATCAATTTAAACCTTAAATACAGACCTAACCATAAACCCTTATTCTACTTAAATTCTTAAGCCTTTGTAAGAACCTTTAAACCCCATCTTACCATATATATACTAGCTCACATGAAACTCTTTATGAACCATGCAAAATCCAAGCCAATTTTCAAAACCCTTCTAAACCTTTTAAGCCACTTAAATCCTATAGCACCGAACCACTTTGATATCTGAACTTTTCTCATGCAAGTCCAAATCATACTGATTTATAGATTTAGTTTCATGAAGGAGCCCAAAGAAGAATGCAGCCTATAGATGTTGCCAATAGCCCAAGTAGGAGTGAAATGGAAGCAGCCCTAACCTAAAATAGGAGGAAGGAGTAGAGATGTAAACGGGTCGGGTACCCGTTAGATTTGGGATACCCGAACCCGAACTCGATTAACTTTAATAATACCCTAACCCGATTAACTACCCGATTATTTTTATTTATGCTACTCGAACCCTAACCCTATAAAATATAAATACCCGTTTAACTACCCGAACCCGTTTAACTACCCGTTTATTAAGTCAAAGTTTGATTTTTAAAATTAAAATTAAAATTAATTTTAGAATAACTTAATTAAAACATTATATTAATAAATTTAATTTAACTCATAAAAATAAATTAAAGTTAAAAATCATAATTATAATATATAATGATTTAATTTAATTAAATAAAACATTAATAATAAATAATTTATATATAAAAATATAAGTATTGTATTAATTAATTATTATTTATATATTCGGGTTCGGGTAGTGGGTACCCTAAGGTAACTACCCGGACCCTACCCGAACCCTTGACGGGTAGTAATTTCAATACCCGAACCCTACCTGAACCCGATTATACACTATTCTAATCCTATTTAAACGGATCGAGTAGCACCGGGTACCCGTTTATAAGGTACCCATTGCCATCCCTAGGAAGGAGGAAGCGGCAGCAAAAGGAGAGGTGTGGAGTAGGTGGCGTGACACAATTCTTCTTCACCAATTTCTATAGCTTCCGTTTACTGCTTTCAAGTTGTTTAAAACATTTTATTTTATTAGCTTCAATTAGGTTTTAAAAGGGGAAGAGGGTTGGTGACAGCAGCTACAATCTTCTTTCAAATTTTTACGCTTTGTATTTGCACCTTCAATTTTTTTTTTTAATTTATCCTAACATCACTTGTGAAGTAAAAAAATTTCATCGACAGTGTATGTAATAATTATCTTAAATAAAATTTCCATTTATGGTATTACATTTTTGTGTTATATATATTTGACATTGCAAGTTGAGGTTGGAAATATTTGGACTCAAGCACAAATACTATATCGGATAAAAATTTTCTTGTAATGAAATTTTTTTTTAATTTGTAACCAACAAAAATTTGAATCACTCAATGGAAAAAATTGAAAATTGCTTAAAAAAGATAGAGGATTGAAATTTGTGTTTTTTATATAGTGATAATAATTTGATATGGCATTCAATTTCTTTTGCTTTCAGATTACGAAGGAAAAACAGATGCGAGGGAGCATAGAAAGGAATTAGGTCGAGTAAGAAGAGGATCCAAATTTATACACTATTGAGTGAAACCTGGCGAAGGGTTTTGGAAAAACTTCGCCATTTCTTTTCGCAAAAAAAAAAGAGAGGTTATTACCGCTGGCACAAAACTTGAAGCTTCTTCTTTCTTTCCGTAAAAACAAAAGACCGCTAGGAACAAAAACAGAGAAAGAAGAAGAAGAAGAAAACTGAAATAGTGAAAAACAAAGGAGATATATGGATATATGGAGAAAATGAAGATCGAAGAGGTTCAATCAACGGCCAAAAAGCAGAGAATCGCTACTCACACTCACATTAAAGGCCTTGGTCTCGGTGTAATCACTCCTCCATCTCACTTTCTTTTTGTTTTTCAGCTTAAATGCTTTTCATTTTCGGTTATTTCTGCAATAGTGTTGTAATTGTGAGCATTTATGATGTTTTCTTTTGTTTTAAGCCATGGGAAGTTCGCTGTTTTTATAAAAACCTTTTCTGGGTTTAGTTTTAAGCTTAAAAAGTAAACTTTTTATACTGGACATTTATTGTTAATTTTTGGGATTTGGGTTTGGTATATATTAGTTTTAGAGTGGATAAAAAGTAAAGCTTAAATTAAATTAAATGTCCAGCAATGGAGATAATAATATATGCTGAACGAATTTTAGTTAATTGTCAATTGGACTGGGGAAAGAATTGGCTGGCTTTTTAAGGTGAAGGTTGTTACCAAGTGTATGCATGTTTTTTATGAATGAGTAAGTGAGTTTTATTCATGTGTTTTTCGCTTTGAAGTTCATGGAAGAAGTCGATTGATGTAGGGATAGAAATTTGCTAGTTGGCTAACGTACACTTTACCATATATTTCTCTATTATTTGCTTGTATTTTAACTAGAAAAAGTGCGATATGCGTGGCTCTCGTTTTGACCAATTTCTAATATTTTATGAACTTTTCTTTTCCTTTGTTTATCAGGCCAATGGAAATGCCATTCCCTTGGCTGCAGGTTTTGTGGGGCAAGCAGAGGCAAGGGAAGCAGCTGGTCTTGTAGCGGATATGATAAGGCAGAAGAAGATGGCTGGTCGGGCACTTCTGTTGGCTGGGCCTCCTGGTACTGGGAAAACTGCTTTGGCGTTAGGAGTTTCCCAAGAGCTAGGAAGCAAGGTTTCATTGCTTTTCCCCTTTATTTTTTGAATGTCCTTGAACTTCGGCATTATTAGTAGTGCAATTCTTTGGAGGATTCTCTGGTTTGGTACCATTCCTCTTCCTTGTTTGTAGGTTCCATTCTGTCCAATGGTTGGATCTGAAGTATATTCATCAGAAGTAAAGAAAACTGAGGTTTTAATGGAAAATTTCCGACGGGCTATTGGTCTACGTATCAAGGAAAATAAAGAGGTCTATGAAGGAGAGGCAAGTTACAGCTGATGATTGTTTTTTGCCCCTTGTTTTATGTGATTATTTTCTCTTTCTATTGTTGATAGCTGCAGAGCATGACAGCTGGCTGGTCTTGTTGCAGATTACTGAACTCTCTCCTGAAGAAACAGAGAGCGTAACAGGTGGTTATGGTAAAAGCATTAGCCATGTAATTATTGGATTGAAAACTGTCAAAGGAACAAAACAACTGAAGTTGGACCCTACAATTTATGATGCCTTGATAAAAGAAAAGGTAAGCCTTAAGTTTCTCTGCTTTATTATATGGAAAATTTGTTCAAGTTGTTATTTTCTGACTTCTTGTAAGCTGTTTGAGGCACTATATCATGTTAAAATTTTCAACTCTTTCCTCTAGGGACTTTTCAAATTTAGGTTGTTATCTGCATAAGAGTTTTGGCTTCAATTCGATATCTAGTGAGACGTTTAATTTGAGTTGCAGGTAGCTGTTGGAGATGTTATATATATTGAAGCAAACAGTGGGGCAGTCAAAAGGGTAGGCAGAAGTGATGCTTTTGCCACAGAATTTGACCTTGAAGCAGAAGAATATGTCCCACTTCCTAAAGGAGAGGTTCACAAGAAGAAGGAGATCGTACAGGTTTGTCTCTACTGAGCTCAGTCTTATCCCAATGTTCCCTTCAGAATTCATGCTGTAGTATAATCTGATTGGCCTTGGAGGCTTCTTTCTGCTTGTTTTTTATGCTGACAGGCATGGCATCTGTTTTTGTAGGTAATAAATTTTATTTGTCAATATTAAAGGAACATTATCCTCATCTCTTTCATTGCACTTGAGAAGTGAGAACTGTTTTCTGAAATTTCTCACCAACAATTTGCCTATTACCAACTGTTATTGGTCTGCTTAGGAGCTGTTACTCGCTCGATTTAAGAAAAGGAAAAAAGCTATAAATTTGATGCTTTCTAAATTTTCCTGATTTTGTACAAATATGGCTTTGCTGGCCTCTTTCTGGTTCTAAATTTATGTGTTTTGGACCCATGTTGCAATTCATAAAGAAATTTCTTTTCTATTTTCTTCATCACCAGGATGTAACACTACATGATTTGGATGCTGCCAATGCACGCCCACAAGGGGGACAAGACATATTGTCTCTAATGGGTCAGATGATGAAGCCCAGGAAGACAGAAATCACTGACAAATTACGCCAAGAAATAAATAAGGTATTATTTTCCAAACAAATTTGAGATCCGCCTATATGATGATTTGTGTGGACAATCTTGGGGGGGGGGGGGGGGTGTGATTTCTGTGGCCAATAGCCATTAATAGTATTATTTTGAAACTTCACTAAACTCCATATATATATATATATATATATTATCTTCTTGTCAAGTTTATAGAGGTTTGCCTGTGTGTCTTACATAGTCACATGGGAGATGATGTACTGTACTGCATGTCCTGCATCTAAAGTTATTTATGGTTCTGTTGGATGAGATTGTAGGATCCTAACATTCTAAAAGCTTTGAAAGAAATATGCCTTTGTTGAATAAGTTTGAGATGTATCTCAATCCATCTTTTTCACGAAATAACTCCAGAGTAATAAACTGTTGCAAAATTTATGTGATGGCTTTTCATTTACCTGCCATGGTTTCCTATAACAAATTTAACTTTTCTTCATCCCTTCTTTTCTGAGTAAATTCTCAGATCCTAATGATTTAAATATTAGTTTAAAAGGTTAACCCTCTTCAGGTAGTTGCTGGTTATGGTCTGCTCCCTAGCAGCTATTGCTATCTCATGTGGTTGTGAATTTTAGAGTCAAATGGGTTGCATGTTCAATTTGGATACAAGCTTATGGTTTGGATTTTGACTTCAACCCCTATGCTAAATTGTATGTTAGAAAGATGGAATGCCTTTTAATTGAAATAATGTTGTTTGTGGCAGGTAGTTAACCGGTATATTGATGAAGGTGTGGCAGAGCTCGTCCCAGGAGTTCTATTCATTGATGAGGTCTTGTCCTTTTCTTTACTTGAGCACTTTTCATTTTATGATATATGTCCTTAGATGCATGGATGCAATACATATTTTCTATGCGAGTATGTGTGCACATTCATGTAAATCTAATATGTTTTCTTAGATCATGACCTGTGCACATGCTCAAAGCACATTTGCCGCATCATGCATACTTGTTTTCTAAATCATGATTTGCAGGTGCATATGCTGGACATGGAGTGCTTTTCATACTTGAATCGTGCTTTAGAGAGCTCACTATCTCCAATAGTAATTTTTGCTACAAATAGAGGAATATGTAATGTAAGGTAATGAAAATCTTTTTTGGAATTTTGATATATAAACTTTTCTGTTATTTACATCTAAAAGGAAGTTGTACGTAATTTGAACTTGAATATGAGAGGAGCTATTACTCTTATGATCATGGCTTACTGCCATTACTTTAGATCCTAGTTAAACAATGTCATTGGTTTGGTCTTGCTTTCTTTGAAGCATAGAATGCAGAAAAATGCTTGATACCATTATAAAATCATACTGAAAGGGATTTGGTTGTTGGGGAGTAATTCTTTTATTGTTCAAAATTTAGGCTTTGATTATTTGAGGAGCAGTGATAGGATGAAATATGTCAAGTTCAAGTAAATTCATTTCTGTGGAGAGTAGTGAAATGGAATTTTTTCTTACTCTTCTGCTAAATGATATTGGCCTACCATAGGAGGGGAATTGCTTTGGTTGTGCACTATAGTAGTTACAGCCATTTTTGAATGAGGTTAGCCTGAAATATACTGAGGATTGATGGTTGATGTAAGTAGAAAAGCTAAATCTCTTTTGGGCAAGGGAGATGGTATTGTAGCCCACCAATTGCTTTGGGTTATGCAAGCTAGCTTCTCACTTCAACTACAATTGGTGATAATATGGCTTAAAATATAGTTATATGTGACGTTTAATCGTATTTACAAAGGTAAATGGGTTAGTTATACTTCATTCTTGAAGTGACTTCAATGCTGTATGCTCAGAGTTTGGTGACGAGATTCCACTTGTCAGTATAAATTTATAGGCTGTCTGGAGTGCAGTAGCATGGAGTAAAAATTGTAGTGGATAATATTTTTGGAGTTTACCTCTCATCATCCACCTACCTTCTCGACTCCTCTTTTCCCTTCTTTAGTATCATTTCTTTCTGCACAAGAGTAACGTATAATCCACATATGCCTTTTGTTTGCTTATAGCTCAGTAGCATAGTTTTACATGTTCATTTTCCAGGCATGCAACCTAAGAATCAGAATATGAGATCTCTTCTGCTAGATGAATTTTAATTTTGGCCTGAGTTATATTTTCTAGAGGTATACCTGATCTCGTATATTCTCATTGGTTTCTAAAAAATGGAGATGCGTTTTTGCAGGGGTACTGATATGAATAGTCCTCATGGCATACCTGTTGACTTGTTGGACAGATTGGTGATCATCCGTACACAGATTTATGGTCCTGCTGAAATGATACAGGTTAAAGGCTCGGTTATATGCTTTACTGTCAGCTTAACTTTGTTAATTGCATCTTGCATCACATGACAACCTTGCTATATTTTCACTCATTGTACTGGTCTGCAGATTTTAGCTATTCGTGCACAGGTGGAAGAACTGGTTGTGGATGAAGAAAGTCTGGCATTCCTAGGCGAGATTGGACAAAGCACATCGTTAAGGTCAGGTTTAAATTCTACTTTTTTTTTCTATTATCAGTTGCACTCCTCCATCTGAAGCATACTTTTCTTTTTGCTAAATCAGAAGTTTTATTGAGAGATGCATCCTTGAATGTTTCTGTTTCTTCAGGCATGCAGTTCAGCTGTTATCGCCTGCTAGTATCGTGGCAAAGATGAATGGTCGAGACAGCATTTGCAAGGTAATTAAAATATTGGAAAGCACTCGTACTTCATGATTGTTGTTTATCTTTAATCCAAGGATTAAATGTGTTTTTATTTATTTATTTATAGGCGGATCTTGAGGAAGTAAGCAGGCTATATATAGATGCCAAGTCTTCGGCAAAGATTCTTCAAGAGCAGCAGGAGAAGTACATTTCATAATTAATCTTGGTTAATTCATAGGTAAAATGGGCATTTGGCTGCTTTTTAGATGTGCCATCGCTAGCAACATGGTTTAAATTGGACGGTTGCTACTGCTAAATTATCGATTTGCTTGAACCCAATCCAAGGATTTTAATATTTGTTGGCTGGTATTAGCTATTCGTGTTCAATATTGATGTTTGGATGGTTTTGCCACAAGCTCGACCATTCAAGAGGTTGTGGTGTCAGTTTAACTGACCACCCATTAGGAAAAGTAGTATCAGTTCAGTACCATGCAGCTTGAAAGTTTGATCCTATCTCTGCTGTACGGTTTGACATTTCAAACAGTAGTATTCTCAGGAATCAGTATGCGAGCACTCGACTTTTGACAGTCTTCTGTAAATTTTTTTTTACAATCTTGGATCCCATCAAGGTTGGGATATGTTTGCTTGTTATAACATACTTGTCCACTCTACTTGTGCTGCAAGCATTTTCTGGTCTTACTCCTACTTGCTTTTGAACAGCATCTATGATCTCTTGTACTGTGTAAGTTTCTCTAAATTTAATATTAAAAACTGAGTCTAGTCATAAAACAAACACAATTAGGAGCAAAACCAAAGATTGTTTGCGGCACGAATAGTAGTAAAGCGGAAAAAGAATACGCTCCTGCCATGGGAAGTTCGTTTGTGTTACAAAAGGCAAACGTATCCCAAAGCTAAGTCAGTCCAAGACTGTCAAAAAGATTTTTCAAGCGACTGTCGAAACTTGAGTTATCGTGTAAATATTCCAAAAGCCCCTACTCCTCCTCCAGCGAGTATTCGATAGGGACAGGATAAGACTTTTTTTTTTTTGAGGTAAGATTTTTAAGCTGCACGTATATGGTGCTAAATTGATGTCAGTGGTTGGTTAAATTTGTCTACATTGTACTTGTATGCTATCAATAAGATAAATTTTTGAATAATTATTTAATAATTATATATACATGGTTAAAAAACTGTGGCATCACTTTTGTGCGCACCAAATTAAACTTAACTAGACGGTAGATAATAAATGTTCAAACTTCAAACAAGATACGAATTAAACAAATTATCATTATCTTATCTCAACCTATGATAATTCCTATGGCCACTATGTTTATTTCCCCTCGTGTGCAAGACCAAAGAAGAGGGTGAAATACATAACCCTTATACTAAAAGGACATTAATCTCTTATAGTTTTAAAATACCAATTTTTCTCCAAGGTTTAAGATTTAAAATTTAGGTGTTTTTGGTTTGGGGTTTAGAATTTAAGGATTATAGTTTATGATTTATGATTTTTCGGGTTTAAAATATAGGATTTAGTGGTTACAATTTTTGGATTTAAAGATAGTAAAATGGAAAAAATTAGTATTTTGAAAGTAAAGGGGTTAGTATCTTTTTGCTGTAAACATAGGAGTTTATGTATTTCACCTGAAAAAAAGATTTCTTACTAGAAAGTAAAAGATCTACTGTCTGGTAACTCTGGTTAAGCTTAATTTGGTGCGTACATGGGTGGCACCACACTTTCTCAACCACGCATATATAATTATAAAATAATTATTAAAATATTTATCTTATTTATAGCATATGAGAGCAGTGTGGATAAATTTAACCAATCACTAGCATCAATTTAGCATCATGTATGCGCAACTTGAAAGTCTTATCTAATCCCTGAAAAGTTTTAGCTTTTACAAATTGAGTTTCCAATTGCTATATTCAACCTGTACTTACCCAAAATTTCCTGCACCGGGATTGGATTGTGAAGGAGTTGTCCCAAACCAGTTCACCATTCACGGTTTATGGCTGCAGGATGCGCACGACAACTTGATTTCTCCGTACAAGTCAAAGGCATTTTGTACCACACCCTCACTATGCTACCAGAAAAAATTTCTTACATTACATAAAAGAAAGATTAATTAACTTTTCTCTGAAACAGTCTCAGTTTTCCGAAAGCTTTTCCTCTGTTTTCCGGTGAACAACAATCATGCAAGAATCGAACGTCGGCATACCCACCCTCCAAAGGTTGATGATCTAAAAGTCAGAAGCGTTAAAAGAACAAAAAATGGTGAATATAAACAACAAGAACCCGAAATGGCCTGTGGAAGTAGAGCAGGGTTTTCGTATAAAGACTCACTAATGGGGAATCAAGAGTCCTCCCCCTTTTCCATGATCAATAAACCAACAGTCATGGATGAGGAATCTGATGAGGAGGAGGAAACATGTGATGATATTCCAACAATATTACTCTCGAAAGAAGAAAAGAATAGAATCAGGAGCCCCTGGAGGAATGCTATAATAGTGAAAACTTTTGGGAAGTCAGTCGGCTATAATTATCTCCTTCCTAAGGTCAAAGAACAATGGAAACCTTGCGGAAGAATGGATTGTATAGATCTAAGTAATGGATTCTTCCTGTTTAGATTTGCAAACAATGAAGACTTCAACAGAGTGATATGTGGTGGTCCGTGGTTTGTCGGCCCATATTACCTCACGATGCGTTTATGGGAGCCAAGATTCATACCTCAAGCATCGACAAATTTTTCCACTACTGCGATATGGGTTAGGTTACCAGACCTTCCAATTGAATTCTTCGATCGAAGTATACTGCAAAAGATAGGCAATAGAATTGGAAAACTGCTGAAAATAGATACATGCACTGAGCAAAACTCCAGAGGTAGGTACGCGAGAGTGTGTGTCCAGGTGGACTTAGATAAGCCATTAGTACTGAAGATTAGGATAGGAAAACTCATTCAAAATGTAGCCTATGAGGGAGTGAATCTGTGTTTCAAATGTGGAATTATTGGGCACAGAAGGGAACAATGCTGTAATGATGAAAAGAAACAGAAATGGCAGTTGACCCAGCAAAAGAGAAACAGCAAACAGTAGAGACCAGAGTTGAGGATACAACTGCAAACAAGGATGAATTTGGACCTTGGATGTTAGTGTCCAGAAGAAAGAGCAAACAAGGTAAAACACAGAAACCGGGTAAGGAAGACTCGGCTAGAAACCCGTTTGAACAGATGGGCGAAAGATAAGGGAAAGGCAAACATGTGAAGGGGTCAGAGCAACGGGCAGAAACACAGCCTTTTTTCTTTAAGGGACAGTGTTCCAAGAATGACACCGAAATGACAAGCGGGACAGCTAAGGAAAAAATAAGAAAAACTAGTTATAAAGGAAAAGAAAAAGTGGGTGGTACAGTAAAGTTAACCAAAACGACAAATAAGCCTCAACAAAACTCATTCAAAATCGAGGTTACCGAAAACCAGAGCCCTTCGACTTTCTCAGTGAATCTCAAACCAAAACAGGATAGAAAATATTCAAGAAACAATCAGAAATCTAGACATAATGTTCCTAGTGTAGGGGGAAAAAACAATCTGCATGTCTCAAGCTCGGGAGATCCTGTTAGATCTCCAAAACCAAAGAAGGAAGGATGGAGCAAAGAGGAGATAATGAGAGCCTGGAACTATGTAATACTGACCACGAGCATCCCAGATCCGCAGCCTTTCCTACATCTACTGGCCAATATTCAAGAGCTAATGACACTCAACAAGGAGGAAGTATTACCAACAACGGAGAAATGCAAGCTGAAGCAGATACAACTGGATTCAGTCCAATGGGAGGAAATAGACGAGGGCAAAGACACAGCGACGATAGTGAAGGCTCTGACAATGACAAACCCAACAACCCTGGTAATCAAATATTTGACGATAACAGAAGTAGAAAGGAGGATCTCATGTCTCTGGATGACACAAAACCATCTGAGAACAAACTTTCTGTGCAAAATGAAGTCCGGCGAAATCAAGAATGTTCCGGAAATAGCCAAATGGTTGTTGAACCAAACAGACAATGAAGTTTATCCAATGCGTGCTCTCCTTTGGAATGCAAGAGGGGCTGGTAGCCCCAATTTCGGGAGATCCTTCAGGGAGTTGGTAAAAATAAATAACCCAAGTATGGTAGTCATCACAGAAACCAGGATTTCAGGCGAACGAGCTGAAGAAGTAGCCAATTCTCTGGGGTTTGAAGGAATATTTAGGGTTGATGCAGAGGGATTCACAGGAGGTATTTGGTTGATCTGGCATCCATCAGAGATCTCGGTTAACATTCTTCATGCTTCACCACAAGTCATCCACGCATCGATATAGGTTATTTCCTCTACTTCTATTGCTTCAAATATGAGTAATAACTTGAATGATAGGAATTGGGTTTTCTCGACCATTTATGCAAGGCCTAAGTTTGCTATGAGGAGGCAGCTTTGGGAAGAACTCTCAAAGTTTGCCTCCACACATGATCTCCCTTGGTTAATGATGGGGGATTTTAACGACATGATTAGAGGGTCAGAAAAATGTGGGGGAAGGCCTGTAAACCACCTCAAAGCTAGACTCTATAAAGAATGTATGGATAATTGTGGGATGATAGATTTAGGTTTTGTAGGACAACAATTCACATGGACAAATAAAAACCATTTCGGTCAGATCATTAGAGAGAGGATAGATAGAGCATGGGCAAATTGTGACTGGAAACAATTATTCCCGAACACCACTATTTTTCATTTAACTAGGATACATTCAGATCATAATCCTGTCTTACTAGACACATCCCCAAAGATTCCTCATTTTGGACCTAGGCCATTCCGTTTTGAAACAATATGGTTCTCCCATTTGCAATTCAAGGACGTTGTAAAAGAAACGTGGGAACAGGCACATAACTCTATTATTGAAGCAATAAAAAATTTTATAGAGCAAATTACTAAGTGGAATAAAGATACTTTTGGTAATGTCCTCTTAAAGAAAAACAAACTTAGGAATAGATTGGAAAGAATTCAGAAATGGACATGTGATTCTCCTAATAGTGGATTACAGGAGATAGAGGAAAAAATCCAAGAAGAGTACCAACAGGTACTCAAGTTGGAAGAGGAACTATGGGCTCTCAAAGCAAGAGTTAATTGGATTAGTGATGGGGATCGAAACACAAAATTTTATCATATGAGCACAATCCAACATAGGAGCAGAAATAGAATTGTGGCAATCAAAGATAGGGTCGGAAATTTGGTTGTGGGAGCATATGAAATTAGGAATGTTATTAGCAAACACTTCCAAGAACTCTATAGCTCATCAATGACTTTTAGTAGGAAAAATATGGATTTGAACATTAGACTAGGGAATCCTGTGGTAAATGAAGAAAAAGACAGATTACGTGAACCAGTCTCTAGGATTGAGGTTTTTAGAGCCTTTTTTGATATGAAACCACTTAAGGCACCAGGACCTGATGGCCTACACCCTATATTTTTTCAAAAATGTTGGGATGTTATAGGTAATTCTGCTTACGCCTTTGTGGAGCAAGTGTTTAAGAAATGGGAGATCCCAGAAAATATCAGTGAGTCCTTTATTTGCTTAATACCAAAGAGCCAAAATGCAGAAACAATTAATCAATATAGACCAATAGGACTATGTAATACAATATAGGAATAATAGCCAAATAAGTCCTCGACCTTGAGCTCAAAATGGAATTAAGCCCTCAATGTTTTATTTCATGGCAATCAGTCCATAAACTTTTATTTCAGTGGAAATAAACTCTCAACCTTCTAAAATTATGCAATTAAGTCCAAATCTGTTAAATGACACTAACTGTCGTTAGTGAAAGCTGACGTGGATAGCTTACTTGGCTGCCACGTGGCATGCCACGTGTGCAATACTAACGGCAGTTAGTGTCATTTAACAGATTTGGACTTAATTGCATAATTTTATAAGGTTGAAGGTTTATTTCCACTGAAATAAAAGTTTATGGACTGATTTCCACGAAATAAAAGGTTGAGGGTTTAATTCCATTTTGAGCTTAAGGTCGAGGGCTTATTTGGCTATTTTATCTACAATATATAAAGCCATTTCTAAGATTGTAGTTAGCAGAATTAGGCCAATCCTAGCTAGAATAATTAACCCTCTCCAAGCTAGCTTCATAGCAGGAAGAAAAGCACAAGATAATGCAATAATAGCACAGGAAATGATACATACTTTTAACAAGAAAAGAGGCAAAGGTGGTTATTTACTAGCAAAGATTGATCTAGAAAAAGCCTATGATAAGATGGAATGGAAGTCCTGTCTTTCTTCTGTTTCCCTCTAGAGATCATTAAACTCATTATGTCATGCATCACTTCTGTTAACATGACAATTCTAATCAACGGAGAAAAGAGTGGAAAAATCCAGCCATCGAGAGGACTTAGGCAAGGTGACCCACTATCACCGTATGTATTTATATTGTGCATGGAGTACTTATCAATTAAGATACAAGAAGCATGTGAGGAAGGGTCTTGGGAACAAGTTAGGATGTCTAGCGAAGGTCCAAACTTATCACACCTTTTCTTTGCGGATGACCTTATGCTGATAGGAAAAGCTACCAAGAGAACATGTAGAAAAATGAGGGAGGTCCTTAGGGAATTTTGTGAGGTCTCAGGTCAGTCCATTAACTTAGAGAAATCATCAATCCTGTTCTCACAAAATCTAACCCAGTTCTATAAAGAGGAACTAAGTGAAATTCTTCAGATTAGGTACTCTGACAACTTAGGTAGATATTTGGGATTTAACATTTCAAAGAAGAGGAAAGTATCAGATTTTAAACACATCACAGAGAAAGTTAGATCGAAACTATCAGGGTGGAAAGCAAATCTTCTTTCGATGGCTGGAAGAACTACACTTATAAAATCAGTATTGGGAGCTATTCCCATGTACTATATGCAAGGGACTCATCTACCAGCTAATACTTGTGAGGAATTAAATAGAATCTCTAGAAATTTTCTGTGGGGATCAAGTTTGGAAAAGAGGAAGCTAAATTGGTAAATTGGGATATTGTTACAAAACCAAAAAATGAAGGGGGCTTGGGAATCAGAGATATGAAAGCTCTCAATGAAGTTAATATGGAAAATTTAGGATGGAGATTAATAAGAGAAAAGGACAGCATGTGGGTAAAAATTTTAAAAGAAAAATATCTAAGAAATGGAGAGTTTAAAACAAAAGCATGTTCATCAATTTGGGCTGGTATGAGGAAAGGAAACATCTTGTTACGAAAAGGAATTAGATGGATTTTGGGAAATGGCTCAAGAATTCTGTTTTGGACAGATAACTGGACTGGCTTAGGGCCTTTAAATGAAATCATCTGTGGACCTTGGCAACCACTGGACAATACACTGCTTGTTAAAGAAATTGTTTCTCAGGATGGGACCTGGAACTGGGATAAACTAAACTACAACCTCCCGGAAGACATAAAGCAAAAAATATCAACTATACCTATCCATTCAGGTCAAGAGAAGCAAGACGCTATAGGCTGGAACCTAGCCACTGATGGTGAATTTTCTATGGGATCAGCTTATAACATGGTGAAGAACATAGAAACTGAAAGAAAGGAAGGTAAGTGGGAAGTAATTTGGAAGTTAAACTCCTTGCCAAAAATAAAAAACTTCTTATGGCTTTGTATGCACAAAAAAATTGCCACAAGACTCAATCTGTTGGAAAGAGGCTTGCACATAGATCCCAAGTGCCCAAAATGCAATGAAAAGGAAGAATCAATAACCCACTGTTTGCGAGACTGTAGAGAGGTGAAAGAATTATGGCAATGTATTGGTATCCCAGAGGAAACACAAACATCTTTTCAACTTGAAGTGGAACAATGGATACGGATCAATAGTGGAACCAAAGACACAATTGTGGGGATAGGTGAGATACCTTGGAAAATTATTTTCTCCTTGAAGTTCACTTAGTTTCGAGTTCTCTTTAGCTTCAGTATCTCTCATTTACACCGGTTCAGGTAATGTAACTGCAACATACATCAGGTTTAGGTAATCAAGCTATGAAGTCTAACATATGCTTGCTTCATTTAAATGTTGGGGATTGAGGCCATTGTAAGAATTTTTAACAGATATATCTAATACGTTATAAACATAAACAACACATCCATTCTTCACAATGCTTCTTGAAGTTTAGATCATATTGATGAAAGTTTGTTAACTAATTCAATTTTCAAAGGTTCCTGACAAAATGGAGTCTATTCTATCAGAGTAACAGAAAAAGCAGGGGAGCTTCTTTTATCTTTTATGTCTTAATCCAAAGATAAAATCATAAATCAAGCAAACTTGATCTAAGTAAAGAAGTAGATTTCACGTTTATGTATCATATTATGCTCATAAAATCATAAGAATTCATGAATCAAATTATAAAAATGACTTTAAACTAATGAATCCATGTGCCTAATCTGGAATGGGCACAGCAGTAATCGCTAGGATAGTTTCATGGCTCGAATCATTTTACCAGGGATTTTTAACGGATTAAGAAAAGGCAATCAATGTAAACCACAGAAACAGAAAGCAAGTCACTGTCATTGAGTTAACATCAACTCAGATGGTTCTTGACTTCCAAATAAATGATGGTAAATAAAAAAGAATAATGAAAATATATTGTAGTTTGGCACTGAAGTTCTTGCTTTTGTTCCTTGGTGTTTAATCAGTTTGGTTATGCTTTATGATAGTTATTTTCAGGGTTTGCCTACCTCCTAGCCAAAGATAGTTTACTGGACATTGGTGTACTCCACAATTGAGCCTTGCTATACTCCTAAAAGGATAGGCTAAGGTCTTTAGAAGTGCCACTTTCAAGTTTCTCTATTATGTTTGTCTTATATTATTATTTTTTATATAATTATTTCTTATACCAAATAGTTAAATATTTTACCTTATGTTTTACCTATTTACAACAATTATTTTTGATGATGTACGAATCTCGATCTGCGTTTTAACCTATCTCCAAGAACTTTGCAAGAAAGAAAATGATCAGAGGGCGCAAGGGCTTTTCCCTGCGCGCACACTTCGACGTTTAAGTCAGATAAGATCTAAGCAAAGTTTCAATAAGCCAATAAAGATTAGGGTTTAAAAATGATACATGTGACCTATTTATACGCGTAAAATAGCGCGTAATTATGGTTAAGACCCATAGCTTAAATGATAACCTAGTGGATCTATCATGATCCTTCTTAGTCCTCTTTCCTCTTGGGCTTAGACTACCATTAGGCTTAATGTTCTTCAGCATTACTTATATCAAGACCTAATGACCTTTAGTAAGACCCTCATCAATTGCTCCTCACTCTTTCATAGGGTATACCATGTGAAAGAGTATATAAAGTTTTTCTTTTATTTAAATAATGTCTATGCATAGCCTACTTTGTATACTTTTTGCTTCAGGCCTTTTTCTTCTTGTGCGTGACTTACCTCGCGCATTTTTCGCTTTAAGCCCATGTGTTGCTCGTCTCGCGTATTTTTCGCTTAAGGACTTTTATTTCATGCATGACTTACATCGCGCACTTTTCGCTTCAAGTCCATGCATAGCTTATATCGCGCATTTTTCGCTCCAGGCCCATGCGTAGCCTACATCGCACATTTTTCACTTTAGGCTTTTTTCTTTGAGCGCGTGGCTTACCTAGCATATTTTTCGTTTTAAGCCCTTGCACTTTTTGCCTTCATGCATAACTTATATTGCACATTTTTTGCTTCAAGTCCATGCATAGCCTACATTGCGCACTTTTCGCTCTAGGCCCATGCGTAGCCTACATAGCACATTTTTCGCTTCAGGCTTTTTTCTTTGAGTGCGTGGCTTACCTCGCGCATTTTTCGCTTCAAGCCCTTGCACTTTTTGCCTTCATGCATAACTTACATCCCGCACTTTCGCTTCAAGTCCATGCGTAGCCTACATCGCACACTTTTTGCTGCAGGCCCATGCGTAGCCTACATCGTGCGTTTTTCGCTTCAGGCTTTTTCCTTTGAGTGCGTGGCTTACCTCGCGTACTTTTCGCTTCAAGCCCTTGCACTTTTTGCTTTCATGCATGACTTACATCGCGCACTTTCGCTTCAAGTCCATGCGTAGCCTACATCACTCACTTTTTGCCTTCATGCATGACTTACATCGCACACTTTTTGCTTCAAGTCCATGCTTAGCCTACATTGCGCACTTTTCGCTTCAAGCTTTTTGAATTTGCCCGTCTCACACCTTTTTGTGCTTACGGATTTTTGATTCGTTCATCTTACGCATTTTTCGCTTAGGGACTTTTAATTTGCCTGTCTCGTACCTTTTGTGTTTAGGGACTTTTGATTTGCCCGTCTTGCGCATTTTCGCTCAAGGACTTTTAATTTGCCTGTCTTGCACCTTCTGTGCTTAGGGACTTTTGATTTGCCCGTCTCGCACCTTCTGTGCTTAGGGACTTTCGATTTGCCTGTATTGCGCATTTTTCATTTAGGGACTTTTAATTTGCCCGTCTCGCACCTTCTATGGTTAGGGACTTTTGATTCTTCTATTCCTGTAACACGTCGCTAGTACGGTTTCAAGTGATTAAGGCCTTCTTGCACTGTAAGACCTTCAAAGGACAAGTGCTTAGTTCGATCACCTTTCTAATCTTGTAAGGTCTTTCATAATTCGCTCGGGTTGGCTAAGAGTGAAGGCTTATCGACCTAAGGCGATCAAAAGTATGACCTCATTGCTCGAGCTTTGTCTTGAACCCTGCTGTAGCTTGTGTACCTGCCACCAAGGGTATCCTGCTGCAACCTCGCACCCTGTCGCAGCCTTGCACCTTGTCGCAGTCTAGCAACCTGCCACCAAGGGGTACCCTGCCGCAGCTTTGCAACATGCTGCAAGCTAAGGCATTTTGCTGCATGCCTGTCGTGCACCTACCAAATGCCTACTGCACGCCTGACGCGTTTTTAACCCTGTTGCACGCCTAACGGGTTTTTAACCCCATCGCATTCCTACCGAGAGCATGCCGCCCATGGCACCTTACTATGTGCCTACTGTGCGTTGCAACCTGCCACGTGCTTGACCTGTGTTACATCCTGCCGCACACCGATCACATGCCTGCCGCGCCTATCGCTCGCTGAGGCACCCTACCGTAGGTCTACCACGCGTTGCACCCTGCCGCATGCCGACCACATGCCTGCCGCATCTATTGCTCGCGGAGGCACCCTGCCGCATGCCGACCACATGCCTGTCGCATCTATTGCTCGCGGAGGCACCCTGCCGCAGGTTTACTGTGCGATGCACTCTACCGCATGCCTACTGTGTACCTGCCGAGGCCTACTGGGTCGTTGCATCATGCCGCATGCCTGACGTGCGTTATACCCTGCCGCACGCGACCACATGCCTGCCGCACTTATCGCTCGCTAAGGTATCCTGCCGCAAGCCTACCGCGCGTTGCACCCTTGCCGCAAGTTTCCTACCTTAGTTTGCACCTAATCTGCCATAGGCTTCCATATTTTACCGCAGGCCTCCATACCCTTTTGCAGATTGTGTTCTCGCTATCTTTTATACTTGGCTTTTTTGTTTGTTTCCTACAAACAGCGTCAATTGTTGTTACCTGCTTACAACAATTATTTTTTATGACTTACGAATCTCGATTTGCGTCTTAACCTATCTCTAAGAACTCTGCAAGAAAGAAAATAATTAGAGGGAGAAGGGGCTTTCCTTGCGCGCGCACTCTGATGCTTAAGTCAGACAAGATCTAAGCAGGGTTTCAATAAGCCAATAGAGATTAGGGTTTAAAAATGATACATGCGACCTATTTATAGGAGTAATATAACGCGTAATTATGGTTAAGACCCATAACTTAAATGATAACCTAGTGGATCTATCATGACCCTTCTTAATCCTCTTTTCTCTTGGGCTTAGACTACCATTAGATCCAATATTCTTTAGCATTACTTATATCAAGGCCTAACGACCTTTAGTAAAACCTTCATTACCTTATATAACCAAATATTATTCCTTATATAAAATAGCCAACTAGCATTCCTTATATTATTTTTCCTTCTATAAACGGACCCTAAATGGAGTTTGTTGTAATTAATAAGAAACAGAGGAAATAAAAAAGTTCGAGTGGGAAAATGCAGGGGGGAGCAGCATAATTGAATTACCAGAAGCGGTGGTGTGGAAATCCTCTCAAAGCTTCCAGTTGACACGTTTCAGATGCGTTTGTAAGCCATGGTGTTCTTCTTTCAAACCTCTCATTTCATTACCAAACATCAGCATAACAACATCAATAACAACAACCTTAGTCTCTCCTCAAACGTTGTGATGGTAACACCCACGATGACTTCCATTATTTCTGTGCACTTTCAACTGAAACAGTCCAAAACTTTTAGTAGTAAAGAGAACATTCACTTGCCCTTTTTTGAGAATAGTTGGTGTGCTCCTGAAGTTTCTGGTCCTTGTAATGGATTGCCGTGTTTGTAAGATGCGGAAAAGGTTGCCCTTTGGAACCCATCAACCAGAGAGTTTAAAACCCTTCCTCAATCCTCAGTCCAACGACGCCCTCCTTCCTTAAATTCCACTAGATTTGGTTGCCTTGGGTTTGGGTGTGATTCTAAAACTGATGACTACTAAGTTATAAGATTTGTTATTAATTCTTTTGGTTGGATGACGAAGAACACATCATAGGTGATTGGGACTTCCAAGTTGATTTGTATTCACTTAAAGGTGATTCCTGGAAGGAAATTTCACATCCTGAGGCACATGCTTATGGCTGTCCTTTGTTTGATGATTACATAAATGGGTCTTATTATTGGCAGGCAACTGCGCATTTTGGTCAACTTCTTCTTTCATTTGACATGGCTAATGAAAAGTTTTCAACTTTACCTATGCCAAATTATGGTGGGTCTTTAGCAGAATATTATTCGCAACTTCTGGACTAGGCAATTCAGTATTGAATCTGTTTCTGGAGTTGAGAATTGAGATGCCATTGGGGTTTTGGAAAAATGGTGAATTGTCTCTTGTGGGCTCAAAGCATGAACTAGTGCTGCTTGATCTCACCGCCCGAGAGCTTAAGAATCTTGCTGTCCATGCTTATCAGGGGACAATGCAGCTTGTTGCTTCTGCTGAGAGCTTGGTTCCAAGCAATGGAAGATCAGAGCATGAGGAAAATATAATTCGTCAGCCCGCTGGGGACGCATCAAATGGTATTGAAAAAGAAGAGGAATAGCGAAACAGAACAAAAGGGGTAAGCTTTCGTGGGATGTTTTCCTCTTGGTATGTTGACTATATTCTCTTATGTGCTTCTCCAGTAATGCTGTTCATCGTCGTCATCATCATCAGAACTTTTATTCTAATATATTAATTTAGGTTACATAGATCAATATCTAAAATTACGTTAAATCGTCTAAATGAATTCTTGTCCGGTAATGCTGTTATTGTTTGAATTTTATTTCAAGGATTTTGGCCCCTATTGGGTGTTTACCTGGTACACAGGCAACTTGTTTTGTAAATATGAAATACAGTCTTTAAGATATTTTTTACTTTTATTTGACTTTCACTGCTTGTTTTTGGTTGTTTTAGTGAGTTTGCAAGATAATCTGCCAAGAGAGTTGCTTATTTTTTATCCCTATCTGTGGAATTGCTGTGACAGAAGCACTTGATGTTGTCTACTTCAATTTTTTTCTCTTGAAATGCATTCTTTATGGTTATTTGCAAACATTGAAATGTAAGCTTATGTGCTGTCTATATCCCAGTTTCTAAATCTTCAGTACTACCAGAACTGCGCTATATCCTTTGCAATTGGCTTACATAATCTCAAATAATTCTCTTAATTATATTACGTTTGACTACAGTCTAAGCAATTACAATCTTTGAATAAGGGTTTTTTTTTGGTCAAAACATGATTAAGGTTTAGTTTGATTGGTTTTTTATTTTTTTCAATTTATTTTTATTAAAAAAAAACAGAATATCACCCAAATGAATTGTATACAGAAAATGAGGTTATATTTGATGCCCTATAATGTATATTATTTATACATTGTTAGTCAACTATAGAATGTCATCTAATTAATAAATAAAGTTAAAAAAATATAAAGACCTTTAAAATAAGTATTAAAAAAGTTTTTAATTTATTTGTAAGGATTTATATATTTTTAAACTTTACTCATTATGAAATGACATTTTGTAATTGATTGACAGTGTATAAAAAATATACATTTTCAATGCATCAAATATAAACTTATAAAATATTATTTAATTGTCAAGCAGTATATTTAGACTATATTTATCTACTTTAGAAAAAGAATCACTTTTTTCTCTTTTTTTTGTTATAAAAAAATATTAAAAAATTGGAGATGGAAAAGTTTAGATTCGAATTTAAGACTTATAATATGACATGATTTATCCATAAGACTTACAATATCCTTAATCACTTCTTCCTTTCATCTGACAATGAATACTCCTTTTTCTCTTTTTTTATTTTTAATGTGTTATCTCCTTCACATTAAAAATTCTTAGGGACGTTAACTTCACATCTAAACAAAGAATGACATATTTTCTTGCCCTTTTAATATGTAAAATTATCAGATAAAAGTATACAAAAAATAATAATCTTCTCATATTTCATAAATCTTACATTTATTTTTTTTAAATTCAAGCTTAACAAAACATAAATTTTCAATTTCAAATCATTAGGTATCTCACTATCTCCCAATCCCCATCCCCTAAAACGTTATTCAATTTTTTCTGGGGTTATATTATTTTTGGTTCAGTGACGAGACACGCCACAACTCCAAAACCGATTGCTTTGGAGTTGCGCGGAGCCTCATATAAACTAACACAAGCACCCTTTGTCCCATCGATGTGGGATAACTTGATTTCTTTTGTTCAGTGACGAGACACGCCACAACTCCAAAACCGGTTGCTTTGGAGTTGCGCGGAGCCTCATATAAACTAACACACGTACCCTTTGTCTCACCGATGTGGGATAATTTGATTTCTTTTGCTCAGTGATGCATATAAACTAACACACTCACCATTTGTCCCACCGATGTGGGAAAACTTGATTTCTTTTGTTCAGTGACGAGACACGCCACAACTCCAAAACCGGTTGCTTTGGAGTTGCGCGGAGCCTCATATAAACTAACACACGCACCCTTTATCCCACCGATATGGGATAACTTGATTCCGGGGTTATATTTGTTGTACAACTTGATGTACAACGTATAAATTTTACATCATATCATTATATTTTTTTAATTAATAAATTTAAAATATTCATTTTAAAAAATATTATATTTCAAAATTTATGAATTAATGAAATGTAATATTGTAATTTATTGATATTATATAAGATATATACAATGAAAATGTGTAATAAATTTGTTTTTTATTACTATAATTTTTTTATTTATTTGTAAAATTTCACAAAGTATGTTAGTCTTACAAAGATTATTTTGTACAAGACAATATAAGAAAAACACGTCACTTCTACAAGTTTTGTCTTTTCCAATTTAATTCTCATTGTGCACGTGATTCAATCTAAAATTCTAAATGAACGAACAAAAAAAAAATCTAAAATTCTAAGTTAAACGGTGGTTTAGTTGGTGTAAAATAACTTTTATAAAATAATTTTTATAAAATAATTTTTAAAAATTTGATTTTTTTAAAAAAATTAATATTTTTTGTTATTTAATTGATATACTAAAAAATATTTTTTATTATTTGTTGTTTTAATTCTATATAAATTAAGTTAAATTTTAGTGTGACCTTTTTTCTTAAGAGTGGTATAGGTTTAAAAATTATCTTTATCTGTTAAAAAAATAATTTTTTAAAATTTTTAAAGATTTTTTATTGATTAAATTTTATTTTTTATTGATTAAAAATATTTTATAAATATCAAATATAAAAAATTATAAAAAATATTTTTTAAAAAATAAAATACGCGTATCAATCGGATCCAAAATTTACTTTTTTTTTTTTAATGAAAAAAAGGAGTTTGCTCTTTGCTTTACCTTTTTTTTTTTTTTTTTTCTCTTTTAAGATCATCACTCAGAGGCAGAGGGAATAAAGAAATCAAGTGGGAAAATGCAGGGGTGGAGCAAAAGCAGAATTGAGTTACCTGAACCGGTGGTGATGGAAATCCTCTCAAAGCTGCCTGTTAAATCCCTGACACGTTTCAGGTGCGTTTGTAAGCCCTGGTGTTCTTCTTTTCAAACCTCTCATTTCATTACGAAACATCAACATAACAACCTCAAAAACAACAACCTTAATCTCCTCCTCAAACGTTGTCGTTACCCTCATGATGGCATCCATTATTTCTCTGCACTTTCAACTGAAAAAGGCCAAAACTTTTCAGTAAAAGAGAACATTCACTTACCCCTTTTTGAGAATTCTTGGTATGCTCCTGTATTTGCCGGTCCTTGTAATGGATTGCTGTGTTTACATGCTACTGGTGAGGTTGCCCTTTGGAACCCATCAACCAGAGAGTTTAAAACCCTTCCTCAATCCTCTGTGCAACGCCCTCCTTCCGTGGATATCTCTATTTTTGGTTTCCTTAGGTTTGGGTTTGACTCTATAACTGAGGACTACAAAGTTATAAGATTTGTTGTTAATGAAGAGGACGGCTTGATACCTGATTGGAACTACCAAGTTGAGTTGTATTCACTTAAAAGTGATTCCTGGAAGGGAATTTCTGTTCCTGAGGCACGTCCTTATGATTCTCCTTTTTTCGATGATTACATAAATGGGTTTTATTATTGGCTGGCAACTGGGAATTCTGATAACCTTATTCTTTCATTTGACGTGGCTAATGAAAAGTTTTCAACTTTACCTTTGCCAAATTTTAGTGAATCTTCATATTTGCGACTTCTGGACTTTAATGGATCGCTTGGTGCTATTGTTTACCCAAGGCAGGGGGCTGAAAAGTCTTTTGATTTATGGGTTATGAATGGATCATGGACAAGACAATTCAGTATTGAATCTGTTTCTGGAGTTGAGAGGCCATTGGGGTTTTGGAAAAATGGTGAATTGTTTCTTGAGGGCTCAAATCATGAACTAGTGTTGTTTGATCCTGCCACCCGAGAGCTTAAGAATCTTGGTATCCATGATTATCCGAATACAATGCAGCTCATTGCTTATGTTGAGAGCTTGGTTCCAATCAATGGAAGATCAGAACATGAGGAAAATATAGTACGTCAGCAGGCTGGAGACCCATGAAATGGATATTGAAAACGAAGAGGGATAGGGAAATAATACAAAAGGGGTAAGCTTTCATGGGTTTTTTTCTCTTGGTATATCCTCATGCAGTATATGTTGACTATATTCTCTTCTGAGTTTCTCCAGTAATTCTGTTATTGTTTGGATTTTATTTCAAAGATTTTGGCCTCGGCTGGGTGTACTTGGCCCGGTACACAAACAACCAGGTTGTTAGGTTTGTAAATTTGGATGACAAACTGGTTTGTAAATTTGGATAACTACAGCCTTACTTAAGATATTTTTTTTTACTTTTACTGTTTGTCTTTGGTTGTTTTGGTGAATTTGCAAGCTTGCTGCCTAGAGAATTGCTTTGTTGTTTATCCTTATCTGTGGAATTTTGTTAGTTTAGTTAATCTTTATGACTTTCTTCTCATTTTTTCAAACAACCGATGAGGTTTTAATGTGTAGAAGAGTGCAACTATTGTTTACACTGATTGCTAAATTGGGTATGTCTGCCTTGTGTTATTTAGGAAAAAAAAAGAAGAGAAAGTTTTAGGCATTTTGCTCAAGTTAAATGAACATGCAGGTTTATGGGTTTGCCCCTCATGGACAAGCGAAGAAAATAATTTAATAATTTTACACAATTCTTTGCCTTAAAAGTGTCAAATGTTAAAAGAATGCAGTCTCTCATACCAGTTATACATATTAATTAGCATTAGCTCCAGAAATAAATCATTTTTTTGTGGAAAAGAAACTGGTTTTCTTGTAGTTATTGGATGCAATAGAGACAAAGCTGCATTAGGCCAAAATATTAGCCTAAAATTGAAGTAGTGGAGATTTAAATCTGAATTAACATGGTAAAGAGAGGAATATTTACATGCCATTTAGTTACTTGCTTCAGACTTGTAATATACTGTTGCAATGTATTTAAGTGAGTAATGTTGAAGGGCTTGGAGAAATTTCTATTATTCTTGATAATGAATTTGTTTTCATTACTGAATCAGAGGTTCATACATAAAGAATGTTTTGATTGTTAAGAAACCCTTCCAGGTTCAAGCTTCTTGTGTTCAGTGGTAGCATTTAGCCTAAAATGTTGTGACAAATTGATGTTGTCTACTTTATTATTTTTTTCTCTTGAAATGAATTCTTTGTGGTTATTTGCAACCATTGGAACGTAAGCCTGTGTGCCATCTGTAATCCCGAGTCTAAATTTTCAATCCTTGAATACCATCTATAGGTCAATAGATTTAACAAGCACAGAAAAATGAAAAAATATTGTAGTTGGCATTGAAGTTCTTGCTTTTGTTCCTTGGTGTTTAATCAGTTTGGTTATCCTTTGGGATATTTGTGGCACTATTTACCTAAGCTGCTTGGTTCAGAGTGCCACTGTTTTAATCTAAAATTTTGTTCCCCGGGCTCAGCATTTCTTGCCATGTAGCACTTCTTTGTAGGGCTCTAAAATAGTATGACTTTTAGCAGAGAATTTAACTTTTTGTCCTTTTCAGGGTTCGCCAACCTCCTAGCCAAAGATAGTTTATAGAAGATTGGTATATGGTTAAGGTTAAACTCAATATCTGGCTTTATATTTGAAGTTTCATTTATCCTTGGTAGTTTTATTGGTTTCTTGAATTTATAATATGGTTTGTTTCGGAAACATCCTGGTGATTATCTTGGTTTAATAATTAGTTACTCATGGAATAAAAGTAATATCTTTTAGCTTGTGTTTTTAAGGAGATTTGGCTTGGCAACGGGGCCTTCATTTAGTTGTAGAAAGACCTTTTCCTTCTTATATGCCATCAAAATGGAGTTTTGATATACTCCTAAAGGATAGGCTAAGGTCCTGAGAAGTGCCAGTTCCAAGTTTCTCCATTATGATTGTGTTCCTTTTTCTTCTGTTAGATGTTTGTGCTCCTTTGAATGTATGAAAAGAGGGTGTATGGATCGAACTCGCCAGGTGTTAATCAGTGTGGCAAGAATATAGTATCAGATGGAGACGAATATTCGAGTTGCTGACTAGCAGGGCTGTTTTACAGCAGAGAAATTGCATTTTAGTTTATGCAATAAGCCAAAAGAAAATGGAACTACATGTATGCATAAATGCTCATGCCCACTTGTATTTTCTTACTCAAATTGTTTTTATTAGCCACAGTTGAGAGTGCTTCACCATCAATCTTTATTTATGCAGGTCAAAGCTAAAAGTCTAGGACAGAGTAAATAGCCTTTGGTCCAGGAGAGCTGCATCTGCTGCGAGCGACTTATTCTTCTCCTTGTGTCTTTGATTGATCTATCATATGGTGACATTAGGGCTATGAACCCATCGCTGATATTATCCCTTGCATCTTTTCTTAACTTTGTGGATGCTGCCATCTACACTTATTATGTTTGTTTGATTGTCTTTCTGTAAATGTAGTTGCTCTCTTCAGATGACAATAGTCGATGATTGCTTTCTGCATAGAGAATGGAATTGTCCCTTCCAGTCTCTTATCATCTTATTTTCATATTTCTAATGTAACATTAAGCTGCAAGGTAAAGCCCAACAATTTTACAATGTTCTTTACAACATTTGCTTAAATCCTTTTGTAAGGTATTCACTAGTGTAACCAAACCATCAATTCATGATTTTTTTATTTATGTAAAAATTTGAAAAAAGAATAATTAATGAAAAATTGGCAAACCTAAGTGAAACTGAGGAACATGGGCTAAATTGAACAGTCTGTAGGAGCATAGGGCTTTTGCTTATGCTCTCATCATCATTGTCTAGCAAAATCATAGGGTTTGGCAAGCGGCAATCAATCCTCTCATTTCGCTCCTGTAGATGGACAATTGTTTCTTTTCAGCAAGTTTTGGATTTTATGGACTGTTGATTTTTTCTATGTCAAAGTTGTGGGGCATCTGCAAGAAGTAAACAAGCCTTAGGGCCTTTGCTCTACCTATGTCCAGGAGCCTTGCTTCTGCTAAAAAGGAGATTTCGGTTCACACCCTAAGAGTTATTATACACATCCTAATTGTTAAAAAAACCTAAACCTTACAATTTCCTTTTTAAAATTACTTCATACATCTTAAAAAACTTATTATTTTTCCAACATTATCCTTCTTCCCAACTTTTTTTTAAGTAAAATGTTTTCCTTAAAATGTTGCTTGATAGCGTTTTGAACGCTCCCAGGCAGCGACGAACAAGGGTTGCCTGGCAGTAGCAACAAAAATGCTGCTAGGCAACAATTTGCTGCCTGGCAGCAATACACAAATGGGCTCCCAGAAGTGAATTTTTCGGAGCCCTATTATGCTTCCGAAAATGGACTTCCGGAAGTTTTCTTATGCCCCTTAAAAATCCATTTTCGGGAGCTCAATTGTGTTCTCGAAAATCGACTTCCAAGAATATAAAAATTAAAAAAAAATTATTATTAAAAGTAATTATGTAATTTTTTATAAAAATATTTTGATATTTAAAAAAAAACTTAAAGTAAAATGCTGCCTGGCAGCGTTTTGAAAACATCCGGGAGCAACGAACAAGGGCTGCAGCCTGGCAACTCAAGTGCTGCCCAGGCAACAGTAACAAAAAGGCTGCTAGGCAACACTTTGTTGCCTGGCAGCAGTACACAAATGGGCTCCCAGCCCTATTACGCTTTTGGAAATGGATTTTCAAGAGTTTTATTGTGCTTCCCAAAATCTATTTTCGGGAGTTCAATTGTATTTTCGGAAATCGACTATTGAGAATAGAAAAAATTAAAAAAAATTATTATTTAGGGTAATTATATAATTTTATATAAAAATATTTTGATATTTTAAATATTTTTTAAAACAGGATGTGAGAAGTATTTTTTTGGGTTTGAATAGAAGTTCTCTGCTAAAAAAACTATGTTTATAGTAAAAATAGTCAAACCTTCATTGATACATATTAATATGGAATTAAGTTTGATTAAGACAAGTAACAATTTTCTTTTGCAGACTTCAGTAGCTTAGTATTGTCTTAAACTCGAGGATAATGGATCTATCTTTACTCAATAGCCTTTATCACAAGGTTTAATTTTACAAAATCATGTTCACCCTTTGGAAACAACTCCAAATTTGAACAATTTTAAATTTTTGCTAGTCAACTAGGCCAACAATTATGAATTTGCAAGATCCTAATTTTTAGCATGCAACTTTTTTTAAATGATCTTTACCTTTTTCTAGAAAATCCTTTTATTTTATATTTTGGAAAATTTAAAAAAAAAAAAAAGAGGTGGGCAACGGACATTTCCTTGTGTTTGTGGTGAGTTGAGATGTCTCCAAGGAACTGCTAAACTCTCCGCTTCGCCGCCAATTCGCTGGAGAGAAAAGCTAGGGTTTTAGTCTAAAACCCCAAACCCCATGGCTCGCTTGACCAAAGAGCAGCTTTTGAAGGACAAACAGACCCTCCATCCCAACTCCATCACAACTCTCTTTCTCGACCACCAAGCTCTCTCCGATATACGGAACCGCCGCCATTTCTCTTTCTTCCATCCCTTTCGCTTCCTCTCGTCTCAACTCTTTTCGTTTCCTTTTGCAGGTTTCTTGCTTGGCTGAATTCAAAAACTTGGAAAGACTCGACCTTGCGTTTAACAATCTTACTTCACTCCAGGTTTTTCTTTTTCTCATTTCCTGGCCAGTAAACGTTCGGTAATAAAATTAAATGTAATTTTAATTTCAATTTATAGGGATTGGAGTCTTGCATTAATTTGAAAAGCGTTAAAAGGAATTGAAGGACTCAACAAGCTCACTGTAAGTATCAGGACAAAACTTATCTGTTTTTCTTCTTAAATTCCTAATTAAAATGAATCATATCCAAAAAAAAAATCTGATTCTTTTGCTTTCTTTTAACTTAGTTGTTGAATGCAGGCAAAAATAAGCTTAGATCAATGGAAGAGGTTAGGTCCCCGGTGAATTTACGTGCTTTAATTTTGAATGGTAAGGTTTGTAACAAAAATGCATTACATTGCTAATTTATTTATTGTTGTTCAAAGCCTTTTCATTTTTTAAAATTTAATTAGGATAAAATTTCTAATATGCCTCTCTTTTGTTCGCTGTGCAGACAACGAGATTGTTTCTATATGCGGACTTGATGAAATGAAAGACTTGAACACTCTTGGTATGAGTTCATAATCTTCATCTTGATATTGGTTATTGTGCCGGTGGCATGCGCTTTAATTACAACCTTAGATAATTTTTTGAAAGTTAACTTTGTGCGCTTCTTGGTTTGAAATTGAAGTGTCTGAATGAAGTTGATAAGGATACAGCTATGTTGTTCTAGAGTGGATTGTTAGGATGGGAACTACATTCTGGTTAATCCCTCTAAGCACACTCTTACACATCCCATCATCCCAGTCTTTCTCTCTTATTGGCACTGGTCAAAAGCCAACACTTTTAAGATGACTATGCATACTGTTAAAAATTTTTTGATTTGGTCGGGTTTTACCATAGATTATATATGAAATTTAAGATGAATATGCATACTGTTAAAAGACATTTGATTTGGTTGAAGTTTAAAGCAGATTACATATGCAATACTTTCTGCTTTGCCTTTGAACTGGTGCATTATAAATCTCTTAATTGTTGTTTAACTTGGATCATATTCTTTGTCCGGAATTTCCTGCAGTACTTTCTAGGAATCCTATCAGTGAAATTGGTGATTCTCTTGTCAAGCTGAAATCTATCACAAAGGTGAGGACGTTTTTCGTTATTGATATATAATTGGATGCAATTTCAATTGCTTAGTCCTAAAGCTTTTCGATTACTCTTGGTACCCGCTTTCTGCATCTAACTGCCAAATTCACGCTATTAACTCTTCGCTTAATTGCTGCATTGAATTAAAAGAGCTTCGACTTGCTCACAATGATATCAAAGTATGTTCTTTTACACATCGACTATCCCAGCAAGCCTGTGCTATTTGTTGCAGCCTCTGTTATGTATCAGTTAGCTACTTTCATTATTATTTCCTATTTCCTTACCTGAGTCGTTACATTTTAATTTTGTTAAACAATTACTGATATCTCCTCTCCTACCCTCTGTATATGTGTGTGAATTGCCCAGAGTCTCCCAGCAGAGTTGTCTTATAATAAAAAACTTCAGAATTTGGACTTGGGAAGTAACTTGATTGCTAGAAGGTCAGAATTGGAGGTTTACTAGCAAACTTGAATTTTTTCCAGGTTTTATGATATTTTTTTTCCTTGGAAATCCATTTTCTGCATTGTTCATTGACAACAAACCAAATAACAGGCACTGGATTCATTATTCAATCTAAAGAATCTCAATCTACAAGGAAATCCTGTAGCTGGAAAGGATAAATTGGCAAAGAAGGTAGGCATGTTTGCCCTTTTACACTTTTTGCATCTATGCTTTTCTTTTTCTCTTGACATGATTGCTATAAATGAAACCGCTGCAGGTTAAGAGGTTACTGCCTAACTTGCATATATTCAATGCTAGACCAATTGATAAAAGCATCAAAAGTGAAATGGGTAAAGTTGTTGACATTGCTTCGCATAATTCTGCTTACAAAGAGGAAATTGATAATGAGGAGAGAAAGGACCAGAAAAGGAAGAAGAATCCCAAATTTCAAGGGTCGGTTCAAAAGCAGGATGCCAATCGTGATAATGGTACTGGTCTTGATGCTGATAAAGAGTTGAAGAGGAAAAGGAAGAAAGGAAATGGCAAGCTGTCTACAGAAGTTCCTGTTGATGAGGAGAATGTCATTGATGAGAAGGAAGAAAAGAAGAAAAAATAAAAGGGGGAAGAGGAAAATTTGAGTCATCTTGGTGTGGAAGAAAAAATTACACAGAAACGAAGGAAAACAAAAGATAAGCTCCTGAGCAAAGAAGTTTCAATGCACGATGATGTTATCATGGTTGAAGAGAAACCAAAGAAGAAAAAATTTGACAAACGGGCTGAAGTTGACATTATCGATGATGGAGCTACCTCTTTCACAGAGCTGTTCACTCATGTTGCAGCTCCGAAAAATGATGGTAAAAAGAAGATGGTTGATAGAGCAGCTCACGATACGGAATTGGCAGGTAGCTTGGTTACCTACCCTCTGAAAAAGAAGAAAAGTAAACATGCTGTGCTTCCTGAACTTCAGTTGTCCCCTGCAGTAGAAGTTGGAATGGGCGGTGCATCAACCTGGGATGACGAGTGAATCAGATTTCCAGTGGCACTAAAATTCTCAGTTTAGGTAGAATGGTATAATTAGTTCCCATTCTTACTTTCATATGCATCTCCTGTTTTGTTGAGGTGTTTCTCCTCATTTTTTTGATGGCTTAGGTGAATTTGGTTTCTTCATTATCTTACTGTTTGTGTGCCATAAAGAATCGAGATCATTTGACGAGTGGTTAATCAGGTGTACTAGTATATTACTAGATAGATTGCAACTTTAAAACTTGCACTCGCTTTTTGTAGTGTTTTTGTTTCTGCTTTCCTTGAAGGATGCCAGAAAGATGAATTTACCCGCAAAATTAAAGTTACTTGGCATAAAGTACCGTCAGAGGTAAGTGTTTCCAGTAGTAATCTTGCTGGTTCATATGGAACTATTTTTACCATTAGCTAATAATAATCATGGGCAGGAGCAAGGTTGGGGGAGTGGGAAACTTGATAATGGTATTATTTTATATTTATTTTTATTTTGCCATCTTCAATTCCAGGACATTGGTACATGCAGTTCATCTTGTTTGGTTGGAATGGAATGAGTATAGGAAGTAAAGTTTAATATAATCTTGGACTGCCAACTGTTCCTTGTTTCATATTTTGGAAATCTATACTCATGCTAAGTTTTTTATATTTGATGAAGAGGAATTTGATTTTTATTTTTTGAGATAAGATGATTAGGCTCAATCATTAAATCAAATGATCGAATGTAGCAATTAAAGTAATTTAACATTTAACTTTTTTAATTAATAAAGGCTAAGTCTATACTAGTTATCTAATTACAAACCTGATAGTCAAATGTTACTTTGTTTTCCCTCCTAAATTGCATTAGCGCCTGTAATCTTTGACTGATTGCTTGCTAGTGGGTGACAGAAATGGTGTGAATTGATTTGGTGAGTTGAAGTTGAAGAGCATCAACTCCACATTCGTCGAATATGGTCTACAATAGGCTGAATTAAGCTAAAAGGTATGAATTAGCTTAGACCTTTTTTGTTTTCATTTTTACCTTTTTGTATTTTATGTAGACTTGATTATTAACAAAGTTTAAGAATGATGACTTGAGAAAAATGGAGAATTACATTTGGTCCAAAAATACAGGCTCATTCAATCATAGAGTGTCACTCATTAATAAATAAAGTTTAAAAATATATAAATCCTTATAAATAAATTAAAAAAACTTTATTAATATTTATGTTTAATGAATGCATATTTCTAAACTTTGTTCATTTGTGCAATAGTAGTAGTACTCTGTGGTGTATAAATGCCATACAGTATTAGTGCGTCAAATGTAAACTCAATATTTATTAAAGACATTCAATCTAAAATCAATGGATAATAATTGAAGGGGTTCAACATAAATATAAAATTACAATTAATGTAACATTTTTAAATGTGAATAACACCATTTTGAAAGGCATCATCATGTATAATCGGAGATATAAAAATTTATCACATGATAATCTTCAAAGAGAAACATACAAGAAGATAAGATAAATTGTCTACACTGTCCTTATATGCTATCAATAAGATAAATTTTTGAATAATTATTTCATAATTATATTTGCATGGTTGAGAAACTGAGACATCACCCTTGTGCACACTAAATTAAACTTAACTAGACGGTAGATTTTAAATGTTCAAACTTCAAACAGGATATGAATTAAACAAATTATCATTATCTTATCTCAACCTATGATAATTCCTATAGCCACAATTTTTTATTTCCCCTAATGTGCAAGACCAAAGAAGAGGGTGAAATACATAGCCCTTATACTAAAAGGACATTAATCTCTTATAATTTTAAAATACCAATTTTCTCCTTTAATAAGGTTTAAGATTTAAAATTTAGGGGTTTTTTGTTTGGGGTTTAGAATTTAAGGGTTATAGTTTATAGCTTATGATTTTTTGGGTTTAGAATTTAGGGTTTAGTGTTTACTATTTTTGGATTTAAGAATAGTGAAATGGGGAAATTGGTATTTTGAAACTGTCAAGAATATTATTGGAAAGTCAACTACTGTTTTAATTAATTTGTTATTTTAGGAAATCAGTATATATGTGTATTCCTAGCATTAAGGTTAGAGAATCACTCGATTATAGATTCTATTAATTAGAATAATATCTAGGATTATGAGTGATATACTTTCCTATTTAGTTAGAAGTTCTTTGTATATAAATAGGGTACCTATGTACAGTTTTATCTTAAGTCTTTCAATACAATACTTTGATTTCCTACATGGTATCAAGAGCTTTAGGTTTTTTTCTTGGAAATCAGTCACTTTTTCAGCCTTCATTGCTGATTTTCTGCAGTTTCTTCTTTAGCCTTCATTGCTGATTTTTTTGCCTTAGGCCTTCATAGCCATTTTCTCATCCAGCCTTCATCACCAAAATTTGTTTTTGTTCATCTCTATAGGCTCGTTTCTGGTTCTATTGTTCCAGCCTTCATCACTGTTGTCTTTGCTCTGTTTTCTAAAGACAAAACAGATTATTTCATGTGTTCTTTTTTATCAGCTTTCATAGCTGAATTTTTCCTCTATTCTTCATCATTGGTTGTTTCTCTTTGTTGCTTGGCCTTCATTGCCGATTTATCCCTGATTCTCACCTATCCTTCAGCAAGTTTTGATTTGTGAAAGATGTCAAAAGTTGCAGAAGCAACCACTGCAGCACCAAAGGAGTTGGGCAGTCTCAACAAAGAAGAGATTGAAAAGCTGAGAAATCTCCTAAGTATCCTCGAAAAACCTTCAGGTACCTATTCATTGATACATTCAGGTAAACTTCCAACCTCTCACGCTTTAAATGCCTTAGATAAAACCTTTAAACATTTGTGGATTATTGATTCAGGAACCACAGATCATATGACTCATTCCTTTCAAAACTTTAGTTCATATTCACCTTGTTCTAGTAGTAGGAAAATTGCTACTGCCGATGGCTCCTTGGCCACGGTAGCTGGAGTAGGAGAAATAAAAATCAGTCCTAACCTTACTTTGAAAAATGTCCTACATGTTCCCAAATTGTCCACCAATCTTTTATCAATATCCAAGCTTTCTCATGACATGAATTGCAAAGTAACTTTTTTTCCATCTTATTGTCTATTTCAAGACCAGGGCTCGGGAATGATGATTGGACGTGCTAAGGAGAAGGATGGATTATACTATCTTGAGGAATTAGAGAAATCGAAAGTTGGTAAGTGGAACCAGCCCCTAACCTACCTTTCTGGACAAAACCTCACCAATAAAGACACAATTTGGCTTCACCATTTTAGGCTTGGACATCCTTCTTTTTCAGCACTTGAAATTATGTTCCCTTCTTTGTTCAAAGGACTAGTTGATAAGCAGTTTCATTGTGATGCATGTGAACTTGCAAAATACAGACGTGCTACCTTTCCCACCAATAACAAAAGAAGTCTTTTTCCTTTTGAGTTGATTCATAGTGATATATGGGGTCCATCTACAATTCCAAATATTTCTGGGGCACGTTGGTTTGTTTCATTTATTGATGATTGTACAAGAGTTACCTGGATATTTCTGCTTAAATCAAAATCTGATGTGAGTGATATCTTCCCAAACTTCTTTTCCATGATAAAAAACCAATTTGGGGTCCAAATCAAAAGGCTTAGGTCAGATAATGCAAAAGATTTTTTCAACCAAACGCTTTCCCCATATTTTCAACAAGAAGGTATTATTCATGAGTCATCCTGTGTCTCTACTCCACAACAAGATGGAGTTGCAGAAAGGAAAAATGGCCATCTCCGAAACACTACTCGAGCATTATTATTTCAGAAAAATGTGCCAAAATACCTTTGGGGGGAAGCAGTTCTTACAGCCACACATGTCATAAACAGGTTACCATCCCGAGTGTTAAACTTCAAGAGTCCCATGGAGGTATTGTCTCACTTTTATCCAAGTCTTAGTATAACAAACCATCTTGTTCCCAGAGTATTTGGGTGTGTCTCATTTGTTCATGTCCACAGCCAAAATAGAGGAAAGTTAGACCCTAGAGCTATCAAGTGTGCCTTTGTGGGATACTCTTCAACACAGAAAGGGTACAAGGGCTATCACCCACCTACTAAAAAACTCTTAATCTCCACAGATGTTACCTTCATTGAAACAGAACCATATTTCACTCAACCTTATCTTCAGGGGGAGACAACATTTGTGGAAGATAAGGATCGAGACTTCTTTCTCCTTGACTTGCCATCATCATCTTCTAAATTCCAACCCGAGATCGAAACCTCTCCCAAAGCTACAATTGAGCAACCTGAGCCTCCACCTTCACAAACCCAAAATGAATCCTCCTTACCACCTAGTTCACAAGCAGATGGGGGAAAGACTACTACTGACAATCGGTTCTCACAGGTTTACTCAAGAAGAAAAAGTCTAGCCCATGAACCAAGGCCGGACCAATCATCAGACTCAAATCCTGGAAATGAGGTAATATCTTCTAGCTCTACTCCTCAAAGTGATTCCTTATCTGACATTGATTTGCCCATAGCCCTTAGGAAAGGAACTAGAGAGTGCACAAAACATCCATTATACCCAATATCCCACTTTGTGTCCTTTGAGAAATGCTCTCCATCTCATAGAAGTTTCCTTACAAACATAAACACAATATCCATTCCAAAAACATTATCAGAGGCTTTAAATTGTGAAAATTGGAAGAATGTTATGAATGTTGAAATGCAGGCCCTGGAGAAGAACAGTTCTTGGGAGATTGTGGAGCTATCAAGAGGAAAGAAACCGGTGGGATGTAAGTGGGTCTTTACAGTTAAGCATAAAGCAGATGGAACTCTTGAGAGGTACAAAGCTAGGCTGGTGGCTAAAGGATACACACAGACATATGGAATAGATTATCAAGAAACCTTTGCTCCAGTTGCCAAGATGAATACGGTGAGAATTCTTCTATCTTTAGCAGTTAACTTTGACTGGCCTTTACAACAGTTTGATGTAAAAAATGCATTCTTGCACGGAGATCTTGAGGAGGAAATCTATATAGAAATACCCCATGGATTCAATAGAAACATGGCTGCAAATAAGGTTTGCAAGCTCAAGAAGGCACTATATGGCCTAAAACAGTCACCAAGAGCCTGGTTTGGGAGATTTGCCAAGGTAATGCATTCCATGGGGTACAAGCAGAGCCAAGGGGATCATACCTTATTCATAAAACACTCAGGTTCAGAGGGAGTTACTGCTCTCATTGTCTATGTTGACGATATCATAGTGACGGGAAATAGTGAAAAGGAAAGGCAGAACTTGGGAAGATGTTTGGCAAAGGAGTTCGAGATTAAGGAATTAGGAAACTTGAAATATTTCTTGGGCATTGAAGTGGCACGGTCGAAACAAGGGATCTTTATATCCCAACAAAAGTATGTCCTCGATCTCTTGCGAGACACGGGAAAATTGGCGTTTAAACCATCCATCACACCAATTGATCCTAATCATAAACTTGGAGAAGTAGAGGGAGACAATGCTACAGACAAAGAATCATATCAGAGACTGGTTGGTAGACTAATCTACCTATCCCACACACGGCCTGATATTGCCTATGCAGTTAGTGTGGTGAGCCAATTTATGCACAACCCTAAGGAACTCCATTTGCATGCAGTTCACAGAATATTGCACTATCTCAAGAGAACTCCAGGAAAGGGAATTTTGTTCAAAAAACGTGATAAGCTCACTTTGGAAGCCTACACCGACGCTGACTACGCAAGCTCAATGGTTGATAGAAGATCCACCACAGGTTATTGCACCTTTTTGGGAGGAAACTTAGTTACTTGGAGGAGCAAAAAGCAGAATGTTGTGGCAAGATCAAGTGCAAAATCAGAATTTCGGGCAATGGCGCAAGGTGTATGTGAGCTACTATGGTTGAAGATCATTTTGGAAGATCTAAGACTCAAGTGGGATGGCCCTATGAAGCTCTACTGTGACAATAAATCTGCAATTAGCATCGCACACAATCCTGTGCAGCATGACAGAACAAAACATATTGAAGTTAAAAGACTCTTCATTAAGGAGAAGCTTGACAATGGTCTCATTTGCACACCCTATGTACCAAGCGAATCACAGCTAGCAGACGTTCTAACCAAGGGACTTAACAATCCACTTTTCCACAAGATTGTAACTAAGCTGGGAATGGACAATATTTATTCACCAGCTTGAGAGGGAGTGTCAAGAATATTATTGGAAAGTCAATTATTGTTTTAATTAATTTGTTATTTTAGGAAATCAGTATATATGTGTATCCCTAGCATTAAGGTTAGAGAATCACTTGATTATAGATTCTATTAATTAGAATAATATCTAGGATTATGAGTGATTTACTTTCCTATTTAGTTAGAAGTTCTTTGTATATAAATAGGGTACCTATGTACAGTTTTATCTTAAGTCTTTCAATACAATACTTTGATTTCCTACAGAAACTAGAGAGGTTAGTATCCTTTTCCTATAAACATAGGGGTTTATGTATTTCACTCGAAGAAAACATTTCCTACTAGAAATTAAAAGATCTGTTGTCTGGTTAAGGTTAATTTAGTGCTCACATGAGTGGTGCCATAGTTTCTCAACCATGCATATATAATTATAAAATAATTATTCAAATATTTATCTTATTTATAGCATGTGAGAGCAGTGCGGAAAAATTTAATCAACCACTTGTATCAAGTTAGCACCATGTACGCGCAACTTGAAAGTCTTATCTAATCCCTGAAAAGTTTTGGCTTTTACAAATTGAGTTTCCAATTGCTATATTCAACCTGTACTTAACCAACATTTCCTGCTCCGGGATTGGATTGTGAAGGAGCTGTCCCAAACCAGTTCACCATTCATGGTTTATGGCTGCAGGATGCGCACGACAACTTGTTTTCTCCGTACAATTCAAAGACATTTTGTACCATACCCTCATCTACTCTATCAGGAAAAATATGGTACACTTTACTATTTTGTTTCGTGTAATGTTATTGGTTATCTAACTTTTTTTTGTCGGTGTTGTTTTGTTTCAAAAGCCTAAATTGTCATCCATTTAACAAGAACTAGTGAAATTCAGGTCAAACTTGAAAAACTCTGAAAATGATGATTTAAACAAAGTATTTTGGGAAGAAGGGTGGAGAAAACATGGCATGTGTTCAGATTATTTTAATAATATTTTAGGCTACTTAAACAAAATACAAGTATTTAATTTCTGTTCTTTCTCAACTGCCAAAGAAAGCAGTAACTCACTTTGCCTATCGCTGATGCTATGCTCAGTTTCTAGCGTGATTTCTGTATCTAGTGCTGATAGGAGGGATAGCTAATGCACAATTGATGTCAACCTAATCAAACTGCTGGGAAAGAGGGAAAAAAATATCAAATTGGATTAAGAGTAGTTACGTGGATTAGGAGTAGCTAGTATCAAATTACCTAGATTAAATCTTTTTTTAATCCTTAAAATAACCTAAAGGATTATTAAAGTAATCTGAACACGTCATATTTTCTCAATTTTTTTGCTAGAAGAATTTTTTTTAAATTATCATTTTTAGAGTTTTTCAAGTTTGGCAAGGCTCTTGCTAGCTCTTATTGCATGGACGACAGTTTAAGCTTTCGAAACCAAACAACACCAACAAGAAAAGGCAAAAAAAATGGTTAGATAACCGATAATATTACACATCAATGGAAATAAAATAGTAAAGATGTGTACCATATTTTTCCTGGTAGCGTGGGTGTGGTACAAGATGCCTTTGGGACAGCTCTTCAAGAATCTAATCTCAGTCCAAAAAACTTTATGGAAGTACATGTAGAATATTTTTATGAGATCACTCAAGTTTTGACAATCGTGTGAAAAATCAAATTTATAGCATATAAGAGTAGTGCTCTCAAATTTATCAAACCGCTAGCATCATATCAGTACCATGTATGTGCTCTCTGAAAGTCTTATCTCAAAAAAAAAAGTCTTAGGTTGTCCCTGCAGTATGGTTTGGCATTTCATCAGTGATACTCGCTGGTGGAGAAGGGACAACATACGGCATTTCATCAGCTTTGGGGTACGGTATTTCCTCCAGCGAGTACCACTGATGAAATGCAGAGTTCTCAATTATGACAGACAACGCAGGAAAGCATCTTGTGAACAAAAGATTTGGATTTTGACCTTTCGGCCTGCTTTCCTATTTCAACAATCTCAGATTCATCTACTCGCTTTCTTTTGCCTTTCGGCATTCATCACGGAACTCCTTGAAGGCACCTTCCGCATACTTAACAGCCTCTGCCACTGTCATGTTCTTCACAAGTTTGTGTGGATAAATTTCATTTTCATGCTCTCCGTTCAATACTGCTGCCATTTGTACTAATTCTTCTTGAAGTTTAGTTGCGAGTTCTCTTTAGCTTCAGCATCCCTCATTTACACCGGTTCAGGTAATGTAACTGCAATATACATCAGGTTTAGGTAATCAAGTTATGAAGTCTTAACATATGCTTGTTTCATTTAAATGTTGGGGATTGAGGCCATTGTAAGAATTTTTAACCGATCTGTCTTATGCGTTATAAACATAAACAACACATCCATTCTTCACAATGCTTCTTGAAGTTTAGATCATATTGATGAAAGTTTGTTAACTACTTCAATTTTCAAAGGTTCCTGGCAAAATGGAGTTTATTCTATCAGAGTAACAGAAAAAGCAGGGGAGCTTCTTTTATCTTTTACGTCTTAATCCAAAGATAAAATCATAAATCAAGCAAGCTTGATCTAAGTAAAGAAGTAGATTTCACGTTTAGGTATCATGTTATGCTCATAAAATCATAAGAATTCATGAATCAAATTATAAAAATGACTTTAAACTAATGAATCTATATGCCTAATCTGGAGTGGGATAGCAGTAATCGCTAGGATCATTTCATAACTCGAATCATTTTACCAGGGATTTTTAACAGATTAAGAAAAGGCAGTCAATGTAAACCATAGAAACAGAAAGCAAGTCACTGTCATTGAATTAACATCAACTCAGATGGTTCTTGACTCCCAAATAAATGATGGTAAATAAAAAAGAATAGTAAAAATATATTGTAGCTTGGCACTGAAGTTCTTGCTTTTGTTCCTTGGTGTTTAATCAGTTTGGTTATGCTTTATGATAGTTATTTTCAGGGTTTGCCTACCTCCTAGCCATAGATAGTTTACTGAACATTGGTGTACTCAACATTGGAGCCTTGCTGTACTCCTAAGAGGATAGGCTAAGGTCCTTAGAAGTGCCACTTTCAAGTTTCTCCATTATGTTTGTCTTGTATTATTATTTTTTATATAATTATTTCTTATGCAAAATAATTAAATATTATAACTTATATAACCTAGCAAATACATTGTTTAAGAAGAGAGATTCTCATCTTATAACCTTTAGAAGTGGACCAAGAGCAAGTCAGATAGATTTCTTTTTAACTAGGAGTAGGGATAGATATAGATGTTTGGATTGTAAGGTTATCCCAGGTGAGAGTGTTACTGCGCAACATAGACTCTTAGTTCTAGATATGAAGATAGATAGACGACATTGAAGGAACCAACAAAAAGGAATTGAACGGATTCGATGGTGGAAGCTAAAAGAAGATTGTCATACAACATGTAGAGATAGTTGGATTCAAAAAGAGGCTTGGACAACAAAAGAGAACCCAAATGTAATGTGGAATAAGATGGCAAAATGCATTCAGGAGGTAGGCAAAGAGACATTAGGAGTATCAAATGGAAAAGTGCCGACTGGAAAGGACGCAACATGGTGGACTGCGGTAGTAAAAGATGCTATAAAGACTAAGCGAGAACGTTACAAGGCTTTAAAGAAGAACAATACAGAAGAGAGTTTTTCGGAATATAAGGTAGCAAGAAAGGAGGCAAAGAAGGCTGTGGCAGAAGCTAAGACGAGAGTTGCGAAAGAGATTTACGACAAGTTGAACACAAAGGAGGGAGAGAAAAGGATATACAGATTGGCACGAGCAAGAGAAAGGAGGAGTCGGGACCTAGGAGGAGTCGGGACCTAGGTTAAGGATGAGCATCAAAGAACTCTCGTTAAAGATAATGACATTAAGGACAGGTGGCGAGATTATTTTAACAAATTATTTAATGATGGACAAAATAAAGTTTTGGATAATATTTCGGTGCCTCTTAAGGATTTAAATCGGTGCTTTATGCGTAGAATCCAAGAGACAGAGGTAAAAGATGCACTAAAGATGATGAAGAATGGAAAAGCTGTTGGATCTGATGACATCCCAATTGAAGTTTGGAAATGCCTTGGAGATGTAGGAGTTAGGTGGTTGACAAATCTATTTAATAAGATTTGGCACACTAACAAAATGCCAGAGGAATGGAGGAAGAGTGTCTTAGTACCTTTGTATAAGAACAAGAGAGATATTCAAAGTTGCGCCAACTACCGAGGCATAAAATTGATGAGTCACACGATGAAACTATGGGAGAGAGTGATAGAACAGAGATTAAGAAAGAATGTAGAGATATCGGAGAGTCAATTTGGTTTTATGCCGGGTCGATCAACTATGGAGGCAATATATTTGCTTAGACAACTTATGGAGCGCTTTCGAGTAATGGGTAAAGATCTTCATATGGTCTTTATAGATTTGGAGAAAGCATATGATAAAGTGCCTAAGGAGGTACTCTGGTGGTCCTTAATGAAGAAAAGAGTTCCTTTGAAATATATTAAACTAATTAAGGACATGTATAGAGGCGCAAGGACACATGTGAGGACAGGTGTGGGGCAAACAAGTGAGTTTCCTATCACGGTGGGATTACACTAGGGGTGTAATCGAGCCGAGTCAAGACGATCCAGTATCAGGCTCGAGCTCGGCTCGATTCGAAGATTCGAAGCTCGAAGCTCGGCTCGAGCTCGATCGAGCTTTATATTTGAAGCTCGAGCTCGGCTCGCTAAATACTCGATCCGCTCGAAGCTCGGCTCGTAGGCTCGAATTTGATTCTATTAATTCATCCAACTCATCATTTTTGAAGCAAAATTCAATCAAAAGTATTGCCTTAATGCCTCCCAAGCACAACATAAAATTCAGAACTTAAAACACATAAAAATAACCTTCTCACAAGATGTTTATGATGAGCATAAACTTATATACATATATAAATAGCAAGTATAACTACTAAAAAAAATAATACTACTTAGATGTTAAATGAAGATTATACCAACATGAATGCCATTAATCCAAGAAAGAACTGCATTTACGACCCAGGTGTACTCAAGCATTGTCTTAAAAAATAAAAGTATAATTTTCTGATAGCTTATATAAAATCAAAAGTTAGTATCTGTTTCACGAGTGATGACATATCAAAATCTCTTTAAAAGCCTTGTAACTATGTAATTAATTACAGACTGAAATTCATTGAAGCTAAACTATCTAAATTTTTAACTAACAAGGACCACCGGAGAAATTCAAGGAATTACCAAAATAAAATTACAAAGGCTAAATCTTCAACATATACTATAAATATACTATAATTTCTCCAACTAAAAATTAATTGTCTGCATGCACTGTTTCTTAATAGTACAACAGAGAGAAAAAACTTCTATCAACTAAGATTAGAAAATAAAAAAATGAGAAGAAAATATATGGCTTTCACAAAAAAAAAATCAAGATTGAGGTACTTTCTTCAGCAGAGAATCTTCTTCAAAATGTATTTTTTTTCCCAAATAGATTACTTTTTCTTAACTTGAAGCCATCAAAATCAAGCTTATCTTACACAGAAAAATAACAACAAAAAAAATCCAACAAGCAAGCAAAATCTAGGAAAAAGAGAGTAATTTAGAGCAAATATTCCATAAAAGCTTAAGAGCAGCAAAGTCTCAAACCTAACGATATAGAGCAGATATTCCCAAATATGTAATTGAAACACCAATCTTATAGATGACAGTATTTCTCATCAAAACATCAATCTTATAGATGACAGTATTTCTCATGAACATTGGCAGTCATCAAATCATCATATTCCACTTATAGATGACATTATTTCTCATCAAAACATCAATCTTACAAAAAATGAGATAATAATAGGCAAAATTAAAATATAACAACATAAAATTCAGAACTTAAAATACATAAAAATAACATAGAAACTCAGATTCAGAACTCAGATACATAACAATTCAAAGTACAACTCTTGCAAATCAAATAATCTAACAATCAAACTCAAAATACAACTTAAAAGATAGGATACAACTCAAAATTAATCTCAAACACAAACATCTCAAACATAACTCAGAATTAAAAAGTCCAAATGCAACTTAGTAAAATAAGGAAATAGACATTCACTCAAGCTTGATCCTCAAAGTACAGCCATCCAAAATTCCAACACCTACAAATGAAAATGTAAGTTATGAACAGTTTAGGTACCCAAAACATGCTAAAAAATATGAAAAATCTTACTTTAAGGGATTGGGAGGATAATTTCAGTTGCTTTCTTCTCTTTCTACAAAAAAAAAAGACATTATTGAAACTAATCAGAAAACGAATGCAAATTATAAGTTATTAATGTCAAATTGAATTGAAAATATAAAACTTACTTTGTTCTTTTTCTTCACTCCATGCAAATTACGACACCAATCTGCCCCACAAAGCAATACTTGCACCGTTTCTGGAGATAATGAGGCTCGATAAGTGTCAATAACTCTACTGCCAGCACTAAATGTAGCCTCTGAAGCCACCGTAGTTATAGGAATGGCAAGTATATCCCGTGCCATTTTGGACAAGATACGATACTTCAAGATATTCACCTTCCACCACTCTAAAGCATCAAAATTATCTGGATCTCTTTCACATATGAAACATCCTTCTTCTAAGTAAATATCCAGATCAGACTTTAGAGGTTGAATGGTCTCAACACTTTTCACAAATTGTGCAAACTCTGACCAACCAGATGAAGATGAAGCTTGGACATTCGCACTAGTATTACCACCAACTACTTGAGTTTCAGCACATTGTTCACTTTTTGTATAGTGGTATTCGACAGCATATTCTTCATAAATCTCAAACAAAGTTTCTTGGACTTTAACAATATTCTGCCTTGCCTCACTTCCAGGATAGATTCTAGGAAGAGTAAATTCAACTGCTCTCATTTTACACCTTGGGTCCAAGACAGCTGCCACAAACATCAATAGATTACATTCCCCCCAATATTTGTCAAACTTCTCTTTCATCTTACGAACCATTGATCGAATAAAATCATTTTCATCTTGTGCATATTTATCTAGCAGCATTTTGATACGATGAACTTCATTCAAAAATAAATTTGAAGTAGGATAGTCACTGCCTGAAATTATGTCAGTCGTAGAACTAAAAACTTTTAAAACTTCACAAATTTTTTCAACTTTCTCCCACTCTTCAGGACTTGGACAACACTCGTAACGAGGCTCGCGATCTTGGAACCTTGGAAATGCCTCCTTGAATTGCACAGCAGTTGACAACATTTCATACGTTGAATTCCAACGTGTTTTACAATCAAGAATAAGCTTCCTACTAGGCAATTGTAATTGTTGCACAATATCTGAAAAAGTTTTCAGCCTCCCCTCATTTTGATTGATGAAACAGACACTCTCATGTATGTTTTCAATGATGTGCTTAATTTGAGAAAGACCATCTTGAACCATAAGGTTCAAAATGTCTGCACAACACCGAACATGGAACAATTTACCTCCACAAAGAAGCTTTTTGTTTCTTGAAAATGTGTCCTTCAAAATCCTTATGGCTGCATCATTACTTGAAGCATTATCAACTGAAAGTGTGTAAACCTTGTTCTCTATTCCCCATTCCTTCAAACAATTAAAAATACAATCAGCAATCTCAACGCCACGACGAGGAGGAGGCAAGTGGACAAAGTTGATAACACGTTTATGCAACTTCCAATGAGAATCAATGAAGTGTGCCGTAAGAACCATGTATTCAATTTTTTGATTGGTAGACCTCCACAAGTCTGTTGTCAAACTGACCTTTTCAACACTTTTCAATAACATCTTAAGCTTTTTCTTCTCTATTTCATATACTTGCTCACAATCTCTCTTGATGGTATTCCGTGAAATTCTTTCCCATTCTGGCATCCCACGTTTCTGCATCAGATTAAAGCCTTCTTCCTCCACAATCGAGAATGGATGCTCATGCATAAGTACCCAATGAGCTGCTACCTCCCTCATTTTTGCCATGTCAAACTTCCCATTACTGAGAGCAGAGATTGTTGAATCATGGTTTGAAGTTGCCTGTTGAAAATTGATTTTTTGTTGCTGTGCCTTATGTACTTTTCGCAACACACAGCCTTACAAGTGCCTTAAAAAGTGACTTGTGCTTCCACTTGTGGTCATGGTCAACTTTTTCTTGCAATGAATACACTCTACTTTCTTAGAACCATCAGGAAGATCTATTTCCTTAAATTCCAACCAAACTGCTGATTTTTTCTGTCTTTTTTTCACTTGAAATGTATCATTGTCAACATTTTCTTCAGTGCCCTCTCCATGAATATTAACATCTGTTGAATTGGTGGCATTGGTTTCATTTGGAGAACACAGATCATCATCCAAATTGACCCCACTTCCAGATGAATTTGGTGTTGGCAGAATTGGTACTGAAGAAACCTCCGGAGGGGTGTATGACATCTTTATATCCAACTACCTACATAGAGAAAAAAATAATAAGTTTAGATTATTGAAGAATCATAAGTTTGAATGTAATACGTAATGTGTTCCATCATGATGCCAATTATGCAAATCCAAAACATATTTTTTTAAGTGAACATGATTTAGATTGAATCTTACACCCACCAAAACTTTGTCTCACTAATAATGTTTATTGGCATGAGCAAAGCATAATTCAAATTCTTAATCCTTAAATCCTAAAAGCATTGATGATTCTTGTATTAAACTAACATTTGCAAATTGTTTATAGTATCCCTTCTGACATTCTGAAGGACTCCAAGAAGAAGCTCATGGAAGTAGAGACAAATAAGCAGAATGGACTGCTTGAGATGACATTGTAGCTAAAGGAACTGAAGAACACTAAGGCCATGAAAGATGAAGAGATTTGATCCTTACGTCAGACTCAGAAGCTAAGCTTTTACCAAATAGGCACTGGTGAAAACAACAATTCTGATCAACATGTTGAACCTAGAGTAAGTTCTGAGAAATCAGTAGTGACAGAAACCTCAACAACTCCACCAGCAGAGAAAGAAGTGGAAGAAGACAGTGGACTGATGCTAATTAACCAGCCTCAAACCACTTTAGAAATTGAAGAAAAGTTCCGGACGAACATCGATGAACTGCTAGAAGAGAACTTGGAATTCTGGTTCAGATTCAGCAGTGCATTCCATGTGGTACAGAAGTTTGACACCCAAGTGAAAGATTTAGAGGCTGAGGTATTAAAACTAGACGAAAGACGAAAGCAAGAAGGAAGTAGCACTACAAAATATTCACTACAATAAGACGTGCGACCATTATACAAACACCTGAGAGAAGTACAAAAATGAGTTGAGTGTCTGGGTGGAAAGAAGTGTGTTACTAAAAGAAGAACTGAAGAACCCATTATACGAGAAGATCATTCAAACAAAATCTCCTAAACCATCCCAGATACGTATATAAGCTTGTATTCTGTACGTACAAAAGAAAGTATACCTTTAGGGTAAAAACAGTACCTTGATTGGAAGATTAAGCAGAACCTGAGACAAACAGAAAAGAAAAGATGTCAAAAAAGAAGATTAGCTTCCAAGATCAAAACGAACTGAAAGAAGATTGAAAAAAAAAAGTTGATATTTTTGGCAATGATTAATGTTTTTTAAATGATGTTCTTGTACAAACGAACTGACCTGAGATTGGAAACAACAAAAGCTGAAGTTGTTTCTGTTGTTATTGTGAGCTTTCTGTTCGGTTTTGACCTGAGATTGGAAACAACAAAAGCGGTTGGTGCCTTCAATTTTCAAAGGCGTGGAAGCTTATCTGAAAGGCAAACGAAAATCGAGAGAGATACTAGAGATAGAAATTCAGGTGATCGGCGCCACTGCCGCTGGAGGGATCAGGCATTCAGGCGATCGGCGCCGCTGCCGCTGGGCTGGGTTCACTTCACGTCGAGGGATTTGGGGATTTGTTTGGGAATTGGGGCGGTGGGTAACGTGGGTTACTTTAGTTAGGTTAGTTTTAGTTAGTAACTTTGTATGTAGGTTATAGTTATTTTTGTTATATTGTATATATGTTAAGGTTAAAAAAGTAATCTAATAATTAAATAATAAAATATATAATAAAATTAAAAAAGCTCGATAAGGCTCGCGAGCCGCTCGAGCCGGGTATTACAAAGTTCGAATTCGGCTCGACTCGCTACTCGAGTAGCTCGAGCTCGGGCTCGGCTCGAAAATGAACGAATCGAACTCGAATAATCATCGAGCCGAACTCGAATAGCTCACGAGTAGCTCGACTCATTTACACCCCTAGATTACACCAAGGGTCAGCGTTGAGTCCATTCTTGTTTGCGGTAGTTATGGACGAACTGACAAAATCCATCCAGGATAAGGTGCCCTGGTGTATGATGTTTGCAGATGATATTGTCCTATGTGAGGAAACTAGAGTGGAGATCAATACAAAGTTGGAAGTATGGAGACAAACGTTGGAATCAAAAGGATTTAAACTAAGCAGAGTGAAGACTGAATACATGGAGTGTAATTTCAATTCTAACCGAGTGGAAGAGCATGATGTAGTGAAGTTAGATGGGGTGGCGATACCTAAGCGGGATCATTTCGATACTTGGGACCATAATACAGATGGATGGAGAGATTGATGGTGATGTGACCTATAGGATCCAGGCTGGATGGAGTAAGTGGAGAAGTGCTACAGGTGTGTTGTGCGATAAAGGAATTCCTACATGGTTGAAAGGCAAGTTTTTATAGGACAGTTGTTAGACCAACATTGTTATATGGTAGTGAATGTTGGGCGACTAAGAGGCTACATACACAAAAGATGAGTGTAACAGAAATGAGAATGTTACGGTGGATATGTGGATATACAAGAAAGGATAGAATGAGAAATGATGAAATTCGTAAGATGATTGGAGTGGTACCTATTGAAGACAAAATGTGTGAAAATCGTTTACGTTGGTTTGGACATGTAAGACGTAGACCTGTAGATGCTCCAGTTAGGAGAATAGAGGCTATGGATGTTGAGAGAAGGGTTAAGACTAGAGGAAGACCGAAAAAGACTTGGAAGGAAGTAGTTTGGAAAGACATGAAGGTTTTAGAATTAGATGAACAAATGGCCTTGAATAGGAATCTATGGAGGCAGAGAATACATATGGACGATCTAACGTGATTTTAGATAATGGTTCATATAGCCTACCCCAATCTATTGGGATAAAGGCTCTGATGATGATGATGATTATAACTTATATAACCAAATATTATTCCTTATATAAAATAGCCAACTAGCATTCCTTATATTATTATTCCTTCTATAGATGGACCCTAAATGGAGTTTGTTGCACTTAATCAGTAACAGAGGATATAAAAAAGTTTGAGTGGGAAAATGCAGGGGTGGAGCAAAAGCATGATTGAATTACCAGAAGCGGTGGTGATGGAAATCTCTCAAAGCTTCCAGTTAAATCCCTGATACGTTTCAGATGCGTTTGTAAGCCATATTGTTCTTCTTTTTAAACCTCTCATTTCATTACCAAACATCAGCATAACAACATCAATAACAACAACCTTAATCTCCTCCTCAAACGTTGTGATGGTAACACCTATGATGACTTCCATTATTTCTCTGCACTTTCAACTGAAACAGGCCAAAATTTTTATAGTAAAATAGAACGTTCACTTAACCCTTTTTGAGAATTTTTGGTGTGCTCCTGAAGTTACTGGTCCTTGTAATGGATTGCTGTGTTTATGTGATGTGGAAAAGGTTGCCCTTTGGAACCCATCAACCAGAGAGTTTGAAACCCTCCCTTAATCCTCAGTCCAACAATGCCCTCCTTCCTTAAATTCCACTAGATTTGGTTGCCTTGGGTTTGGGTATGATTCTAAAACTGATGACTACAAATTTATAAGATTTGTTATTAACTCTATTGGTTGGACGACGAGGAACACATCATAGGTGATTGGGCCCTCCAAGTTGACTTGTATTCACTTAAAGATGATTCCTGGAAGGAAATTTCACATCCTGAGGCACATGCTTATGGTTGTCCTTTGTTTGATAATTACATAAATGGGTTTTATTTTTGGCAGGCAACTGCGCATTTTGGTCAACTTATTCTTTAATTTGACATGGCTAATGAAAAGTTTTCAACTTTACCTATGCCAAATTTTGGGGGTCTTTAGCAGAATATTATTTGCAACTTCTGGACTCGGCAATTCAGTATTGAATCTGTTTCTGGAGTTGAGAGGCCACTGGGGTTTTGGAAAAATGGTGAATTGTCTCGTGGGCTCAAAGCATGAACTAGAGCTGCTTGATCCCACCACCCAAGAGCTTAAGAAACTTGCTATCCATGCTTATCAGGAGACAATGCAGCTTATTGCTTATGTTGAGAGCTTGGTTCCAGTAAATGGAAGATCAGAGCATGAGGAAAATATAATACGTCAGCCCGCTAGGGACGCGTCAAATGGCATTGAAAATGAAGAGGGATAGTGAAACCGAACTAGAGGGGTAAGCTTTCATGGGATGTTTTCCTCCTGGTATGTTGACTATATTCTCTTATGTTCTTCTCTGGTAATGCTGTTTATCATCGTCGTCATCATCAGAGTTTTTATTTCAATAAATTGAGGTAGGTTACATAAATTAATATCTAAAATCACGTTAAATCGTCTAAATGAATTCTTCTCTTGTAATGCTATTATTGTACGAATTTTATTTCAAGGATTTTGGCCCCTGTTGGGTGTTTACCTGGTACACAGGCAACATGTTTTGTAAATTTGAAATACAGTCTTAAGATATTTTTTACTTTTATTTTATTTTCACTGCCTGTTTTTGTTTGTTTTAGTGAATTTGCAAGATAATCTGCCGAGAGAATTGCTTAGTTATTTATCCGTAACCGTGGAATTGCTGTGACAGAAGCACTTGATGCTGTCTACCACCCCCTTTCTTTTTTCCTCTCGAAATGCATTCTTCATGGTTATTTGCAAACATTGAAATGTAAGCTTTTGTGCTGTCTATAATCCCAGTTTCTAAATCTTCAGTACTACCAAAACTGCGCTGTATCCTTTGCAATTGGCTTACATAATCTCAAATATTACTCTAATTATATTGCGTTTGACTACAGTCTAAGCAATTACAATCTTTGAATAAGGGTTATTTTTTTTTTGTCAAAACATGATTAAGGTTTAGTTTGATTGGTTTTTTATTTTTTTTTCAATTTATTTTTATTAAAAAATAATATCAACCAAATGAATTGTATATAGAACATGAGTTTATATTTGATGCCTTGATAGTGTATATTATTTATATATTGTTACTCAACTATAGAATGTCATCTAATTAGTAAATGAAGCTAAAAAAATATGTAAGACCTTTCAAATAAATATTAATAAAATTTTTAGTTTATTTGTAAGAATTTATACATTTTTAAATTTTATTCATTATGAAACGACAATCTGTAATTGATTGATAATGTATAAAAAATATATATTTTCAATGTATCAAATATAAACTCATAAAAAAATTTTAGTTGTCAATCAATATATTAAGACTATATGTATCTACTTTAGAAGAAGAATCACTTCTTCCCCTCCTTTTTTTTTGTTAGAAGAAAAATATTAAATAATTAAGAATAAGAGAGCTAGGAGCTTGAATTCAAATTTAAGATTTATAATATGATATAATTCATTCGTAAAACTTACAACATCCTTAATCACTTCTTCCTTTCATATAACTTTGAATAGTCCTTTTTCGCTTTTCGTATTGTTAATGTGTTATCTCCTTCACATTGAAAATTATTCAGGACATTAACTTCACATCTAAACAAACAATGACATATTTTCTTGCCCTTTTATATATGTAAAATTATTAGATAAAAGTATACAAAAAATAATAATCTTCTCATATTTCATAAATCTTACGTTTTATTATTTTAAAATTCAATCTTAAGAAAACATAAATTTTCAATTTCAAACATCCCATAAAACGTTATTCAATTTTTTTCGGAGCTATATTTGATGTACTATGCATAAATTTTACATCATATCATGATTTTTTAATTAAAAATTTAAAATATTATATTTTAAAATTTATGAGTTAATGAAATGTTATATTAATATTTATTGATATTATATAAGATATATACAATGAAAATGTATCAAATAAATTTGTTTTTTATTACTATATTTTTTTATATTTATTTGTAAAATTGCACAAAGTATGTTAGTCTTACAAAGATTATTTTGTACAAGACAATATAAGAAAAACACGTCACTTTTACAAGTTTTGTCTTTTCCAATTTAATTCTCATTGTGCACGTGATTCAATCTAAAATTCTAAATGAACGAACAAAAAAAAATCTAAAATTCTAAGTTAGACGGAGTTTGCTCTTCTTTTTTTTGTTTTTTTATGAAAAAACGAAGTTTGCTCCTTTTTTTTTTTTTTGGCTGAGTGAGTTTGCTCTTTGCTGTACCTATTTTTCCTCTTTTAAGATCATCAATCAGAAGCAGAGGGAAAAAGAAATCAAGGGGGAAAATGCAGCGGTGGAGCAAAAGCAGAATTGAGCTACCAGAACCGGTGGTGATGGAAATCCTCTCAAAGCTTCCTGTTAAATCCCTGACGCGTTTCAGGTGCGTTTGTAAGCCCTGGTGTTCTTCTTTTCAAACCTCTCATTTCATTACGAAACATCACCATAACAACCTCAAAAACAACAACCTTAATCTCCTCCTCAAACGTTGTCATGGTTACCCCCATGATGACAACCATTATTTCTCTGCACTTTCAACTGAAAAAGGCCAAAACTTTTCAGTAAAAGAGAACATTCACTTACCCCTTTTGAGAATTCTTGGTATGCTCCTGTATTTGCTGGTCTTTGTAATGGATTGCTGTTTTTACATGCTACTGGTGAGGTTGCCCTTTGGAACCCATCAACCAGAGAGTTTAAAACCCTTCCTCAATCCTCAATCCAACGCTGTCCTACCTCTATTTTTGGTTTCCTTAGATTTGGGTTTGACTCTATAACTGAGGACTACAAAATTATAAGATTTGTTCTTACTGAAGAGGAAGGCTTGATACCTGATTGGAACTACCAAGTTGAGTTGTATTCACTTAAAAGTGATTCCTGGAAGGAAGTTTCTGCTCCTGAGGCACGTCCTTATGGTTCTCCTTTTTTTGATGATTACATTTATGGGTCTTATTATTGGCTGGCAACTGGGAATTCTGATAACCTTATTCTTTCATTTGACGTGGCTAATGAAAAGTTTTCAACTTTACCTTTGCCAAATTTTGGTGAATCTTCATATTTGCGACTTCTGGACTTTAATGGATCGCTTGGTGCTTTTGTTTGCCCAAGGCTTGGGGCTGAAAAGTCTATTGATTTATGGGTTATGAATGGATCATGGACTAGACAATTCAGTATTGAATCTGTTTCTCGAGTTCAAAGGCCATTGGGGTTTTGGAAAAATGGTGAATTGTTTCTTGAAGGCTCAAATGATGAACTAGTGTTGTTTGATCCCGCCACCCGAGAGCTTAAGAATCTTGGTATCCATGCTTATCCGAATACAATGCAGCTCATTGCTTATGTTGAGAGCTTGGTTCCAATCAATGGAAGATCAGAACATGAGGAAAATATAATACGTCAGCAGGCTGGAGACGCATGAAATAGATATTGAAAACGAAGAGGGATAGGGAAATAGTACAAAGGGGTAAGCTTTCACACGATTTTTTTCTCTTGGTATATCCTCATGCAGTATATGTTGACTATATTCTCTTGTGAGTTTCTCCAATAATTCTGTTATTGTTTGGATTTTATTTCAAAGATTTTGGCCTCGGCTGGGTGTACTTAGCCTGGTACACAAACAACCTGGTTTGCAAATTTGGAGAACTACAGCCTTACTTAAGATATTTTTTCTTTTTTTACTTTTACTGTTTGTCTTTGGTTGTTTTGGTGAATTTGCAAGCTTGCTGCTTAGAGAATTGCTTAGTTGTTTATCCTTATCTGTGGAATTTTGGTAGTTTAGTTAATCTTTATGACTTTCTTCTCATTTTTTCAAACAACCGATGAGGTTTTAATGTGTTGAAGAGTGCAACTATTGTTTACTCTGATTGCTAAATTGGGTATATCTGCCTTGTGTTATTTAGGGAAAAAAAAAGAGAGAAAGTGTAAGGCTTTTTGCTCAAATTAAATGAACATGCAGGTTTATGGGTTTGCCCCTCACGGTTTTAGGCTTTTTGCTTAGAGTTTGTATATGATGCACTGACCGTGTATAGTTTTTATACGTTGTTAATGCACCAGAAGTTGACACCTCATCTATTGGCAAATTAAAAAATATACCAAGCCTTTAAAAGTAAATATAAATAAATTTTTTTAATTTGCTCATAAAGACTTATTGATGAGATGTCAACCTTTGCTGCATTGATAGTGTATAGAAACTATACATTGTTAATGTATCATATATAAATCATTTTGCTTAAGTTAAATGAACATGCAGGTTTATGGGTTTGCCCCTCATGGACAAGTGAAGAAAATAATTTAAATAATTTTTCACAATTCTTTGCCTTAAAAGTCTCAAATGTTAAAAGATTGCAGTCTCTCACACCAGTTATACATATGAATTAGCATTAGCTCCAGAAATAAATCATTTTTTGTGGAAAAGAAACTGGTTTTCTTGTATTTATTGGATGCAATAGAGACAAAGCTGCATTAGGCCAAAAAATTAGCCTAAAATTGAAGCAGTGGAGATTTAAATCTGAATTAACATGGTAAAGAGAGGAATATTTACATGCCATTTAGTTACTTGTTTCAGCCTTGTAATATACTGTTGCAATGTATTTATGTGAGTAATGTTGATGGGCTTGGAGAAATTTCTATTATTGTTGATAATGAATTTGTTTTCATTACTGAATCAGAGGTTCGTACATTAAGAATGTTTTGATTGTTAAGAACCCCTTCCGGTTCAAGCTGCTTGTGTTCAGTGCTAGCATTTAGCCTAAAATGTTGTGAAAAATTGATATTGTCTACTTTATTATTTTTTACTCTAGAAATGAAGTCTTTATGGTTATTTGCGAACATTGGAACGTAAGCTTGTGTGCCGTCTGTAATCGCATATCTAAGTTTTCAATACTTGAATACCATCTGTAGGTCAATAGATTTAACAAGCACAGAGAAATGAAAACATATTGTAGTTTGGCACTGAAGTTCTTGCTTTTGTTCCTTGGTGTTTAATCAGTTTGGTTTTCCTTTGGAATAGTTGTGGCGCTATGTACCTAAGATGCTTGGTTCAGAGTGCCCCTGTTTTAATCTAAAATTTTGTTCCCTGGGCTCAGCGTTTCTTGTCATGTAGCACTTCATTTGTAGGGCTCTAAAATAGTATGACTTTTAGCGGAGAATTTAACTTTGTCCTTTTCAGGGTTCGCCCACCTCCTAGCCAAAGATAGTTTATAGAAGATTGGTGTATGGTTAAACTCTATATTTGGCTTTATATTTGAAGTTTCATTTATCCTTGGTAGTTTTATTGGTATCTTGAATTTATAATACGTTTTGTTTCGGAAACATCTTGGTGATTATTTCGGGGATTTATATATGATGCACTGACAGTGTATAGTTTCAATACACTGTCAACGCACTGGATGTTAACATCTCATCAATAAGCCTTTATGAGTAAATTAAAAAAAAATTATTTATATTTACTTTTAAGGGCTTAGCATATTTTTAATTTACTAATTAATGAGGTGTCAAAACTCTAATGCATTGACAGTGTATAGAAACTGCTTCACTATCAATCTTTATTTATGTAGGTCAAAGCTAAAAGTATGGGACACAGTAAATAGCCTTTGGTCCAGGAGAGCTGCATTTGCTGCGAGCGACTTATTCTTCTCCTTGTGTCTTTGATTGATCTATCATATGGTGACATTAGGGCTATGAACCCATGGCTAATATTATCCGTTGTATCTTAACTTTGTGGATACTACCATCTATACTTATTATGCTGGTTTGATTGTCTTTCTGTAAATGTAGTTGCTCCCTTCAGATGACAATAGTCTATGGTTGCTTTCTGCATAGAGAATGGAATTGTCCCTTCCAATCTCTTATCACCTTGTTATCGTATTTCTAATGAAACATTAAGCTGCAAGGTAAACCCCAACAATTTTACAATGTTCTTTACAACATTTGCTTAAATCCATTTGTAAGGTATTTACTAGTATAACCAAACCGTCAATTCATGATTTTTTTTATTTATGTAAAAATTTGAAAAAAAAAGAATAATTAATGAAAAATTGGCAAACCTAAGTGAAACTGAGGAACATGGGCTAAATTGAACAGTATATAGGAGCATAGGGCTTTTGCTTTTATGCTCTCACCATCATTGTCTAGCATAATCACAGGGTTTGACAAGTGGCAACTAATCCTCTCATTTAGCTTCTGTAGAAGAATACCCTCTGCTTGAGTCATTGGCATGAAGGTGGGTTTAACAAAAAAGATTGACAATTGTTTCTTTTCAGCAAGTTTTGGTTTTATGGACTGTTGATTTTTTCTATGTCGAAGTTGTGGAGCATTTGCAAGAAGTAAACAAGCCTTGGGGCCTTTGCTCTTCCGATGTCCAGAAGCCTTGCTTCTGCTGAAAAAACGATGTTTATAGTAAAAAATAACTTTTTTTCCCCTTTCCCTCAGTTGATTTAGTCTTTAAACTTGTGTATAAGTGGCTTAGTTATATGTAAGAATATTTTAGTTGTTGATGTCTTTTTAGGTTGATGGATTGGGGAGTGGTTCGAATTAAAGGATTCATTTGATTTGTTTAAAGAATAAAAAAATATTTATAAGATGTTAGAGTTGGAATTTTGATTTGAGTATTCATATAAAAAGTTACCATCACAAATAACATATAATATCATTTGAATTAGATTAAACTCAAGCAAACGAATTTCAAAATTTTAAGTTTTTTATTTTTACAATTAAATCAAAATTTATTGATATATTTTAATATGAAATTAAGTTTGATTAAGACAAATAATAATTTTCTTTTGCAGACTTTTTTTAAGTGATCTTTACGTTTTTCTAGAAAATCTTTTATTTTATATTTTGGAAAGTTAAAAAAAAAATAAAAAGGTGGGCAACGGACATTTCATTTTCCTTGTGTTCGTGGTGGGTTAAGATGTCTCGAAGGAACTGCTAAATTCTCCGCTTCGCCGCCAATTCGCTGGAGAGAAAAGCTAGGGTTTTAGGCTAAAACCCCAAACCCCATGGCTCGCTTGACCAAAGAGCAGCTCTTGAAGGACAAACAGACCCGTGATCCCAACTCCGTCACAACTCTCTCTCTCGACCACAAAGCTCTCTCCGATGTACGGAGCCTGCACCATTACTCTTTCTCCATCCCTTTCGTTTCCTCTCGTCTCAATTCTTTTCGTTTCCTTTTGCAGGTTTCTTGTTTGGCTGAATTCAAAAACTTGGAAAGACTCGACCTTGCGTTTAACAATCTTACTTCACTCCAGGTTTTTCTTTTTCTCATTTCCTGCCTGGTGTTTATCCGGTAATAAAATTAAATGTAATTTTAATTTCAATTTATAGGGATTGGAGTCTTGCATTAATTTGAAATGGTTATCAGTTGTTCAAAACAAATTGCAAACTTTGAAAGGAATTGAAGGACTCACCAAGCTCACTGTAAGTATCAGGACAAAACTTATCTGTGTTTCTTCTTAAATTCCTAATTAAAATGAATCACGTCCAAAAAAATCTGATTCTTTTGCTTGCTTTTAAATTAGGTGTTGAATGCAGGCAAAAATAAGCTTAGATCAATGGAAGAGGTTAGGTCCCTGGTGAATTTACGTGCTTTAATTTTTAATGGTAAGGTTTGTAACAAAAATGCATTACATTGCTAATTTATTTATTGTTGTTCAAAGCCTGTTCATTTTTTAAAATTTAATTAGGATAAAATTTCTAATATGCCCCTCTTTTGTTCACTGTGCAGACAACGAGATTGTTTCTATATGCAGACTTGATGAAATGAAAGACTTGAACACTCTTGGTATGAGTTCATGATCTTCATCTTGACATTCACTATTGTGCCGTTGGCATGCGCTTTAATTACAACCTTAGATAATTTTTTGAAAGTTAACTGTGCTTCTTGGTTCGAAATTGAAATGTCAGAATGAGGTTGATAAGGATACAGCTATGTTGTTCTAGAGTGGATTGTTAGGATGGGAACTACATTCTGGTTAATCCCTCTAAGCACACTCTTACACCCCATCATCCCACTCTTTCTCTCTTATTGGCACTAGTCAAAAACCAACACTTTTAAGATGACTATGCATACTGTTAAAAAAATTTTGATTTGGTCGGGTTTTACCATAGATTATATATGAAATTTAAGATGAATATGCATACTGTTAAAAGACATTTGATTTGGTTGGAGTTTAAAGCAGATTACATATGAAGTACTTTCTGATTTGCCTTCAAACTGGTGCATATAAATCTCTTAATTGTTGTTTAACTTGGATCATACTCTTTGTCCGGAATTTCCTGCAGTACTTTCTAGGAATCCTATCAGTGAAATTGGTGATTCTCTTGTCAAGCTGAAATCTATCACAAAGGTGAGGACGTTTTTCATAATTGATATATAAGTGGATGCAATTTCAATTGCTTAGTCCTAAAGCTTTTCGTTTACTCTTGGTACCAGCTTTCTGCATCTAACTGCCAAATTCAAGCTATTGACTCTTCGCTCAAGTGCTGCATTGAACTAAAAGAGCTTCGACTTGCTCACAATGATATCAAAGTATGTTCTTTTACACATCGACTATCCCAGCAAGCCTGTGCTATTTATTGCAGCCTCTTTTATATATCAGTTTGCTGCTTTCATTATTATTTCTTATTTCCTTACCTGATTCGTTACATTTTAATTTTGTTAAACAATTACTGATATCTCCTCTCCTACCCTCTGTATATGTGTGTGAATTGCCCAGAGTCTCCCTGCAGAGTTGTCTTATAATAAAAAACTTCAGAATTTGGACTTGGGAAATAACTTGATTGCTAGATGGTCAGAATTGAAGGTTTGCTAGCAGACTTGAATTTTGTCCAGGTTTTATGATTTTTTTTTCCTTGGAAATCCATTTTCTGCATTGTTCATTGACAACAAACTAAATAACAGGCACTGGATTCATTAGTCAATCTGAAGAATCTCAATCTACAAGGAAATCCTATAGCTGGAAAGGATAAATTGGCAAAGAAGGTAGGCATGTTTGCCGTTCTACACTTTTTGCATCTATGTTCTTTTTCTCTTGACATGATTGCTATAAATGAAACCGCTGCAGGTTAAGAGGTTACTGCCTACCTTGCATATATTCAATGCTAGACCAGTTGATAAAAGCGTCAAAAGTGAAATGGGTAAAGTTGTTGACATTGCTTCGCATAATTCTGCTTACAAAGAGGAAATTGATAATGAGGAGAGAAAGGACCAGAAAAGGAAGAAGAATCCCAAATTTCAAGGGTCGGTTCAAAAGCAGGATGCCAATCTTGATAATGCTACTGGTCTTGATGCTGATAAAGAGTTGAAGAGGAAAAGGAAGATAGGAAATGGCAAGCTGTCCACAGAAGTTCCAGTTGATGAGGAGAATGTCATTGATGAGAAGGAAGAAAAGAAGAAAAAATCAAATGGGGAAGAGGAAAATTTGAGTCATCTTGGCGTGGAAGAAAAATTTACACAGAAACGTAGGAAAACAAAAAATAAGCTCCTGAACAGAGAAGTTTCAATGCACGAGGATGTTATCATGGTTGAAGAGAAGCCAAAGAAGAAAAAATTAGACAAACGGGCTGAAGTTGACATTATTGATGATGGAGCTACCTCTTTCACAGAGCTGTTCACTCATGTTGCAGCTCCAAAAGATGATGGTAAAAAGAAGATGGTTGATAGAGCAGGTCATGATACGGAATTGGCAGGTAGCTTAGTTACCTACCCTCTGAAAAAGAAGAAAAGTAAACGTGCTGTGCTTCCTGAACTTCAGCTGTCCCCTGCAGTAGAAGTTGGAATGGGTGGTGCATCAACCTGGGATGACGACTGAATCAGATTTCCACTAAAATTCTCAGTTTAGCTAGAATGGTATAATTAGTTACCATTCTTACTTTCATATGCATCTCCTGTTTTCTTGAGGTTTTTCTCCTCATTTTTATGATGGCTGAGGTGAATTTTGGTTTCTTCCATTATCTTGCCAGTTTGTGTGCCAGAAAAAAATGAGATCATTTGACGAGTGGTTAATCAGGTGTACTAGTATATCACTAGATAGATTGTAACTTTAAAACTTGCACTCACATTGTGTAGCGTTTGTTTCTGCTTTCCTTGAAGGATGCCAGAAAGATGAATTCACCCGTAAAATTAAAATTATTTGGCATAAATTACCGTCAGTGTTAAGTGTTTCCAGTAGTAATTTTGCTGGTTCATATGGAACTATTTTTACCAGTAGCTAATGATAATCATGAGCAGGAGCATGGTTGGGGGAGTGGGAAACTTGATAATTGTTTTAGTTTATTTTTATTTTTATTTTGCCATCTTCTTCAATTCCGGGGCATTGGTGCATGCACTTCATCTTGTTTGGTTGGAATGGAATCAGTTTAGGAAGTAAAGTTTAATATAATCTTGGACTGCCAACTGTTCCTTGTTTCATATTAGAATTATAGGAAGCATGGAAATCTGTACTCATGCTAAATTTTTTATATTTGATGATGAGGAATTCGATTTTTATTTTTTGAGATAAGATGATTAAGCTCAATCATTAAATCAAATGTTGGAATGTAATAATTAAAGTAATTTCACATTTAACTTTTTAATTAATAAAGGCTAAGTCTATACTAGTTATATAATTACAAACCTGGTAGTCAAATGTTTCTTTGTTTTCCCTTCTAAATTGCATTAGCGCCTGTAATCTTTTACTGATTGCTTTGAAGTTGAAGAGAATCAACTCCACATTCATCGAATATGGTCTACAATAGGCTGAATTAAGCTAAAAGGTATGAATTAGCTTAGACCTTTTTTGTTTTCATTTTTACCTTTTTGTATTTTATGGAGACTTGATTATTAACAAAGTTCAAGAATGACGACTTAAGAAAAATGGAGAATTACATTTGGTCCAAAAATACAGGCTCATTCAATCATAGAGTGTCACTCATTAATAGATAAAGTTTAAAAATATATAAATCCTTATAAATAAATTAAAATAACTTTATTAATATTTATGTTTAAAGAATGTATATTTTTAATCTTTGTTCATTTGTGCGATGGTAGTAGTACTCTGTGGTGTATAATTGCCATACAGCATCAGTGCATAGAATATAAACTCTATTTATTATGGACATTCAATCTAAAATCAATGGATAATAATTGAAGAGGTTCAACATGAATATAAAATTACAATTAACTTAACATTTTTAAATGTGAATAACACCTTTTTAAAAGGCATCATCATGTATAATCGGTGATATGAAAATTTATCACATGACAATTTTCAAAGAGAAACTTACAAGAATAACATAACAAAACTTGAGCCATAATACGCTATTAGACATTTAATTTGAAATTAATTGACAATAAGTGAAAGATTTAACTTGAATATAATATCATAAAAAAATCAATATTTTATCATGAGATAACATCATTTTAACAATTCCTATTTCTATTTCCATTTTCAAACTTTTAAGAAATAGGCTAACTATTTTTCCCCAACCACCAAAGACTTTATCTATGGGCAGGAAAAATGTCAATTATAAAACCGGTGTTGTTGAGTATCTTTTTCAAGATGATAATGCACGTGCGTGCGCGACTTTTTTCACCAATGTAAACACGGCTGGTCAAAGGAGATACCGCACGCAAAATCTTCTCGTACCAAGTTGGTTAAGAAGACGATTAATGAGAAAAGACAATAGGATGGAAACAGCAACATGTCCTCTTCAGTTGCCTTAATTGTATTTCTGTTGCCTGTCAAGATAAGTTCTTGATAGTTATCTTTGAAATGAAAAAATAAAATAAGATCTTGAGTATTAAATTTAATGATTATTATTTTTTTTATAAATCACGAAGTATCTTCATATTATATTGGATATAAAATTAATTTTCGTTCGCGTTTTGTGATCGATGCTGATCCAATAAAATTTAATCTGATGAGAATTTGAATATAAACTTCTCGTTATAGATCGTCTTCATTTAAAAACTCAACAAAATCTTGTATTATTGAGCCAACTTTTTATAAAATCAAATGATCATACTTCCATAAAGTCAAGTGATCATACTTTTATAAAACTTGAAGGTTCTATAAATTGAATTACAAATCTCAGCACTTTCATTCTCTTTTTCTTTTCTTTTTTTTTGAAACTATTTACCTTTATTATAAAAAAAAAAATCAAGTAACCCTTTCATAATTGGTTGTTAAATAACAACCTAAAAATTAAAGGTTTAGCTGAGGAAAAAAGGGTTATTCTAGATTGAAAGAGATTGTTTAATAAAAAATTAATTAATCTTAAGGTTTACATATGATGCACTGACAGTGTATAGTTTTTATACACAGTCAATATATCAGATGTTAACACCTCATCAATATACAAACTAAAAAGATCCCAAGCCCTTAAAAATAAATACAAATAATTTTTTTCAATTTACTCATAAAAGTTTATTGATGATGTGTCAATCTTTTATGCATAATCTTATATATCTTCCACAAATTTGAATTCTTTTACAAGTTGGCTTGTGTCCGTTAACCCAATATGCATGCGTGATTGACTAATTAAGATCAGGCGTCAAAGTCATAAATTTAGCATTAAGGACCCGCAAACATCAGAAAACCTAAAAATTTGGAGCATATGCTCAATTTTAAATAGAGTTTTTGACTAGCAATTTAGCAAAGCAGTAGATCAAAAACTCTGATTCGTAGCCAATAGTGGCTGAAGGTGAGTTGTAGTATTTTATAAAACTTGAATTTAAATCCAAACAATCTCATCTCTATCCCCAATTATTTAGGATTTCTCTAGTAACAAAAAAAAATTCTCATTTGTATCTAATTAAAAAACTCACTTTCATACTTTAGTTGTTATTCTAACTTCATAGGTTAATTAATATCTTATTAGATTTATATATGATGCACTGATAATATATAATCTTCATACACCATTAATGTATCGGAAGTTGACACTTTATTAATAAACCCCTATAAACAAATTGAAAAAAAATATTTATATTTATTTTTAAGGGCTTGATAATTTTTTGGTTTATTTATTAATTAGGGATCAACCTCTGAAATATTAATAGTATATAAAAATTATATATTGTCTATATATCATATGCGATCTCTATCTTATTAAATATGATAAAATATATATCTTATTCGTTAAGTATTGCTTGTAGCTCAAGCACTAATTAAGATGTATAGCTTTATGGCACGTTAAAACATGGCCCCACCCTTTGTAATCAGAAATTTTATTAAAAACAAATAAAACCCCATTTTTACTTTTTAATAATAATATAAAAAGGAATCCACTTTTATTCATATATATGTAATGTAATATGTGTTTGTTGTCATGAAGAGAAATTCACTAAAGCAAGTAAAGAGAAATCATGAGTAAAACACTAACAAGAGTAAAATATTTTGCCAATAAAGTATGAGAAATTATTTGATACACGCAAGTGAAATTTATAAGATATTACATATCTTTTAAGATACACTAAAGTATAAAAATTAATTAAAAATAAGACATATGGCAATTGTTTCATTTTAATTGTGAAGTTAAGATTTTTTATGGTTGATGTATCAAACAAAACTTCACAGAGTATTTGTTAACTTTACCCAAAAAAAAAAACTGATTGAACCCTCTTGGTCATTTTGCTCGCTTTCACATCTAATAACTGTGATTTTTTTTTTTGGACAAGGTAGAACACTTGCACTGAAAAAGAAGAATTAGGTCAAAGAAAATTGGTAGAAAATTTGACAAATGTTGTACCCTTGCCAGTTATTAATAATAATGATAGTAGGCTAAACAGTATAGTTATACTAATATACGTAATTATTAGTAACAATAACTTTTTTTGGGCCATTAATCATATCTTTCTTTGGTGCATATATAAATTACTCAAAAAAGTTATTCATTAGATATATACTTCAAATTGATATTTAAGAAAAAAACTAATTAATTTATTATTTATTGTTGAATTCGATGATAAAAATATATTCAATGTATGCAATTTTTTAACATTAATCATAATTAATTTAAATTAAATCAATGTTTATAAACATACGTTAATTATGTTCTAATTAAAAAAAAATCTATAATGTTGGAATTTATTATTTTTGAGTGCGTAGATATGAATGCGTCCAATTTGAAACCTCATGAAGCATGTGAAACACGAGTGAAGTTAATTGGCTGTCATTTGCCAAGCAAGAATGCACAAAGTAAACTTAAAGTCTATGTCTATCCGATATTCAAAAGATATATACAGTATTAAAAAAAATACAATCTTTTTGTTGCCAAAACAGAAAAAATATCAGCAACGAAATGTGTGGCTAAAGATTGAGTGACACCTACCGCTCAGTGGTGAAGGCGACATCCACTGCTTGTTGCTTTGTAAACGAGGTCAAGTGCAATGCCACTCAAAGAACACCAAGTTGATAGACTTGGGGTGCCACCAGAAAAATATAGAAAAGGATGTTGGAAATTATTTAGTGGGCCTACATATATCAATAAATTACACATTACAAGTTATCTATTTAGTCCACTTAGAAGTGATCAAATAAAGTTTAAGTTATTGGACTTTAAGACATCTCAATTAGTATGGGCTTTGCAATGTGTAGAGATCAAATATTTTATTTTATTTTCATGATGAGCCAAAATAAAATAAAATATACTTCAAGTATAAATAGGTTATGGTCCCCAGTCTAAACATAACTTAATTCTCACAACATATCTCATCGTTGAGTGAGATACAGATTCTCTCAAAAGGTTTAGACGTGGAAGACACTAACCTCAAGAAATCAATTCCAATGGATTCAGGTACGCTTTCATATTAATCTTTTCTTGATGATTGAACATGAAATCCTGGGTGTATTTATTTGTATTAATTTTCCTACAAGTGGTATCAAGAGTCGATCATGTTTGATCATTGAGAATTAAAAATTATTGTGTAAAATATTAGGGCTTTTATTCCTAATAGAATAAGTATTAAAATCATGTGAACAATATTCTGGAATTTTGTTTCATGATTAAAGTAATTTTATCTTTAAATTTTTTAAATCCCGAATTAAATATTCAACCAAAATAATTATATTTTGTATGTTTGGATTCATATTGATGAAGGATAAATGTTTTTTGTAACTTATATAGTTGAATCTAAGTTACAAATTTAAGAGATTTTTTTTTTGGTTGAATGAAATTAAGAAAACATAATTAGGTTACAAAGATAAACTTGTACAACAATTAGGGTATTTATGATTAGTCTTTTGAAAGTGTTAAACTTTGTTTTAGGCTAATTGTTGGAACCCTGAGCTTTAGGCAAAAGCCTAAGGTATTGGAATATATTTGGTGTGTCATGTTTTATCCAATTGTTGGAATCCTGAAATTTGGGGTATTAAAACTTTATTTGAATATTGTATTAAACCCCATATCTTTATTTTTAGTTTTTTATTGGGCTTATATCTACTGGGATTGAATACCCTGAAATTCTTATTATTTTATTATTTTAATATTTGGGTATATTCTTGGGGATCTTAGAATATTCTTATTTTTGGGATTATAGCCTTAGTATTGTTGCTAAATTTGTGTACTCTTAGTATATACACTAGTGCATATTTGGTGCAAAATAAAGATTCAAAATAAATTAAATTAATATAAAATGCCACCAAAGTGACCTCTTTTATGTTAATTTATTTATTTTGAAAATTAAAGTTGTCATTTAAGAATTTAAATGACCGTGTTTTAATCCCTGCGGAAAATAATCGGCCCAAAGGAAATTTATTTTTTGGTCGGATTGCAAACACAATAAGGTAGTAAATCTGTGATAAAATTATTTTTTACCATGCGTGCAATATGTCGGCCCAAAGGAAGGCATGTTGTTGGCAAGGATTTGATTATCAATATTTACTAATAAAGTTTAAGAGTACCGCTTACAAATTAAAAATTCTGTCCAAAGACTGAATTTTAATGTTATGCTTGGTATCTTATATGGCCCAAATTATTGTTTGTTAATTGTGAGCTTATTATTGTTGTTTTCTAGTTACAGTAAATGTTTCTTCTATATCTGCCAATCTGAATAATATCCCGGTGCTTAACGGCACTAACTTCCAGAAATGGAAGGAGCATGTTACTATTGTGCTTGGGTGTATGGATCTAGACTATGCGATGAGGTCTGATAAACCTCCCGCCCCTGCTGATAATAGTACAGCTACGGAAAGGGCACTTTATGAAAAATGGGAGCGTTCAAACCGCATAGTCTGATGATCATGAAGTACTCAATTCCGGATACCATCAGAGGCGCAATGCCTAAGGAGGAAAATGCTAAGAGTTTCCTACAACGAATTGCAGACAAGTTCACTGCAAATGAAAAAATCGAAACAAGCACCATCCTGTCTAAGCTTGTTTCAATGCGGTATAGCGGTAAAGGAAACATAAGGGAATATATTATGGAAATGTTTAATCTTGTTACAAGACTAAAGGCACTAAAGTTAGAGTTGTCTGAGGACATTCTCGTGCACTTGGTCTTAATATCTCTTCCTGCATAATTCAGTCCTTTTAAAATAAGTTATAACACTCAAAAGGAGAAATGGACTCTTAATGAGCTCATTGCTCAGTGTGTGCAAAAGGAAGAGAGGTTGAAACAAGAGAAGATAGAAAGTGCTCACTTAGCATCTTCTTCCAATGACATTGCTGCCAACAAAAGGAGAAAAAGGAGCACAGGAAAAGGCACTGCAAATACTGAAACTTCACAACCTAAGGGGCAACAGAAACAAGATAAGGTGATTGTTGACACCCAATTTTGTCACATTTTCATTTATTATTATTATTGTTATTATTATATTTATTTTTATTTTTATATATATATTTTGTATTCATTTTTATTTTTTATTTTTTGTTATTTATATTATTATTACTTTTATTTTTCTGTCCAATCCAGTCTGCCACCACCATCCCATCCCCGCCGGCCACTCTCTTCTGTCACCTTTTTCTGCCACCCATCCATCAACCAGCTACCTACCCTGCCAACTGACCACCCTCTTCACCACTGAAAGACTCCAACCCTCACCATTTTAACGGAGCATCATCTTCACCATAGGGGCTCCCCGAAAACCCCTCAAACACACGCACACACACACCGCCATCATCACCTTCACCACCACCCGAGGACCGAACCACCATCACAGCTCCATCCTCACCAAGCCACCATCACAGCAAACATCATCTTCACTACCTAAAACCCCGAACAGAAATCCCAACATCATCCTGACCATCGAGCCGTACCCGAGACCAAACCACCATCACAGATCCCCCGAAAACACTACTACCCCTAAAACCGATCCCGAAAATCCCGAACCCTAGATCCAAAACCGCCTCTCGGACACCTGCAAAACACAGAACCAGCAACAACGAGCCACAACCAAACAAAAAAAAAGAACAAAAAAAGGGAAGATCTTTTCGAGGGTTTCAGATATGAGGATTTAGGGTTGTTTTTTGGAGAAACGGAGGTTAGATTTGGTTAGAGGAGGACAAGGGGAACTTTTTACGGTTTCGGAATACTCGCCGGAAGGCGGAGTACGGCGGTTGGCGGGGGCCGGAAATCGCCCTTGCCCAAAGCTTTGGGAAGCTCTGAAATTTTTTTTGGTAAAAAAGGGTGAAAATGAATTAGAAAAAAAAAGGATAGCTTTTATAAAAAAATTTTGGCGACCCGCGTACGCGACCTGGATCCGACCCGGGATCCGCGCACCCGACCCGAAGAAGCAGGATCCGCACGTTGCTCCGCGTGTCGACCCGACCCGGTCGCGCCCGACCAGCGCACCGATCCGCCAGATCCGACCCGACCCAAGTCTGCTAACCCGGTCCTAGTTGGGCCCAGCATCCAGCTGGCTCCTTTTGGCTTTTGGGCCCTCATTTGGCAGCCCACAACTCACCCAAGTCCATTAGTTTGGGGCCTCCAAATTGGGTATGAGTTTTCTAACCTTTTGTTTGTTTTTTTAATTATTATTATTATTATTATTATTATTATTATTATATTTTTATTATAATTATAATTATTATTATTATTATTATTATTATTATTATTATTATATTATTATTATTATTATTATCATTATGTTTAGTTGTTATTATTATTATTATTAACTATATGTTTAATTGTTAGTATCATTAAAATATGTGGATTATAATATATGTTGAATAATAAATTTGGAAAGACATGGTTAGTAGATATGTTACATAAATATTTTTAAACAAATATAAATAAATGAAATATGAAAAATACACAATTTCTATTTATTATATTATTAAACAATGTTAATCAAAACGTAATTAAATATTTATCCGATGATAGGATGCTATGGAAGTCACAAGTAGTGATTCCTAGCTGATCCCTAGGTGAGAAAAGTCGTACTAATTATTGCCAAAAGTATTGAAATATTTAGTATGTTTTTTCAATAATCTAATTTTTTGTTAAAAATAAAAATAAATAAGTTTTTTTAAAAAAGGGGAAAAATAGAAAAAGGAAATTAACAATAAAGTTTAAATTTCAAAATTAATAAAATCCGATGATGGGATGTTACGGAAGTCACAAGTAGTGATTCCTAACTGATCCCTAGGTGAGAAGAGTCGTACTAGATGTTGCCAAAAGTATTAGAATATTTAGTATGATTTTTCAATAATTTAGTTTTTATTAAAAATAAAATATAAATGGGTTTTTAAAAGAAAATAGAAAAAGAAAATTAATCTAAATAAAATTAATAATAAATGCCCGATGATGGGATGTTACGGAAGTCACAAGTAGTGATTCCTAGCTGATTCCTAGGTGAGAAGAGTCTACTAAATATTGTTAAAAGTATTGAAATATTTAGTATGATTTTTCAATAATTTAATTTTTTATTAAACATAAAAATAAATAATTTTTCAAAAGAAAATAGAAAAAGGAAAATTAATAATAAAATTTAAATTTAACTAATGTGATTTCCCGATGATGGGATACTACGGAAGTTACAAGCGTGATTCCTAGCTGATCCCTAGGCGAGAAGAGTCATACTAAATGTTGCAAAAAGTATTGGAATATTTAGTATGATTTTTCAATAATTTGAATTTTTAATAAAAATAAAAATGAATAAGTTTTTTTTTAAAAAAAAACAAAGATATATAAATAAATAAACAAATAAATAATGAAATTTAAAAATAAAAATTCATTTGCATCGTTTTTATTTGTTTGCATCATGTGCATTCATAATAATTTTCGAAGCAAGTGTGAATTTTCCGATGATGAGATTCTATAGAAGTCACAAGTAGTGATTCTTAAGAAATCTCTAGGTGAGGAAAATTATTTCAAATGCTGCCAAAAGTATTGGAGTATTTGATTTAATTATTCAATACAAAAGGGTTCACACTCACTTTCGATAAACAAAATCTATTTTTTAAAAAAAATAAAAAATAATTTTGATAAATAATAAAATGCTCCAAAAATGGAATAAAAAGGAATTAATTTTAAATATTAAATTAAAACCATTTTATTGAAACCAAAGGATAACACATGATTATTATGGTACCTTTTTTTAACGGGCGTTGTGGGGGTGCTAATCCTTCCCCACGCGTAACCGTACTCTCGAACCCGATTTTTGTTTTCGCAGACCAAAAATTTGTCTTTTTAATAAAACTTAATTAATTTTGATATTTTGTTAAAAAGATAAATATTTTTAGGTGGCCAATCACACCTAGTCAAAAAAGATTGGTGGCGACTCCTTGTTTTTTAAATGTTTTGTTTCAAAACGTCCAGTGCGAAGCCGTTACGACAGCTTGGCGACTCCACTGGGGATGCTTTTTGAGGGTCAAGCCATTTATTAATCATGTGTTATCCTAAGTTTTAATTTAAAGGTCTTAACTAATATTTAAATTTAATTTCTTTAATTTTAAAATAATTAGTTGCATTTGTGTTTTAATTATGTTGATTATTTTATAGCATTCTTTATTTGTATATATTATTCTTAATAAATTGTGGGGCATTTAGGATAGGGGTTATGGCTTGATGAATGTTTGATGTGTTCCCTCATGCACACACTTGCACTTGCATTTGCATTACATGAGCTTTATACCCAGGCTTCGTCCTTCTTAGGAGGGAGTAGAGTACCTTTGCTCTCGTGAGGTAATCACCTCCGCAATGGCAAATGAAATACTCACACTCAAATTAAATCTTACTAGTCTAGTGTGGACGACAGTGAGGTATAATTTGGGAACCTTTAGATTTGAAAACCCAGCTCAACATATAGAAAAACCTAAGAGGCCAGCCTTAGGTAGAGCCATGTCCAATTTTTGTAGAAATTATCCCGATATTAGGATACAAGAGGGAACATTATTTGACCTCATTTCTCGTATCAATAATAAACATACTATGGATTTTGGTTTGAATTGTCCATAATTAAAGTCTTAGAAATTTTTCTTGCTTTTCAAAAAGGAGTTTTTTTTAAAAAATAATAATAATAATAATAAAATTGTGGAAAGAGGTTTTGTAAAATAAAAAGAAAGAAATCTAAGTTTTAATGAAAAAAAGAAAGTATGAGAAAAATAATAAAACAAACTTTTCTTTCAAAATAATGGGAATAATTTTTCTTAAAAAAAAAAAGAGAGAAGAGGGATTTCTTTCAAAATATGGACATAAAAATGGGAATAAATGGAAAAATAAGAAGAGAGCTGACGTTTTTTCTAAATAAAGGTAAAATAGAGTTAACAAAATCTTTCATTGATTTTTCCTTTTTCCTTTTCTGAATAATTTAAAGAATAAGTTGACAAGACAAAAAAATATATTTATTATTTTTGGGTTGTATAGGAAATTTAATGAAAATATAAAAACATTTGAGTTTTTCTTGAATAAAAAGATGTCAACAAAAAATTGTCCTTGAATTTGTGTGGAAAAGAATTCAAAAAAAATAGTTTGATTTGGAATAAAAACGAAATAAAGTTAATTTTTGAAAAAAGAATCGATAGGGGATGTGAATTTTAGGAAAAATAAAAAAAATAAAAAGAAAATTTTAGTGATAAAAGAAAAAATTTGATTTGGAATAAAAATGAAATAAAATCAATTTTTGAAAAGAGAATCGAATAGGGAATGTGAATTTTTTTTAGGAAAAAATAGAAAATAAAAAATGTTTGTTTGGTGATTAAATAAAATGATTCCTAGAAAAAATGAAGAAGAATATTTGAGGTTTAGTTAGGAATTCCATCTTTCTTGCATGTTGGATTAAGGAATAACAAGATTAGTGTCTAGGTATTGTGAATACAAATATTCGTTTTTCTCAAGCATGTTAGGGACATATATCATTTTAATTCATTTCATCATCATTGTGTATATATATGTTGATAGTCATGTCATTTGCATTTTAGAATCATGAAAGTTAGGTGAAATAAAACAAAATTTGATCTTCATTACCACTGCATTGTGTATAAATTACATTTTGTATAAACATGTCCTTCATCATGCCTTGTTATTGTGTCATATCCTAAACATTTTACATAGCATTTCATGGGTAAAAAAAAATGTTCTTTCCTACTAAGAATTGAAAACACAAAAAAAAAAAAAAAGAAAGAGTTTTTGGTATAGTTTAAGATTATTCTTCAATTTCCTTAACTTGTGTCAAACTTGACCTCTTAAGTTAATAAGTGAATATGATAAGTAAGGGGCAAATTTCAGTTTGAACTTTGGTATACATTTTGCATTGTTGCATCACATTTCGTAGATAAGTCTTTGAGAAACTAAACTAAGTCTTTTACAATTTTGAATTTGTTTATTCTTTCAATTTTATTTTTATCAAATTTGTGTACATATGCTATTGATTGATTATTTTCATTGAAATTATTCCTCCCTAAGATTTGGTTAAAGTGAAGACCTAAACATCTAACATGTAAAATCAAGAAACTTAGAGAAAAGTAAAAAAAAAAAAAGAGAAAAAAAAGAAGAATTGTTCCATTTCATAGATTTCTATCATACATGTCATTTGCATACATATACAAATAACATGATTTTCATAAAATTCACATCATACACTTGTTATACTTCAGTAAATATGTCAATACTTTTCATTTTTCGAGAAAAAAGAAGAAAAAATTTGTTTGTTCCAAAATTTTTTTTAAGAAATAAGATAAGGTTTTTCTAATTAGAAAATTGTGGTAATAAAGTTCAAGGCCTCTCGACCATCAAAGATTACAAAGCAATTCAGGACTCTCACAAGTATAGACCATGGAAGAAGGACAGGCTAGCCGAATGGAGAAAATAGAAAAGGCGCAAGAAGAGATGAAGGGGCAATTGGCTGCAATGATGGAGATGATGACCAAAATGAGTAAAGGAAATGAACCAGCACAGGGAGTAACTACTCAAGTCCATACTTCACAGCATATGCCATTTTCGAGGCACGACATTCCAAACCCCAGGAGGAACCCATCAGACCCAATCTATGTCCATGATTCGGATAATTCTAGAGAACATGAGAAATTGAAGATGGGTGTATCAACAATGAAAGAGAATTTAGAGCCTCAAACAAAGTTAGATCTCCTTGAAGAAAAGTTACGAGCTATCGAAGGGATGGATTCATATGGTTCTCTGGAGGCGAGCGAGCTCTGTTTGGTACCGGGTATAGCTATCCCACCAAAGTTCAAAGTTCCAGAATTCGAAAAGTATAATGGGACCAAATGCCCGGCAACTCATATCAAGATGTATTGCCAGAAAATGGTTGCCTATGCTCAAAATGATGAATTATTGGTTCATATTTTTCAAGACAGTCTTACCGGATCAGCTGCCAGGTGGTACACCCAACTAGATCGAGCCCATATCTATTCATGGAAAGAATTGGCTCGGGCATTTATCGCTCAATACAAGCACATTGAGGATTTGGCACCAGACCGCCTGTCCTTACAAGGCATGAAGAAGAAGCATGAGGAGAGCTTTAAAGAATATGCTCGAAGGTGGAGGGATGTAGCTGCCCAAGTTCAACCCCCCCTCACAGAGAAGGAAACCGCCATCCTGTTTGTCAATACACTCCCTGCACCATTTTATGAAATGATGGTCGGTAATGCCACCAAGAATTTTGCAGATATGGTAATGTTGAAATAATAGAGAATGCAATCAAGAGTGGCAAGCTTGTAGGAGATGATGCCATGAATGTAAGAAAAGGTGATACATCGGGGAATGGAGGAGATGTTCATGCTATGAATTATGAGGGGCAATATGTGGAAGACTTTGCTCCATATCATCCTTATCCCATGTACCAAACCTACTACCCCATCACAAATAATACCTCTCCAGGCTTGAATACCCATCAGCCAATCCCGCAGTCTAGTTGGCAAATGGGTTTCCAAATACCCATGCCTACCCAAAATAACCAAAGAGGATCTCAAAACAAACGAAGAAGGACAGACATTGATCCAGTCCCTTGGTCCTACACTGAAACATTCCAATACCTTGTTGAGAATCAGCTTGTTACCCCAATCCCACTAAAGCCTTTAGAGCCTTCATATCCAGAATGGTACGACCCTAATGCTCGATGTGACTATCGTAATGGGAACTTGGGTCACTCAATAGAAAATTGCCCTCCTTTTAAGCGTAAGGTGTAAAGTTTGATCAGAAAAGGCTTATTGAATCTCGAGATAAAGGCATGAGTGTCAACCTATCATCCAACCATGCCAGGGGATAACTACAAAAAGGATCTTTTTGGTGGGTCACTCATGATGATGTGAAATTGTTTTTTGGTTGAAGTTGTGGCCCAACCTTAATGGCTTTTCATGTATAGACTTTCATTTATCTTTTATCATCTTAATGAAGTAGCTTATGCATGTTCATCACGTTTTTCTCTCTTCCTCAATTCAAATTTGGCTTTGTCTTCTTTATATACCTCACCACGTTTCCTCCATTTTTTTAAAATCTTTAAACGATAAATATGATATCGATGTTGATAATAATTTGGGATTGAAACTCTACCAAAGCTTTATTCGTGTTGATAATCTTGTCCAAAATCTTAGCATGAATATTGCAGTGAAAATATGATTTGTACATAGAGAAGGTGGGAGTTGACATGCAATTTTGTAACAGATGGTTCCACAAGTTAGTGTTTGCTCAGTAAATGATTCTTTGATAAAAGTTTTCACATTTGAAAGGAAGAATGGCCATCTTTCACCTACATTTCACTGTAAGAAAATTGTCCATTGCTAACCCCTTTGAGCCTAGTATGTTTGTTTTATTTTTTAAGAAACCCACCAAGGATCACCCTCCACATCGAGGGGCAAAATCTAAAATAAAAAAAAAAAGAGGGGAAGAGAGAAGGAAGAAAAAGAAAGAAGTTTGTTCACTTGAAATCTATGAAAGAATTTAAGGGGCAAATAAAAGAAAACCCCTTTACATTTTAAAGTTATTTGTGAAAAAGGGAGAAAAATAAGAAATGGAATTAGAATGAAAAAGAATGGATGAAGAATGGGGCAAAATGCCTAAATGAGTCATGTATTAAAAAATGATCCTTTGGTTTATAACCCTTTAAAACACAAATTTTGGGCCTGTTATGTCCTTTCTTTCATAACCCCTCACCTTAGCCTACATTACGTACCTTAAAAGTCCATTTTGATCAAATGTGAATATTTGAGTCAAAGGACCATACACTGGGCCAAGAAATGCATGAAGATTGTGATTTGTGATAATGGACCATAATGAGGATCTTGAGGATGAATAAAAAAAATGATGAATGAGGAAAAAAAAAATGAAAAATGAAGAAAAATAAAAAAAGAAGAAAAAGGAAAAATGATGAAAAAAAAAGAGAGAAGAGAGAAAAAGAAAAATAATGACTCAAATTGAAAACCCGAAAAGGGCGGTTCGAGTCAAATAAAGATGAATGATCAAGTTGGCAAGTAGAGAAGAGATCTTTGCCTAGGATTGTCATGATGGAAATATTTTGTCAAGTAAGGGTTAATCTCCATACAATTAATTCAAAAAGATTAAGGACATCAAGGGAATAGATTTGTTAGAGAAAGAATCCCAAATTTTCTATCAAGATTGATTGAATATTTGTTGTTTGAAAGTTGTTGCCTTTTCTTTCCTTCAAGTTGCCTTGCTCTTTGACAAAACTATTTCTATCCCTTTCATCATAAACACCCATCCTTTGATTTTTATCCCATTTCATACCAATAAAAAATCAAGAAAATGTGATGACATTGCATTTGTTATGAAACTGAAGTGATGAAAAATAAATGAATAGTACTATTCATGAAAATTCATGCATTACCAATTTTTGGGAGGATATGGGGCAAATGAGAATTGAGACGATAATGAAGTATATCAATGCTTGAAGTCTCCAATTGGAATATACCAGAGTTGATTAGGTAGTGAAGAATGAAGAAAAACCAGTTGAGATTGTGGAACCAGTGTTAAGAAGGAAAGGTAAGATGATGGAAGGGATGGTCTTGTGAACCTTGTTACCATCATCTTTGCATGATTTTTTTTTAACAACCTTTGCATTGCATTCATCACATGCACCTAGGAAAGAAATGAAAAATTTTTAACCTTGGGTAAGAAAATTTTCAATTTTAAGTTGAGTGGAATTTTGGGAAACATGATTTTCAAGAATTTTAAAGCAAAATTTTGGATTTTAAGATGATGAACTTTGAATTCTATAAGAAATTAAGATAAAATAAAATTTTTTAGAAAAAGAGAAAATGTTGAAATATGAGAAATTTACTAGATTTTCGGATGTGAATTCCCGAAACCAACAATCGGACGAGAAATTCCCGATATAAATTATCCAGATGAGAATTCCTGGACTTTTGGGTGTGAATCCCTAAGTCAAATTTTTTCGGACGAGAAATTCCCGATATAAATTATCCAGGTGAGAATTCCTGGACTTTTGGGTGTGAATCACCAAGTCAAATTTTCAGACGTGAAATTCCCGAAACCACCATTCGGATATGAATGCCCAAACAAAATTTTTAGAAGTGAAATCCTAGATTTTCGGATGTGAATTCTCGAAACAAACAATCGGACGAGAAATTCCCGATATAAATTATCCAGATGAGAATTCCTGGACATTTGGGTGTGAATCCCTAAGTCAAATTTTCGGATGTGAATCCCCGAAACAGAACTTTCGGATGTGAATTCCCGAAATGAAATTTTAGACTTTCGGATGCGAATTCCCGAAATGATATTTTAGATTTTCGGATGTGAATTCCCGAAATAGAAATTTTCTAAATGAGAACCCTTAAATTTTTGGAAGTGAATTCCCGATTTAAGTCTAAGTTCAAAAAAAAAGGAAAAAAGAAAAGAAAAAAGAAAAAAGAAAGAAGAAAAAAGAAAAAAAGAAAGAAAAATGAAAAATGAAAAAAAAAGAAGAAAAAAGAAATAGAATTCCTGAAAGTTTAAATTTGAATTGAAGCTCTTCAAACAAAGTTCTAGATAGGATTAAACACATCAATGATAGAACGAGATAAATGGGATGTTCGGACGAGAAATTCCCGATATAAATTATCCAGATGAGAATTCCTAGATGTTCGGATGTGAATTCCTGAACAAATTTTTCAGATGTGAATACCTGAATTTTCAGATGTGAATTCCCGAAACAAACATTCGGATGTGAATTCCCGAACAAATTTTTCAGATGTGAATACCTGAATTTTCGGATGTGAATTCCCGAAACAAACACTCGGATGTGAATTCCTGAGACAAAATTTCTAGATGTGAATTCCTAGATCTTTGAATGTGAAATCTTTCATTTTTAGAGTTTCATCGCCTCTGCTGCAAGAGGAGCATTTTAGGAAAGAAATTTTAAAGTTTCATTGCCTTTGTTGCAAGAGGAGCACGTTCCAGAAATGAAGTTTAAATTTTCATCGCCTCTGCTGTAAGAGGAGCACATTTAAAAAAAGAAGAAGAAGAAATAAAAAGAAAAAAAAAAGAAGAGAATTTTAAAGTTTCATCGCCTCTGCTGTAAGAGGAGCACATTAAAAAAAAGAAGAAGAAATAAAAAAAAAGAAGAAGAGAATTTTAAAGTTTCATCGCCTCTACTGCAAGGGGAGCACATTTCAAAAAAAAAGAAAAGTAAAAAAAAAAGAGGAATTTTAAAGTTTCATCGCCTCTGCTATAAGAGGAGCACGTTTCAGGAAGAGTTTCAAAGTTTCAATGCCTCTATTGTAGGAGGAGTACTTTTACAAAAAAAAAAGGAGAGAAAAATTTTAAAGAAAAAGTTAAAAAAAAAAGAGGGAAAGAAAAAAGAAAGAGAAGAGATGAGAAAAAGAAGGATTAGATTATAAGCAAGACAAAATTAGTGTCTATTGTTTTTGCTCTATTCCTGATTCTCAGCAATGAGCAAAGAAGGGCAGCTGTTGACACCCAATTTTGTCACATTTTCATTTATTATTATTATTGTTATTATTATATTTATTTTTATTTTTATATATATTTTGTATTCATTTTTATTTTTTTATTTTTTGTTATTTATATTATTATTTATATTATTATTACTTTTATTATTACTTTTATTTTTCTGTCCAATCCAGTCTGCCACCACCATCCCATCCCGCTGGCCACTCTCTTCTGTCACCTCTCTTTGCCACCCATCCATCAACCAGCTACCTACCCTGCCAACTGACCACCCTCTTCACCACTGAAAGACTCCAACCCTCACCATTTTAACGGAGCATCATCATCACCATAGGGGCTCCCCGAAAACCCCTCAAACACACGCACACACACACCGCCATCATCACCTTCACCACCACCCGAGGACCGAACCACCATCACAGCTCCATCCTCACCAAGCCACCATCACAGCAAACATCATCTTCACTACCTAAAACCCCGAACAGAAATCCCAACATCATCCTGACCATCGAGCCGTAACCGAGACCAAACCACCATCATAGATCCCTCGAAAACACTACTACCCCTAAAACCGATCCCGAAAATCCCGAACCCTAGATCCAAAACCGCCTCTCGGACACCTGCAAAACACAGAACCAGCAACAACGCGCCACAATCAAACAAAAAAAACAGAACAAAAAAAGGGAAGATCTTTTCGGGGGTTTCAGATCTGAGGATTTAGGGTTGTTTTTGGGAGAAACGGAGGTTAGATCTGGTTAGAGGAGGACAAGGGGAACTTTTTACGGTTTCGGAATACTCGCCGGACGGCGAAGTACGGCGGTTGGCGGTGGCGTTGGCGGCGGCCGGAAATCGCCCCGGCCCAGAGCTTTAGGAAGCTCTGAAATTTTTTTTGGTAAAAAAGGGTGAAAATGAATTAGAAAAAAAAGGATAGCTTTTATAAAAAAATTTTGGCGACCCGGGATCTACGCACCCGACCCGAAGAAGCAGGATCCTCGCGTCGCTTCGCGTGTCGACCCGACCCGGTCGCGCCTGACCAGCGCACCGATCCGCCAGATCCGACCTGACCCAGTCTGCTAACCCGGTCCTAGTTGGGCCCAGCATCCAACAGGCTCCTTTTGGCTTTTGGGCCCTCATTTGGCAGCCCACAACTCACCAAGTCCATTAGTTTGGGGCCTCCAAATTGGGTATGAGTTTTCTAACCTTTTGTTTGTTTTTTTAATTATTATTATTATTATTATTATTATTATTATTATTATTATTATTATTATTATTATTATTATTATTAACTATATGTTTAATTGTTAGTATCATTAAAATATGTGGATTATAATATATGTTGAATAATAAATTTGGAAAGACATGGTTAGTAGATATGTTACATAAATATTTTTAAACAAATATAAATAAATGAAATATGAAAAATACACAATTTCTATTTATTATATTATTAAACAATGTTAATCAAAACGTAATTAAATATTTGTCCGATGATGGGATGCTACGGAAGTCACAAGTAATGATTCCTAGCTGATCCTTAGGTGAGAAAAGTCGTACTAATTATTGCCAAAAGTATTCGAATATTTAGTATGTTTTTTCAATAATCTAATTTTTTGTTAAAAATAAAAATAAATAAGTTTTTTTAAAAAAGGGGAAAAATAGAAAAAGGAAATTAACAATAAAGTTTAAATTTCAAAATTAATAAAATCCGATGATGGGATGTTACGGAAGTCACAAGTAGTGATTCCTAACTGATCCCTAGGTGAGAAGAGTCTTACTAGATGTTGCAAAAAGTATTGGAATATTTAGTATGATTTTTCAATAATTTAGTTTTTATTAAAAATAAAATATAAATGGGTTTTTAAAAGAAAATAGAAAAAGAAAATTAATCTAAATAAAATTAATAATAAATGCCCGATGATGGGATGTTACGGAAGTCACAAGTAGTGATTCCTAGCTGATCCCTAGGTGAGAAGAGTCTCCTAAATATTGTCAAAAGTATTGAAATATTTAGTATGATTTTTCAATAATTTAATTTTTTATTAAACATAAAAATAAATAATTTTTCAAAAGAAAATAGAAAAAGGAAAATTAATAATAAAATTTAAATTTAACTAATGTGATTTCCCGATGATGGGATGCTACGGAAGTCACAAGTAGTGATTCCTAGCTGATCCCTAGGTGAGAAGAGTCATACTAAATGTTGCCAAAAGTATTGGAATATTTAGTATGATTTTTCAATAATTTGAATTTTTAATAACAATAAAAATGAATAAGTTTTTTTTAAAAAAAACAAAGATATATAAATAAACAAATAAATAATGAAATTTAAAAATAAAAATTCATTTGCATCGTTTTTATTTGTTTGCATCATGTGCATTTATAATTTTCGAAGCAAGTGTGAATTTTCCGAGGATGAGATTCTATAGAAGTCACAAGTAGTGATTCTTAAGAAATCTCTAGGTGAGGAAAATTATTTCAAATGCTGCCAAAAGTATTGGAGTATTTGATTTAATTATTCAATACAAAAGGGTTCACACTCACTTTCGATAAACAAAATCTATTTTTCAAAAAAAATAAAAAATAATTTTGATAAATAATAAAATGCTCCAAAAATGGAATAAAAAGGAATTAATTTTAAATATTAAATTAAAACCATTTTATTGAAACCAAAGGATAACACATGATTATTATGGTACCGTTTTTTAACGGGCGTCGTGGGGGTGCTAATCCTTCCCCACGCGTAACCGTACTCCCGAACCCGATTTTTGTTTTCGCAGATCAAAAATTTGTCTTTTTAATAAAACTTAATTAATTTTGAGATTTTGTTGAAAAGATAAATATTTTTAGGTAGCCAATCACACCTAGTCAAAAAAGATTGGTGGCGACTCCTTGTTTATTAAATGTTTTGTTTCAAAACGTCCAGCGCGAAGCCGTTACGACAGTGATCACTTGTTTCTTTTGCCGTAAAGGTGGTCATGTGAGGAAGGATTGTTCCAGGTCACTTGTTCACAAACTTCTCAACTTTGTTTGTTCTGAAGTTAATTTGGCTTTAGTACGTAATCACACTTGGTGGATAGATACAGGTGCAACTACTCACATAAGTGTGACTATGCAGGGTTGTCTAAGGAGGAGAAAGCCAACTGATGCTGAAAGATTCATCTACGTAGGAAATGGCGAAAGAGCTCCTGTTGAGGCTGTTTGTTTATTTAGATTAAAGTTAGAATCTGGTTGCTATTTAGATTTGAAAGAGACTTTTTATGTACCGTCATTTAGACGGAATTTGATTTCTATTTCTTCTTTAGACAAATCAGGATATTCTTTTTCATTTGAAAATGGAAAATTTAGTCTTTTTCAGTATTCAAATCTTATTGGCACAGGCTCTTTAGTTGATAATCTATATAAATTAGATCTTCATGCCTCACACATTAATGAATCCTTGCATATAAATAATTGTGGTACAAAGCGCAAATTAATTAATGAGAATTCTTCCATGTTATGGCACAGGCGTTTAGCACATATTTCTGAACAAAGAATAAAGAGGCTTGTGTCAGAAGGAATTCTTGATTCCCTTGATTTTTCATATTTCAAAATCTGTGTTGAATGTATTAAGGGAAAACAAACAAATATCAAGAAAACTGGTGCTAACAGGAGTTTAAACGTCTTAGATTTAATTCATACTGATATTTGTGGTCCATTCCTTACAGCTTCTTGGAATAGTCAACAGTATTTTATTACTTTCATAGACGATTATTCTCGTTATGGGTACCTATACTTGATTCATGAGAAGTCTCAGGCATTGAACGTTTTCTGAAAATCAACTTGGTAGGAAAATTAAAGCCGTTAAATCTTACCGTGGAGGTGAATATTACGGTAGATACGACGGATCAGGTGAACAACGTCCAGGCCCTTTTGCAAAGTATTTAGCAGAATGTGGCATCGTTCCTCAATACACCATGCCAGGGACTCCAAGTCAAAATGGTGTAGCTGAGAGAAGAAATCGGACCCTAAAGGACATGGTTAGAAGTATGATTAATCATTCTTCTTTGCCAGACTCACTTTGGGGAGAAGCCTTAAAGACTGCAGTGTACATTCTTAATCGAGTTTCAAGCAAAGCAGTAGCTAAAACCCCATATGAATTATGGACAGGAAAGAAGCCTAGTATTAGGCACTTACATATTTGGGGTTGTCCAGCTGAGGCTAGGCCATACAAGCCTAACGAAAGGAAATTGGACTCAAGAACAATAAGCTGCTATTTTGTTGGATACTCAGAAAGATCGAGGGGTTTCAAGTTTTATAATCCCTCAATAGATCCTTTTTCGAAAGAGGGAATGCTAAATTTATTGAGGATGTTGAATATGATGAGGGTGCCAAACTTAGGAATTTTGTCTTTGAGGAAGAACATGTTACAGTTCTACAGTTGCAATTGAGAATGATCAGACAATTATGTCTGACATTATTCAAGATGCAAACCCGGACTATCAAGACACTCCTGGGTTACCACCTAATCATATTGAAGAGCAACAACAACCTCAATTGGAAGTGCCATTAAGGAGATCCTCGATAGAGAGGAGATCGGCAATTCCAGATGATTATATCGTTTATCTCCAAGAACACAAGTTTGATATAAGACTAGAAGATGATCCAAAATCTTTTAGTGAAGCCAAACAAGGTGTTCACTCTCATAAATGGATTGAGACCATGAAAGATGAGATGAAATCAATGGAGGATAATGACGTTTGGGATCTTGTCGAATAAGCTAAAGGAGCGAAACCGATTGGTTGTAAATGGATTTTCAAAAAAAAAGGGTTCGAAAGGCAATATTGAAAGATATAAAGCACGTCTAGTTGCTAAAGGTTTCACTCAAAAGGAAGGCATTGATTATAAAGAGACTTTCTCTCCGATTTCATCGAAAGACTCTTTTAGAATCATTATGGCACTTGTAGCTCATTATAATTTGGAGCTACATCAGATGGATGTAAAGATAATGTTTCTCAATGGTAACATTGAAGAAACAATTTATATGGAGCAACCAGAAAATTTCGTGTTGGATGAATCAAAACATTTGGTGTGCAAATTAAAAAAATCCATCTATGGTTTAAAGCAAGCATCCTGTCAATGGTATCGAAAATTTGATCAAGTGATCACCTCTTTTGGTTTTAAGGAGAACACTGTTGATCAATGTATTTATCATAAGATCAGTGGGAGCAAGTTTATTCTTCTGGTGTTATATGTTGATTATATCTTGCTTGCAAGTAGCGATATAGGCTTATTGCATGAAACCAAGAGATTTCTTTCAAATAAATTTGAGATGAAAGATCTTGGGCATGCATCTTTTGTGTTGGGCATACAGATCCATCGAGATCGTTCTCGAGGAATACTTGGCTTATCACAAAAGGCTTATATCGATAAGATACTTAGCAGATTTGACATGAAAAATTGTGCATCAAGAGACACGCCCATTGCTAAGGGTGATAAATTCAGTTTGCTTCAATGCCCAAGAAATAATGTTGAAAAGGAAGAGATGCAGAAGATTCCTTATGCTTCAGCAGTAGGGAGTCTCATGTATGCTCAAGTTTGTACGCGTTCGGATATTGCGTACATAGTTGGAATGCTTGGCAGATATTTAAGTAAACCTGGAATGGATCATTGGAAAGCAGCAAAGAGGGTTATGAGGTATTTACAGAGAACTAAAGATTACATGCTCACATATCGGAGGTCAGATCATTTAGAGATCGTTGGGTATTCAGACTCCGATTTTGCTGGTTGCCTTGATAGCAGAAGATCCACTTTTGGTTATGTTTTCATGTTAGCTGGAGGAGCTGTGTCTTGGAAGAGTGTAAAGCAGTCACTCATAGCTTCTTCCACCATGGAAGCAGAGTTTATAGCTTGCTATGAGGCATCGAACCAGGCAATATGGTTGCGGAATTTTATCACTGGGCTATGCATTGTCGATGGCATTGAGAGGCCATTGAAGATTTATTGTGATAATAAAGCCGCTGAATTATACTCTAAGAACAACAAAAGCTCGTCGAGGTCAAAGCATATTGACATCAAGTTTCTTGTTGTTAAGGAGAGAGTTCAGAGTCTTCAGATATTTGTTGAATATATCAATACGAACTCCATGATTGCGGATCCGCTTCCTAAGGGTGTACCACCTAAGGTCTTTCATGAGCATGTAGCTCGTATGGGTGTGGTTCACTTTGATGATATGCTTGTATAGTGGGAGTTTGTTTCATTTATATTCATTTATTATTGAGACATTTTCTGATCAAAATAAAGTATTGTTGTTATTACTGAAACTCTGAAATAAAGTATTATTCTTTCAAATTGCAGTTGAGCATAAAGTTTTGAAAGTAAGACCAGTTGGAAATAGACATGTTTTAAGGGATCACGTTGCATGTAATTTCCATGCTACACATCCATACTTGATCTATGTCGTTGATTATATTAATATACGTGACCATTGATAGGTCTAGTTACGGAATATATGTAATGAAGATCGCTTTGATCCTATGTTAGTATGATTGATGGACCAGATTGTTCAAAGATGTTGCCTTGTGATGATAGCAAGTTTAGAGCTCTTAAAGTTATTTTAAAATGTACAATTATCAAGTGACATATGTGGCCCAAGTGGGAGACTGTTGGGAAATTATTTAGTGGGCCTACATATATCAATTAATTGCACATTACAAGCTATCTATTTAGTCCACTTAGAAGTGATCAAATAAAGTTTAAGTTATTGGACTTTAGGACATCTCAATTAGTATGGGCTTTGTAATGTGTAGAGACCCAATATTTTATTTTATTTTCATGATGGGCCAAAATAAAATAAAATATACTTCAAGTATATATAGGTTATGGTCCCCAGTCTAAAACATAACTTAATTCTCACAACATATCCTATCGTTGAGTGAGATACAGATTATCTCAAAAGGTTTAGACATGGAAAACTCTAACCTCAAGAAATCAATTCCAATGGATTCAGGTACGCTTTCGTATTAATCTTTTCTTGATGATTGAACATGAAATCCTGGGTATATTTATTTGTATTAATTTTCCTACAAAGGAATGAAATGCATTTATAATATTTTCGATTGATTTAAGTAGTAATATTTTTATTATTATTTTGAGTTCGAATTCATTAAAAAATTGTGAAAAATTAATATTCATAAATTTATTACATTTAACATAAATAAATTTTGTTTGAATCAATTAAAAAAAGATATGTCAGAAAAAACTTGAAAACTTTTTATCAATCAATAAAAAAAATATTTATCAATATTGAAAAATAAATTAAGCTAATAACCTTTTGACTGAATGATTAAAGATGAATTGTGAGTTTGAGTTTAAATTCAAGCAACTCTACCTTGGAATAAAATATTTCCTTTGTAAAAAAAAAAAAAGATAAGTTTGGTTTTTTTAGGCTTAAATTTTTTAAATTAATTTGATTAAGACTTTTATGCAAATTAATTATCTGAGTTGGTCGCATCAAAATTGTTGAAAGATTTAATTGAAGGATCATTTGTCGATTATTCTGGGAAAATATTGTCCTAAACATGAAAATTGTGCAACTCAACTAATCTTTAGCTGCATGCAGGGGTTTCTGTTATTGTTTCCATTCAATGGAAAAAAAAAATTTATACAGCGGCGAATATAAATTAATTGATCAATAAAAAAGTATGCTGCATTTTTTCAATTGAATATTAAAAGCAAAAATAGTGGAGATAAAAATAGAATAGCCCTCTTTTGTTTCACTTAATTAATTTCAAATATAATACACCTAATTCACCGCTTCCTCCATTTATCCAACAATATTTACTATCTCTACTCTTTTTATGGATTATTTTCACGAGATTGAAATCTCTTTGTGTATGAGTTTAATTTAATTTTATATTAAATTCTTCAGTTATAATTCAATTCGTTAATTTATTTGTTTTAATAAAATTTTTATATAGATGTAATATTGATATGATTGTATTTGCAGTTTCATTAAAAAAATATAATCGATTGTGAACAATGAAAAGCAAAATTTGATACATAAAATTTTCAATATTTCTTTAAATTGAGCTAGCACAAAAAAATTGAAAATTGAAAATTTTTATTTTAAAATAAAGAAAAAATTTATTTCTATTTACAGTGGCATAACCACATAGCCTTGAGTGGGGTCAATACTCAACTTTTATAAAAACATATAAAACATATATTTATTTAGTCTAAAAATTTTTGGGTTTTTTCCAAATTCACATTGTTGAAATTTGTTAAAATTAGTTAAGAAATGAGTCAAAAAAATAGATTTCATCTTCATTTTTACATTTATTCAAATTTAAAAGTTTTATCAGTTTTCTTTCACTACGAGTATAAATTTAACTCGTGAAGTTTAAAAATATTTTAGCAATTAGCATGTACTTCTATTGATTTTTTACGAACAATTTTTAGTCTTATTTTAATTTTGATTTGTTCTTGTTTTATTTGAAATTCTCTTTTCATTTATTGTGATCATGCTTTCTAGCTATAGCTTTTTTTCTTTACTATCTCTATAATCCATATTCTATGAATTTGATCTAATTTCTAAACAATTTATAGCTGATTATTAAATAGTAAAATATAATCTCATTACAAAAAAATTATTATATCATCTACCTATTTACATTATTTTTTAGCATTTTTTTGGCATGAGAGAAAAATGAAAAAAAAAAGATTTATATAGCACCACTAAAATAATTATTTGGACAAATTATGAATAGATGAAAGAAATTTATTTATTTGAAAATTATTTTATTTTATGGAATTTTTTACTATATTTAATTTTGTCAATATTGTATTAAGTAATAAAATATTATATAAAAATAATATTACAATATTAACTCATTGATACTTATTCATCACTATGTCAAAAAATTCATGACTAGGTCAGTGTCTATTGGTGAGTTTTTTTAAATCACATTTTGAAATTAACATGATAGCACATAGTCTAAAAATATATTAAAAAATTTAATTAAAAATAAAACATATAAATTTTTTAATTTCACTTATAAAATTAAAATATTCTAAAACCAATATATAAAAATAAATTTTAAAAAAAATCTTTTAGATTTTCAATTTTTCATGTAGAAAGATGGGACAAGTCAAGTAAACAAGATTTTACCCGACCAAAGTCCCTGTTTTGACTGTCTGCAAAATGAAGTTTCTAATCTCCTATAAATGGCTACCCTTGTCACTTTCCCTCGGTCTCAACTCAAACGACAAACCTCTTTCTCTTCAAAAAAAAAAAATGATAAGCGAAATATCGACGGCCGTTTATCAAGGCGGCGACGCCAGACACGAAACAATCACCACCGTTCATCCCGACATCATTCAATCCCACATCCTTAGCCGACTCGACGGCCCTTCCCTCGCCTCCCTCGCCTGTGCTTCGTCTCAATTACAAGCCCTCTCCATCGAAGAAAATCTCTGGCAAAACATTTGCGCTTCCACTTGGCCTTCCGTTAACCATCCACGTGTCCAAGAAATCATCTCTACTTTCCCTTACGGTCACCGCTCATTCTTCTGCTTCTCGTTCCCGTTTACGGATCCAAAAGCGTTAAAGCTCGACGTCAACGCGTTGACTCTGCCAACGGAATTAATCTCTGTCGTCGATATTTATTATCAGGACAGAGTTATTTATTCTAAAGTTGAAGAAGTGGAGACGTCAAGCAGCTGGTTTTTGTGTTCACCATTCCGCATGGATTTACTTGACCCGAAAGAGTCTGCCCCGACGCCGATAAAATGTTTTGGTGGCAGTAAAGACGACGCGTGGCTAAAACATCTGGAGGAAAACTTGAATTTAAGCTGGATAGTTATCGACCCGACCGGGAAGAAGGCGGTGAATATGTCGAGCAGGAGTGCTGTTTCGGTGCGACGGCACTGGTTGACGGGTGATGTGCAGGTGCGGTTCGGGACGGTGATGGAGGGAGGTGGACGGCGGGGATCGTCCAGAGAGTTGGTGGAGTGTGGGATAGTGATCAAGTGCGGGGGAAAAGAAGGGGAGGAGATGCACGTGAGTGAAGGGAGCATGGTGATGGAGGACATGGAAGGGAAAGGGTTGAATGGGAAGGATAGTTTGGTAATTTTGGTGGGGGTTATGGAGAATGGAAAGAGGAAGAAATGGAAAGGAAACGAAGGGAAAGTGAAATACGAGGAGTTTGAAGGGAGGAGAAGGGAGAGGAAAGAAAAGAAGCAAAGGGAAGAACGAGCATTGGATTTGGTTTGCATAACTATTGGCGTCGCCGGTTTTGTTACGTTTTGCTCAACTTTGTTGTTCAGGTAACAACGTTAGCAAAAAAATTATCAAATACTTTATAAAAATACGATTTTGATATTAAAAGTACAATGTATAAAAAAGGGATGAGTAATAAAAGGTAGAATTTTTAGGTTTTCGATTTTTAATAGTTTTAAATATTAATTTAAATGATATGAGATATGAGATATGAGAATTTTACAAATTTTAAAATTTGAAATTAAATACTTGTATTTTTTATAAATCAAGAAGAATGTTAAGAACAATTACTTTGATAGTTATATTTCAACATTTTTAATTTTACATAAAAACTGATTACATGGGTGAAAAGTTAAAAAAAATAATGTAATGCTAAAAAAATATTTTCTAAATAACATGTAATAATAATTAATAGGTTTTTATATAAAATTAAAAAGTAACATTGTTCAATAAAATAAATAATATTAAAATGTGACCATCAAATGACTGGCATTAGTACTTCTAAAATCAAAGACAGTCGTTTTACTAAAAATAAAATTAAAATAAAATTGTATATTTGTAAGTGTACTTTGTTGAATTGAGTACTTGTTTTTTTTTTTTTTTCCTTTCTCTCCTTTCTGATGCTTGGTACAAATTTGAAAGGAATTAAGGGTTATATATTTAATGTTTCCCGAGTCTCGAAATGGGCAAATCTGAAAAGTAAGCCTCAGCCAATACAGCAAAGCAATACGGCTTGATGATACAGTTAGATGTCAATTACATCTGATGTTTAACTAAATTATTTCGTGGAAATAAACTACAAGAAATTAATTATTTTTGGTTATGTACTTGTATTAAATTGACCGATTCCAGATTGATGTTTTCTCTTTAATGATTTTTTTTTGGCATTATTTAAGCCTGACATGGACAGTTAAACATGAATTGATCGCATTTTTTATATTATTTGAAATTAAAATTATTACACTATTCAAAAAATAGACGAATAACACAATACACAAATATATATTATCTGATCTAGAAATAGACATGCAATAAGACTTTTCAGCTTAAAGATTTAAGAGCATGACGTGGAGACAAGATTTTCCATGCACAAAACAGCTGCAATTTATTCCACCAGAAGTTGAATATTCTTCGAAATGCATGCCTTCGTGGAAGATGCCAAAGTAACAAAGTTTATGTCTTTATTTTGTAAATCCAAGTTGAATTTAATTGTTATATATTGGCTATCGCGCATGCAGCTTCGTGACTAATGGATTAAAACTTTATCCATATATTGTTAGATTTAAACGTATACATAAACACACATCCAGGAACTCTAAAACTAGATATTTCATACTTTTTACGCAATGTAAAATCATTTACATACTTCTATCCGCTATAGGCGTTAGTAAAGAAGAAGAAGCCATTGTTGCAATCTCTGTAGCAGTAAACAAAAGTAAACAGATTTCTCTTTCTTGCTCTGTTTTTCTTTCGTTTTACAGTATGGATGGAAAACACCGTATGTTCTAAGAGAGAGAGAGGACCTGTTTTAATTTAATTAAAAAACTACCACACCCAATCATGTCCATCATGTGAGTGGATGTGGTTCCTAAAATTAAGAGATAGTGGCCCATTAAAAGTAACTTCCTTTAATTGAGCCACACAATGATAAACATGGGTTTATCTTACATTCTCCCACTTGGCTCGATTAAAATCTTGATAATGGAAGTTACTTTATTATCTCCCATCATAATACCATAATATAAAAAAATTGTTCGATATGAGTTATGACCGTCATGTTCTAATTTGTAAAACACTCCCTTCCATATACTACAACACCTACAATTTATTATATTAGGTCCTTAGATTATCATTATATTATAATTTCATAATGGTCCACAATAATGACTTGTTAAGTCTTTCCTGTCAACATCAAACAATAATGTATACATAGCATCATAGAACAAGAAAACATAATAGTGTCAGAAACATATTAAGGAGCTCAAAGTATCACTACAAAACATCACTACAATCAAGACCCATCCTAAGAACATGTTCCTTAAATAACTGGGGTTGTAAACCCTTCGTTAATGGGTCAGCAATCATGAGATCAGTACTAATATGCTGAATGGACACTGTTTGTTTCTGAACCTCCTCCTTAACGGCAAAATACTTCAATTCCATATGCTTGGCACCTCTAGAGTATTTGTCGTTCTTGGAGAAGAATACTGCTGCGGAGTTATCACAATAAATTTTCAGCGACTTGGTAATGGTGTCGACAACCCCAAGTCCTGAAATAAAGTTCCGCATCCATAATGCATGAATTGTAGCTTCAAAGCAAGCCACAAATTCTGCTTCCATTGTGGATGAAGCAGTGACAGTCTGTTTTGCACTTTTCCATGAAACTACTCCTTTAGCTAAAAGAAACAGATAACCAAAAGTGGACTTCCTGCTGTCAAGACATCCGGCAAAATCTGAATCCGTGTATCCGACTACCTCCAGTTGATCGGATCTCTTATATGTGAGCATGTAATTCTTTGTTCCTTGAAGGTACCTCAAAACTTTCTTTGCAACCTTCCAATGATCAATTCCAGGATTACTTTGATACCTGCCTAACATTCCGACCGCAAAATTATATCCGGTCTAGTACAGGTCTGCAAGTACATTAAGCTTCCAACAACAGAGGCATAAGGAATTGATTCCATTTCCTTTCGTTCCAATTCATTCTTTGGACACTGCATGAGACTAAAATCACCCTTCTGAATGGGAACAACCCCGGGTGAACATTTGCTCATATTAAACTTTTCGAGAATTTTGTTGATATATGCTTTCTGAGATAGGCCTAGTATTCCTTGTGATCTTTTTCGGAATATTTCTATTCCAATCACATAAGAAGCCTCTCCCATATCTTTCATTTCAAAATTCTCAAAGAGAAAATCTTTAGTTTCATGCAGTATACTTAAATCATTAGCTGCAAGCAAAATATCATCAACATATAAGACTAAAAATATAAACTTACTCCCACTGATCTTTTGGTAGATACAACGATCTACAATATTTTTCTTAAAACCAAAAGACGTAATAATAGTATTAAACTTAATATACCATTGTCTGGAAGCCTGTTTTAGTCCATATATTGACTTCTTAAGTTTACACACCATTTGACCTTTACTTCCTATGGAAAAACCTTCAGGTTGATCCATATAAACTTCCTCCTCTAAATCCCCATTCAGAAAGGCAGTTTTCACATCCATTTGGTGTAACTCCAGATCATATTGAGCCACCATTGCCATAATTATTCTTAATGAATCTTTCTTAGATACAGGAGAGAATGTTTCTGTATAATCAATGCCATCTTTCTGAGTATAACCCTTTGCAACAAGTCTGGCTTTATAACGTTCCACCTTGCCTTTTGAGTCGCGTTTGGTCTTGAAAACCCATTTACAACCGACTCTTTTACATCCTTCAGGCAATTGAACGAGATCCCAAACTTTATTTTGTTCCATGGATTTTATCTCTTCCTTCATGGCATCAATCCATTTAGCAGATTCTGAACTTTCTATGGCTTGTGAAAAAGTAACTGGATCTTTATTAATGCCAAGATCAAAGTCTGATTCCTGTAAATAAATCACATAATCATCCGGAATAGCTGATCTCTTTTCCCTTTGAGATCTTCTTAATGTTATTCCTTGTGATTCATTTGTATTCGATGTTCCTTCATTAGATTGAATATCAGATCCTTGATCATTATAGGATCCGACATCCATCTGTGGAAGTGTTTCATCATCCAAATGTTGATCAACATTGTTGTCTCTTTCCATAAATGTTGGATCAACATTAATGTCAATTGTGGATTTTGGATCAATAGTGGATAAAGGAACATTTATCCTTATCTCGTTTATTTCCACAATTTGACGCTTTACACTCCCACTGACTTCAGCATTCTCCAGGAATTTAGCATTACCAGTTTCAATTATTCTCGGACTATGGGTTGGACAATAGAACACATATCCTTTGGATTTCTCAGGATAAACAATAAAGTATCCACTTACAGTTCGAGAATCCAACTTTTTCTCTTGTGGATTATACACTCTTGCTTTCGCTGGGCAACCCCAAACATGTAGGTGCCTTAAACTTGGTTTCCTTCCCGTCCACAATTCAAAAGGTGTCTTTTGAACCGCTTTGGATGGAACTCTATTCAATAAATAAGCAGCGGTTTTTAGTGCATGCATCCACAAGGATTTAGGTAAGGAGGTATTACTCATCATACTCCTAACCATGTCCATTAAGGTCCTATTTCGCCTTTTTGCTACACCATTTTGTTCAGGTGCACCTGGCATAGTATACTGTGCACATATGCCACGTTTTTCGAGGACTTTAGCAAATGGACCAGGACATTGTCCTGATTCATCATATTTCCCATAGTATTCACCACCTCTATCAGATCTTATGATTTTCACTTTTCTATCCAATTGTCTCTCAACCTCATTTAGGAAAATTTCCAGAACATTTACAGATTGAGATTTTTCCTTAAGTAGATAGATATATCCATAACGTGAATAATCATCAATGAAAGTGATGAAATACTTTTCTCCATTAAAGGATGGAACATCAAAAGGCCCACATATATCAGTGTGTATTATTTCAAGAAGCTGTGTGCTTCTTGTGGCTCCTTTCTTGGTATGTTTGGTTTGCTTTCCTTTTATGCAATCCAAACAAGTTCCAAGATCAGTAAAATCCAGATTTTGTAAAATCTCATTCTTTACCAATCTTTCTATCCTTTCTTTGGATATATGACCCAAACGTTTATGCCACAAATAAGCAGAATTTTCATTAAGCATGTTACGTTTTGAACCAACACTATTATGTGTGACATGCAAAGATTCAGCAAAAACATTATCAAGTTTTATTTTATACAAACCATCAATAAGAAAACCCGATCCATAAAGAATAGAGTCTTTATATAGATTAAAACTTCCAAAACAGAAATTAACATAAAAACCACAATTGTCCAATTTTCCTAAAGAAACAAGGTTTCTAGAAATTGAAGGTACATAGAGTGTATCATAAAGGTCCAACTGATATCCAGTGTTTAAGACCAATCTGTAAGTCCCTCTGCCTTCAACAGGAGCCTTCATGCGGTTCCCCATAAACAGAAAATCATTTCTTGGATTTGTGGTTCGGATCGTAAGGAATCCCTGCATAGAATTGGTAACATGAGTTGTAGCACCAGAATCAAGCCACCAAGTATTGTTAGGAACTTCACTTAAATTTGATTCAAAACATACAAAAGTATTGAAAATACCTTTCTTTTCGAACCAAGCTTTTCGTTTATGACAGTCTTTCTGATAGTGCCCAGTTTTCTTACAAAAGTGGCACTTTTCTGTCTTCTGTTCCTTCTTCTCAGTCTGAGAATCATTAGCAGACCATTTCTTCTTAAACTTTTTGGCTTTGAATCCTTTCACAGCTCCCTTTCATACTAGGTTAGCAGAGTGACTCTTTTGACTCTTGAGTCTTGCTTCCTCTTGTACAAGCCTACTAGCCAATTCATTAACATTCCACTTATCCTTTATAGTGTTGTAGTTAATTTGAAAAGGCCCATATTCAGGAGGCAAGGAGTTAAGAATAAACTGAACTAAAAAGGAGTCCTCTACTGCCAAACCCAAAGTCTTAAGCCTTGCAGCAATGTTCGTCATCTCGATGATATGTTGTTGCATGCTTATCGACCCATTGAACTTCATGGTCGTAAGCTCAGCCATTAAAGTACCAACGAGTGACTTGTCCGAGAACGAAACCTTTCTTCCACAAAACTTATATATTCCTTAGCACTCTCAGTTTGTGGAATCGTAGTCTTAACGTTGTTAGCAATTGTCATTCGCAGAAACTTTAAGCATAATCTGTTGCTTCTTTCCCATGCAGCATAATGTGACTTCTCTGCCTCACTACTCGTATCCTTAATAGCAGCAGGTTTTTCATGAATGAGAGCTAAGTCAAGATCCAAAACCCCTAAGTGGAAATCAACTTGCTCTCGCCATTCTGAGAAGTTCATGCCATTAAACACAACAGATGATGCATGCGAATTAATTGCGATAATTGCAAACATAAGAAATAAAGCTCACATTTAATTATAATGAATTCAGTAAAATAAACAATAAGATATATAGTAGTTCTCCTTTGGGTAGATACTACAATATACATGCATTAATAAACATAAAATAAATATAAAGTAAAATACCTTTGGGTAAATTTTACAACATATTTTTCTTTAAATGAGTTAAATGTATACACTTTAATGAGTAAATAAATATTTAAAATCAAACATGTCTTTTATCTTTGGATAATTAACATATTCAACCAAAATATTCATTTACCTCCCATAATATCATTAATTTACTGAATAATAATTTACCTTTGGGTAAATTTCTTAAGTTCTAGAAATTAATGAAAACTTAATTTTTTTTATTAACTCATTATTTTTAGATCAAAACTTTAGGATCTAATTGAATATATTTTTTTGTACACATTAAACTTTAATTTTTTTGGTAAACACTTAATATAAAAAATTATATACATTACTGAAAATTTAACATAGCAGCGGAAAATATGGATAATCATAAGATATTTATTGACATTCATGTAATCACTCATAATAAATCATACAAAATGCAAGATTACTCAACAAAATTAATTTCCAAACAGAATTGTAAAATTAAACAAATACGATAACATCCTCATTAATCAACACTATTATCATTAATTAACAAAATTGTTCCAACAAAACGTTTTTACTTTTTTTTTTGGTTACAGCAAAACGTTTTTACTTGCTGAAACAGAAATGGTTCCGCAGCTTTCATACATACAAATTTACTGTTTGAACTATTAAGTTTTTTTTTATTTAATCATCACGTCATCATCAATAGCTCATCACTATCATCATCATTGCCAACACCCATTAGCCTTGAGGGTTACGTGTATGTGTAACAACTTTAGTAATTAACTCAACTTTAGTAATTAGCCTTGATGGTTACGTTGTTAGCAATTGTAACAATTATATTTTATATATATATATATATATATATATATATATATTATATGCCAAGCATAGCGCACGGCACACAGAAAATAAAATAGGAGAAAAATCATGATGACAGCTTTCTCTAAACATCCCTAATTTGTTACACATGATTATCTTTCTCTCTGTCCAATAAGCAAAAAAAAAAAAAACAGTAGTTTATGCCTTTAAATTGTGCCTTTAAAATTGAACAAAAAATTATACATACTTTTAAGATTTTTTTTTTAATTTCACATAAGCAAAAGAGGATAGAAAACTTTCACAGAATATATCTAGTTTAGAATAACCAGGCTCGGATACCATATGTTAGATTTAAACGTATACATAAACACACATCTAGGAACTCTAAAACTAGATATCTCATGCTTTTTACGCAATGTAAAATCATTTACATACTTCTATCCGCTGTAGGCGTTAGTAAAGAAGAAGAAGCCATTGTTGCAATCTCTGTAGCAGTAAACAAAAGTAAACAGATTTCTATCTCTTGCTCTGTTTTTCTTTCGTTTTACAGTGTGGATGGAAAACACCGTATGTTCTAAGAGAGAGAGAGGACCTGTTTTAATTTAATTAAAAAACTACCACACCCAATCATGTCCATCATGTGAGTGGATGTGGTTCCTAAAATTAAAAGATAGTAGCCCATTACAAGTAACTTCCTTTAATTGAGCCACATAATGATAAACATGGGTTTATCTTACATATATGTCCAACTTTAAGTCAAAAGTAATATTGCACCATATACAAAAACAAAGTTGATGAATTCCTCAGTCTATTTCTCTATTCATCCCGAACTGTTGTTTTTTCCTATAAGTTGGTCGATCTTGTTTGATTTGTTCGAAACACATCCGTAACCATGTTCTTGGAACTAATCATTAAATGATTTTTTTACATGAAAATGAAGTTTAATTAGATTGGTTCTTACAGTTCTCTTAAGATATAACTTCCCACAAATATATATATAGATATATTCAACTTTTTACTTTTTTTTTTTCAAATTGCAGTCTGTTCCTTGGAAAAAAAAATCCAATGTCTTTTTCCCTTTTAAATTTCATTTATTAAGTGAAACACACGCAAAGCTTTGAAAATTTGCTATATAATAATCTCAAAAGTTGGATCCCTTGTCAAGCAAGTGTCATTTTGTAGGTTAGATGTAGGGTCAAATCTTGAGACTGGCACACAAGAAAATTAATTTCTTTAAATACAACAAGTCAACGTGAGAATGCGTCTTTAAAATCATCTTATAAAAAGTTAATCTTAAAGGGCACGTGAGCTTACTCGAAAGCCACTGATCGAAAAATATATATATATATATATATATATATATATTATGCATCTAAATATTTTACTCAATTTTAAATGCGTCATGCATATATTTTTTTTGATTGATTTGAATCTCTCGTCCTCTCAAATTATTATTATTATTATTATTATTATTATTATTATTATTATTATTATTATTATTATTATTGACATGTCATCCTATAGACCCAAAATAAACCTGTACAGCATTTGAAGGGTGACAGATAGTCTCTGTGTTGGCAGTCCAACTAAATAGTAACCAAATGCTGCTCATTGCTGATGACCAATTTAGAAGGTTTACTTTAGTTAATGAGTGAAGTTTAAAGGATAGGAAAGTGTGAACTCAACCATTCCAAATGTCCATTTTATGTGTTTGGGAGGAAGTTGGTGTGGTATAAGTAATTTCTGTTGACAAAATCAGCAGACGCCAGACAGGATGAGAGGCCGGTCATCTTGTCCTTAATTGCATTACATCTAATTCACGTGGGTTTCACAATTATTTTGGAATTTGACTCAAAGCTAGCTTTGTAGTAAAATATCATTCTAGAGTTTCTAATTTTTATAAACAAATTTTAGAACTGTGAAATGTTCATTTACTAATCATATTAATTGATTTATTTTCTTAAATAGAATCAATGAATATATGACATCTTTTTCTCTATTTTGTAATGTTTTAAAAAATAAAAGATAAATTGTACAAATCTTACTGCAAACAATGATCTTTTAAATAATTTAATAATAAAAATAATAGTCATAATCGATTCAAATTTCAATTCGATTTAATAAAATTAATTTAATGTGTGTTTGATTGATTCTTTTACCTAATTTAGTAGATCTATCATATCAAACAGTTCATTGATTTTAGATATAATTTTGAGTCTATCCTTTTGTCCGTACGTGTAGAGAAAATATAAATTAAATTAATTAATGGCTAAAATCATTTTTGAAATATTATTAAACAATTAGGATTAAGCAAATGGATTAATATAAAATTAGACACCAAAAAATAATAACAAAAATAATAACCAAATGAAAATTATTTTTTCGGTACATCAGAGTAGTAAAGAAGTACTTAGTGACACACAAACTGAAGAAAAGAAACTAAAGTGGCATAGTTGTCTAGGAACCTTAGCTATAACAGGGTCTCTGAACTACATATAGTCCATTATGCAAACCAGAATTTGTTGAATGCTATTTGCTGGCCGCCAAATGAAAATTATTTAAATAGGCTAAACTAAATCATTATTGAATCATCTATATAATTGATGGGAGTATCATGTCTATTTTTAATGATCATTCAATTTAACTAATATTTATATTTAAGTTTGAGTTCTTCTTAATCTAAAAAAGAAATTTATTTAATTTAACTATTTATGATCATCTTATATATACTTTCACAACCAAAATAATAAATTTTTTTCTCCAAAAAAATTTATTAATTTCATTTAAAGACAGTAACATTTCAACATTTTGCTTTTCTATAATTCTTCCTTATGTGCCGATGTGATCACATATTCGGATGAATTTGTTTTTTTTTTTTTTGTTCGGATGGGACACGCCACTAATTCCAAAAACTGTGGTTTATGTTAAATTTGTTCAATTATGAGATGCTTTGCTAATTGATCTTTGTTTAATTTAATTCAGTAACTTTTTATATAATTGAAAATTTTCCTATATTTATAATTTCTTCAATAAGGAAAAAAAAAGTACTTGCGGCAAGAAAACTGACAGGGAATATCAAAGAATCATCCAACTTCCTCTTGGTATTATCAGCCAACAAAGCAAAGGCAACGAGGAGCCCGCTTTATCCTCTTAACTCCAATGTTGCTCAAACCCATTGTGCAATTTCCCATCCACTCAATCATTCTCTTCCACAAAATCTTCATCTCATTTCAAACAACTAAGCCCCAACCCTTAACAATCTTACATTCACCAACACAAGCCGGCTAGCTCCCTACTATTACTCACTCACCACCGATCTGCCACTTTCCCTCAACCGTACACCAAAAATGGCAGCTACATTTGCCAGCCCATCAACCGTCTTTGGCCTTGGCAGCACCGCCACCTCGCTCTCATTAACCTCAGCAAAGAAAACAACTCTCTCTTCAAGTATGCTTATCAAGGTACAGTGTACAGCATCCTTATTCCTTGGAGAATCCAACATTTTTTTTTCTATAATTAGGCATTATATATATATATATATATATATATATATATATATATAAATATAAAATTTTAGGCTTCCTGAAATCCCGGGTGACGGCTAGGAACCCTTTGAGGCTGGCAGGGGCTTCTGGGGGCAAGTTCACATGGTAAGTTTAGGTAGTAAACTTTGGTTTAGTTTGATGATATTTTATTTCATGCAGAGTGATTAATTTGTTAATTGTAACATTGGGGCGGGGTTGATTGAATGATGGAAAGCTTTGAGAGGGGCTGGCTGCGAAGGGACTTAAACGTGATAGGATTTGGGCTGATTGGGTGGATAGCTCCATCAAGCATACCGGCAATCGATGGGAAGAGCTTGACAGGGCTTTTCTTCGAGAGCATTGGGACTGAGCTCGCTCACTTCCCTTCACCTCCGCCTCTTACTTCTCAGTCCTGGTAACACAAGTTCTTGCTGCAAATATTCAATACCCAAAAGCCCAAAGCCAAAAGGTTTTATGTCTGGCATTTGGGTCCAGGTCCTGTTGAATTTTGAAGCCCAACTGGCTAGCCCAGTGTAGCAACAATCCAAGAAAAAAAACCATAAAAATAAAGGTCCCACCGAGATTTGAACTCGGGTTACTGGATTCAGAGTCCAATGTCCTGACCACTAGACCATGGGACCACATTGTTCGCATTCTTCTACATTTTTAAACATAAACGTGGAAACTCTGCTAAAGTTTGATGGTTTAGACATCCTTGGTTGGCATCTAGTCATTAATTGTCGAGAAACTTTGGTATTTATACTGACAGTTTTAGTTATTTGTGATTAAAAAGATGAAGAAAGACTTAAATTAAACCTATCATTACCTCCTTTAAGAGAGTTATAAAAGTCATTTGCACCATTATTGATCCTCGATTTTTTTTGTTCCCATGACCAGGTAGTGGTTGGTGCTATGGCACCTAGGCCTCTTCATCACTCTTACTTTTGGACAAATTGGATTCAAGGGAAGGACTGAGGATTACTTTTTAAGTCTAATCCCAGCTCTTCTCTGTCGTAATATGTTTATGAAGTGATATTTTCAAGTTTTTTCTTTCAACTATCCCTGTTCAAAACAATTAATCGTTCTCTTTGCTTTCTTTTTATTCTCCAACAATATCTAGTTGTATGCACGTTTCCTTCATCTCCTTTCAATGCAGAAAGGATTCTCACAGCTAAATTAACTCTGAGTTGGTGCAATGCACGCATGATTTAATTTTAGTTAAGTAGCCGTTGAGTTCCCTGTCCTGAAAACTACCGCTAGCTAACGTACCATGCTGCAGCAGACCTTGAAAGCAGTGTTGCTTGCCTCGAATAAAAGAGGTAACTTGATACAACTATATACGCCATTGACGTGGACCTCGGTTCTTAAATTTCGCAGTCACTTTCTGAAGGATGGATAATCAAATTCACCATAAATTTTCAACCTTGCCTTGCGTGTCCAGCCTATATGTTAACAAGCCTATGGACCAAAACATTAAAAAGAAACAGATACAATTTACGCCATCTCAAACTTTCCCAGATTAAGTGAAATGCACTCATCCCCCCTACGCTTTCATCTTTTTTATTATTATTATTTTACAGTCATGGAGTTTTTGGATCAGTTTATGTGTACTTTGAGATTGATTCCTTCCAAACATTCTTAAGAACGTACCCCCAACATCTACTTGATACATTCAAAAATGAGATTATTAAAATGAAAATTTAAATCTTAATTAAAAGATAATAAAATCAAATCAAAATGTTTTAATATCAAATTCATATTTCATTAAGTTTTGTTTTTGATATTTAATCTCAACTCATAATTTATTTGAATAGGCTGAACCCAATAATAATATAATAAAAGCCAATTTGTCCATCTAATTTGAATGGTATGTAAATATATACATTAAACATTATATTTTTATCATTTACTTATATATTGAATTATATGTTATTTTAAAATATTTACGCGTCAGGTATTAAAAGTTCTTGTCATTATTTCAGCTTTGTTAAAAGTTATTACTATTGTAAAAAAAAAAAAGAAAAGAAAAAAAGCTATTACATTAATGTTTTTAATTATAAAGCAAGAAAATTCAAACCGGAAACATTTATTTGGATTCATGCCATTCTGCTGCCAGATCTATGTAGCAGGCAGTTAATTCCTTATACAAACGTTGGCCTATTTAACATTTTAAAATTTTTTTGTCTAACTACATATATTTTAATTTATTTTACTATTTGAGATTAATTTTGTTTGGATCGAAGGTAGTAAACAATAAAACTTTTCCAACAATAACGAACAATAACGATTTCAAAATTCGAATCATATTCAAATACTTGAAAAAGTAGTTCATTTTCAATTCTTTCAATCATTTGTCGGTAACATTCCTATTCAATTGATAAAATAAGAAAAAATTGCCATAATCTTTTTTTTTTAACAGAACTCTATTACCATAATATTAATAACTATAAAATTGTTATTGTCAAATCACTTTTTATTCATTTTCAACCAAACTATCATATTCATCCTCAAAGATTACCAGAATTTTCTTCTCTAAACAATAAAAAAGGAAATTTTTTTATTTGTTTAATAAAAACTTGATTACTAATATTTTTTGATGATAGATTACTAATATTTAATCCTTTAAAATTTTTTAAAGTTACTTAATGAAAATCACACTATAGAAAAGAATTAAACAAATAACAAGATCGTTTCTTTGAAGGCTATTTTATCCAACAACTTTCGTAACAGCATCTTTATAGAGCAACACATTCACATAATACAATCTACACTTTTACCAAACAAAATCTTTACCAAAAGTTTTCATTGAAAATTCTGTTATGAAATATTATTTTACAAAAAGTGTTTTATTAAATGTTACTTCATTGAAAAGAATAAGTGAAAATAACAGTAAAATATGATAGGATTTTTGGAATAAGTAATTATTAAAATGTTCTAAAGTGTTTGATTCAGTGAATTAGATGCGAAGATAATGAACTTTTTAATCTTTCTCCACATATGAGTGCTTTTCTTTTTCTTTAAAAATAGAAAATGAACTTTTATATTCATTATTCACCATCACCAATAGTCAAAAAATTAAGGATCCATTTGAACGAGTTATTTTAAGAAAAAATTAAAATTTATTTAAATTAGAATATTCAAAAATATAGAATTCATTTGTCTTGCTTGGTAAAAAAAATGAAGAATTTTAAAATTTAACAAGAATTTCAAAAAAAAAAACATCTTGAAAATCTTTCAAAAATTTTCTCTTTATTACACGTAATCTATCATTAAATACAAAAAAAAAATAATTATCTAATACATCGTCAAAAAAATTTTTTGATTTTACAAATAAAATAAAACATATGTTTTAAAAAATATTTAAAAATAAATAATAAATAAAATAAAATATATATCATAATTTTAATATTGTTTGTAAAATAAAAAAAATTTCAGTGACATTAAAAATTTTAAACAATTTACCAAAATTGTGTCATAATCCAATAATCGAACATGTGAAACAATTTACTAAGATTTGATTTCCTAACAGCAACAGGTCCTCCTGCATTCAGCAGAGGGATTCAGAATCCACTGCAGAAACTTGAAAATTCCATAATTGTCAAATTTTCCTTCTCGCAAGAAACAAGGACATTGAACAGCCCAAATTTTAAAAAGTATTGGCTGATCAAATGGAAAAAAAGACTGACCATCTGCCACATACGAAGATCCCCTGAAAGGACCTCTGATCATAAACACGGTGGTGATTCATGGACCTCACCGCCTGATTCCAATCCCAAGATGGGAATTATAACCTACAATGCCAAAAAAAAAAAAGAACTGGGTCCCCAATAATATTTGAGTGTTTTTCAAAGATTTTATAAATATAATTTTTTTTGGGGAAAAGGTCAGGACAGGAAAATCCCACAGAAAAAACTCCAAACAATTTGAGCCGTTAGTGGGTCCCCACATCATGGCCTCACCTCCCAATGAAATTTCTTTTTTCTGTTTTGATTTCTTTCCTCTTATTTTTTTTCTCTGCTTGTGGGACAACACTGATTAATTGATTGATTGTTTCATTGACTGATAAAGTTAGGGATGTAACTGACACCAATTGGCATGGTCCACAATTATTACTTTGTACTTTTCCCTAATTGCCTTATTTGTAAATTAACCCTTGTCTTTTATCTAATTTTATTCACTACCCCTAGTTTTTTTCCTTTTCATTAGGGAGTGTTTGGGAATACTCAATTTGGTATTTCATTGGGGGTATACTCATATTTTTTGGATTTTAATTTGGCATATTTGTAATATATCAAGCTTGAAAACTTTAATTTTGCTTACAAAAGGTTAGGAGTAAGGAGGTTACTCCATTTTCAAAGTCAAGACAAATCGTTAACTTATTTTGAGATTTATAGATCCATTAAACTTTTATTTACAATGTTTTTAAATTTACATATCACTTATCAATGAAAGATCGTGAGAATTTGAATCTTGATGCTTTACACAAAGGTCCATTGACTGATAAAATTAAAATTCCATTGGCTGATAAATCCATCAATTAAAATTCATTAACTGATAAATTATGATTGGATTAATTATAATTATATGTGTCACGTAGTTGATTGGATTAAACTATAAAATTAAAGCTTTCAAGATTTTTTCACAATTGAAGAATTATAACAATTTAATCTAAGGTCACTTTCTATTGAGATTGAATGAGTATAATGAATCAAAAGTTTTACAAGTAAGGGTCCGTTTTGTTCGAGTATTTCATTTTTTCGAAAAATATTTTTTACATTTTCAAATGTTTGGTACATGTAAAACATTTTCGGTCAATGAAAAATGAAATTCCATCAATGAAAAATTTTTAAAGATTTTGAGAAATTTTTTTCCATTTTCAAAAGGGGAAGACAATTTCCAAACCTATGCCACTCTTAAGAAAAAAGCTCATACTAAAACTCAACCTAATTTATATTGGATTAAAACAACAAATAACATAAAATATTTTTTAGCATATCAATCAAACAACAGAAAATATTAATTTTTTTAAAAAATTAAATTTTTAAAAAATATTTTACAAAAATTATTTTTTGAAAATCGTTTTACGCAAATCAAACATAACTTAAATTTAAAATAGAAACAAAACGTAATGAAAATTACAAAACTTATTATGCAAAATAAAAAACTTTGGGGGAGACAAAATAAATACAGAGAAGGTAGCATTGTCAAGATTCTGACCGGTCATGTCCACATGCACGTCCCTGATTGAATGCACCCTTTCTCACGTGTGCGCCACGTCGTCTCTCTCCTTCCTTCTTTTCCCCCTTAAGGTTTCTGAATCAAAGCCAACAGCACTTCACAACAAACGCCTCAAAATCTCTCTCTCTCTCTCAAATCTTTCAATGTTCCCGTTTCTTTTGTTGACAGCTGCCTCTGTTGTAAACCTTTTTCTGATCTTCTTTTCCAGCATTTTAGACTGCTTCTTTCTTTTCTTTCTTTCTCCTGTGAAAACCCGAAGAAGAAGATTCTTTGATTGTCACTTTCCTTGCTTTCTTTGATGAATTCTAGGCAGCAAGTTTGGGACTTACCTAAAAAGAAAAGATGGGCTCTCAGTAATCTACTTTCTTTCGTGATCTTTTCCCCACTTTGCCTTCTCTATCTCTCCTAAAAACAAAAACGAAAGATTTTCAAATTTTGGTTCATTTCTCAGAATTTTACCATTATTCTGCACTCTTGAATGATATAAAAAATCTTCAAAGAATAAATAAAACTTACAATGTCATGGCAACAACACCAAAACATGGAGGGAAAAGTTAAAAGGGCTTGTAAGATTAGAAAACGAGGTTGTTCTTCATCTTCATCATCATCTTTGATCCAAAAATACAGATTCAAGCGTGCAATTTTGGTGGGAAAAAGAGCAGGATCAACTACCCCTGTTCCTACATGGAAAACAGGTACAACGAAGTCGCCTTCTATAGCAATGCCAAGCTCTGAATTTCCCATCAAGGGTTCACCGAAGACCGTTGCCAAAGCCAAGGAAGCCTCAGTTTCTGCTAGAAAACTTGCTGCCACTTTGTGGGAGATTAATACAATCCCTCCGCCACAAGCTAAGGAAGAGCTGGAGAAGAAAGATAGGAGGAGAAAAGCGCCTAGAGTTGCAAAAATGGCTCATACTTTGCCTCCTAATCTGTCTGATCCGTCTTATAGTCCTGTTTCAGAGGTGGGATTCTTATGCTTTATCATTTTGAAGTTTTGGAAAACATTTTCTTATTAAACGTTTGGTTTCTTTTTGTTTATTTTGTTTTGTCTTGCTGTTGAGTTTTGTAGAAGATGGATCGAGCCAGAATCAAATCCCATAGGAGAAGAGCTTCAGTTGTTTCTCCAAAGCTTCAAGTGACTGATTATAAACTGGGGAGCTTGGACTCTGTTGGCAATGCGAGTGTGATGGAGGTGATAAAACAATTCTGGAAATTAATTCTCTGGACTTTGGCATAAATTTTTCAGTTTTTTTCCCTTTCAGTCATTATTTATTTTTAGGTGCCATTTTCAGGATTTTCTTGTTGAAAAGAAAAAAATTATGAGAAAATATAAAGAAAAGGCGACTTTGTACGCAAAAACAGGAAAAAAATGAAACTTAGAGATTTCCATATATAATATTCTGGCAAATGCATGTTCTATTGTTGTTTTCTTTAAAATGGCTCTCTCTTCAAGGTTTTCATCTGGGAATTCATATTTTAGAATTGTTGAAAATAGAAATGGAACATTGATAATGACATCTGCACAAAAACACCCACCATTTCATTTTTAGCCAGGTATTTGCATTAGATATGTTTCTGAAGTTTTTGAATTGGTAACCAACAGTTTCTTTGTGCTCCAAAATCTACTTTTTATAAATTGCAGATCAAAAGATTTCAGTTGTATTGTTTCATATATTTGGGTATTGCCTTATTTTGCTGTTGTTTTGAGAGAAGAATTTACTGCAATAAACTTGGCGTTAACCCTTTTTCTAAGCAAAAATAATGTCACTGATCACATGCATGAATGCAGATTGAAACTCATTCTAGGGGTAAGAATCATGCTGGATGCATAATCGGAATTAGAACTCGTTTAAAGGAGGTCAGCAATGGCTTAGCCACTTCTAAAGAACTCCTGAAGGTTTTGAATCGTATTTGCGGTCTTGAAGAGCAACATTCATCAAGCATGTCCGTTGTCTCTGCCTTACGCATTGAGCTTGATAGAGCTCGGATCCAAGTTGATCAATTGATCCAAGAGCAGCGCTCTAACCGCAATGAAATCGAGTACCTGATGAGGCATTTTGCAGAAGAAAAGGCAGCTTGGAAGAGAAAGGAGCGCGAGAGAATTCGTGACGCCATAGCGTGCATAGCAGAAGAGCTTGAAGTAGAGAAGAAACTCAGGAGGCAAGGAGAGAGATTGAACAAGAAGCTTGGGAAAGAATTGGCTGATGCAAAGGTATCTCTGTCAAAGGCAACAAAAGAGCTTGATAGTGAGAAGAGGGCAAAAGAAATATTGGAGCAAGTATTTGATGAGTTGGCTAGAGGCATTGGAGAAGATCGAGCCACGGTTGAAGAACTCAAAAGAGAGTCGGATAAAGTGAGGGAAGAAGTGGAGAAAGAAAGAGAAATGCTTCAGTTTGCGGATGTGTTACGAGAGGAGAGAGTTCAGATGAAGCTCTCGGATGCTAAATATCATTTTGAGGAGAAGAATGCTGTTGTTGAGAAGTTGAGAAATGAACTTGAGGCCTACCTAAGAGCCAAAACAGGTGAAGAAACTGCTGATGGTTCTCCGAATCTGCAGAGGATCAAGGAGCTCGAAGCTTATCTGAAAAACATTGATTTTGGATCCTCTCGAGCGGCAGAGAATGATCCGGATAAAAGTGAAGCAGATGACTCGGCTGATAGTGATCTTCACTCCATCGAATTAAACATGGACAGCCATACCAGGAGCTACAAGTGGAGTTATGCTTGTGGAAATCATGTCGAAGGAGAATTGAAGAGGGATTATGTTGAAAAAGAAAACAAGGGGAGGAAATCTCTGTCCGAGAAAATTTCTTGGGGAAGTGTTTGCTTAGAAAGAGGAAGTTCAAATTCTACAGAATGGGATTTTGGCCTTAGAAGCCAGGATTATGAAGATGAAATCAAAAGATACAGTTCAGTCAAGAGTCTTAGAGATCACATATTATCTAGTAATAAAATAGCACCCATCCAAGGATTTTCCAGTCCAACCCGGCAGTGGAGCCAGTCCATGCATTTCCAGGAGCCTGGCAGCGCAGGCTCACCGGTGTTGAAGCCTAAGCTATTTGGCACAAGAGCTGAAGGCCGAATTTCAACAGGCTAAGAGAGAAGAAACTTGTTATTTTTTGTTTTCTTTCCGTGACTAATGCTTTGTTGCATTTTCTTGAAATTCAACTATTCTCATTGGCTCATTTATTTATGTTTATCATTTGCCAAACTCCAAGAAGCGAGACTGTAAATAGACTCTTAGGCTGCATGAATCTGGTATAATTTATGAATACAAATTGTTCTACGAGAATAGAGTTTGGCAAACGTCAACAATTAAAGATTATGTAACGCATTCCAACAACACTGCAGTCTTAGAACAAGTTTATATCAATATTTTGGACATTACTAAAGACTACAGCGGTTCTCTCATCTATTTGTCGTTCAGAGTTTTTGAACCATAAATCTTAAGCCATAGCAACCTCTAGACTGAGACGCTAGTGCCAGTTCCATTGAATTGTTCTTAAATTCTGACACAAACCGACTCATAACGGCTAGCACCAACCATTATTTGGTTATGTTCTGTTCAGCAATCCATGTGACTTTTCATTCGGAGTGCTCTGCCAAGGCTGAATTGGAATTTAAGACGATTGAGACATAAACAGGCCAAGGGTTCCTATGTCTCCTTACTTCCTTACTCCTTTCTCCATGTTTCTTTTGAATTTTCATCTTTCTCAACGGGAACTTGACAGCATCGTTTTAACCTTTGTGTTCTGTTCTATTCTCCAGAATTTGTATTGCTGGTCAAATCCTGACAATCAAAGACTAACAATGATGACCAACCACAACTCAATCATGTAGATGTGAAGCAGAATATGCTGATTAAGACAGGATTAAGATTAATCATATAATAATACCCCAAGAAAATCAACTAATTAAAGAATATTTTATATTATTCTCAATTATTTCCAACATGTTACTGGGTATTTTATGTATTGTATACATATCAAGTCACCATCATCCATGTGACTTTATCCTACCAAATTGTGTAGAATGAAATGTTTCCGAATGTACATTGACAAAACTCAACAGCTCACATGGCTTGCATGATAACTCAACATTGTCGTTTTTCCTCATTAAAATATCATTTTCTTGATCTCTTAATTCTCCTGGCCCCTAGGGGTCTTTTTTCAAGTCTAATCTTGAATTATTTGACCAGCAAATATCTGCTTGACAGATTTCCATCCTTGAAGTGAGATTGAATGGTGCCTCAATTCTGATCATTGAAATTGCAGCAGTAGGTGTGTAGGACTACAACCCAAATTTTTGGTTCAGCTGGTTGTGTACTGATCAACAGTGCACGTTACCTGGTATCATGTTGCTGTTAAATAGTACTTAAGACTACCAAGAAAGAAATGATATAGGTCTTGTAAATTGTTGTTGGATTCAAATTGTGCAGAAAAGACATTTTTCCATGAAACGAGGGAAGTATATCTGTTTACCATGATTCAAGGTTTATTAGGACGTGCAATAAGATTGATGCAAGAAAAATTGTGCAATAAGATTGATTCAAGTAAAATTGAAAATAATGACGAAAGTAAGATAAATTACTGAAGCGACTCTAAGCCAAAGAGACGGTCTATGGCGCTACCCCTACTGTCAGGGAGAGGGTCTTTGTCCTCGAGGGAAGGAAGCGTAAGCCAAGCCAGCTTAACTAATGACTGGTCATTTTTACCGAGTTCGTTCCCGACCGAGCCTTTTTTCTTTTCTTTTTAATTAATAAATATCTTTATCTGTTTAACAGTTAAGACTAATTTTATTCGAGTAAAAAATAATAAACGATAAAACTTTTGCAGCAGCGATAAAAGCAAGATTTGAACTATGTGCCTTTTTTCTTTTCATCCTTCAAGCGAGAGAACCCTCTAGATGAAGGTCAAGCCTTTTTACTAAAATGTTCACCCCTGAATGAGATAGGAGCGTATGGCCCGGCTTTGAATGAGAAATAGAATAATGTACTAATAAAATTAAAATTAGTGATGAGATATGTATTTTGATGCAAACGCAATAATTATAATAAATTGAAATGTAGTAAAAAAAAATGACTATTAAAGATATTAAATGAAATTATATATAATGAAATTCACAGTATATACTTGATATTTTGTAAATTAGATAAATACTATTTTATATTAAATAATATTTTTGTTAATAAATTAAAAATTATATTTATATCAAATATACATTTGTTGTTAAATATTTAAAAATATTATGTATATTTATACATCTATTAATTTACTATATAATAATAAAATTTTCATATATTATATTAAATTAACAAAATTATTCTAACATTTTGAAATAAAAAATTAAAATGAAAAGAACTGAATATATTTTTTTCAATAATGTTACGTTAAAGATTAATAAAAAAACCGAGAGTAACATAACAAACATCTGTCGAAAGATCATACTATAAATCCGATACAGGAAAATGCAACAGCAATCAGATGGCTTTAGAACTTTTATTCATCTGATTGATTATTACTGAGGGACCGTAAGACCACACCCTATTTGTGAGTGTCTTCAGTTTTTTCAGATGCTGATGTGAAAGTAACTGGCTTTGCAGGCTGGTCTCTCACAATCAAGCTAAACACTTCCGATCTTGAATAATGCCCAACCACGTCAAAATCAAATTTCGCCCGTGCGATTTCTCCAATATCTGGGAGTCATTTGATTTTATCATTAATTTCAGTTAGTCAGCAAAGAAAATTAAAATCCAAGTTTGTAAACACCAAGCTAAGCTTTAGCACACTCAATGTAAAGATGGAGAAGAATCATGTAAACGACGCAACCAATCAGAAATAGTAATCCTGCCTACAAGAACTTGGACAGGCTGACAAAAGAGAGAGACAGCACCTGTGGAAAGAAAAACACAGACGTGAACTGCGGAGAGGAGAAGAGAGAAAGAGTTTAAACCCTACAGCCTGAAATTATCACCGAGATAGAATAGTGTTACAGGAACTGGAACTGTATAATATATTATGAATGTTTGATTAATAACTTAAGGCATCCTCTATAATATACATTCTCCCTGAAACAGTCTAATGTAGGTAATCTAGTATGTTTCAGCCAAGTTGGAAATTTTAGGAGATATTGAATCAGAGAGTACTGTACAAACCTAGATCAGCTGATATAAGTGCCTCCCCATCGTAATTGGGTCCTGCCAGAATAGCTCCAGATGGTGATATAATGACACTCCCTCCAGTACAGACAACAGAATCTGGAGTGAGTTCCTCTTCTATCCCAGAAAACAGATATTCTGGAGGAGATGGGAAGTCTTTCCTGCGACAGAACTGGTTGGCTGACAATACAAAACACCCACCCTCAAGAGCGATATGGATCATCGATGGTTGCCACACATCCCTGTCATCAGCAGTAGGTGCACAATATATTTGAATACCTGCAAACATTAATGCCTTGAAAAGTCAAAACAGAAAAAATGTGATAAGTTAAACTAGAAAGCTCAACAAAGGGTTTCCATAAATGTTGCTCATAGAAGGAATGAGATTGAGATCACAGCTGCATTTCATTACAAGGTAATTTTCCTTCTGAAATACATAAGAGGGAGAAAAGTGACCATGACACAAGTTCTAGGAGCTGAAATTTGACAGTTATTTAAATCAATGCCTAGTAAATTCTGCAAAACTAAACCTTGCAGGTGGATAATTCTTTGAAGTTGATTTTGGGAGAACTTGGGCTAACATGATCAAGTTTCAACCATCTAGTCATTGACACTAGTGCATTCAACAAAGGCATTGCGCTTGCTTGAGAGAGAGAGAGAGAGAGAGATTAAACAGACAAACAATTAACCTGACTGATGCACCAGAATTTCAAGTCAATCTAGCCACTATCACATCAGCTCTCTCAAAAAAAAGCTCTTTCCTTGCATAGTGCTTGTAAAGTAGACAGCAGTCAACTTCTTAAACAGCTCCATTCAATAATCAAAAGGTTTAGTTATGGGCCATTCCTATTCTAGAATTCATAAAAATTGGACCTACCCATCCCAAAACAGGGAAATGGAAATACATTTTACTCCAAAAATATTTGAAAAAGGACAACATTCAGCATGGAGAAAAGTAGGAGGGTTGGTGTCAATGTTATATCTGCTCCGCATCATTTACTTCAGCATTAAAATGTAAGTGGAGGTCCAAAAATCCAACCTTTTGCATACATTGCTGTCCTCAGAAGTGGCATTCTGTTTTCCCAACAAATGGCTGCACCTATTTTTCCAATTGGAGTCTCAAAAACTGGAATTGTCGATCCATCTCCAAATCCCCAAATTATACGCTCCAATGCTGTGGGCATGACCTTTCGGTGCTTGCCCAGGAACCGACCTTGAGAGTCAAAAAACAGAACTGCACAATATAGAGTATATCCATCTCTCTCTATCACACCCATTACCAAATACACCTTGTACTTTCCAGCCATGGCTGCCAAACGGTCAACTTCAGGACCTGCAATTAGCATAAGCCACAGATAAGAAACAAGATCTGAAATCAAGTGACATACTTTGGTTGATAAATAATAAGCTTCAAACGCATTTGCAAGCAACAAAAGATGGTATACAAAGAGTTTTGCAAACTAATATAAGTGCATAAACAAAAAATAGCACTTTCACAGTATAATAATTAAACTTCCCCAAACTTTACATTCCTAGAAAACTAGGAACAAAAAAATTCGGTTTCGGTTTAGTAAGAATATTACATCTGATCTAGCCATATTAGAACTAATGCAAAGTTCTGTGTCTGTCAACAGTCAGCAGGGAATGTTTATGCCTGTCACTTTCCTCATTAAACAAACACATAAGAGAAAGGGAAAGAGAAAGAGAAAGGAAACACTTTCATCGGCATATAGCACAATCTCTAAGTGATTGCATGTATCCAAAGCAACTCCCTTTTCCCCCAAAATGATTATTTTCGCTCCTTTTTGCAACAGAAAAAAACGCAATGGACTTAAACAACTTAACAAAAAACAGCTCTCTCCTTTTTTTTTTTAAATCAAAATGACCCTCCTCAAGATTCGTATTCAAAGATAATCTCAAGTTTTTTCTGCCAATATTGAATGTAAAAGCATTCAATCAAAACAGTTGAATATCCAACATCTCACAAAATTATCAGTAAAATTCGGAGGGATGTATCAATCCAACAAGAAGAATGTAAATTGCAGCCCAACACATCACCCATTGACATTATCATCTCAGAAAAACATTAACCATTAGTTGTCTTGCCAATAGAAAGACATTTAAAAGAAGAAGCAAGCGTTGGATTCAGACCAGGAACATCAATAGCTGAAGCATGATATTTCCGGAACTCTTCTCTCCCTTTAGCAGTTCGATTCCCAATGACAACACCAAAAGTAGAGCCGCGTGGATATCCACCGATAAACGCTTCAGGGAACACCACCAGCTGAGACCCGTATCCCGCTGATTCAGCCAACAACCTCTCCGCCTTATCTAAAGTAGCAGGGGTGTCATAGAAAACGGTTGAAGCTTGGACCACGGTCGCTCGGACGGTATGCGCGGAGGCGTCGCCGCCCATGTCGACCTCGGCGAAGAGCGGTCCGTCATGTTGTGTGGTGGGGACCAGTGACATTTCGGGTTTGGCAGCTGAGTTGTCGAATTGCTTGTCTGCTAGCAGAGAAGTTTGCATACGGAATGGAATTGGAAGATGTTGTAATTCAAAGGGGCTGACGTTGGAAAGAAGCTATGGTTTCGAAGAATTTATCCGTTTATGGGGCTGCCAGCCAGAGCTTTCTAGATTCTAGACTAGTCGCAGTAGTACTGTATCAATTTTTTTCTATTCTAATCAAATTGCTTGTAGTACTGCGCCAATGAATATGTGTCCTACGTTTGCTTTTGGTGGTGGCTGCAGATAACATCGCCCCAGCCCAACCCCCATGCCAACAAGTACAACCAACCGTTCGTCATCAACTTGAACACGAGGCAACTTTCAAGTAAAAGAAAAAAACATTAAACTGGACTTTAAGGTTGAAGAATTGGATTTGCATTTTACCATTGTTTCATTCTTAACAATGAAACAATTTTGAAAATTATGTTCGGACGATAGATAATTAAAGATACCAGTGGTTTTCATTTGATGAAATGACAGCATACACTATGAGTAAATAATAAATAATAAAAAACGGTTGGTAAAATGAAAAAAATAAAAATAAAAAAAAAAATAAAAAACGGTTGGTAAGGAATAAGATTAAAAATTATGCAAATCTTTAAAAATAATTTAAAAACATTAGTTTACATTTTTTTTAAAATTTACATATTTCATTTAATTTTACTCAATAATATTTTATAAAACATATAACTGTTGTAATAATTAAATATCTACGATAATATTTATACACTATTAATATATCAAACGTAAACTTTTACACAAAAGTGTAATAAATTATGTTAGTAAGAATTAAAAAGAAAGTGAGAGTGGGTATCCATATTCTTATTTGGGGTTAATTAATTTGGAGGTATGGTGAGAGTTTTTGTTATGCTTGGAGTTATTTGGAATGAGATACATGCATGGTATTGAGTGTGATTTTATGATTAAATTTTTAAAGATTTACTGATAAAATACAATTACAAAACCGTAATTTTTAAAGATTACTATCTAAAACAATTAGTTTTTACTTGTGTAATACACGAAGTAGTTGTAATTATTTAAAATTATAAATATATATAAAATAATGTTATTTAGTTTATTTGTTTAACGTTAGATAAAATATGTTTAATATAATCGAGATATCTAATTACAAAAGAATTAAATATTTAATTAAAAATTATAAAATTCAAAACAAAAGATAAACAAATATTAAGAAGAATAAAAAAATAAAAACATGTCATAAATACTATTGTTGAGCACATCACAAAATGTTAAAATAGAACTTAAAAGTATATTTTAACGATTTCAAGTGTTATAGTAACATTTTTAGGCATATTATAATTATTGACCTAAATAACCATTATTATAAATATGCTTTTTTACATACATATAATACAAATATGCATTCTTTTATTTATATATATAATTATAACATAAAAGTATTTATATTTATATTTATATATGAAAGCATAATAACTTTTATAATGCACAAATTAATTTTATTTATTTAAATATGCATGTAAAATATATATTTATAAATTTATATGTTTTATGCATAAATTTTATTTATTTAGAAAAATAACAATTTTAAATATTTAAATAATATACATGATATTGATGGCTTAGTTTTATACTTTTCAGTTTAGATAATAAAATATTTTTTAAATAAATTAAAATTAAATAGATATCAATTAATATTTTATATAAATTTTCAAATAGATAATATTAAACTTATGTTTGTTTTTAAATATTTTTGGATTAGATAGTATTTAGAATTAATTTAATATATTCTTTTTTTTAAACATTCAAAAATTATAAGGATTAAATAAATTTTAGGAAAGTGAAAAAATAGATAAGTTAATACTTATTATTCTTTTCGACTTAGGTGGATATGAAATTAATGATACTTACATATCATTCAAATAGACTATCCATGTAAGCATATGTGTAGACATTTTACGAAACTTGTTATGTACCTTGTAATTTAATATGTATATTAGATAAGATTTTTTTAAGAAAAATAATAATTTTAAATATTTAAGTAGTATACAAGATGTTGATGGCATATTTTTATACTTTTAAGTTTAGACAATAAAATATTTTTAAATAAATTAAAATTATTTATTTTATAATTTAAATAGATATCAATTAATATTTTCTTTAAATTTCCAATTAGATATTATTAAAATGATGTGTTTTTAAATATTTTTGGATCAGATAGTATTTAAAATTAATTTAAGATATTTTTTAAAAAGATTGTGAAATTCTAAAGATTAGAGAAATTTTAGGGAAATGAAAAAGTAAAGAAATTAATACTTATTATTCCTTTTGACTTAGGTGGATATGAAATTAATGATGCTTAGCTTACGTGTCATTCAAAGAGACTGTCCATGTAGACGTTTATGTAAGCATCTTACCAAATTTGCTATGTAGTTTGTAATATAATATAATATATTAGATGTGTTCTTTCAATTTTCATTTCGTTGTATATTTCTTAATTGCTTATTTTCAAGTCTTCTTCAGTTTTCTCTAAAGCTATGCTTGGTAGGAAGGATGAAAAGGAGTGAGGATGGAAAATTTGTTAATCTAATGGTTAAACTAAAAAATAGGAAAGTGGTTATGAAACTTAACCATTAGATTATCAAATTTTCCATTCTCACCTCTTTCCATCCTTCCTACCAATCAAAGCCTAAGTCTTGATTATTGTTACATCATTTATAGCCTCCACTTTTCTAACTGGAGAGTCCACATATGTACATCGTATGTGTCCAAACTAGCATAAACAACTTTCACTCATCTTGTTTTCAATAGGTGCTATTCTAAACTTTTTGCAAATGTTTTAATTTCTCATTCTATCTTTTCTCGTATATCTGCACATCCATCGCAATATTCGCATTTTTGCTACACTCATCTTCTATGTATATAGTCTTTTAGTTTTCCAACATTCATTGTTATAAAATAATATTGATCTAATAACTATCATGTAAAACTTGTCTTTTAACCACAGAAGAATTTCTTTGTCACACAACACATCCTATAACGCCTTTTTACTTACTCCAATCAGCTTGTAATTTATGAGCTACATTACCATCAATCTCTCCTTCCATCTATATAAAGAAAAAAAAGGATTCCATTTTCATTTGATTAAAAACTTTGAAAAAAAGAGAACCCAAAGTTAATCTTTTAGCTGATTGGAGGGATGCTGCGAAAAATCAAGAGTTCAATTCTCAAATCCATGATGACTTGAACTTTAGCTATGATCTTTACAAAATTGCTGTATAATTTTAGATCTGTGTTGAGAAAACACAAAAAATAAGAAAAAAAGAACACGAATAAACTAAAAAAAATGTAAGGAAGCCAAGAGAAATGAATTATAACAAAACAAAACCATTTAGGCAAAAAAAAAGAAAAGAAAGAGATGTCACAACAAGTAACAGATTCTATAAAGTAAAAGAATAGTGCTAAAGGCATTTACCTTAATGAAGCAGCGTCTCATAATTTCTGAATTGAAAAAATGCCATGCATTTTTAACCAAAGGAACGCCGATCTAGAAAACATCCTTCTATAAGCCACCAAAAGGAAACAGTTTATGAGTGAAAACACCCTTTTTAAAAAGAAATCAAAAATTGCTTGTACTAAGCAAGCATTAAGCATTGACTAATTTGATTGGAATTTGAATCAAGAATGTGAATTTGCGGTCACCAATGGATAAGGATGTTAATTCATCATACAAGCCTAACATGCTTCTACACAATATGAAACATGTTGAAATAATCAAAAGCTGAAGCAAGAGATCCTAACCTCTAGCCATTGCACTATGTCATTTGCTGTTGAACGGTTCCTGGATTTAACAGTCGTCTTTGATCACTACCAAGCCTTCCAAGCACTCAAAACCGCTTCTCGATGGTGTCCAGTTATAGTGGTAATTGTGCTTGGGGACCAGAATTACTCTTCTGTTTTTATAAACTCAGAGCTTCAAAATCTCTGACAAACTCAATCACAGTTCTTACCATCACAGAACGTGTTTTAAAAGGCCAAAGAATCAGTTGATATCAATGTGAAATCATGGACCATAATCTTGGCATTGATTATCACAGGTTATATATGGCAATAAATAGATTTTATCAACCTGTGATCAAGGGACATGCCAACATTCTCCCACTTGGTCCATGTATTTCACTCATAGAAGAAACAAATCACATGAATCATGACGACAGTTCCTCTAATGGCGAGTAGTATCTTCCATGTATTACTATGTAAAATGTCTCTAATCAACCCTTCTTACTGAATGAATAAACCCTTTGTTTATTCTTGGTCCAAACAATAAGGTTATTTCTCAAATGAAACTAAAGTGTACATAAAGCAAAATGAGAAACATCATATCATTAACAAAAGTTTCAATTATAATCACAATGTGGGACCAAGTCCCATCCTCTCTACATGATCCTTAAATTTAAACGGTGGCATGCCCTTAGTCAAAGGATCAACTAACATCAATTCAGTGCTAACGTGTTCAATGACCACTCTTTTATCTATAACACGTTCTCTAATGGCTAAGTACTTAATGTCGATGTGCTTACTTCGACTTCCACTCTTATTGTTCTTAGCCATGAATACCCCAGCTGAATTGTCACAATATATCCTCAATGGCTTAGATATGGAGTCAACAACTCTAAGCCCACCAATGAAACTCTTAAGCCATACACCATGTGAGGTAGCCTTAAAATAAGAAACGAACTCAGCCTCCATAGTAGAAGTGGCAGTCAGTGTCTGCTTAGCACTCTTCTAAGAAACAGCTCCGCTGGCAAGCATAAAGATGTAATCGGATGTTGATTTTTGGGTATTAACACAGCCAACAAAGTCTGAGTAGCCAATCACCTCCAACTCATCGGTCCGTCTATACATAAGCATGTAATCCTTAGTGCCTTGAAGATATCTAAGCACTTTCTTCGCAGCTCTGTAGTGGTCTATCCCCGAGTCACTTTGGTATCTACCCAATATTCCCACAGCAAAAGCAATATCAGGCCTGGCATAGATCTATGCATACATAATGCTTCCAACAGCTGAGGCATATGGAATGTTTTTCATCTGTTCCCGCTCAAGATCATTTTTCGGGCACTGGTTCAAATTGAACCTGTCACCCTTCACAATGGGAGCTGGGCTTGGTGAACAATCTTTCATTCTGAATCTTTCTAAGACTTTATTGATATAGGCTTCTTTTGACAAACCTAATATACCTCTATGTCTGTCTTTATGGATCTTAATGCCAATGACATAAGATGCATTGCTCATATCCTTCATATCAAAGTTCTCAGAAAGAAATTGTTTCACCTCACGTAGCATCCCTTTATCATTGGTTGCAAGCCCTTATCATTGGTTGCAAGCAGAATATCATCCACATATAGCACAAGGAAACAAATCTTGCTCCCACTGACCTTCTGGTATATATACTGATCCATGATGTTCTCAACGAAACCAAATGATGAGACAACTTCATGGAATTTTAAATACCATTGTTAGGAAGCTTGTTTCAAACCATATATGGATTTCTTGAGCTTACAGACCAAATGCTTACCATTACTAGAGGAAAAAGCCTTCAGGTTGTTTCATGTAGACCTCTTCCTCTAGATCACCATTGAGAAATGCTGTTTTCACATCCATTTGTTGCAACTCTAAGTCAAAATGTGCAACAAGCGCCATTATGATGCAGAGAGAATCTTTCTTAGATACGGGAGAGAAGGTCTCCTTGTAATTGATTCCCTCCTTTTGAGTGAATCCTTTAGCTACGAGTCTTGCCTTATAACACTCAATGTTGCCTAATGAGTCAGTCTTGGTCTTAAAGACCCATTTACAGCCTATAGCCCTGGCCTCATTAGGCAACTCGACAAGATCCCATACTCCATTAGATGCCATCGAATCCATCTCATCCTTCATAGCATCGAACCAAAGTTTTGATTCTTTGCTGTTTATGGCTTGTGAAAACGTCTCTGGATCATTAACGGGCCCAATATTGAAATCATACTCTTGTAGATACATAATATAATCACTAGGAATAGCTGACTTCCTTTCCCTAGTAGACCTTCTTAATGTTGGTTTAACATTCTCCAAAGGATCATGTTGTTCAACTGGTTGCTCACTCAATTCTGGTGTATCCAGGGGAGCCTCGTCTATTGGTAAGTTACCAACTACTTGTGGGTCTTCAATGATTAGTTGTTCAATATCTAGCTGTACTGAAGGGACATTGTTCATGATAACCAATCCTTGACTCGAGGTAGAGGGTTGATCTCTCACAGAAACTAGCTCTTGAGATTGATCGCTCCCACTAACTAAGTCATTTTCAAGAAACTTGGCGTTCATTGATTTCACAATTCTAGTGCTATGAGATGGACAATAGAATCTGTAGCCTTTGGACCGTTCGACATATCCGATTAAATACCCACTTATGGTCCTAGGATCCAGTTTCTTTTCTTGTGGATTATAAACTCTTATCTCAGAAGAGCATCCCCAAATGCGCATATGACGCAAACTTGGTTTCCAACCTTTGAATAATTCGAAAGGCATCTTTGGAATAGCCTTGGTTGGAACCCGGTTCAATATATATGCTGTCGTTTTAAGAGCTTCAATCCACAAAGACTTAGGCAACTTTGAGTTGCTAAACATATTACGCACCATTTCCATCAAAGTTCGGTTCCTTCTTTCTGCAACACCATTTTGATCCGGTGAACCAGGCATGGTATATTGGGCAACAATCCTATTTTCTTGAAGGAATTTCGCAAATGGTCCAGGTGCTTATCCATCTTCAGTGTATCTACCGTAATACTCCCCACCTCTATCAGTTCTTACTATCTTTATGGGTTTTCCACATTGTTTCTCTACTTCAGCCTTAAAGATTTTAAAGGCATCTAATGCTTCGTTCTTGTTATGAAGTGTGTAGAGATACATAAACCTCGAGTAATCATCAATAAAGGTTATAAAGTACTTCTGACCATATGCATCGATGTCTAGACAACATATGTCAGAATGTATGATTTCTAATATGGTTGAACTCCTATTGGCACCTTTCTTAGACTTGTTGGTTTGCTTACCCTTAATGCAATCCACACAAGTGTCGAAATCAGTAAAATCAAAAGTACTAAGTATTCCGTCATTTACCAATCTCTTAATTCTATTTATGGAGATATGACCTAATCTCCAGTGCCATAATGTGGAGGAATCCTCATTCATAACACATCTTTTAGTGCCAGTTTGAACATGCAAGGTGTTACGAGCAGTGTCATTTTGCAAATCAATAGAGAAAAGACCATCACATAAGGTACCATTCCCAACAACATCAGACTTAAAATACATCAATACTGATTTATTTGAAAATTGAAAGGAATATCCATAAGGTACCAGCCTAGAAACAGAGATTAAATTTCTCGAGAAACTAGAAATGTAAAAGGTCTTTTCCAATTGCAAAACAAAACCACTCTTAAGAACTAAATTGCAAGTTCTAACGCCTTCAACACGCGAGCGCATCTTGTTTCCTGAATATATGCTCTCCTCATTTCCCACTGGCTTCCTTAGGTTTGTCATACCCTGTAAGGAAGTCGAAATGTGAATTGTAGATCCAAAATCAATCCACCATGTGTTATGATTAACCTCAACCATATTTGATTCAAAACAAACATATGAGAGTGGATTACCTTTCTTAACGAGCCACTGCTGAAGCTTGGCACAGTACTTTTTCATGTGTCCCTTTCTTTTTACAGAAGAAACACTTGGACTCTTTCTTAATGTCAGCTTGGGCAGGGATTTTCCCTTTTCCCTTGTTCTTGGCTCGATCCTTGCTCTTTCCTTGGCTTGCAAAAAATGCACTTTCACCCGATTCCATAAGCAGTCTTCCCTCCTCTTGAACACACATGGTCATCAATTCATTGATAGTCCACTTATCCTTATGTGTGTTATAGGATATCTTAAATGGTCTGTACTGCTTTGTTAGAGTGTTCAGTAAATAGTGTACAAAGAAAGATTTAGACATCTCCACCTCTAGCTTTTTGAATTGGGCTGCTATATCTCTCATGGCCATTACGTACTCGCGCACTCCTTTCACACTGGTGAGCCTCATTAATGAGAATTTTTTATCAGGTTGCTGGCCAACGCTTTATCTGAAGTGACAAACTGATCATCTATTGCCTTCAATAAGGTCCTAACGTTGGTATGGTGTTCGATAGAACCACGTATCCCAGCAGATATCTTTGTCTTAATATACATGACACTAAGGCGATTGGATTGCTCCCAACGTTCATGTAAAGCTACTTAAGCAGGAGTGCTGGTCTCAGTCAATACAGGCTTGTCTTTCCTTACAGCATAGTCTATATCCATGCACCCTAATTGGAGGAGAACTTTCTCCTTCCAAACCTTGTAGTTACCTCCATCCAGGTCGGAAACTTTCAGGTTAATACTAGCATGAGGAAACATTGCATATAGAAAAACAACATGCTTATGTATATGAAATTTTTTAGGCAAACTTAATTATGTCTACCAATGTAAACATATTTTATTAATCAATTATGAATCTCAGACATAAAACTTGCCTGTGGGCTAAAGTTCTACTTCTAATAGATTCATATCATTATGATAAAACTATCAAATTATATCATTTCCTAATCCCTATGGGTAAATTAAGAAACTAATTTGATATTTTATCCTAATTAGTTATAAAATTACAATAAAAATTCCTGTGGGATAAAATTTATTATAACTGTATAACTAATTACAATTTATGTCTAATACCATTATTTGATTTTTACAAATATAATTTTACTTAATTAAGGTTGTTGTGGCTAAGCCCTAATTAAATAAGTTATAAATCACTTAGGCATATTGGCAAAATTCTAAGTTTATTCATATTTTAAAAAATTGCAATTAACACAAGGCAACTTTAATTCCAAATAATATGAATAACTTAGCTACATGTGCTTTTAGTATAAAAATAACAAAATTATATATATTCAAAATGAGCACATATACACATTCAAATCAAATTTTTATAATTTAATCATAATTTTATGATAATTTTCACAAAATTATTCAATTTAAAATTACAGCATTTTATAAAAATTTCAAATTTATGAAAAATCCTTATGAAATCCAAATAATGAGAAGTTTTCGTAATCATATTAATTTTGTGAAAATAATCTAATTATTCATAAAATTATGAAAAATTATAGAATTGAAAATTTGATACAAAACTCCCAAAATATAATTATTTGGCCTAAATTAAATAATTTTAATTACCTAAATTAAATAAATCCTTAAGGCCTAATTAAAATAAACCAAATGACCTTTTATTTAATCCATATGCCCAAATAATTAACCAAAACAGTCCAAAGAAATGGCTCAAAACAACCCAACAGAAAAAAGACAAAAAATAGCCTAACAAAACAGTCCAAACTATGGAAAGGGAATCCAACCGTACGGACCAAATGCCAAAACAATAATGATCCAAAAAAAAAATTGGCCCATATAAGAATTAAGTAGAATGGCCCAGAACTACAAAAACTGCCCAAAAAAAATAAAATAAAACAAGAAAGGCCAAACATTTGCCCAGCAGAAATGGTCGAAAATGGCCTCCTTTTGTTTTTGTTTTAGTTTTTTTAATTTCTTATGCTGAGCATTACGTTGCTCACATCCCCTACTGCGCGAGCTAGATTGTCTTCTTCACCCGTTTGGGTGAAACGCAGAAAACGAGTTTCATGGCTAACCTGGTTGAAACTTGGCCTTCCATTCATCTATTTGAGTGGTTATTTATCCCAAATCGATCAGAATAAAATGAAAACAAGTTTTATGAAGTTTGTTTTGACTAAAAACAATTTAAAATGCAAGTTAAAATTTCTCAAAAATCCTTGTCGTCGGCCGAATATACAGAAGCATCTTGAGTTATTTGTTCTCTTTTTGATTGCTAAATGGCTAGAAAAACAATTCCAGATTATTTCCTAACCTCATTGTAACCAGAAACCTTCTTAAAACACAAGTAAATATTTTGGCAGAATTGACAAAATCACATAGCATAATTTTTTTATGCAAGACAGAAGTTATTCAAGCTCTGATGCCAAATGTTAATTCATCATACAAGCTGTAGACACCTAATTTTATCATATTATTATTATATTCTATTTATTATTGTTATTATTATTATTATTATTTTTTTTTTGATTGTCCAATCTGCCGCTTGCAACCCTCGCCATTGCTCATCTCCCCAAGCCGTCCCATCTCCGCCGGCCACCAGCCTGTCACCCGTCCATCTCATCTCTGCCAGTCACCATTCCTGAACCCTCAACTCTACAAAAACCCTCCTTCAACCAGCAATGAGGGTGGGGACCATTCCACACACAGACCCAATCCTTCACTCATCCGAGCCACCGTGACCCCAACTATCACCGAACCACCCTGATCACAAACCTCCAACACCATCCCTCACAAAATCCGAACCCCCTAAACTAAGCCACCATCACTCGGCCTCACTCCCTCACCATCAGGCCTCACACGAAAAAACACCATCACAAAACCACCATGCACACCACCTCAGCACCTAAACCACCATCACCCGAACCCTCAGGCCACCACCGAGAAGCCAACATCCGCATCACCTCGCAATCACTCACCCACCACATACCAACGAAAATGAAAACCCAAACCCACGACAGAAACCGAAACCCTAAAACTTAGATTTAGGATCTAAGCACCCCTAACACATGCAAAACACAAAACCAGTAACAACAAGCCACAACCAAACCATCAACCCAAAAAAAACAAAAAAAAGAACAAAACAAGAAAACAGGGAATGGTCTTTTCGGGGGGTTCAGATCTGGGGATTTAGGGTTGCTTTTGAGTAAATCGGAGGTCAGAATCGAAAAGAGGAGGTTGAGAAGCTTCGGAAACCAGCAATCTTTTTTTATTTTTGACCACCGGAGACGGCGATCGGCTGTGACCGACGGCGGGGTTGGCGGCGGCCGAAAATCGCCTGGCCAAAAGGAACCTTTGAAGGCTCTGAAATTTTTTTTCTTTTTGGGAAGAAGAAATGAAGAGATAAAAAAAAAGAGGGTTTTTATAGCTGAAAAAAAAAAGAAATTTGGCTGCTGACCCACGCGAGACTCGGATTCGACCCGGGATCCGCGTGCCCCGACCAGCAGCAGAGAGGTTGGATCCGCACGCCGTGGCCTAATCCGACCCGTTTCCAGCCGACCCGACCCGCTTCAGCTGGCAGATTGGGCCCTTGCAGTTGGGTTAGATTTTTGGGCTTCTTGAAGGCTTATTTGGGTTTCAAGCCCAATTTTGTTTGGGTAAAAATTTTTTATTTATTATTTACTCTTTATTTATTTACTTATTTGTTTGCTTTATAGTTTATTTTAGACATTCTTAATATATTTTCATAAATAAATAAATAAATAAAATAAAATAATAATAAAAATAACAAAAATAAAAATAAATGTTTTTTAAACAAAGAAAATTAATAATGAAATTTAAATTTAATTAAATATTTTTCCGATGATGGGATGTCATGAAACTCACAAGTAGTGATTTCTTGACTGATCTCTAGGTGAGAAGAGTCTACTAAATGTTACCAGAGTATTGGGATATTTAATATGATTTTTCAATAATTTAAATTTTTATTAAAAATGAAAATAAATAATTTATTTTTTATATAAAAAACAAAGAAAAATAATTAATGAAATTTAATAATGAAACAATGTTCCGATGATGTGATGTTATGAAACTCACAAGTAGTGATTTCTTGACTGATCTCTAGGTGAGAAGAGTCTACTAAATGCTACCATAGTATTAGGAAATTTAGTATGATTTTTCAATAATTTAAATTTTTATTAAAAATAAAAATAAATAATTTTTTTAAATAAAAAAGAGAGAAAAATAAATAATGAAATTTAATAATGAAACAATAATAAGCCCGATGATGTGATGTTATGAAACTCACAAGTAGTGATTTCTTAACTGATCCCTATGTGAGAGAAGTTCACTAAGTGTTACCAGAGTATTGAGATACTTAGTGCAATTTTTCAATAATAAAAATTTATTTAAAATAAATAAAGAAATATTTATATAAAAAATTAAAAAATTCATTTGCCTCATTCATTATCCGTTTGCATCATATGCATTCATAATAATTTTTGAAGCGAGTGTAAATCTTCCGATTATAAGATTCTATAGAACTCACAAGTAGTGATTCTTAAGAAATCTCTAGGTGAGGAAATTATCCGAAATGCTACCAGAGTATTGGGGTACTTCAGAATAATTTTCAATACAAAAGATTTTCACTTATTTCAAATAAAAAAAATAAAATTTAAATATTTCAAAATTACAAATAAAAAATGATTTCAAAATAAATGGAGTTCTTTTTAAATGTTAAATTAAAACCATTTTATTAAAACAAAAAGGATAACATGTGATTAAAATGATACCGTTTTTTAAACGGGCATCGTGGGAGTGCTAATCCTTCCCCACGCATAACCGTACTCTCGAACCTGATTTTGTTTTTGCAGACCAAAAGTTGTCTTTTTAATAAAACTTAATTAATTTTGAGATTTTATTAAAAAGATAAATATTTTTAGGTGACCAATTACACCTAGACAAAAAAAGATTGGTGGAGACTCCCTTTGTTTTTTTAAATGTTTTCAAAATCGTCGAGCGCGAAACCGTTACGACACAAGGCTAACATGCTTCTACATAATATGAAACATGTTGAAATAATCAAAAGTGGAAGCAAGAGATCCTAATCTCCAACCATTGCACTCTGTTATTTGCTGTTGAACGGTTCCTGGATTTAACAGTCGTCTTTGATCACTACCAAGCCTTCCAAGCACTCAGAATCGCTTCTCGATGGTGTCCAGTTATAGTGGTAATTGTGCTTGAGGACCGGAATTACTCTTGTTTTTATAAACTCAGAGCTTCAAAATCTCTGACAAACTCAATCACAGTTCTTACCATCACAGAACGTGTTTTAAAATGCCAGAGAATCAGTTTATATCAATGTGAAATCATGGACCATAATCTTGGTATTGATTATCACAGGTTATATACGGCAATAAACAGATTTTGTCAATCTGTGATCAAGGGAGATGCCAACAAAGGACTCTAATCCCTCCTCACTGTTCAATCCACTTCTTTTTCTTGACCATTTATGGGTCTAATTCACACAACCACTTGTTTGTCAGAAAGAAGTTACGGAAATTAAGTTTCATCGAAAATAAGTTTTAATTAGTCACCTAGTTTCAGTTGATAAAGATTAAAAAAAATCCTCAGAATAGAATTCGTAATTTTAAAAAAATGACAATTTAATGCATAAAACTTCCATTTTGTAAAGAGGATTTTATGTACAAAGTCTTCCTTTTGCATTAACAAAAAGAGTTTTTTTGTTTGAACTTGTGATCTTCATATCACAAAAGAATAATTTTTTTTAATTACGAAAAAATTCATAATTAAGTTTCTAAATACTCCAAAGCTTAAAAAAAAAGTAAATCTAAACTACAGTAAAACAAATTTTAATTTTCTACCCAAAAATGTTAATAATAATAAATTTCTAGAGTTACCTTCACAGATGGATCTAAATTTCCCAATTCTCCACTCTTTTCGTCAGATTCAACAATCTCTTTTTGTTTAAATTCCACACAGTTACTCAAATAGATATAAAAATTCAAAAAAAATTATTGAAATGAAAAAGAAAGGATCTTGTTTACTATGTAATTGAATGCTAGCACTCCAACTACTCAATGCCTTTGCAATCTTGTTAGATTTGAGTGGTTTTTTTTTTTTTGTGGAAGATTCGAGTGGTTTTTCTATAATTACATAAATGGGAAACAGTGTATCTAGAAATAAGTTGAACATTGATAATTTTTTGCCCAGCTGATATTGAAATTAATAGGAATCCAATCAAGTAAAAAATTATTACTGCCCAGAAGCTTACGTTAATGCCACTTATTTTAGAAGTAAGTAAACTTATTTTTCTCAGCAAAAAAAAAAAAAAAGTATTTTTCCTTCCCGTAATATCTGTCCTTTCTCTCTTCATTTTACCTAAGCAGATGAGCATAAGTGGATCCCACTTTCTTTTTTTTTTTAAGTAAAAACAAAGCAAGCGTGTAAAAAAGGTTCGTAAGTGAAAATGCATCGTTTTTCCTAAATTAGTAAAGTCGGCACCAAATGCCAGATACCTAGAATTAAATGAATTAATGGTTAATTTATACAGGCGGTGATATTAGTTTTGATAAAAATAAAAATAGTAATGATAGTGAGATAGTTTATGTTTGATTCAACTTATAAAAGAGCTTATTTATTGAAAAAATAAAAATCAAGTGTTTTGTTTTCAAAGTTTTAAAAATTTTAATTTATGTGGAAAGCAGATTTGATTTTTTTTGACAAAATTACAAATTAAAACTTTTTAAAAATGAATTTTAAAAAAAGATATATTTAGTATTTTTATTTACATTTTCACTTTAATCTTCAATAATTTTCAAAACTATAAAAAATATTATATTTTTTCACATTAATTAATTTATTTTGTTTAATTTTTATATTAATTTCATTTGTTTTTATTTTAATTAGAAAAAAGTATTATTTTATTTTATTTATTTTACTTAAAACTTGTTATCTGATTTAATAAAATTTATTTTTTTCATATTTATTAAAAATATAAAGGATTTCTATTTAAATAGTTTTTAACGTTCTACAAAACTTTTGTATTAAGTTTGTTAAACGCTAATTTAACTTTTTTGAACAACATATTTAGAAAAAGCTCTACTAGAATAGCATTTTGTATAAAAGCTTCAATTGAGCCAAACAAACCCTATAGCGGTGAGATTGGGTATTGAGAGGATGATATGCGTTTCGGTGCAATTGCAGCAGTGACGGTAAGATGAGCGTAGTGAAAAGAAAAAATAACTATAAAGAACATTGTATTAAAATTTATATTATATATTTTATATTTAGGCAATATATCTTCAACCTTGTGCACAAAATAGATATAAACCTTCAACGTTTTATTGTATTGAAATCAGTCTATAAATTTTTATTTTACTGTAAATAAACCCTCAACAATTCAAAATCATATAATTAAGTTCAAATCTGTTAAATGACACTAACTTTTGTTTGTATTGTACACGTGGCATGGCACATGGCAATCAAACTACGTTATCTATGTCAGCTTTCATGTAGGATATCCTAAGGGCAATTAGTGTCATGTAATAGATTTTGACTTAATTATATAATTTTGAAAGATTGAGGGCTTATTTACAATAAAAAAATAGCTTATGGACTAATTTTTATGCGATAAAACATTGAGTACTTAATTTCATTTTATGCAAAAGGTTAAAGGTAAATTTGGCTATTAAGCTTTTTTATTTATAAAATAATTAATTAATGAATTATTTTAAATCAAAAAATATTTTGTAATAAATTTAAAATTAATAAAATTATTTTATATCAATTAATAATTTTATTATTAAATATTTAATAATTATTTAAAAATATGTTATTATTACAAGAAATAAAAATATATTTTTAAAAATTATTATAAATAAATAAAATAATAAAAAAATGCAAAATAGAGTTGAAGGGTAATTTTACCTTTTTACCACTACTCCCTCTCCCATGGCTCTACGGAGGGGCATAGCTTTCAACTACACTACAAGGTGCAACCAAATGCACCCTGCAATGCAGTTGGAATTAGCTACCAACCCATAACCAATGTTAAGGAAAAGAGAAAACATTAATTAATCAAATAAATTAAAAGTTTATATATCATGTATTGATAATATATAGTTTTTATATACTATCAGTTAATCACATAATATCACATCATTAATGAGCAAAATTAAAAAATACACAGGTACTTAAAAAATAAATTTAAAAACTTTATTAATATTTACTTTTAAAGATTTATGCATTTTTAAGTCTTCCTCATTAATAAGGTGATATTGTATGGTTGACTGACAATGTATAGCATTTATAAACTGTCAATGGATTATATCTAAACTCATAAATTAAATGAGTTTATATATAATACACTGACAATCTGACAGTGCATAGTCCCTATACATTGTTAGTTAATTATAGGAGAGCATGTCATTAATAAAAAAGCGTAAAAGTACAATAGCGATTATAGAGGTCGGACCAAGCCCGAGTATGCATAGTAAAACGCAAAATGAGCTTGAGCTTAAAATAAGACCCGATCCATAGGGTCGAGCCAAGCTTATGTCACGCCCCGCCAGATCGCCCTCGACATATCCCGCGCCTCCAGCTGGAAATCTTAGTCCTAGGTTCTGCTATGTCAGCGATAGCTTGTATAGATAGCCTAGGAACCATACACTTGGCTATATTATAGCCATTTATTCTTTAGAGGGATTGTCTATATAAGGGGCACCCTCCCCCTTCATTACGAATCTTGAACAGTCTCCTTTTACAGCAATATACTCTCGATTTTTCTCTGCCATTTTTGCCTTCTGTTTTTGCTTATTTTCGCCAGTCTGTGTGGGTGGTGCTACCGGCTTTAACCATTTTAGAGTCCTTAGAGCTTTCCTTTAGCGTGTACACCTCTTGGAGGTTGTGTAGGCTGACTTAGGTCAGAAGAACCTCATCTAAGGCCATATGTTATTGAGCTTAAGCACCCAGAACGTGACAGTTGGTATCAGAGCAGGTCACGCAGCAGCCATTGAAGTAGACAAGATGGCCAGTTCAGAAGCGTCACAGCAACCAAAGTACAGGAGCCACAAGGGGAATGTGGCAAGGGCAAGAAGGGTGCAATTTTGAGAAGGTAGAAGCATCCTTTGAGACACGGTTGGCCAAAGTGGAGTTGGCCATGGCCGAAATCCAAGATGGGTTAGAGGACCACTTGGAAGAAGTGTCCTCGTCAACTAAGGAGTTCAAGGAAGATGTGTGAAAGAAGGTGGATGAGATGCAAAAGAGGGTGGGAGAGAAAGTAGACCAGGTCGCCCAGAGGAACTCAACGTTGGAGGTTGTAGTTGTAGCCTTACAAGCGGAGGTGGAAGAGCTCAAGAGGAGGCTCACTGCTTGTGAAGGTACCATCGGGGGAGGCCTGTTGGCCATGGCACCTTGGGCAAGATTGGAGGTTCCCAAACCAAAGAAGTTCAAGGGAACCTGTTCAGCCAAAGACGTGGACAATTTCTTGTGGGGGATGGAGCAATACTTCAGTGCCTTAAGCATCGAGGAGGACGCCTATAAGATCTAATTCTACTATACTGTACATGTACGAACATGTAAATTTTAATTAATAAATTATTTTTGTACATTTTTACAAATATTAAATAAAAAGCTAGGGGCCCTATTTAGATTTCGGTGCTCAGACGATGATATAGTGAGAAAATATATTTTTGGATTGATCTTGGTGAATTTTTGAAGTTGATTATAAGTGCAGTAAAGCAATTAGAAAAATGAGATTAATATTTTAAAGATGAGATATATATGTAAAATATAGTATATGCCAAGGATATGTTTATACATATAAAAATTTAAAAATATATTTAAAAATATATGTTAATAGAAAATATATATTTATAATATATAAAAAAAAGACATGCAGCAAGTTTCTCGTGAAACTTGCTGCAGCTTAATGGAAAGGTAATAATAAATAAATAAATAAAAGAGAAGAAGTGGAGAGAAAAGAGAAGAAATATTGAATGGCTAACTAGGTGGCAACTTTTCATTGGACAACGCATAAATAAAGAAGACAAAAGTGGGTCTTCTTGAAGTTGTTTAAGTCGGCAAAAGCAAGAGCACCTACTTCTTTGTTTCATTTTTCTCCTGCTGCACCGACTTTCTTCTTCTCCATCTCCTCACGTCACCTTGTTCCTCATATGAAACCCTTCTCTCAAGCTTCTAACTTACCAAGCTCCTTTCACCAACTTTGTTTCCCATCACCATGGCTATCTAAGGATGGGATTTTATGGACAAAAGCCAACGTGACAGGGGTTGGAATGGAGTTGTACAGTTCGGCAATGGAGGGAAGGTGAGGTGATGATGTTTTCTTAAATTCTAGTTATGGGTTATGATTAATATATGTATGAGAAACATGTGTAAGGCCTTAGTTTGAAACAAAATGGATTGTATTAGCAGTAGGGGTATTCGGCCATATATGGGAAATGAAGAAATTGATGAAATTTTGTTGTATGTTAAGTAGAGATTAGTAGAAAAATGAGGAATGAAATTGTTGGAACATGATTGGATTTTGGTTTGTGATGAGTTTGCAAGAACTTGGGAGTGGCATGAAAATGGGTATCAACCAACCATGAACTTGGCTAAATATTGGTGATGAAACTTAATGTACGGAAGGTGTTTGAATGAATATACTAAGTAAATAGAAAATGTTCATAAGGTTAGAGTTGAGAAAAGAAGAGAAACAAAGTGCTAAATGTAGATTTCAATTCTACTGGAAAACAGTCTGTCCTAGCCGCATATTTAAAAATTCAGTATGGGGGTTTTAGAATGAAATAAATTTGGAAAACTTATGACAGGTAGCTTTATGAGTTAGGAAAAATTCAGTTTTGGAATTACCTAATTTGGAGTTGTGTAGCCTGAGATATAGGCAGTTGAACACAAGGCATTCAGTGCAGTAGGCGAGATGCTTTGTGTCAAATTTGAAAATTTTTAGAAATTATCACAGATTTAATTTGGCTGAAAAATTTATGTTTCTAGAAAGGTAAATGAGTTTAGAATAATATGGTTTTGAGTTTGTACAATTTGGACAACCCTATCTTGAGATATAGCCCAATTTGTACATAGAGGTCAGTAGACAATCTGCCAGAATACATCCGGAAACAGGGTATTTTTTGAGGAATTATTAAAAATAATTGTCGTAACGGCTTCGCGCTCGACGATTTTCGAAAAAGCGTTTAAAAACAAAAAGGGAGTCGCCACCAATCTTTTTTTTATTAGGTGTGATTGGTCACCTGAAAATGTTTATCTTTTCAACAAAATCTCAAAATTAATTAAGTTTTATTAAAAAGATAAATTTTTGGTCTGCGAAAACAAAATTTGGGTTCGGGGGTACGGTTACGCGTGGGGAAGGATTAGCACCCCCACGACGCCCGTTAAAAACGGTACCATAATAATCATGTGTTATCCTTTAATTTTAATAAAATGTTCTTAATTTAATATTTAAAATTGATTCCTTTTTTATTCCAACCTTTTTATTCAAAATCATTTTTTATTTGCAAATTTATTTTGTTTTATTTTAAGAGGTTAAACTTTATTTTTCGAAAATAAATGTGAACCTTTTTGTATTGAATAATTAAATCAAATACTCCAATACTTTTGGCAGCATTTGAAATAATTTTCCTCACCTAGAGATTTCTTAAGAATCACTACTTGTGACTTCTATAGAATCTCATCCTCGGAAAATTCACACTTGCTTCGAAAATTATTATGAATGCACATGATGCAAACAAATAAAAATGATGCAAATGAATTTTTTATTTCAAATTTCATTATTTATTTGTTTATTTATTTATATTTCTTTGTTTTTAAAAAACTTACTCATTCTCATTTTTTATTAAAATTTCAAATTATTGAAAAATCATACTAAATATTCCAATACTTTTGGCAATAATTAGTACGACTCTTCTCACCTAGGGATCAGCTAGGAATCACTACTTGTGACTTCCGTAGCATCCCATCATCGGAAATTCATTTAATCGAATTTAAATTTTATTAGTAATTTCCCTTTTCCATTTTTTTTAAAAAAATATTTATTTTTATGTTTATCAAAAAAAAATAAATTATTGAAAAATCGTACTAAATATTCCAATACTTTTGGCAACGTTTAGTACAACTCTTCTCACCTAGGGATCAGCTAGGAATCACTACTTGTGACTTCCGTAGCATCCCATCATCGGACATTTATTTAATTAGATTTAAACTTTATTATTAATTTTCCTTTTTCTATTTTCTTTTGAAAAAATTATTTATTTTTATGTTTAACAAAAAATTAAATTATTGAAAAATCATACTAAATATTCCAATACTTTTGGCAACATTTAGTACGACTCTTCTCACCTAGGGATCAGCTAGGAATCACTACTTGTGACTTCCGTAACATCCCATCATCGGACATTAGCTTTTACTTTTTATGAATTATTTTATCTCCATTAACTTTTGTCTTTATTCATTTAGATTTATTAACTTAGCCCCTTTTGTCATCATCTTTTATTAAAATCCTATTACCATTTGTTAGGTTAATTTAATTACGTTCGAAACTTTATTATTATTAATTTTTATTGGTTTAAATATTTCATATTCATATATCTCTAAAGTCCCTTTTATCTTTTATTAATGTTTCCCACCTATCTCCATTACCTCTTTTGTATTTATTAATTTTTATTTAATATTTCTCTAAATATTCTTTATTACAAAATATATTATTATATATTTTTAAAATAAACATGAATTTGAATATTGAGAAATTAAATCGAATATCCCAATACTTTTGGCGACGTTCGATAAATTCCCCTCACCTAGAGATATTCGAAGAATCACTACTTGTGACTTCTACGATATCTCATCATCGGACTTTTATTTAATTAAATTTAAAATTTATTAGTTTTCCTAAAAAAAACTTATTTTTTTATTTTTAACAAAAGAAAATTAAATTATTGAAAAATCATACTAAATATTCCAATACTTTTGGCAACATCTAGTACGACTCTTCTCACCTAGGGATCAGCTAGGAATCATTACTTGTGACTTCCGTAGCATCCCATCATCGGAATTTTATTTAATTTAATTTAAATCTTATTATTTATTTTTCTTTATTTAGATAAAAACATTTATTTCTATTATTTTTATTTTTGTTTATCATGAAAATATATTAAAAGCACACATAATAATAAAGATTCTTTAATTATTTTTATTATATATATATATGTATTTATTATATATATATATTTTTAAACAAAACAAATAAATACTAAATAAATAAAATAAGAAAAATTACCAAAATGGATTTGGGCTTGGGCCCAAGGAGAAATCTGCCAAAACAGCCCAAAAGTAACTTGGAGTGGGCCCAATTTGCTGGGCCAGCCGCGGGTCGGGTCGCCAAACGAGCCGGGTCGGATGCTGGATTGACAAGCGGATCTTCTTCCTCTGGTGCGGGTCGGGCGCGCGGGTCCCGGGTCGGATCCCGGGTACACGCGCGGGTCCTCAGTTCCCTTTTTTTTTTTAGGCTATAAAAGCCTTGATCTTTTTTTTTCTTTCATTTTTCCTCTTTTCTCAACAAAAAAAACACACAGAGCCTTAGAGGCTCTCTGCCGGGGCGATTCCCGGCCGCCGCTGGGGTCGCCTCCGGTCGCCGCTAGCCACAGCCGGCCGCCGTTCGTCGGCGGCCAAATGCGAAAAGCTTTCGACTTTTCGAAAGCTCTTGCTCCCGTCGAACCAAATCTGGCCTTCCTTTTTCCGGAAAGTTCCCCTAAGCCGCCGGATCTGACAAACCGAAACCCTTCCCCTCTTTTTTTTTTCTTTTTTTGGTTGATGGTTTGGTTGTGGCTCGTTGTTGCTGGTTCTGTGTTTTGCAGGTATCCGGGAGTCGATTTTGGATCTAGGGTTTGGGATTTTCAGGATCGATTTTGGGGGTAGTAGTGTTTTTTTGGGGGTTCTGTGATGGTGGTTTGGTCTCGGGTGGTGGCTTGGTGATGGTTTAGGTTGGTGAGTGAAGGTTGAGGTGAGGCTAAGGGTGTTTGGGTTTTCGACTGGTGATGGGGGTGGTGAGGGTCACGGTGGTTTGGTGAGGGTTACGGGTTTTCTGTTCGGGGTTTGGGTAGTGAAGATGGGTCTGGTGCAGTGAGGATGATGCTGCGACGGTGAGCCGAGGATGGGGGCCTTCTGTGTTGGGTGTTTTTTTTTGCTCTCCCTCGCGATGGTCCAATGGAGGGGTTTTTTTAGAGGGACTGGTATAGGGGTTTGGTGTTGTAGGGGATGGCTGGCAGGAGTAGCTGGTGGTGGCAGACTGAGGGTGGCCGGTGGTGGCAGGGATGGTGATTGATGGATTGGACAAAAAACAAAAAACAAATAATAATAATAATAATAATAATAATAATAATAATAATAATAATAATAATAATAATAATAATAATAATAATAAAAAATAACACAAATAATAATAATAATAATAATAATAATAGAAACATAAACAAATAATAATAATAATAGTAATAATAACAAAATGGGACAAAATTAGGTGTCAACAGCTGCCCTTCTTTGCTTATTGCTGAGGATCAGGAATAGAGCAAAGACAATTGACAGTAATTTTGTCCGGCTTATGACTCATTTCTCTCTTTTTCTTCTCTTTCTTCTTTTTTTTTCTTTTCATTCTTTTCCCTTTTTTTTTTTCGAGAAAGCTTCTCTTGCAGCGGAGGCAATGAAACTTAAAAATTTTTCTTGAAAATGTGCTCCTCTTGCAGCAGAGGCAATGAAACTTTAAAATTTCTTTTTGAAATGTGCTCCTCTTGCAACAGAGGCGATGAAACTTTAAAATTTTTCTTTCTTTTGAAATGTGCTCCTCTTGCAGCAGAGGCAATGACACTTAAAAATTTAAATCATCCATTTTTTGTTTTTTTTTTGTTTTTTTGTTTTTTTTTCTTTCTTTTTTTTTCGAGAAAGCTCCTCTTGCAGCAGAGGTAATGAAACTTTAAATTCTTTTCCTAGAAATGTGCTCCTCTTGCAGCAGAGGCGATGAAACTTTAAATTTCTTTTTGTTTTTTTTTTGTTTTTTTTTTATTTTGAAATGTGCTCCTCTTGCAGCAGAGGCGATGAAACTTTAAATTTTTCCTTTTTTATTTTGAAAATGTGCTCCTCTTGCAGCAGAGGCGATGAAACTTTAAAATTTTGCCCGGAGGACTTAGAATTATTCCCGGAGGACTTAAATGCTTTTTCTGGAAAGTGCTCCTCTTGCAGCAGAGGCGATGAAACTTTAAATTTTTCCTTTTTTATTTTGAAAATGTGCTCCTCTTGCAGCAGAGGCGATGAAACTTTAAAATTTTGCCCGGAGGACTTAGAATTATGCCCGGAGGACTTAAATGCTTTTTCTGGAAAGTGCTCCTCTTGCAGCAGAGGCGATGAAACTTTAAAAATAAAAGATTTCACATTCAAAGATCTAGGAATTCACATCTAGAAATTTTCTCTCAGGAATTCACATCCGAAAATTCAGGTATCCACATCTGAAAAATTTGTTCGGGAATTCACATCCGAACATCTAGGAATTCTCATCTAGATAATTTATATCGGGAATTTCTCGTCCGAACATCCCATTTATCTCGTTCTATCATTGATGTGTTTAAGCCTATCTAGAACTTTGTTTGAAGAGCTTCAATTCAAAATTTAAACTTCCAGGAATTCTATTTCTTCTTTTTTTTCTTCTTTTTCTTTTTTTTTATTTTTCTTTTTCTTTCTTTTTTTCTTCTTTTTTTTTCTTCTTTCCTTTTTCTTTTTCTTTCCTTTTTTCCTTTTTTTTTTGAACTTAGACTTTAATAGGGAATTCACTTCCAATAATTTAAGGATTCTCGTTTAGAAAATTTCTATTTCAGGAATTCATATTCGAAAATCTAAAATATCATTTCGGGAATTCGCATCCGAAAGTTCTAGGAATTCACTTCTAGAAAATTTTGTTTCAGGAATTCTCATCCGAATTTTAACTTGGAGATTCACATCCAAAATTTTGACTTGGGGATTCACACCCAAAAGTCCAGGAATTCTCATCTTCGGATAATTTATATCGGGAATTTCTCATCCGAAATTTTGTCTCAGGAATTCACATCCGATTGTTTGTTTCGGGAATTCACATCCGAAAATTCAGGTATTCACATCTGAAAAATTTGACTTGGGATTCACACCCAAACATCTAGGAATTCTCATCTAGATAATTTATATCGGGAATTTCCCGTCCGATTGTTGGTTTCGGGAATTCACATCCGAAAATCTAGGAATTCACTTCTAGAAATTTTCTTTCGGGAATTCTCATCCGAATTTTAATTTGGAGATTCACATCCAAAAATTTGACTTGGGGATTCACACCCAAAAGTCCAGGAATTCTCATCTGGATAATTTATATCGGGAATTTCTCGTCCGATTTTTTGTCTCAGGAATTCACATCCGATTGTTTGTTTCGGGAATTCACATCCGAAAATTCAGGTATTCACATCTGAAAAATTTGACTTGGGATTCACACCCAAACATCTAGGAATTCTCATCTAGATAATTTATATCGGGAATTTCCCGTCCGATTGTTGGTTTCGGGAATTCACATCCGAAAATCTAGGAATTCACTTCTAGAAATTTTCTTTCGGGAATTCTCATCCGAATTTTAATTTGGAGATTCACATCCAAAAATTTGACTTGGGGATTCACACCCAAAAGTCCAGGAATTCTCATCTGGATAATTTATATCGGGAATTTCTCGTCCGATTGTTCAGGTTTCGGGAATTCACATCCGAAAGTCTAGTAAATTTCTCACATTTCAACATTTTCTCTTTTTCTAAAAATTTTATTTTATCTTAATTTCTTATAGAATTCAAAGTTCATCATCTTAAAATCCAAATTCTTGCTTTAAAATTCTTAAAAATCATGTCTCCCAAAATTTCACTCAACTTAAAATTGAGAATTTTCCTACTCAAGGTTAAAAATTTTTCATTTCTTTTCTAAGTGCATGTGATGAATGCAATGCAAAGGTTGTTAAAAAAAATCCTGCAAAAATGATGGTAACAAGGTTCACAAGACCATCCCTTCCATCATCTTACCTTTCCTTCTTAACACTGACTCCACAATCTCAACTGGTTTTCCTTCATTCTTCACTACCTAATCAACTCTGGTATATTCCAATTGGAGACTTCAAGCATTAATATACTTCATTATCGTCTCAATTCTCATTTGCCCCATATCCTCCTAAAAATTGGTAATGCATGAATTTTCATGAATATTACTATTCATTTATTCTTCATCATTTCAGTTTCATAACAAATGCAATGTCATCACATTTTCTTGATTTTTTATTGGTATGAAATGGGATAAAGATTAAAGGAGGGGTATTTATGATGAAGGGGATAGGAATAATTTTGTCAAAGAGCCAGGCAACTTGAAGGAAAGAAAAGGCAACAATTTTCAAACAATAAATATTCAATCAATCTTGATAGAAAATTTGGGATTCTTTCTCTAACAAATCTATTTCCTTGATGTCCTTAATCTTTTGAGTTAATTGTATTGAGATTAACCCTTACTTGTCAAAATGTTTCATTCATGACAATCTAAGGCAAAGATCTCTTCTCTACTTGCCAACTTGATCCTCCATCCTTATTTGACTCAAATCGCCCTTTTTCGGGTTTTCGATTTGAGTCATTATTTTTTCTTTTTTTTTTTTCATCGTTTTTTCTTTTTTTCTTTTTTTTTGTCATTTTTTCACTTTTTTTCTTTTTCATCATTTTTTAGTCATCCTCATTATGGTCCACTATTAAAGAATCACAATCTTCACGCAATTTCTTGGCCCAATGTATGGTTCTTCGACTCAAATCTTCACATTTGATCAAAGTGGACTTTTAAGGTACGTAATGTAGGCTGAGGTGAGGGGTTATGAAAGAAAGGATAGTAGGCCCAAACTTTGTGTTTGAAAAGGTTATAAACCAGAGGATCATTTTTTTCATTTTTTTTTTAATGCATGACTCATATAGGCATTTTGCCCCATTCTTCATCCATTCCTTTTCATTCTAATTCCATTTTTCATTTTTCTCCTTTTCTCCCAAATAACTTTAAAATGTAAAGGGGTTTTCTTTTATTTGCCCCTTAAATTCTTTCATTGATTTCAAATGAACAAACTTCTTTCTTTTTTCTTCCTCTTTTTTTTTCTTATTTTGCCCTCTCTCTTCCCCCTTTTTTTTTTACTTTACTTTGCCCCCCAATGTGGAGGGTGATCCTTGGTGGGTTTCTTAAAAAACAAAATAAACATACTAGGCTCAAAGGGGTTAGCAATGGATGATTTTCTTACAGTGAAATGTAGGTGAAAGATGGCCATTCTTCCTTTCAAATGTGAAAACTCTTATCAAAGAATCATTTATTGAGCAGACACCAACTCGCGGAACCATCTGCTACAAAATTGCATGTCAACTCCCACCTTCTCTATATACAAATTGTATTTTCACTGCAACATTCATGCTAAGATTTTGGACAAGATTATCAACACGAATAAAGCTTTGGTAGAGTTCCAATCCCAAATTATTATCAACATTGATATCATATTTATCATTTAAAAATAAAAAATGGAAGAAATGTGGTGGGGTATATATAAAGAGGATAAAGCCAAATTTGAATCGAGGAAAAGAAAGAAATGTGACGAAAATGCATATGCTACTTCATTAAGATGATAAAAGATAAATGAAAGTCTATACATAAAAAAGTCGTTAAAGTTTGGCCATAACTTTAACCAAAAACAACCTCACATCATCATGGATGACCCACCAAAAGGATCCCTTTTCTAGTTATACCTTGGCATGGTTGGGCGAGAGATTAACATTCGATCATTCCATCGTCTCAAGATTCAATAAACCTTTTCTGATCAAACTTTGCACCTTTCGCCTAAAAGCAGGACAGCTTTCTATCGAGTGACCCCAGTTTCCATTATGATAGTCACATCGAGCATCAAGGTTTTACCACTCTGGATACGGAGGCTCCAAAGGCTTTAGCGGGATTGGAGTAACAAGTTGGTTCTCGACAAGATGTTGGAATATTTCAGTGTAGGACCAGGGGACTGGATCAATGTCGGTCCTTCTTCGTTTGTTTCGAGATCCTCTTTGGTTGCTCTGGGTAGGCATGGGTGTTTGGAAACCCATTTGCCAACTGGACTGCGGGATTGGCTGATGGGTATTCAAGCCGGGAGAGGTATTATTTGTGATGGGGTAGTGGGTTTGGTACGTGGGATAAGGATGATATGGAGCAAAGTCTCCCACATGTTGCCCCTCATAATTCATAGCATGAACATCTCCTCCATTCCCCGATGTATCACCTTTTCTTACATTCATGGCATCATCTCCTACAAGCTTGCCACTCTTGATTGCATTCTCTATTATTTCACCAGAAATTACCATATCTGCAAAATTCTTGGTGGCATTACCAACCATCATTTCATAAAATGGTGCAGGGAGTGTATTGACAAACAGGATGGCGGTTTCCTTCTCTGTGAGGGGGGGTTGAACTTGAGCAGCTACATCCCTCCACCTTCGAGCATATTCTTTAAAGCTCTCCTCATGCTTCTTCTTCATGCCTTGCAAGGACAGGCGGTCTGGTGCCAAATCTTCAATGTGCTTGTATTGAGCAATGAATGCTCGAGCCAATTCTTTCCATGAGCGGATATGGGCTCGATCTAGTTGGGTGTACCACCTGGCAGCTGATCCAGTAAGACTATCTTGAAAAATATGCACCAATAATTCATCATTTTGAGCATAGGCAGCCATTTTCTGACAGTATATCTTGATATGAGTTATCGGGCATTTGGTCCCATCATACTTTTCAAATTCTGGAACCTTGAACTTTGGCGGGATAACTACACCCGGTACCAAACAGAGCTCACGTGCATCCAAAGAGCCATATAAATTCATCCCTTCAATAGCTCGTAACCTCTCTTCAAGGAGATCTAACTTCGTCTGAGGCTTTAAGCTCTCTTTCATTATTGGTACACCCATCTTCAATTTCTCTTGTTCTTTAGGATCCCCTGAATCATGGACAGAGATCGGGTCTGATGGGTTCCTTCTGAAGTTTGGAATGTCGTGCCCCGCAAATAGCATATGCTGTGAAGTATGGACTTGGGGTGGAATAGGACTCTGTGGATATGAACGTTCACCGTCTTGTGCCCACCTTTCTTGAGTAGTTGCTTCCCCTACTGGTTCTTTTCCTCTATTCATTTTAGTCATCATCTCCAGCATTGCAGCCAATTGCCCCTTCATCTCTTCTTGCGCCTTTTCTATCTTCTCCATTCGACTAGCTTGTCCTTCTTCCATGACCTGTACTTGTGAGAGCCCCGATCTGCTTTGTAACCTTTGATGGTCGAGAAGCCTTGGAACCTTATTACCACAATTTTCTAATTAGAAAAACCTTATCTTATTTCTTTCAAAATTTTTTGGAACAAACAAATCTTTTTATGAAAATCATGTTATTTGTATATGTATGCAAATGACATGCATGACAAAAATCTATTCTTTTTATCTTGAAACATGAAATGGAACAATTTTTCTTTTTTTTTTTTGTTAATTTGCATAACTTTCTTGATTTTACATGTTAGGTATTTAGGTCTTCACTTTAACCAAATCTTAAGGAAGAATAATTTCAAGGAAAATAATCAATCAATAGCACATGTATACAAATTTGATAAAAAGAAAATTGAAAGAATAAACAAATTCAAAATTGTAAAAAAAACTTAGTCTAGTTTCTCAAAGACTTTTCTGCAAAGTGTGATGCAATAATGTCAAATGCATTCCAAAATTCAAATTAAAATTTGTCTCTTATTTATCATATTCACTTATTAACTTAAGAGGTCAAGTCCGAAACAGGCAAGAGGAATTGAAGAATAACCTTGAACCATACCAAACTTGTTTCAAAACTCCCTCTCTTTTTCCCTTGTTTTTAATTTTCTATGAGAAAGAACATATTCTTTTTTTTTTTATGAAATGTTATGTAAAATGTACAATAACAAGGCATGATGAAGGACATGTTTATGTAATTTATACACAATGCAGTGATAATGAAGATCAAATTTTGTTTTATTTCACCTAACTTTCATGATTCTAAAATGCAAATGACATGACTATCAACATATATATACACAATGATGATGAAATGAATTAAAATCATATATGTCCCTAACATGCTTGAGAAAGATGAATTTTCTTTTTTTTTTCTTGTCAACTTATTCTTTGAAAATTCTATACAGGAAAGTCAATTATTCATCTCTTTTTTTTTTTTGACTTTAAAAAGAAGAAATTTTCATTCATTCTTTCATTTTATTCTAACTCATTTTTGAAGAGATATTAATTCATTTCCTACTCAAAATCCCTTTCACTTTTCTTTTTTATACCTTTATCTTAAGAAATTCTTCCAAGAATAATAAAGAATAAAGAATTTTTTTTATTTAAATTTTAAAAAACTTAATTGAATTTCTTCTTATTATTTTTAGTGAAAAGAGACATTTTTTTTAACGAATTTTCCATTTTTTTGTTGTAAAAAGAAAAGTTTATCCACATTTTATCATTTCATATTTTTATTTTAAAGAAAGAAAAATAAAAGAAATTAAAACTTTTTTTATCTTTGTATATAAACATCTTGTAACTAAATATACATAAAACTTCTTTTTCTTTCTCTTGCTTTGGAGAATGTACTTTTATTAGTTCCTATTTTTAAGGACTTATTTTCAAAAAATAAAAAATTCCCTCTTTTATAAAAGAAAGGATAATTATTCACATTTTTAAAAGAAAAATTACACATTTATTCTATCATTTTCATCACATCTTTATTTTTAAAAAATAAGTGGGTTTTTTTTTTTACAAGATCCTTTATAAAGAAAAAATATCTTTTCCATTTTTATTTTACAAAAATTCCTTTTTTAGAAAAAAATCAAAAATTTAAATTATATACAATTCAAATCAAAATCGGTTGTATTTTTATTAATGACAGGAGAAAAATGGGTCGAATATGTTCCCTCATGTCCTAATTTTGGATAGTTTCTACTAAAATTGGGCATGGCTCTATCTAAGGCTCGGCTTCTTAGGGCCTTTTACATGCTGGGTTGGGATATGAAGATCTAAAGGTTCCCAAATTATACTTTACTGTTGTCCACACTGGACTAGTAAGATTTAATTTGAGTGGGAGTATTTCGATTGCCATTGTGGAGGTGATTACCTCACGAGAGCAAAGGTACTCTACTCCCTTCTAAGAAGGACTGAACCCGGGCATAGAGCTCATGTTATGCAAATGCAAGTGCAAGTGTGTGCATGAGGGAACATGTCAGACTCAAATTAAATTATTATCTCTATCCTAAATGCCTTAACAATTTATTAACAACAAGTATATACAAATATAAAACATAAAATAAATAACATAAAAAATGCAAATGCAAACAAAAATCATTTTCAAAATCCAAGTGAATTAAGTTTAAATATCAATCAAAACTATTAAATTAAAACTTTGGATAACACATGATTAATAAATGGCTTGACCCTCAAAAAGCGTCCCCAGCGGAGTCGCCAAGCTGTCGTAACGGCTTCGCGCTCGACGATTTTCGAAAAAGCGTTTAAAAACAAAAAGGGAGTCGCCACCAATCTTTTTTTTTATTAGGTGTGATTGGTCACCTGAAAATGTTTATCTTTTCAACAAAATCTCAAAATTAATTAAGTTTTATTAAAAAGATAAATTTTTGGTCTGCGAAAACAAAATTTGGGTTCGGGGGTACGGTTACGCGTGGGGAAGGATTAGCACCCCCACGACGCCCGTTAAAAACGGTACCATAATAATCATGTGTTATCCTTTAATTTTAATAAAATGTTCTTAATTTAATATTTAAAATTAATTCCTTTTTTATTCCAACCTTTTTATTCAAAATCATTTTTTATTTGCAAATTTATTTTGTTTTATTTTAAGAGGTTAAACTTTATTTTTCGAAAATAAATGTGAACCTTTTTGTATTGAATAATTAAATCAAATACTCCAATACTTTTGGCAGCATTTGAAATAATTTTCCTCACCTAGAGATTTCTTAAGAATCACTACTTGTGACTTCTATAGAATCTCATCCTCGGAAAATTCACACTTGCTTCGAAAATTATTATGAATGCACATGATGCAAACAAATAAAAATGATGCAAATGAATTTTTTATTTCAAATTTCATTATTTATTTGTTTATTTATTTATATTTCTTTGTTTTTAAAAAACTTACTCATTCTCATTTTTTATTAAAATTTCAAATTATTGAAAAATCATACTAAATATTCCAATACTTTTGGCAATAATTGGTACGACTCTTCTCACCTAGGGATCAGCTAGGAATCACTACTTGTGACTTCCGTAGCATCCCATCATCGGAAATTCATTTAATCGAATTTAAATTTTATTAGTAATTTCCCTTTTCCATTTTTTTTAAAAAAATATTTATTTTTATGTTTATCAAAAAAAAATAAATTATTGAAAAATCGTACTAAATATTCCAATACTTTTGGCAACGTTTAGTACAACTCTTCTCACCTAGGGATCAGCTAGGAATCACTACTTGTGACTTCCGTAGCATCCCATCATCGGACATTTATTTAATTAGATTTAAACTTTATTATTAATTTTCCTTTTTCTATTTTCTTTTGAAAAAATTATTTATTTTTATGTTTAACAAAAAATTAAATTATTGAAAAATCATACTAAATATTCCAATACTTTTGGCAACATTTAGTACGACTCTTCTCACCTAGGGATCAGCTAGGAATCACTACTTGTGACTTCCGTAACATCCCATCATCGGACATTAGCTTTTACTTTTTATGAATTATTTTATCTCCATTAACTTTTGTCTTTATTCATTTAGATTTATTAACTTAGCCCCTTTTGTCATCATCTTTTATTAAAATCCTATTACCATTTGTTAGGTTAATTTAATTACGTTCGAAACTTTATTATTATTAATTTTTATTGGTTTAAATATTTCATATTCATATATCTCTAAAGTCCCTTTTATCTTTTATTAATGTTTCCCACCTATCTCCATTACCTCTTTTGTATTTATTAATTTTTATTTAATATTTCTCTAAATATTCTTTATTACAAAATATATTATTATATATTTTTAAAATAAACATGAATTTGAATATTGAGAAATTAAATCGAATATCCCAATACTTTTGGCGACGTTCGATAAATTCCCCTCACCTAGAGATATTCGAAGAATCACTACTTGTGACTTCTACGATATCTCATCATCGGACTTTTATTTAATTAAATTTAAAATTTATTAGTTTTCCTAAAAAAAACTTATTTTTTTATTTTTAACAAAAGAAAATTAAATTATTGAAAAATCATACTAAATATTCCAATACTTTTGGCAACATCTAGTACGACTCTTCTCACCTAGGGATCAGCTAGGAATCATTACTTGTGACTTCCGTAGCATCCCATCATCGGAATTTTATTTAATTTAATTTAAATCTTATTATTTATTTTTCTTTATTTAGATAAAAACATTTATTTCTATTATTTTTATTTTTGTTTATCATGAAAATATATTAAAAGCACACATAATAATAAAGATTCTTTAATTATTTTTATTATATATATATGTATTTATTATATATATATATTTTTAAACAAAACAAATAAATACTAAATAAATAAAATAAGAAAAATTACCAAAATGGATTTGGGCTTGGGCCCAAGGAGAAATCTGCCAAAACAGCCCAAAAGTAACTTGGAGTGGGCCCAATTTGCTGGGCCAGCCGCGGGTCGGGTCGCCAAACGAGCCGGGTCGGATGCTGGATTGACGAGCGGATCTTCTTCCTCTGGTGCGGGTCGGGCGCGCGGGTCCCGGGTCGGATCCCGGGTACACGCGCGGGTCCTCAGTTCCCTTTTTTTTTTTAGGCTATAAAAGCCTTGATCTTTTTTTTTCTTTCATTTTTCCTCTTTTCTCAACAAAAAAAACACACAGAGCCTTAGAGGCTCTCTGCCGGGGCGATTCCCGGCCGCCGCTGGGGTCGCCTCCGGTCGCCGCTAGCCACAGCCGGCCGCCGTTCGTCGGCGGCCAAATGCGAAAAGCTTTCGACTTTTCAAAAGCTCTTGCTCCCGTCGAACCAAATCTGGCCTTCCTTTTTCCGGAAAGTTCCCCTAAGCCGCCGGATCTGACAAACCGAAACCCTTCCCCTCTTTTTTTTTTCTTTTTTTGGTTGATGGTTTGGTTGTGGCTCGTTGTTGCTGGTTCTGTGTTTTGCAGGTATCCGGGAGTCGATTTTGGATCTAGGGTTTGGGATTTTCAGGATCGATTTTGGGGGTAGTAGTGTTTTTTTGGGGGTTCTGTGATGGTGGTTTGGTCTCGGGTGGTGGCTTGGTGATGGTTTAGGTTGGTGAGTGAAGGTTGAGGTGAGGCTAAGGGTGTTTGGGTTTTCGACTGGTGATGGGGGTGGTGAGGGTCACGGTGGTTTGGTGAGGGTTACGGGTTTTCTGTTCGGGGTTTGGGTAGTGAAGATGGGTCTGGTGCAGTGAGGATGATGCTGCGACGGTGAGCCGAGGATGGGGGCCTTCTGTGTTGGGTGTTTTTTTTTGCTCTCCCTCGCGATGGTCCAATGGAGGGGTTTTTTTAGAGGGACTGGTATAGGGGTTTGGTGTTGTAGGGGATGGCTGGCAGGAGTAGCTGGTGGTGGCAGACTGAGGGTGGCCGGTGGTGGCAGGGATGGTGATTGATGGATTGGACAAAAAACAAAATAAAAATAATAATAATAATAATAAATAAATAACACAAATAATAATAATAATAAAAAACAAATAATAATAATAATAAATAACACAAATAATAATAATAATAATAATAGAAACATAAACAAATAATAATAATAATAGTAATAATAACAAAATGGGACAAAATTAGGTGTCAACAATAATTCCTAAATGATAAAATTGTGTAACTTGCTATTCTGAATATGGAATTGGATTAAGATTCATATGGTTTTGGGATTCATAATTTTGGATATCCCTATAATTAGTAATATAAATTTTAATGCACAAAGGTCAGAAAACTATCTTGCCATATGGGTCAGAATTGGGTTGAATTTTGAAAAATTGTGAGGAACAATATGGAATGAATTAGAAAATGGGCTTTATACTTCTGTATAGGGAATTAAGTCAAATTACATATAAAATTAACGGTGCATTAATCGGAAATCAATATTTTTCGTTATGAATAGAAAGGAGTTGATAGGTCGGAAATTCTTATAAAGAATAATTCTACCTTAATGAGTAGGATTTCTAAAAATGCTTAGTGTATATGTATGTTTCAGAATTGAACTTGTATGACTCATCTTCTGCAGCTCCGAAGCTAAATGAACGAAATGGGAAAGGAGACGAATAAGGACCTAATCATTGGCTCAAGGCCACAAAGTGTATGGTTTGAATAAAATGACACCGTACAAGTAAGGGATGCGTATGTGAATTTGTATGGATATCCGAATGCATGTTTTTCATGCTATGAATTTTATAAGATTTATTGGATATTGAATTGCCTCGAAATGCTACGAAATTGTGGTTTTTTGGTTGTTGAGATTGTGTTTACACGTGCAAGGAGGCTAGGACTCTGATAGTCGTTATGCTGCCGAAATTTACTAAAATAATTCAAAAAAATATTATAAACTATTTGAGTGCATTATTGGTATTTTTCCTAGCCTCAAAAGTGATAAATTAATTATTTTTCATAAACGGTGAATTTACCGAAAAGTATTATTAAATATTCATGATACCGATTTCGATAAAGATTAAACTACCGAAAATTCATTCCACGTGTTTTATAGGGAAATGTGTGATTGGTGAAGTGAAATGGTGAATAGTGAATATTTTATAAGTGATTTTCAGTATAATATTCACTAATTTATTATGATTTTCTTTTATGAATTAAATAAATTTTATCACGTGTAATGATTTTCATAATGGTTTTATCATTGTATAACTATTGTTGTGAGACTAAAATGTATCTGCACATGTTTTATAGTGAAAAATGTGTTGGTGAAATTATTGTTAATTTTGGAAAATAATTTTTTTTTATTTTTCCATTAAGTATGAAAATATTGGAATTGATTTCCAATAACTTTGAATTTCAAGTTTTGGAAAGAAAGTATGGAAACATGTGTGTATGTGTTCTACGGTGAAAAAGAACAGTGATGAAATTTTTTTACTACTGTGTGATTATCTTATAAACTGTTTTTCACCGTACGAAATATTATGATTTATACCTTTATGGATTTTCTGAAAAACATCATTGATCTTACTAAATTCCATAAAGGTGATAAGATTTCTTATATACTATTTTGAGACTGTTAGACCTCATATTATGCTCACATGTTCATGTGTACCCTCTCATGTGTTAAGCTGTTGACATTGATCCTGTCTTCACCGTCCCGGTTGACACCTGATCAATGTACGACCAAGGATACCTATAGACTATGGCCATAGATCTCATGTGTTTATTATATTGTCCCTACAGGGATCTCACGTATACCCTATTATTCCCTACGGGTCTTATAGCATGATATCATTTGAGTGTTGCCTGGTCTCCATTATGATTTCACGTGTTATTATTGATTTTAGTGATATTTTTATAAAACTATGATTTTCTGAAGTGTTTTATTACTAAACTGTTATTATAATTAAACAATTATTTTACTGTTACACGTGTGAAAGTAATGATTTCAGTGGTGGAAACTTTGTGATTATCAAGTGTATGAAATATTTATATGCAGTAAATTTGAAATAAGTTTATATGAAAAATAAATTTCTACTCCTTATAATCGCTCTGGGTTTTTAGGACAAGACAGGTATTTCAAAATACCTTCCTTACTCTATCTGGATTTTTCGGCCGACTATAGTATCATTTACTTATAGTGTGCCTAGCATACCGATAGTAAACTAAAAGGTTTTACTGCATATAATCTTTGAGATATCAAAATTTGCATACAACTCTCTTACTGAGTCATGGTTTGCTCACTCCTTTACTTTTATCATCACAGATTTGGTGTAAAGAATAGCTAAAGTACAAACCATGGATTAACTACGCTTTGAGTAGCTCGAAGTGTCATATAAGGGACTTCCAAGGTAATGTGTTTACATTTGTATATTCAGACCTATTTATACAGTACTATTGGTTGTAAATGTAATTCAAGGGGATGTAAACTAACTTTTATAGTCTATGAATATTAATTTACAATAAATAAATATTATCTAATTTGTTTACTATTGTAGATGAACAGTGTGTAAGGGCATCACAGACAGCCCAACCATATAAAATGTGTGAAAAACGTGAAATAATGTAGTCACGGTATGTGACAACGCCACCAAGGTTAGTACCGCTTCCATGTACCTTATTGATTTTGCCCTATTGTGGTGGCGTAGGTGATATGATGACGCCAGGCGAGGAGGAATACCGATTGGGACATGGGAGAAGTTCCAAAGGGGGTTCAAACAACAGTTCTATCTAGAATATACTGCCAAAGAAGCCCGAGCCAAGCTGAGAAGGCTCACACAGAGGGCTGAAATACGGGAGTACATGCGGGGGTTTCAAGAGCTGATGCTATAGATCCCCACACTTGGCTAGGAGGAGGCCTTTTCCTCATTCATAGACAGCCTCGAACCTTGGGCGAAGCAAGAGTTGAAGAGGATGGGCGTCCAGAACCTTAATCGGGCAATCGCCGCTGCAAAGGCTCTGGTGGAGTTCCAGAGGCAGGACAGACCCGAGTCTCCAAAAGCCAAGTTCAAGGGTCAAGATGAGGGAGCCGAGAGGTCGAGTAGCAACAACCCGTCCTTTTCAACAAGTAGAAGTCCTCCAGGGACGAGGACAAGAGGAAATGGCGAGCCGATAAGGGCGAGCAGACAGAGCGAGCTAAGAGGTTGCCAATGGCTTGCTTCCTGTGTGATGGACCACACAGAGCTCGGGACTGCCCGAGCCGAGGCAAGTTGGTCGGCATCGCCCAAGGTGAGGAGGAAGCTGATAGGGAAGCTTTGAGGATGGGCTCGATGGTGTCGAATGCTGAGAAAACCGAGAGAAGTTGCCAACATGAGGAGCTGAAGCTAGGAGTGATGATACTGAACACCGCGAAGACCAGGATAGGTCACCCACGGAAAGGGCTTATGTTCGTCGATGTGTTGGTGGCGGGCACGCAGTTGAACGCCTTAGTCGACACGGGCGAGTCTGACTTGTTCATGTCAGATTGGGTTGCTAGAAATTTGGGGCTCAAGGTCGCCAGAGAAGAGGGGTCCATTAAGATGGTGAATTCCAAGGAGGCACCGATCACAGGCAGGGCTCGCGGAATAGAAGTGCAACTAGGCGAATGGAAGGGTCGTGAAACGATCAAGGTATTTCTCATTGATGATTATGACTTTGTTATTGGCTTAGGTTTCCTCAATTGAATTAATGCTATTCTTGTGCCATTCGCTAATTGCATATGTGTGGCTGATCCTCGACGCTAATGTGTCATCCCCGTGAGGCGAGTGGAAGGGCTTGGAGTCAAGGTGATGTCGACAATGCAGGTCGCCAAAATAGCTCGCCAAGATGAGAGGGCATACATGGCCACGACAAAGACAGAAGAGCCCCCAGTCATCACCACAACACCTCACCAGAAGTGCTGGATGTGTTGGATTATTCCAAGGATGTGATGATGCCCAAGCAAGCTCGGCGGCAGGAATTCTTGGCGATCAATTCTGGGCTCAAAGCAGAGCTCGCCGCAATTAGTTCGCCCGAGGGATCTCTAGTCGCCCAAACTAGAGAAGGCTCATCCCGAGATCATATGACCAAAACCTGGCACAAGCAGACAGACCTTGCCAAGGCATGCCAGCACAAGGCAGCCAAGAGGTCGAAGAAGTGGGTGAACTAGAGGAGGCGAGATACTCGAACAGCGTCCAGGCGAGCACCAATTGGGGTTAAGACTGCCCATGACAAGGAAGTTGAAGAGATACTTGCTGATCGGTTGATCTTGCGGCAAAACTACAAATCATAGCAGGAGTATCTGGTTCGATGGAAGGGGCTGCTTGATAGTGAGATGAGTTGGGAACCAGCACAGGCACTGTGGCAGTTTCCCGACCAAGTCGAGAAGTTTCGGGCTGAGCGGACAGAAGCGACGAGGGCGTCGCTAGGACATATGGGGGAGAATGTCACGTCTCGCCAAATCGCCCTCGACATATCCAGCGCCTCCAGCTGCAAATCTCAGTCCTAGGTTCTGCTATGTTAGTGATAGCTTGTACAGATAGCCTAAGAACCATACACTTGGCTATATCACAACCATTTATTCTTTAGAGGAATTGTCTATATAAGGGGCACCCTCCCCCTTCATTACGACTCTTGGACAGTCTCCTTTTACAGCAATATACTCCCGATTTTCTTCTGCCATTTTTGCCTTCTGTTTTTGCTTATTTTCGCCAGTCTATGTGGGTGGTGCTGCCGACTTTAGCCATTTTAGGGTCCTTAAAGCTTTCCTTTAGCGCGCACACCTCTTGAAGGTTGTAGTAAGCTAACTTAAGTATACTTTGATCGGAAGAACCTCACCTAAAGCCACACGTTGCTGAGCTTAAACACCCAGGACGTGACACTTATGCAAGAATAAGCAATGTCTTACATAAATCTTTGTCGAACTCGGCCTAGTCCCACCTTTCTACTATCAGCGAAAGCAACGAAGAAGATGCAAAGGGCACAAAATGCAAAAAAGAAAAAGACGAAAATGACGTATACTCATCGAGAGAGTCTAGGATTTTTTTTTTTTGGTAATAAGAGAGTCTAGGATTTTGGACAATATTCATTGTATCAATTGAAAAGAGAAAGGGTGGAAAAAACAGTATAATAAAGCAAAAGGTATTTGACTTTTCAGATTTTTTTTAAAAAAATTTTGGGAAATTTTTTTTTAAAGAAAAGCCGGAGGATACTGACGTGGTCACGTGGATACCTCAGCATTGTCCCTTTCTTTCAAAATTAATCTATTGGATTTTTTTTAAATAATAGAAACAAAATAAAAGATTTAAAAATGACAGATAATTTTTTATTTATAAAAAAAATATAAGAGGGATATATATTCATTCGACTCTTTAGATTAATTTCAAATTGAATTAATCAAAATTTAAAATTTCATTTTTGTTAATCGAATCAAAATTTATATTTTTGAATTAACCAAATTAAAATAAAGTTGATTAATTAATCAATTAACTAAAATAATATAAAATTATTTTTTATTTTAACTATTTTACTTGAATTTGTAATTAATTAAAATTTAAATTAATTAAAAAGAGCATCAATATAAAATAATAACAAATTATTGAAAACATCAATCCATACAAAATATAAATCGTAGTACTTAAAGCATCAATATAAAATTATTACAATGAACAAAAAAATAAAATTATTACAATTAGTTGGCACTAATACTAAATAATCAGTTAATATTTTGGATAATAAACTAATTTCAAATTTAAAATTGAATCAATTAATAATCAAATTTTTATCCATTTTTTATTAATGGATCGAATTTATTTTAATAGCCGATCGATAAGCGAAATAAATTTAGTCAGTTAATTAATTTGATTTTAACCGAAATTTGAATACACTTACAAAAGAGAAGAAATTTCGAACATTAAATTTAATTTAAAAAAAAAAAACAACAACTGCAATAACTCAGATATTTTAATACCTACATTGTAATCTCCAAAAAAAATGTACGAAGATGATAAAATTACATTTATTTGTTTTGTATTTTGTGATTCCAATAAATCATCATAATACATAAGGACAAAAAAGGCTGTCTTTTTCTTTTTGAAAGGGACATCCAACAACACCTTTTTTTTTCCTTAAACGTTTCTTCTAAAAGTGAACTCGTTTGTGTCATGCTTGATTTCTAGTAGTAGATGCTGGTCTATATATGAGGAGATCCTTTGTTGAGAAGAGCAATTGCAGCAAACTGTCTTAAGTTCTTTCATCTGTCCTTTCCCTAGTAAATTTCTTAAGTGAGACTGTTTCTTTAGCATAGAATAATTGCCTTATCATGTCAATTCCTTCACTTGCCTCAACAGCCATAAGAAGGTTTAAATACACAGTTATCCTGAAGAATTTGATTTGCAACAAATTACCAGGCAAATATTTGAGTTACCAATTTACATTTTCTTCCTTGCAGGCTGGAAGGGAAGGTTGCACTCATCACTGGTGCAGCTGGTGGCCTTGGCGAGTGCACTGCAAGAACCTTCGTCAAACATGGAGCCAAAGTGCTTATTGCAGACATCAAAGATGAGTTAGGCAAATCTGTCAGCAAAGATATTGGTCCGGAATTCGCTTCTTTCGTTCACTGCGATGTGACCAAGGAAAAAGATGTTGAAAATGCTGTAAATGCAGCCATTTCCCAGTATGGAAAGCTTGACATCATGTTCAACAACGCCGGTATAATTGAGCTCCCAAAACCCAACATACTTGACAACGAAACCTCTGATTTTGAGCGAGTCCTAAATGTTAACTTAGTAGGTGCATTCTTGGGCACTAAACATGCTGTTCGAGTGATGAAACCGGTTCGCCGGGGCAGTATAATAACAACCGCTAGTATTTGTTCGACGGTTGGTGGGGTTGCTTCCCATGCGTACACCAGCTCAAAGCATGGCGTGGTAGGGCTAATGAGAAATGCTGCGGTGGAGTTAGGACAATTCGGCATTCGTGTTAACTGTGTCTCGCCTTACGTGGTTGCAACTCCTCTGGCAAAAGATTACTATAAGCTAGATGATGAAGGAGTTCATGGCATTTATGCCAATCTCAAAGGGGCGACTCTTGAGCCGGAAGATGTGGCTGGGGCGGCTCTTTTCTTGGGGAGTGATGAGTCCAAGTATGTGAGTGGGCTTAATTTGATCATAGATGGTGGCTTCACCATCACAAATTCTGGGTTTTCACTGTTCGGAAAATCTGAATGATCAAAAACAGTAAGCCCACTAGCAAAAATGTAAAATGTCTAAACGTTGGATAAAAATATTTTTTATATCCATTATTGAAAAGAATCTTTAAAGTGATCATCAAAATCTCCAAAGCGGGCGATTAGGTGACAGCGCCCATGCCTTGGTGATTGACATTATGCATAACAGAAACAAAATAAAAGAATGAAAAAAAAAAATAAAGTCACAAGGATATTTTTTGATATCTTCAGGAAGAGGGTCCCAATTGAATCCCATAGCCAATCTCTATTGCCACAGTATGCTCAATAAACTGACCTATTCTCGTCTTGAATAGTCCAGGCTCAAAAATGATTTTATTTAAGAGTCCAAAACTTGTCCAATTATCTTTTTCAGAACAACGTTTGATCACCCGATTTTACTACCAAGGATATTTTAATTCCTGCAGTACGAAGATATTTTAATACCTACACTGTAATCACAAGAAAACAAAAGGAACAGTACGAAGCTAAAATTGCTTCTAACGTGTTGCATTTTGTGATCCCAATTAATTCATCAGAATACATGATAAGAACAAAATGTATGCAGACAAAATGTAATATAAAGGTGTAGGAAAATTTTTTAAATGGATCTTTACATAGCAATTAATTGTATATTACATATTGTTTTATTTGTTTAATTTATTTAAAAGTGATCATATAAATTAAGTTATTGAACTTTAAAGCATCTTATTTAATATGAGTTTTGTAATATGTAAAGATTTAATATTTTATTTTATTTTTATGATGTGCTAAAATAAAATAAAATAAAATAAAATAAAATAAAATATACTATATGTATAAATAGATTATGATTCTCAGTTAAACATTATATAATTCTCATTCTCATATCTCATCACAAAGTGATACATATTCTTTTAAAAGTTTAGACATAAAAGATTGCTAACTCCAAGAAATCAATTCTAATGGATTCAAGTATGCTTTTGTATTATTCCTTCTTAATTATTGAACATAAGATCTTATGTGTTTATCTGTATAATTTTTCAACACATGATTCTCGTGAATTCCATTAGATACTTAATGATTGGGATATCTAACCTTAATTTATTTTTTACCGTGTTCTTAAACTTCTCTTTTAAGTTTGGTTTAATAATTATATATGCCTTCAATTTTTTGCACAAAATAAAAAAGTCTTCCATCTCTAATTTTTTTTATATAAACCCTTAATCTTTCAAAATAATACAATTAAATCTAAATTAGTTATAAATTTTGCTTTAAAATAAAAAAGTTAAAGACTTATAAGATCTTAATTTCTTATTTATTTTACTTAATTGCATTATTTTGAAAAGTTGAGAATTTATTTATAGTAAAATAAAAGTTTATTAACTTTTACAATAAAATTAAAGGTTGGAAGCTTATATCTATTTTATATAGAAGTTTAAGGATATATATATAATTATAATTATAATTATAATTATTAAGCCATTAAAACATGAACTCGGTTTTCTCAAGCTGGATCTCTAGGAATAGATGCTGGTCTGCATACAAGGAGATCCTTTATTAGAAGAGCAATTGCAGCAAATTGTCTTAAAGTTCTCTCATCTTTCTTTTCCTTAGTAAACCTTTTTTAGACTCTATTTCTTTAGCATATGATAATTTTCTGATCATGTCAATTCCTTCACTTGCCTCAACAACTATAAGAAGGTTTAAATACATGATTATCCTGAAGAATTTGATTTGCAGCAAATTACCAGGCAAATATGTGAGTTACTAATTTTCATTTTATTCCTTGCAGGCTAGAAGGGAAGGTTGCACTCATCACTGGTGCTGCTAGCGGCCTTGGCGAGTGTACCGCAAGAACCTCGTCAAACATGGAGCCAAAGTGCTTATTGCAGACATCAATGATGAGTCAGGCAAACCTGTCAGCAAAGATATTGGCCCGGAATTCGCTTCCTTCGTTCATTGCGATGTGACCCAGGAAAAAGATGTTGAAAATGCTGTAAATGCAGCCATTTCCCAGCATGGAAAGCTTGACATTATGTTAAACAACGCCGGTATAACTGAGCTCGCAAAAACCAGCATAACTGACAACGAATCCTCTGATTTTGTGCGAGTCCTAAATGTTAACTTAGTAGGTGCATTCTTGGGCACTAAACATGCTGCCCGACCGAGTGATGAAACCAGTTTGTCGGGCCAGTGTAATAACAACCGCCAGCATTTGTTCGATGGTCGGTGGAATTGGTCCCCATGGCTACACCAGCTCAAAACATGGCGTGGTAGGGCTAATGAGAAATGCTGCGGTGGAGCTAGGACAGTATGGCATTCGAGTTAACTGTGTTTCGTCTTATGTGGTTCTGTCTCCTCTGGCAAAGAAATTTCTCAAGCTTGATGATGATGGAATTCAGGGCATATATGCCGATCTCAAAGGGGCGATTCTTGAGCCGGAAGATGTGGCTGGGGCAGCTCTTTACTTGGGGAGTGATGAGTCCAAGTATGTGAGTGGGCTTAATTTGATCAGTGATGGTGGCTTCACCATCACAAATGCTGGGTTTTCAATGTTCGGAAAATCTGAATGAACAAAAACAGTAAGCCCACTAGTAACCGTGGAAAATGTGGATAAGAGAAATTTGGATTTTGAATTGAGGCTCTTTCTAAATTGAACTAAAATTAAAATTCACAGAAATGTAAGCCTAAACCTAATCCAAACTTTAAAAGAATATCCATGTGTAGCCCAGTCAAATCTACTTTCTAATGAAAATCAACGGAAACTTTCTCAGGAAACTTCTCTAATTTTGAGCCATAACAGTTGCTGACTTGCTGCATCTTTATATGAAATTAAAAAAAAAAAATCCATACCCAAAAAAGAAGTCCAAAGAAAAACCCCTGGCTTCAAAACTCGCTTAAACTCTTAGAAGGAACTCGACAATGTGTTGATCGATCATGGATTTAGGGTTTTCTCATCAACATTGATCTGTAAGGTTTTTTTCTCCATTTTTTAAGTTTCTATTTTTAATTCATCGCCTATTTTCGTTGATGATGGTAAAATTAGATTTCTGTTTTCATTTTTAAGAAAATTTTGGAAAAAAGAAGTGCCGCTTACTGAGAAGGATTTTTTTTTTGGAAATGCTATTTGGGGTTTCCTTTAAATTTTAAATATCACGTCCTCAACTAATGTGAATGATGAAAAGGGGAGGGGATTTTCTTCTACACTTTTACATGGATTTTCCTTAATTTTATTGGCAACCAAGCTAAAAATTTAGGATTTTTTAGCTGAAATTGACTGTTAAGAGTTACTTTAGGTATTTTTAGGTGTTAGGGCTTAGTTTATATGGAACTACTGCATTTTCCATATGAATATCCATCTCAATTTTAGTTTTTTTTTAGTTTAGTAAGTTTTTTTAATCGCGTATCTCATGATTACAATACGGGGATTTAGATAGAACAAACTACAAATAGTTGAACTTTTGGCATTCGCACTGTCAATGAATTGAAGGACTGTTTATGGTATGGAATGGCTTTAAATTTTAATGAATGTTGATTTTTTTTACAGGTTTCATAAGAGAGTTGCATAACAATGTCCAGACCCATGTTACTTGTTTTCCTATTTCTTATACTCATTATCACCTCCCAGTTCGAGTGGAGACAACAACTTGTTGTTGATATTGACACTACCCCGAGTATAACGCAGAAGCAGGAACAAATTTCTAGTAGAGAAGAAGCTGTGAAAGAAAAGGTAACAATTTTTTCAGTTTCTAACTAAAATTTCAACTTTTATCTGTTCTTAATAGAAACTAGTGGAATAATGACATCAGTTGCATTGAAATGCGCACATTTTCTATGGTATATTATATGTATAGTTGTTAACATATGCCGGATTGCAAACCCATTTTTTTCCCTATTCTTTTTTCTAGTCAGTTTGCTAATGTTGGTTCATTCTAGTGTAGGAAGTTGGTTGATGTAAAATAAAATGTTTGTATTTCATTATTTAGCAATTGCTTTTCTGTAACCTATCCTCTAATGTTGTCTTTGAGTTTTATCATTATATTCAAGGTTTATGTTATTTCAAAACATGTATCTTATCAATATACATGACATTGACTTTTCATATTGATGCATTGTTCAAGAACATATGATATCCTTGATGCTTATTTCCATTCCATGTTAAAGGGCTTTTGCAACTATTATAGTAAGATCTTGGCAATTAAGCCATTTAGGACATGTTTAATGAGAACTAATTGATGTCCTTTATCTATTATTCATTTTGCTGATACTTCTGTTGACCTGATGACATTGATTTCTCATCCCTAAAAAGATTCATGTTATTGATGCATTGTTCAAGATCATGTGATATCCTTGATGCTTACTTCCATTCCATGTTAAAGGGCTTTTGCAGCTATTATAGTAAATAAGTTCTTCGCAATTAAGCCATTAAGGACATGTTTAATGAGAGTTAGTTAATATCCTTTATCTACTACTCATTTTGTTGATACTTCATGTTGACCTCCTGATGCTTATATAAAAAGGCAAGCCATATGCACAGGGCTCTCACATTATGGGGTCTGGGGAGGGACATATATACGTAGCCTTCCCTAACGGAGAGGTTGTTTTTATAACTTGAACCCATGACCTCCAAGACAATAGTGCAATGTTTACCGTTGCTCCGAGGTTTACCCCCCTCCTAATGCTTACATCTTTACCTTTAGAAACCCTGTGTTATTGCTGATTAACCTAAGAGGTTACTCATTGCTTAGGCCTTATTTTCCAAAACTCAAAATAGTTGTCATGGAAAGCTTTTTAGTTGACTGGAATTTATGCCTAGTGAGCTTGTTTCTATTTCTGTCCTTCTCTCTGTTTTCACTTCTGTTGGCTTAATTTCCTTTTGATACTAATTATGGTGTTCCAATCCCAAATATTTTCATTTTTCTAGAATGAACATTGCTATTTCAACCTCTAATATGCCGAAAAATAGGAACTAGATGCTTGAAAATATTTGCCTCTGGAAGCAAATTACAATTGAGTTGTGTGTTTATATCATGATTCATATTTTCGGTAAGCTATTTAACTTCTGATTGACTTCTAGTGAAATCTTTCACTCATTGCAGATCATCTTATCACAAGAGAAGAACATACATAGACTTAATGAACTTGTACGGAGTCTTCGGCAGCAACTAGTGCAGTGCAAGGGCAATTACAAGACATTAAATGGTACTTTCAGCCATTTGACTGAACATGTTATCGAGCTTGAGCGGCAGCAGATCTTGGAGGGCTAGGCTGTAATATCTCAAAACATTGGTTCTGACTGCCGTACATTGAAGTTGTAAATTCCATGTGAGTGTAAATTCGAAGTTCCATTTGTTGCTAGGCATAGGGCCTTTTTCTGCCTCTTGTCTTCCCCATTTATTTTAGAAGGAAGCGCTGAAGCTATGCACGGTATAAATCGTCCTTTGTACAACCCATAGTCATTGCTAAGTGACAGCTGTTCATTGACTCAGGGACTTTGGCGCTAACTAATCTTATGATGTTATTGTCTTGAATTAGAGTTACGGTCAGTGCCCTTTAGCTGATTGAATTATGGGAGTGAGAAAAATTTGCATAAAATATTGTAGACCTCGAAATCCAAACTTTACGAAGAGCGGATGTGACCTTTTATGATGCTAAGATTTTCTTTGGTAAAATTCCTTACAATGATGTAAACTAACACTGCCTCTAATTTATTTGGCCTATTTGCATGATAAGAGATTTAATAGAGAAATTCATGTTACCCCGAGCAAAGCAAATGCATGTAATCTCATCTGATCATTCTCATAGATTGTCTCACTCAGTTCTCACCTTTGTAACAAAGTACCTAGAGAATAAGAGTACATTACTTCTGAATTTGGTTGAGTTTTTAACAGTTAGAGGACAAACGTATGTAGAAAACCGGGTTTTTCATCTTCGTTTCTAGCATTTAGCATATGCTTGGTAGGGTGAAAAAGTGGAAGGATGAAAAAGGTTGTGTAAAAAAGTGAAAAAAAATGGTTTTTGTTAGTGTTAGTTAGAAAAAAAAAGTGAGGAAAGAAAATAAAAAAGATTGTTATTTTCTTTCATTATTAACAAAATCAAGTTATTTCAAATTGGAAATACCAGTTGAGAGAAAATGACATAGGTGTGAATCAATTAAATATAATGGCTAATTTATCCTTTATTTTTTAATTTTATTTTGTTATCAAAATTCATTAATAGTAAATTAATATAATTTTATTTTCTTTCATTCTATTTTTCAATTCTAACAAGTAATAAAAGGAAAGAAATATTTTCTTTCACATTTTTATTTTTCCTACCTACCACACTTAAAAAAATTATTATTTTCAATTTCTTCATTATTCTCCCTCTTCAATTTTTTATCCATCTATTTTCTTTTTGAGTTTGTATATGATGCATTGACAGTGTATAGTTTCTATACACTATCAATGCATCAGAAGTTAACACCTCTTCAATAAGCCCTTATGGACAAATTAAAAAAATTTATTTATATTTACATATAAAAACTCATTAATAAAGTATCAACTTCTTATACAATAACAATATATAAAGTGCATTATATATAAATCTTTTCTTTCTACTCTAGCAAGCAAAATCTTAGAATTATCTTCTGTCCCTACTGCATTCAAGGGTACACGTGCTCGCCTAGCCTTCTGGTCCTGAATGCTTCAGTTAACCGTATATTTAAGGCTTTTAGTGGAAAATCCCGAACTCCTAAATCTGCCGCGCTTTAATTTCAAGCCTAGTACAGAACTTATGATGTGTTGGTTATTTATGCAGGGCTAGATTTAATACTGTTCACAGTTTATTACTTTGGCTTCTCTCTAGGCTCTCTGCTCGTAAAAAACCTTGATTCGAAATTCATCATCTATTTGTCTACTTCCATGACCTTTGCATCAGACAGAGAAGCATAAGGTGTACGTCGTCAAGGTAGTTTTAGTATTGACGGGATGTAAATTGTAATTTATGCGTATAATTTGTATTTTTATTATATTAAAATATATTCGCAATGGATAAAATACAATAAGTTTGTCATAATTCAGGCTGAGATAATAAACAATAATTTTTATTAAATTTTAATTCATATTAATTTTATATATTTTATTTAAATCATTTTCGTATTATATTTAATATAAAGTTATTAAATATAGACACACGGAAATACTACCTCGGATTCCACCGGGAGCTGAGATGAGAAAGTATTTTGATCGGCAAGGATTGGACCGTACACCTCTCCCCTTGAACCGAGGACTAGGAGCCTTTATAAAAGAAAATTTACGAGCCAACAATGGTGCCAAACACATTGCATGGCACTAAACAAAGTTTGATTGCGGTATATTTTTATAGTGTTTATATTTGTACTTTGTCAGGTGTAAATTTTATATATTCTCATTAAATTATATTATGACACATTATTAATAGTGAATTTAATAATATTTATTTTTAAAGATTTTTATTTTATAATTTATGAATTTGTCATTGACAATGTATAAATTTCTAACACATGCATCAAACATAAATATTTTTGTATGTGTTGAAGGCATTATAATTGAATATTGATACAAATATTAGGCCTGCGCTTTGCTGCAGGCATGTAAAAGTAATGGTTATGTAATAACAAAAAATATATATATATATATGTGGATTTATATATTATGCACTGGTAGTATATAGTTTCTATACATTGTCAATGCCTTTGAAGTTGACACCTCATCAATAGGTCCTTATGAGCAAACTAAAAAAATTATTTATATTTACTTTTAAGGGCTTGGCATATTTTTTAATTTATAAATTGATGAGGTGTCAATCTCTGATGCATTGACAGTGTATAGAAACTATGCACAATCAATGTATCATATACAAACTCTCTCTCTCTATATAGAGAGAGAGCGAGAGAGAGAGAGGAATATTAGTGTTTGTGCATTCTTTTTCATAATTTAAATAATATTAAATAATTATTTAATTAAATATTTTAAATTTTTGTTTTTAATATATAATATCAAGAACATTTACATTTTATTAATTGTAAAAATTAAATATATAGAATTTAATCATTTAAAAATTACATAAATACATTTACAAATGTAATTTTTAAGGATTTTTTTTAAGATGTATAACTCACACATATCTATAACCTAACATAAAAAGAATCCCCAAGGATTCTTTCTTGACAAGTGTCAAGCACACAAAAAACAATATTATAAAATTTATTCTTATTTTTTATTCATTAATTTTTTTTTATTTACTAAAATCCAAAAAAATAGAAAACCTTATAAAAAAAATCCCTAAGGATTCTTTGCTTAACAAGTGTTAAGGACACAAAAAATAATATTATAAAATTTATTTTTTTATTCATTAATTTTTATTTATTAAATCCAAAAAAATGGAAAGATCAAGAAATAATATATTAAATAATATATTATGGTGTGATCGAAAGATTCTTTGGTTGACAAGTATCAAGGACAAAAAAAATAATATTACAAAATTTACTTTTACTTTTTGTTCATTAATTTTTTTATTTTTATTAAATCCAAAAAATAGAAAGATAAAAAAAACATATTAAATAATATATTACTATGTAATCAAAAAATATTATAATAATAAAAACAAAAATATCTTTAAACTAATTTTTTTCTATTTATTTCTTTATTAATTTTGTGCAATATTAAATTTATAATTTAAAAATGATAAGGTTAAAAAAATGAATGAATTAAATAATTAAATATAATTATTTAAGAAATAGAACACAATAGATTCTTAATATCTATAACTATATATAAAAAGCTCCCATTAATATTAGCTTGACATGTGTCCTTCTTTATTTTTTTTAGTTGGTTTTTTTATAAATATTTTGAGTTGGCTTTTTAAATATCATTTTATATATATTTTTTATAATTTTTATATTATTTTTGTTTGATAAAAACTATGGTACAACATAGATTAAACTACTGTAATAAATAAGTAGTAACTACATGACACTTTGTTATCTCTTTAGAGGCATTTTTTTATTTTTCAAATTTATAATTAGTTTTAATTTTTTTATTAAAATTAAAATATTAAAAATAAATTTAGCCATGTGGTAGTTTTTAATTTAATATGTGATATTTTTTAATTGAAATAAAAATATTTATTTTTAAATTTTTTAATGTTAAAATACTAAAAATATGAAAAAAAAAAAAAAAAAGAGGAACTTAGTGCCTTAGGTCACTAGGGTGCCCCATCTTCTATAGATGGAAAGCAATAGAAAAAAAACGAAATTAGCATGAAGAGAAGTGAGAGAAAAAAGAGGCAATGAAAACTTCGAACAAAAAAATTTGAAAAGAACTAAATCAAATACTCACATTTTTTTTATAAATATTATTATTATTTTTCAAAGTTAAAATAAAAAAATGAAGCGAAAGATATGAAAAGTGGAAAGAGAAAAAAAACTAAAATTTAAATAATCTTTTTTTAAGGAACTAAACCAAATATTCATGTAACAAAAGAAAAACAAATGTTAAAAAAATATGTATTAAACTTTTTTAAAAATTCAAATGAAATACTCAAAAAATTTAGTTTGCAAAAATTCGAATAAAATATTAAAATTCAAATACCAAATATCCGAAAAGTTTAAATCAAATTATAATTCTTTTTTATTTGCATAATTCTCAAATTTTAAAAATTAAAAACAATAAAATCTAATAAATATTATAAATAATATTAAAATTCAAAAAAATGATAAATTATAGTATAAAGCAAAAAATTTTCGAAAATCATTTTTTAAAACTTAAACACAAAAAAATTATAAAAAATAAATCTACGAATCAAAATTTTTAAAAAATTCATTAAATATGAAAATTGAAAGCCATAAAAGAAAAAATAATGTAATAAATAAATAATTTCAATATTAAACCCTTTAAGACTACAACAAATAAAAAAAAAGTAACGGTAGAGATTAATCTAATTTGAATTTATCTTGAGACAAACAAATTAAGGTCAAACTGAATAAAAAATTAAATGTTTTATAATATTTTCTTTTATTTTGATTTATTTAACTTTGTAATTTTGTGTTAAAAATTTATTTTATTTAAAAAAGATATAATAAAAAATAAATAAGATGATTAATTGATAAATTAAACGTTATTATTTTTATTTAATAAATCAATATTTTTAAAATAATTATCTTAATTTATTACTTTTAATAAATACTTTTATAATATTTTTTTAAAAAAAATCTCTATGCGAAGCAAAAAGTTATCGTCCTAGTATATATATTTGCAGGTATTATTCAATTATTAAGTATTCACTACGTGTCAATAAAATAAAATATTTGAAATTTGTTTTTATATTTTTAGAATTTATTATCATGATTAATTTAAAATATTTTTAAAAATATCATGTGGCAGAGACAGAGAGAGAGAATTAAAGATGATTTTTTTTTTAACCTTTTTTTCTAGCATTAATGATGATGGAACACTTGGGATAAAAATTGAAGACTTTTTTTTTTTTGGTTACAAAAATTGAAGACTTTGAATGAATAATAAAAATTACATTTCACAAAAAAAATAATAAAAAAATTACAAGGTTACTTTAAATTATGGTCATAGATATAGATACGCGGGAGTTTAACCCCAATGCATGCTTACCATACGTACACCCTCAAGAGAGTAAATAATGAAGAAAAAAGGAATGCAATTATGAAGAAAGTAAGGCTCTTTAATGATCCTTTTACGAGTGTTTGGCACTTTGATAATCTGTCATGTCAATGTGAGAACCTGAGAGCAATTTTCCTTTCTGATAAAAGCAAATCTAAGCCTGGTCTAGCTTTGGGGCCATGGTTGAGCAACTCGAAGCGAGCACTTAATTCCAGAAAATTGGTTTTGACATTCAAATTGACACGAGAGAATTCATGAGGTGTCAATGAAATTTGTTTTGATCATTAATCGCATAAATTAAGGTGGGTTTGAAGGCTTTGATAGTATTAAATTGAGAAAAGTTTTGAAAAGTCAGAAAATAACAATGTTTTTATTGCATTAGGTAATAATATATATGTAATGCATTAGAATTTGTTTTACACATAAATTTGGACCGATCGAGCTAGGACGGTCCATGCATGGATTCATATAAGTTAAAGTTCAAAATTATTCATGTATTATAATGATTTTGAGCCATCATAGAGTACATTATGAATTTTTTTTTTAGCCGTCGAAGAGGACATCACGAAGTTCAATCGCTGGGTATTAGGTAAAAGACAAAAAAGATGGAGTGAAAAAAATATTTTCACTCCTGTTTCTAAATATTTTTTGAATTATATTTTTAAAGTTATTTTATTTAGTGATCATTTTTTTTCAACTTAGAATAATTTTTTTAGGTGATATTTCCTAAATCAATTTTATTGTCCATCTAAGAACTTGATTTTTTTTTTATCAGCAAGAACTTGATTTGGATCTCCTTCCACCAAACAAAAATGATGCAATTATTAATAGGCATTATGAATTTATGATCATTTTGGCCTTTATATCATGTCATCATCATAACGTGGAGGATGATGTGATAAAATTGACATGGAGAACTTGCCGTTTCCATTTGCATTCCTTGTTAAAATATAATTAATTTAATCCAAATAAAAAAAATGATCAGAATGATTTTTTTTAATTCGAGGGCCAAAAAAAAATGATTATTGTACCTTATTTCATACACAAAATAATATCTCATCATCGAGTAAAATAAAAAAATTGTAGATTTTTAAAAAGAAACTAAAAAAATTTATTAATATTAATTTTTAAGGAGTTGTATTTTTTTTCAACCTTACTTTATTTAAAAAGAAAATAAAAACGATCAAATTATCAAGGAAAGAAAATCCTTTGATTATCTATTATGAACTGAGATTCTCTAATTCGTTACTTTTCTAAAGATCAATATACTTTAGACTGGAGACTCTAATAATACATAATACATTTGCATTTTTTAAGGACTTCTTTTTTTCAGCCTTACTCTATTTAAAAAGACAATAAAAGCGATCAAATTATCAAGGAAAGAAAATCCTTAGATTATCTATATATTATGAATTAAGATTCTCTAATTCGTTACTTTTCTAAATATCAATATACTTTAAACTGGGGACTCTAATAAAACATAATACATTTGCATTTCTTCTATAATGAAAATGTTATGTAATGTGCAGCAGTAAATATTATATACAACAGTAAAATTACAAAAGCATTTTGTTTTATACATATATATATATAAAATTACCCTTGATTTTAGACACATGGACAACTTAGATGCCCTTCATTTTAGAGTAATTGTGGGTCCTATATATGCTGATGTAAAAAGAAAAGTTAAAAGTGGATATACACATAAAAGTTACTGCCTCTTCTCACGTTTTTCTTTGTTTTGCTGCTGTAATGGCAGCAGCCATTTTCTTTAATTAACTCTTTATTTTTCATACATTTGAGTAAAGTAAGAGTGTGACAAACTAGCTAACAAACTGATATCAAAGCGAGGTTTAAAGGAAGACAAAGGCAGTGAAGAAACGTGAAGAAAAGACTAAGACTCAAGAGAAAAACCCATTGCAAATTTAAGTTCTTGTTCAAACATCGGTAACATAATCTTTAGTCATGTTAATGTTCCTTTATTTGAAGGTGAAAACTATGATTTTTGGTGTGTAAAAGTGGAGACTTTATTTCTCTTTTTAGATGTTTTCACTACAAAAAAATGAACATTTAGTGACGGAATTAGTGACTAACAATTCCGTCGTTGATAGTTAAAATTCGTCGCTGATGGTCTTCAGCAACGGATTACCGATGAAAATTTTTTGTTGGAAAAATCGAAGTCGCTGATGCTCATTCCGTCGCTAAAAACTTTATTTCCGACGGTAATTCCGTCGCTAAATAGCAACGAAATTTTTTTACATCAGCAATGGATTTTATGTCATTAGTGACAAAAAATTTCGTTGCTAAAAACATAATTTCATCTTTCAATTTAAATGAAAATCCATCGCTAAATGGAATCAATGACAGAATTTCTGTCGCTAATAGTTGATTTGTTTTTTATTTTATAAAAAAATCCGTCGCTAAAAGGCATCAGCAATGGAAATTCCGTCGCTGATAGTTTGTTGCTAATTTCTATGAATCTCGTCAAAAAATGTTCTGAAATTTTTTGAATTAATTATTTATATTTATATAAAGAGAGAGAGAGAGAGAGAGAGAGAGAGAGAGAGAAACATTTAAAGCATTCAAATCCACTAATATAAAACATCTAAAATAAACCTAATATTTATACTTAAATCCATAAACAGTATCTTAAAAATAAATTAACTAAAAGACATAATCTTCAACATCATTATCACCACCACCACCAGTACCTCATCATCATCATCATCTTCTGTAAGTAAAAACAAAAAAAAACAAAAACATAAGTATTAAAGTTTATCATATAAAAAAAAATTAACAGCATAAACATAAAAGAAAAATAGAGTAAATTTACAAAAAAAAAAGGAAAAAAAATAGAAGGAAAGAGGGATAAAGAAGAAAAACTGAGAAAAAAAATGAAAAGATGGACAAACAAAGAAGATAGAGAGGAGTGAATAGGAGAGAAAATAGAGAATAGGAGAATATATATATAGGCTTTGGCGCGCATAACAGAGAAATTTTCGACGGAATTATCGACGGATTAGCGACGAAAATTTCGTCGCTAAAACTATTTCGAAATATTTCCTGCTATAGCAGAGGCGGGAAAAAATAAAAAAATTGGAATTAGCGACGAAAATTTCCGTCGCTAATTCCAATATTTTAATTTTGTATTAAATAATCGGTGACGGAAAATTGTGTCGCTAAAAAAGCATAAAAAACGCAATTTTTCGTCGCTGAAAAGCATCAACGACGAAATTAGCGACTGAAAATTCCTTCGTTAATGCCTTAAATTATGAAAAAAATAAAAATACATAAATAAATAAATTTTCTTCAGTAAACATCAGGGACGAAATTTTTTGTCGTTAATTCCATTGTTGATGAGTTTTAGTGACTTCTGTCGCTAATGCTTCAAATTTAAAAAATAAATAAATAAATAAAAAATAAATAAATTTGGATCAATTGGAATCAGCGACGGATTTTTCCGTCGCTCATTCCATCACTAAAACTCATCAATGACGGAATTAGCGACGGATTTTTCTGTCGCTAATTCTAAACCATAAATTTTTACGTATAAGTTTTAGTGATGGAAATTTTCGTTACTAATTTAGGCACCAAATGAACAGTAGCTTCTCGCCACATTTAGCGACAGAATTAGCGATGGAAAACGCTCCATCACAAATTACCTATGAAATCCAGTCGCTAAGTAAAAAATATTTTTCGTCACTGATGTTATTTTTTAGCGATGAAATTTTTTTGGCCATTAAAATTCTGTCGTTGAAAGTTATTTTTCTCGTAGTGTTTGGATTTTATTGAAAATGAGTATGTAGAACTAGCTCTAACAATGGTGTTAACAGATACTAAAAAAATAAGTTGAAGAAAAAGAAGTCTACAGATGCTGGTGTTTTTGGCATGATACAAAGAGGAGTTTCAACCACCATTTTCCCAAGAATCATGAGAGCAAGGAAAGCAAAGGAATTTCGGGACATCTTGAAGCAAGAGTTTGAAGGTAACAAAAAAGTAAAGGCTGTCAAACTTCAATTTTTAAGGAGAGATTTAGGAAATATGAAAATAAAGAAGAATGGGAACTTTAATGATTACTTTAGTAGATTTTTGGAGTTGATTAATCAAATTAAGAGTTATGGTGATTCTATTGATGATGATCAAATTGTAGAGAAATTGTTGATTAGTATACCGGCCAAATTCAATCCTATAGTGGCTGTCATAGAAAATACTAAGGATCTCTCCACTTTGAGTGTTCAAGAGTTGATGGTTGCGTTGAAATCTTATGAGTAAAGATTGGCGTGACACTCTGACAAACAAATTGAGAGTACGTTTCAATCTAAGCTCGCCATTGACTCTAAACATGTGGACAACAACACACACTCAATCCAGAGATGAATTTTTTGGAAATGGTAGACATGGTAGAGGAAGAGGTGGAGGTCAAAATGGAAGAGGCAGAGGTGGAAGCAATTTTGATAGAAAATTTGGTGATGAAAACTCTTCAAAATTGTGTAATATTTGCAAGAAAAACAGTCATGATGAGAAGGACTATTGGAACAAGGGAAAGCCTCAATGTTATAATTGTAAGAAGTTTGGCCATGAACATGAGAAAACATGCTTCTAAAAACAATATAAAAACAAGAAATTCTTGTTGGGATTTTTCAAGCAGAATCGTATTCCACAAACGAATGAGATCAACGCGGAATTAAATCAAACATACAAGAGACAAGATTTAACGTGGTTCGGCCCAAGTGCCTACATCCACGGATAAGAGAGAAAAATCTACTATAAAACATAGAGATTACAAAGAGTACAAAACACCTTAAAACAAACACTAAGCCCAAGCCCCGAAACAAACCTAGTTTCTGCTCCATAGTGTTTAACCCATGAAATTCTCATGCAACACGGTGTTTTCTCCAACTCTTTCCCAAATCCCTACAAACCCATCTCTCACACAGAGATTACATAGTAATTATATCTCTCTCTCAATTTCCATCTAAAGGTTAAGACCAACTCTATATTTATAGAGCCAAGTTACTTGATCACTAAGAATTCCTATTCATTAAGGAATCTAATCTATTAAGAATATTTATCTCTAAATAAACTTAACCACCAAGTAATTTTCTAACCAATAGAATTTTATTAGAATCCAAATTGATTCCCAATAGAATTTGAGTCAACATTTAACAATCTCCACCTTGACACAAATTCTATCAAAATATTGGTCTTCAAGTAATCTCAGCTATACATAATCAAATCAATCCTGACTGTTCTTGATTCACACGCGACCAATACCCATGCGTAGCCAAATCAACTCCACCTGCAACTAACACCTTGCTGCAGCAATCTTCTCTTGCGTGTTCCCGATCTCACGAACACAATCTGCAACAACAAATCCCCTGAATCGAATCATCATCTCTGTATCACGCTTCATGATAATTCTTGAACCATAGCTCTGATACCACTTGTTGGGATTTTTCAAGCAGAATCGTATTCCATAAACGAATGAGATCAACGCGGAATTAAATCAAACATACAAGAGACAAGATTTAACGTGGTTCGGCCCAAGTGCCTACATCCACGGATAAGAGAAAAATATACTATAAAACATAGAGATTACAAAGAGTACAAAACACCTTAAAACAAACACTAAGCCCAAGCCCCGAAACAAACCTAGTTTCTGCTCCATAGTGTTTAACCCATGAAATTCTCATGCAACACGGTGTTTTCTCCAACTCTTTCCCAAATCCCTACAAACCCATCTCTCACACAGAGATTACATAGTAATTATATCTCTCTCTCAATCTCCATCTAAAGGTTAAGACTAACTCTATATTTATAGAGCCAAGTTACTTGATTACTAAGAATTCCTATTCATTAAGGAATCTAATCTATTAAGAATATTTATCTCTAAATAAACTTAACCACCAAGTAATTTTCTAACCAATAAAATTTTATTAGAATCCAAATTGATTCCCAATAGAATTTGAGTCAACATTTAACAATTCTCGTTTCTAACAATTTTAAAAATTTTTATTTTTGTTTTTGTTTTTTTAAAAACAAAAATATGTTACCAAATATATTTTCTACTACTGTTTTCAAAAAACTAAAAAATAAAAACAAAAAAACAAAAACGATACCAAACAATCTCTTAATTATTAACATATCATGCATGCCTTTAATCCTGCCGTTGAAATAGAAGCAGCAAAAGACAAGGCGGCCATGCCAAAATCTGGGGAGAGAATTTTAATAAGTTGGTTGAAATTCCGTTGCCTAAAAATGGGCTGTTATTATAATATTATTATTTCATTAATTATACAAAATTTTCAAAACAATGATAAGCCACCTAATTAACCACCACACCATCATATTAATTTTTACTCTTTACCACTTTCGATTACCAACCTACATGAAAATTAATGAGGCAGAAGATAAGGGATTATCCTCATAATAGATTTTGGTTTCGTGTATTCATTTATGAATTAATTATTATTAGGGTTGCTCATCTAAGTTAGCTCAAAACTCTAAGTTGTACATTTCTTACGAAAAAAGGAACATTAAAAAAAATCCTAATCTTGGGTACAAAAGCTACCAAAAAAATTTTCTAGAAGAACTTCTTCATTGATGCAAATATTTAAATTTGCATTTAATCCAGATGGGCTTTTATTAAAAAATATTTATTACCACTTTAATTCACCAACTATTAGGGACAGCTCGTTTGCAAAATAATTAATATTTGTTTATTTTTTAATTACTTCTTTTATAATTAATTAATTAAGAGGTTATTTAAGTTTGAATTCATACTTTATAACATGTAATAACTTTTTATCATTCGATCAAAAAATTATTGACATTCTTTAAGTTACTAAGGAAATTAAAAGTTTAAAGATTTAAATTTGATGCACTAACAATGTATAGTTTTTATACATTGTTAATGCATTATAGATTAACACATTATCAGTAAGTCTTTATGATCAAATTAAAAAAAAAATTTGTATTTATTTTTAAGGGCTTGAAATTTTTTTAATTTGTTTATTGATGAGTGTCAACTTTTAGTATGTTGACAGTGTAGAAATTATACACTGTCAATGCATCATATATATAAATCCAAAGTTTAATATATATTTATATGTGATGTATTAACAATGTATAGTCTCTACACACTGTCAATGCACAAGAGGTTGACACATCATTAATAAACTCTCATGAACAAATTGAAAAAAAATATTTTTATTTATTTTTAAGGATTTGACATTTTTTTAATTTGAATATTGATGATATGTCAATCTCTGATGTATTGATACTATATAAAAACTATATACTATCAGTACATCATCTATAAACCCTTAATATATATTTATTTAAATTTTCAAACTTATAGATTTGATTCACTGAACCAAATTTCGAACAGGAATCTAAAGATTAACGAAAACTGATACGACCCATGAACGCTTTTATCCGAAATATCTTGTCAACAAAAAGCTAACTATTTCCCGTCTAGAACTAATTGAAAACCATGTGATCAATTGACACGACGAATTGGTCAACAGGAAAATCGTTTGCAATGCAAGTGAAAATATCATGCCACATATAGATGTACTATAATTATGTGATTTTCTCTTTTTAGAATTCCAAACGAGGGAAAACAGCTCGGGAAGTTGGACTTGAATTTTTTTTTAATAAGAAAAATATTAAATAATTAAAAACATACGTGAGGGTACTTAATTAGAACTTAAACATTATAAAATGTCACAATTCATTTTTTATCACTTGATCAATAGATTATTGGTTAGATTTGAATACGTTGATGTTAACGTTAAGAAACAAATAGAAAAAAAAAGAGATTGAAGAGAATTAAAAAAAATTATAAACAAAGGATAGAAAAAAAATCATAAATAATTATGCCTTGCCATTTTTCTTTTGTAACGAGAGATGAGATTGGTTCTATTGAAATTAAAATAAAAAAATCATTAAAAAAAGATAAATTTAATAAAATTGTAAAAATATATTTGAAAACAAAGGTGAAAATTTAATTTTATCCTTCCACTAATTTGTTCTTTGTAAATCTCACCGTACAGGAGGGATTGTGAGATCCAAACCTCCACTCAATCAACTCCTCTTGTAATCGATAAAGGCAATATTTAGTACTTATAGCAAAATTTTTCGGAGAAATTTTAATGAACCCAATCTTTTTTTCTCTATAATATCCCAATTTGATCGTGTTATTATATCATATTTAAATGTTTAATGGAAAAACAAGAGGAAAGAATGAGTAAATTAAGAATCCTTCCATTTTTCTTGTACCTGCAAACAACGTTAGCCGTTGTTTATTTATTTATTTATTTTTCTCTCCTACTGTTAGTTTATTTCAAGGCACCAAGTCACACTCTTCAACCTCTTCTATCTACTATTCAATTGACCTTTCAATATTATGAATTATTCAAACTATTTTCTACCCTAAATTCTCCTTACCTTCCACTCCTACCCATAATTTATTAACAATAAAAGAAAATCCCCCATCTCTTCTCTCTCTCTTGCCCCGAACTTCATATAAAATTGTCTAAAGCAATCGAAAATCAATCTGCAGGAGAAACCCACAGTAAGAGCTGATGTTAGGGTAGCTTACTAGGGAATAGAAGCATCAGTCTTTCTTCTTCTTCTTCTTCTTCTTCTTCTTCTTTCTTAGGTCCACATTCGGATAGCAGCTGCTTCTCCAATTGCCTCAGCTATTTTATCTGATAATCTCAGTTTATGTTTGTTCATTTCTCTCTCCATTTCTTTTTCCTTGTTTTTATCCGACTGTTTCGTAACGATGGTCTCTTTTGTATGTGATCATTATCAAACAGGTGAAACAATAATTAAAAGAGATTGAAGAGAAATGAGTCCGAGAGCAAACAGTCCAAAGCTGGAATTGGAGCTGAACCTATCACCACCTTGGGCTAACCAGCAAGTTGGGTCGCCAAGCACATCGGTTTCCTCCAGCGAAATGTCCCCTGAAAGTTCATGCGTGTCTTCGGAGCCTGACGACTCGTCGACGCAATACTCGAGCAGTCCTGAAGCAACTTCGATGTTGCTGGTGGGATGTCCTCGATGCCTCATGTATGTTATGCTATCGGAGGTGGATCCAAAGTGCCCCAGATGCAAGAGCACCGTCTTGCTTGATTTTCTGAGCGAAGAGAACGCCAAAAAGGCAAGAAACTGAAAGAAGAACGTCTAGGATTCTTCTTGCTTGCTTGATCGCATGCTTTTCCATGGAACAACTTACTTCTGTAGAATAGGCTTTTTTTTAGTAGTTTTTTTCTTCTTTTTTGTTTGAATGTTTGAGGTTTTGTGCTACATATCTGTGTTTCTATCCTTTCATATTCTGATCACTGGTTTTTTTTTTTGATGGAATTCTGATCACTGGTTTAATTTCCCTTAAGAGAAAGAAAAACAACTCTCTTTACACAACATCAAGTTTTTTAATTGTTGGATTCTAACAAGTTTCTTCCACTTTTCCTCCATTGCAACCATGGGAAAAGTGTATAATTAATTTCATTTTACTTTAAAAACCAATTTTTTTCTTTGGTTTCGTTTTACAAATAATTAAAGCATTTTAATTCAAAGTATTGAAAGATATGTATCGCTTTGCACATTGCCTTGAATGCAATATTTCAAACCTAAACATTAATATATAATTATATATTTATATAAAATTTTGGGCAATATTCACCCTCTAATTAATTTGATTCTTCCTTAATTAGAGGGTAGTTCAGTATTTAATCCATATAAATTTTTTAAAATAAACTCAATTTTTTGTATACAATTAGAAAAAGAAATTAAAGTACTCAAATTATTGAATTATATATATGTGTGTGTATACATACATACATACATATATATATATATATATATATATGATAATATTACTTGTGCCTAATTTAAGTTCAATCAATAATTTGTCAACAATTTCTTAACTAAATAGTTAAATAGTTAAGAAAGAGTTGTGATATGCTATAAAACTTTAGTATGAATACAAATAACTTCAATCTCCACCCTCAATTATTTAAAAAAAATCATCCTACAATTTGCAAACAACTTCTTACTTGAGTTGTAAAAAAAAAAGTTGTAGTATGCTACAAGGTTTAAGTCCTGCTGAATTCTTGAATGAAAACGATCCATAACGTAAAGTCTCGTACTCGAATCCTTACCAAGTCAAATTTTCTTGGACTAGCGCCAACCACACAGCATGAACGGAGATTAATCTCTTATCTAATATGGTACAAGAACACCTCGTGATTTAAAAATAATTAAATCATTTTAATTCAAAGTATTGAAAGACAAAAATAGATATTGGATTTGAGAGGCAGATATAGATATGTATCTGCCTTGCACATTGCCTTGAATGAAATATTTCAAACCTAAACATTAATATATAATTATATATTTATATATAATTTGGGCAATATTCACCCCCTAAATAATTTGATTCTGCCTTAATTAGAGGGTAGTTCAGTTTTCACTCCATATACATTTTTAAAAATAAACTCAATTTTTGTATACAATTAGAAAAAGAAAATTAAAGTACTCAAATTATTGAATTTTTTATATGTATGTGTATACATACATATATATATATATCATAATATTATTTATGCCTAATTTAAGTTCAATCTATAATATGCCAACAATTTCTTAACTAAGTAGTTAAGAAAGAGTTGTAATATGCTATAAAATTTGAATTTGAATCCAAATAACTTTAATTTTCACCCTCAATTATATATTTAAAAAAAATCAGCCGACAATTCGCAAACAACTTCTTAGATGAGTTGTTAAAAAAAGTTGTAGTATGCCACAAGGTTTAGTCCCCGCTGAGTTCTTGAGTGGGGACGATCAATAGCTCAAAATCTCATACTCAAATTCTCACCAAGTTAAAATTTCTTGGGTTAAAGCCACGCAGCATGAGCGGATATTAATCTCCAATCTAATATGGTACGGGAACAACTCATGATTTACAATATATAAAAAAAAAAAGTATGCTACAAGGTTTGAGTTTGAACTTAAACAATCCTACTCCATTACTTATTAAAAAAAAAAGTTCGACATATCTAATATGAATAAATCTAAATATGTGTAATTACTATCAACGCTTAACTTTTAACCATGCTTAAAATGATGAATTATAATATTTTATTCTAACCTATATGTATTATTAAGAAATTAAAAATAATTAATTCTAAGGAAGTAACAGGTAATTAAATTAATTTGTACCGGAAAAGGGATTTTTTTAAATAAATGAAAATTTGCATGTATGAATATGCAGTACTATGGCTATTAAGTAGCAACCAATCGTTTTGGTGCAATTGCAACCATATGGATGGATGGATAGCGTCAATTTGAATGCACCTGGCTAAGTGTCACTGGGTAGATGAGCTACTTCGAGGTGAATGTTAACCTTATTAAAGTTTGCACGAGCTTCTACTAGGACAACCAGAAGAAAAGAGAGTGGTTTTGTTCTTGATACATCTATCATTAATCTATAATTATGGTCTCGCAATGATTGGATTATCATGTATGCACAGAAGAATTTTGTTTATTTTATTAGTTTTATTATTAGTTCTATAATCTCTTTGACTATCTGATAAAACTCCTTTGAGTTGGAAAAAAAAAGGTAAACACTGAAAATGCATTTTTAATGTAATAATTAGGTAACGTAAATGTTAATTGACAAGGAAATAACAGTTTGTTTTTGTATTTTAGGTTGGGTTGAAGACATGATATATATATATATATATATATATATATATATATATATATATTTATATATATTTTTACAAAAAAAATATTAAACAAGCGGGAGTAGGATGTTTGGATTCAAAGTTAATACTTAAAATATGTCACAATTCATTTTTATTCATTCGATCAAGAAATTATTGGTTGAAGACATGATATTTTGGATTAAATGAATATTGGATTTCTAACCATCTAGTTGGTTTTTTTTTTTAAAATTAAACCTTGTGGTAAAATTTTAGGCTATCAATAAAAAAAAAAACCCACTGTTATCAGTGAATCTGGCGACAAACAGTATTACTGCTGTCACTAGAAAGGATAGACATATATAATGAAAATTTCAAAATAATTAAAATATAAAAAAATAAATAAATTGATCTAATAAATTAGAAGAATTAGGTTAAGAATAAAAAAATTGCAAAAAAATCTATAAAATAAACAAGAAACAAAATATTAAAAAAATCATAAATCAAATCTGCTTGGGAGATCTGATTTTACAATAATCATGTTTATTACAAGTGCATGCAATATTTACAAGCAGGAGAAATTAATGGATCGAGTGCTCGGAAAAGCAATTATTTAATTTCTTTTTTTCTTTTTACAATGTACAATTCCCCTAACTGGTGATTATAAAATAATTTCCATTGCCAAAACCTCTCGTTACATCATTCATAATCAGGTTCATGTGCTTGCACAAGCTAGCTAATGTTTTGGCATACAGGGGAAAGAAACATTTTTTTTTTGATATTTCTGTCATTTCATGGTAGCGTGTGGGCTATGATACAGATCAATCATTATTGTACCCAAAACTTAAAAGTAGGAATACGCATGAATATCTGCAGGCCATGGTTTTTTTTTTTAATCAAAGTAATCTTCGCTGGCTCAGTTATATGAAATTAATTTTATTTGAGTCAAAATTAATAAATTATAAAAAAAATTTAATAATAATAATTTTAATATTTGAATTATATTCAAATATTTTAAAAAAATTATATATAATGTATTTACAATATATAATTTTTATATATTATCAATTAATAATAAAATAACACTTCACTAATAAACAAAACCTAAAAATACATAAATCTTTAAAAATAAATTTAAAATTTTTATTAATATTTATTTTTAAAAATTTACCTATAAAATATTATTTTATAATTAATTGATAATATATTAAAATTATACACTACCAATATATTATCTATAAACTCTAAAAAAATTTATTTTCATTTTTTTTACTTGTTGATCGCAGGCAACGTTAGTGATCATCATATGCAGCAAGGTACAAACAATTAATTGATTCCGAAAGCAACACCCGGCCAACGGTCGGTGAAAGTGACCAAAATTTTAATGCAGTGGTCGTCCACGAGAAAAGCATTCAAATTTTAATTATTATATTTTGTACACAATATACAGACGCAGCTAAAATTGGAAGGTAGAAATTATAACTTTTCTTACCTGACGAAAGAATTCTGTAAATCCGACAAATATTCAGATATATGAATAGGATTCTGCAAAAGGTTCTGTAAAAGATGCTTTACAACAACTGTAGATAACTGTGAAATAATAATGAGTTTTTTCCCACAAGAAGTCCCTCTTAAATCTTTTTTACCAAATAAGGATATTTTTAAACTTTTTTCCATAAAACAAGTATTTAAAGCCACCTCAATGACATGTTACATTTTTTAAATAATTATTTAAATTTTAAAAAACTAAAATTTTCAGAATTTCTTTTTGAACAAAAAATTTTTAAAACTTAAAACAGTAACGTTTAGTAGTTTTACTAAATCATAATTTCTTATAAACCCTAAAAACAATTTTTTCTTTATAAACTTACGGAATTTTTATCTCCTTCCCACTCTTATCTTGTATCTACTATTGATTGGACCATCTCTTTATCTCTATTATTTGATTGGAATAGACTCTCCTATTGATAGGGAAATCCCTCACTCCCTTCTTTGCTTTTTGTTTTATAATTGAAAGGACATTGTCTAAAATGATTATTTGCCAACATCTTCAATGAATATATAAAGTTGAATCAAGAGGAACCCTACCCTGATTATTAATTAAATATGAAATATTGATCAAAAACAGCAAAGCCATATGGAAGCATGAAAAATATAAACTGACATATCAAGAATTACATAAAAACAAAGGTGAACCAGCAACTAGAAAAAATTGATGTTAGCCATGAAATTTAAAAAGCTAAAACTAGAAAAAAAAAAGATATGTAAATTCTTTTCTTTTTAAGATTCCTAGAAATTTCATTGCAAATACATATATATATATATATATATATTAACAAAAAAAATATCAATACATATATAGCATGCCTCTAATATTATCCACTCACACGTCAATGAACTGAAAAAGTAAGATAAAACCAAAATCGTAGATTTTTATTGCTTTGACGCCTTCCATGGTTTGCTAAAGGACAAGAAGCTTGTGAGCTAAAGCTGCAAACAAACATATGGGTTGTTCAAAAATTTGATTCAGCACTTAATCTTGAACACATATTGCTTAGATGGTTCTTGGGAGCTCAAGCTTTAGTCTTTTTTTTTTATCTTTTAAACACGGAAACACTATACAAAAATGACCTCTTTGAGCTAAACAAGAGATAAAATAGTACTAAAAGCATAACTTCTTGCTATATTCTCTATATTTTCTAGCATTTTCGAAGCAAGCAAATAAAATTCAGCGTTTGTTATGAACTGGGTATTCAATAACAATAAGAAAATTAACAAATTCAGTGGGAAAAAAATTACGCATGCAACATTTTTAAAGCTAGAAAAATAAAAAATCTAGAAAGATATATTATAAACTAAAAAGGAATTCTAAATAAAAGACAAATAAAAATAAAGATATTAAAATTTAGACCGAAAAGAAAAGTGAACAAATTGTGACCTACATAAAAATTGAGCAAAATTCCAAGAACAGAGAGACGCAAGAGATTCAAAGAATAAAATGTTTTTTTAATCTTTTGCTTAATATTTATTTTGGGGATTGAGGTTAAGGGCAGGGGTTTGGATATGGAAGAGTCGAGCTTTATTTTTTTTTTAATGGCGTTTGCAATGAGCTCGGGAAGAAGAAAGGGTCTTGGGAGAAGTGTTGGAATTTTTTCCATGTGTTATTGACGTGGCTTTAAGTACCCGGTTCAAGGAAAAATGTTTAAAAGTACCTTCTTTTGGTAAAAAAGTTTTACGAGTGCCTTACAACGGGAAAAAACTCAAATAATAATGCTAGTTGAACTTAAAGTTTGAGTAGCTATAAATATGATGAATAGAAATGGTTAATCGATTAATATTTATGTTTTGGTTTTTTTTATTGGAAGTATAATTGACATTGCAATCAAACAATTCTAGACAAATACTATACCGTTATTATATTAAATATAATTAAGAATTCAATTAATAAATTTAGGCTTCATTTGATGGCATTTTTCATTTTTCAAAAAATATTTTTTTTATTTTCTTTTGTTTGATAGACATAAAACAATCTCAGTCAATTAAAAAATATTTTCGGTCAACTCAAAAATCCTTTAGCATCTTCGAAAATTATCTTTCCTTTTCGAAAAGAAGAAGACAATTTACAAAGCCTAAATCTTTTCTGTTGAAACTCTAGTTGCACCACCATCAAATCGACGCATCATCACTGGCCTACCAACACCGACAGCCCCTACTTCTCTTCCTTTTCCTCCTCTCATTGGTTTCTCTCTCCCGACCACTCTCCATCTCATTTTTCGACTGACGACGTCTTTGCTTTCCTCTCCTCCTTTTTCTCCTCTCATTGGTTTCTCTCTCCCAACCACTTTCCTTCTCGTTTTTTGACCGACGACAGCCCTAGCTTCCTCTCCCTCTCACGTTGTTGCCAGCTTCACCCTAGATCTGCGTGATCTGGCCTCTCCCTCTCCTCTGTTTACACAAACAAAGGTGAAAAGGGTTGGTGGGAAGATGCTTTTCTTTATTTTTTAATAAATTTTATTTTATTATTTATTTTAACTATAAAATATATTATATAAAAGTTTATATAGAAATATATGTTAAATATATATAATTGTTTATATATATTATTTTCTAATTAGATTTATATATAATTTTTACATTTTTACTTTACATATATATACACACATTTATTTCCTTTATTATAGTTTATATATGTTAAATATACATTATTATTGATTTAAGAACATTATTAATAATTAATTAGACGAATAATATTTTTTTAACAAAAATATAGATTTTTCAGTATATTAACCAAACAACAGAAAATATCAATTTTTTCAGAAAATCAATTTTTCAAAGATCATTTTTCAAAATTATTTTCTGAAAGTCATTTTACGCAAACCAAATGAACCCTTATATAAAATTTAATTTAAATTCACACCATAAAATTTGACTTTATCATCATGGTTTTTATAGCAATATTTCTTGCCGTTAAAATAAAAATATCTTTGAGATTGTTATTAATGTAAATTTTACTTATTAAAAAATATGCAATAGCAATGGTGGGATTGTTACACCATTCACACCATAACTGAAAATCTTTAACATTTTAGTAATTTAAAATTTTCTAGTCAATTTTCTTTGTTTCTTACTTGACTCGGGACTTGGGTATGAGGTAAGCTAGATTGTATTGATATCAACAAACTCTCGTCAAGTGGTTAAGAAAGAATTGTATTATGTTACAAGGTTTAAGATCGAATCGACTACCCAAACAATTTTATCCCTCAATCTCCAATTATTAAAAAACACATTGCATCCTAACAGTATTTCTCATTCTCATTCCTATTTATGAGGTATTGTTGAGTGAAGTTTTCATGGACTATTTACTCATTGGAATTTAGTTTTGGTCTGTTAATTCAAAGCTTCAAAGTTCATGCTATGTGTGCGCCGCAGGTTAGGGTAAAACCAGAAACCCATGTTACTGTCTTGTAAGTACCCAGCTGAACATCAATATTAACATGAAATCAGACCATAACCTGAAGAGTTAGGGTAATTATGAGTTAGAGTAATTAACAGTGAGATATGTTCTACTCCTATTTCCTTGCCACGCCGTATCATTTATCAACACTAGGATCCCACACTGGGCAAACTTTAATGATCAAAATTTAATGACCCCCACACTAGACGAAGGAGAAATGAAATTGATTTTTTTCGTATAATGAAAAAAAAAATGAATTCATATAGAATACTTATTTTGTTTTACGGACGGTAAAATGGAATAATTACGTTGAGTTTATTTTTATATTTGATTTATGAAAAGAGTATCATGGAGTCATGTAAGAATAGGAAGGAAAAAAAGGAAAAACCGAGAAAGTTGCACCAAAGAAGAGATGAGAAGAGAGAAAGAACCTATGGCTTGAACTGTAAAATACTGAATTTGGAAATTAAAAACTGTAAAAGAACTTTTGTTCTTGAAAGATAGATTGGAAATTAAAGAAGATTTACATTTTTCTTCAACCTGCCGAATCAAAGTAATGACTCGAGGCAAAGAATTGAATAGATGAAATTTCAGGAAAACAAATTCTATACCAAAATTGGAGCAAACATGTGAAAGTCTGATCCTAATCAAAATGAATGCGGAGTGGAAGGTGGATTCATTGAGCTGAATCAAATTAATCGAGCTTTTTATCAAAAAAAAAAAATAATCGAGCTGTTAATGTTTTTAAGGACTACAGCATGACAGCATGTTGAGAAATTTGTTTACATGCACCCACTGATTTTGATTGGATGAATCAAATACGTACCAAATTCTTCGTTTGTCCTGGCTCTACAGTCATGTGAGCCAAACAGTACTGTCGGTGTCACGAAGGCAGAATTTTTCTTATATGAAGGACTAACGTTTTTATTTTTTAATTTTTTTTTGATCCTGGACCATTTTCATTTGTTATTATTATATTTACCATACAGCGTACTCTATATTGTATTTGATTTTGTATATAAAATTGGTTGTCAAATGATATTATTTTCGACATTATTCAGTCCATTTGAATTGGCGTATATTCTTCAAAATCATGAAAAACGGGAGGCATTTGTTGTTTGATTTGGACATGAATTTGTTTAGAGCCGCTATTTTCCCAGTAAGCTTTTACACTTCTTTGATCGAGGTTGGCGGGTTCATAACTAGTATGGCTCATACTTTTTCATAAATGACTTCGATTTCCTGTTGACTAACCATAAAGCCTAGAAATTTTTTCGAAGTTACTCCAAAAGCGCATTTTACAGGGTTGAGCCTCATATTATATTTCCTAAGGATTTCAAACATTTCTTCCAAGTCTTGCAAGTGTGCTCCGATCACTGTGCTTTTGACAATCATATCATCCATATATACTTCCATACTCTTTCAGATCTGATTTTTGAAGATTTTATTAACTAACCCTTGATAAGTGGCTCCTGCATTCTTAAGGCTAAAAGACATAACCTTGTAGCAGCAATATAAGCCTTTCTGTGTGACAAATGAAGTCTTCTCTTCATCTTCCTCCAACATTCTAATCTAGTTGTATCCAAAATACGTGTCCATGAAGCTCAGTAGTCCTTGCTCTGCGCTATTGTCAACTAATCTATCGATATTTGGTAGAAAGAAACTGTCCTTCGAGCATGCCCGATTTAGGTCGGTGAAGTCTATGCACATTCTCCACTTTCTACTTTACTTTTTCACCATTACCATGTTGGCTAACCACTCTGGGTAATAAGCCTCTCTGATGAAGCCCGCGTCCAGGAGCTTTGTCACCTCTTCATTAATTGCCTCCTGTCTTTTAGTTGCGAAACACCTTTTCTTCTGCCGCACTGGTCTAGCTTCCAGGTCCACATTAAGATGGTGGACGATATCTTTTGGGTCTACTTCTGGCATATCTTTCGGTCTCCAAGCAAACATGTCGCATTCTTTCTGATCAGCTGTACTAGCTTTTCCTTTCTTTCCAGTTTGGAATCGATTTGCATGAGTTTGGTGGGGTCCTTTGGGTCGAAGTGGATACCGATTAACTCTTTCGCTGGTTGTGGTCGACTTAGATCCTGTTCGGGCCTTTGGTTGTGGATTTCAATAGTCAAAGCTTCATCGGCCTTTCCCTTTGTTTTTAGCGTCATCATGTAGCATCTTCAAGCCATTGCTTGGTCTCCTCAGACTTTTTCCATCCCATGGGGGGTGAAAAATTTTATCTTTAAATGTGGGGTCGACCCTATCATTCTCATTTTCATTTGGCTAGGTTGGCCGAGGATGGCGTTGTAGGCTGAAGGGATTTTAACCACCATGTATTTCCACCATTGCCATAGCCGTTCTAGGTTCAGTTCCCATTGTTAGCAGGAGAACGATGGTGCCCATCACCGGGACTTGTTCATCCGACCAATGGTGTGGGGTATGGTTTGAGCCAATCTTCCTTGATTCCCATGTTCTTTAAGGCTTCATAATACAAAACATTGTTGGCATTCTCATTGTCAAAGTAGATTCTTCTTACCACATGGTTGTAAATGAATGCACTAAAAACAATGGCATCTTCATGGGGGAATTCTATGCCTTCCAAATCTCTTGTAGAGAAAGAAAAACCTGTAGTTTTCGCTCTATAATTAACTCCACTTGTATTGAGTGTTAACGAAAATGCAGGTGGTTCCAAGCCTAGATCAAGGAGAAAGATTGGTGGCAGGTTTGGACAACCAACCAGTAAAAACTCATTCAATTCAAATGAAATAAACCAATATTGAAACTTCGTTGGGGCGTTTCCTACATAGCGACGTGTTACATCAGAACCCGAGTGTAGTGAAAAATATTCAAGGGTTGCTAGATTGTTGTTCGGAAGCGACGCAACACATCCACGCTTAGATGTAATGTGAAATAGACAAAAGCTTCTACACCACATTGGACAGGGTAGGTAAAGAAGTTAGTGCATAAGCATAAGCTTAGGTTAAGATTGGTATGTTAGCTGAGATTTATGAAGTTATTTGTAGGAAGAAGGTTAACATCTTGTATCTCCAAGAGATGAAATGGGTTGGAGAAGGCTAAGGAGATAACACCTTGGCGTTATAAGCTTTGGTGCATATGGAAATATAAAGACCATAATGGTGTATCATCATAGAAAAATAGTACCAAGAGAATGTTGTACGTGTTAGGAGGCAATGAGATATGATTATTTTGGTTAAACTCGTTCTAGGAGAGAAAATTTTGAAAATTAGTAGTGCATATGCACCACAGATAAGACTTGATGAGATTAGTAAAAAACAATTTTGGAAGGATTTAGATGAAGTAATACAAAGAAGTGTCTGTAAGAGAGATCCATTTTATTAGCAGTGATCATAATGGCCATGGAGGTGCTAGTAGAAAGGATAGAGACAAAGAGATACACAAATTAGCTCTAGTAAGGGTGACGAGGAATTAGGACCTAAGAGTCATGAAATGTATCAAGGATGAGTACCAAAGAATTCTTCTTATGGACAATGGCATTAAAGAAAGATGGCGTGATTATTTCAACAAATTATTTAATGACGGACAAAGTCAAATTTTTTACAAAATCTCAATACTTTTCAAGGATTTGAATCGGTGTTTTATATGTAGAATCAAAGGGATAGAGGTAAAAGAAACACTAATGATGAAGAAGACAAGGAATTAAGTAGTTGATAGATCTTTTTAACAAGATTTAACACATTAACACTAACAAGATGCTTGAGGAATAGAGGAAGAGTATTTTGATATCTCTCTATAAAAATAAGGGAGATATTCAAAATTGCTCCAACTATTACGGCATAAAACTGATGAGTCACACGATGAAACTATGGGAGAGAATTATAGAATGGAGATTAAGGAAGACTATAGAGATATCGAAGAATTAATTTGGTTTTATGCCTAACCAACCAACTATGGAGGCAATACACTTGCTTAGATAGCTTATGGAGCGTTCTCAAGTATAGGGTAAAGATTTTCATATGATTTTTAAAGACCTGTAGAAAGCATATGATAATTGCATAAGGAAGTGTTATGGTAGTCTTTAATAAAGAAAAGAGTTCCTATAAAATATATTGAACTAGTTATGGAGATAAAAGGACATGTGAGGATATGTGGAAGACAAATTACAAAAATAAGGCTAATAATATCCAACATCTTCCATATATGGAAAATTGATCTCGATACCTTCCATATATGGAAAACTAATCCCTATAATTTGTATAGTTTTTGTTTTTATGTTTGATCAATTAAGTTTAGGAGATTTTGTTTATTTTATGGTAGTTCCAAAATTATGGGGGTAGGATGTGGAAAATCAGCATTTACCACTGTTTTCATCTTTGTATATATTTTATTGAATCAATGAATGAAATCGGTTTTTTCTTCTCAATTTGTGATATCGTGTCAAAGCCTTAGGTTTTTCTTAGACAATCTTCATTGCCGCCTCAATATCAATAAAATATTTAAAATTATAAACGAAATTAAAATAATAATAAATATTTTTTACAAAATATTAATAAAAAACAAAATAAAATATTTATCATCTTCATAATTTCGTTTGTACAATTTAAAAAACTTCACGCATAATGTACTAAGCACTTTATCTAACTAACTTCTGCACACTAGAGAAATCTCAAGCGACGGGTTTGTACCCAAACATTGTTATTAACAAAATCCATGGAGAGAATGATTCTGCGTAAAGCTTTTTCGTCTGTGATCTGTATTTAATGTCACGCTGCAACTCGTAGAAAGCAGCACTAGGTCCCAGAAAGTGGTAGTAAATCATATTCATAAATCATAATTGTGTGTCAACCTCATCACAAAAGCCAATGCCACCTAAGTTTTTGCCGGCTTTTTCATTAAATTTTTTCGCACGGCTCAACATTATGAAAATTTCTTTATTATGTTGGCAGGCGGGTCACGGGCAGTAACTCTTTTTATTTATTTTTTATTTAAATTTAATATTTTTTAAACATATAAAGTAATACCATATAAAAATAAAACAAAAATATAAAAAATATTCGAATTGAAACTTAATAAAATTATAAATAAATTTAATGAAAATTAAAAAAATATTTTATATTTAATATATTGATATAATTTTTATATAATAATTTTTACGTTCAATATTGTATAATCGTGTTTGAATTTAATATATATATATATATATATATATATATATATATATATATATACACGTAATCAACTTGTACCCTCTTATTCTCATTAATGAATCCAAAACTTTGTGTGGTTGATAAAAAAAAAAGAAACATTTGGAAATTTCCAGCTTGCATGAGGTAAAACACCGAGAAGACATCGCAAAGGAAGAATTAAATTATTTTGAAGTTTTCAAGATTTTATTAAAATTTAATTCTAGTTTATTAATTTTGAAAATAGATATTTTAGTCTAAAATTACAAATAATTTTAACATATTTCAGTTAATTATTAAACTAAAATTAATAAAATCATATTTTCCAATATCAATAATGAATTTTATTATCATTTATTATTTTTAAGTAATTTTTTAAAAATTATTTTATTTAAGATTTTTATTTTTTAATTTAAAAAAAAGGTATTATGGATATTTCACAAGTAATAAATGTTTAGGTTAATAGATTTTTTAATAATAACTTAATAGAACAATTTTTTTATACCGTCAAATTTATAATTTCATATCAAAAATGGGAGAGGTTTGATTCTGATGACTAGCAAGCAATTTTGAGTGAATCTATCGATTTTTTAACATTAAAATTGACACAATAGCCACCCGGATGAATAGTACTCGTGGGATAATAATAAAAAAACACTTCCAAAAATTAGAAAAACATCAGTTTTTTGTTTTCAACAATTTTCAAAATATTGTGTTTTGTTTTCAATTTTTAGAAATAAAAACATACTTTACAAATATGTTTTTTACTTCAATTTTCAAAAATATCGGAAACAAAAACATAAAATGCAAAACAAAAGTAATATCAAACAACCCTTAAACTTTTTTTTTGAGCTTCTTTGATTTTAGAAGATGGATTGTGTTTTGCTAATCAAAAAATAGCAATTTGTTATATTAATTTCCCGGCCATTACTAAAATAGAAAAATATCATCATAAATAATATATTAAAGGATTTATATATGATATGTCGTAACGACTTCGCGCTCGACGATTTTGAAAAACATTTTAAAAACAAATGGAGTCGCCACCAATCTTTTTTGATTAGGTGTGATTGGCCACCTAAAAATATTTATCTTTTTAACAAAATCTCAAAATTAATTAAGTTTTATTAAAAAGACAATTTGGGTCTGCGAAAACAAAGTTGGGTCCGGAAGTACGGTTACGCGTGGGGAAGGATTAGCACCCCCACGACGCCCGTTAAAAAACAGTGCCATAGTAATCATGTGTTATCCTTTGATTTTAATAAAATGGTCTTGAATTAATATTTAAAAATAATTTTTATTTTTATTACAATCAATTTTATTCTTTTTATTCAAAGTCATTTTTTTTACAATATTTGTAAAAAAACTCATTTTGTTTTATTTTAAAAAGTTAAATTTTATTTTTCAAAAGCGAATGTGAACCTTTTGTATTGAAAAAATTAAATCAAATATCCCAATACTCTGGAAACATTTGAAATAATTTTCCTCACCTAGAGATTTCTTAAGAATCACTACTTGTGAGTTCTATAGAATCTCATCCTCAGTAAATTCACACTTGCTTCGAAAATTATTATGAATGCACATGATGCAAACAAGTAAAAAATGATGCATATGAAACTTAAAAGAAATTTCATTTATTTTGATTTTATTTATTAATGAAACTCTTGATATTGAAAAATTTAGCTAAATATCACAATACTCTGGTAACATTTAGTTAATTCCTCTCACCTAGGGATCAGTTAAGAAATCACTACTTGTGAGTTTCATAACATCCCATCATCGGAAGAATTTCATTTAATTATTAAAGTTCATTATTTATTTTTCTTTGTTTTTTTATAAAAAATAAATTATTTATTTTCATTTTTAATAAAAATTTAAATTATTGAAAAATCATACTAAATATCACAATACTCTGGTAACATTTAGTAGATTCTTCTCACCTAGGGATCAGTTAAGAAATCACTACTTGTGAGTTTCATAACATCCCATCATCGGACTAGTTGTTTAATTATTAAATTTAAATTATTTATTACTTTATTTATATTGCTTTGTTTTAAAAACTTATTCATTTTCATTTTTAATAAAAATTTAAATTATTGAGAAATCATACTAAATATCCCAATACTCTGGTAACATTTAGCTAATTCCTCTCACTTAAGGATCAGTCAAGAAATTACTACTTGTGAGTTTCATGACATCCCATCATCGGAAGAATTTCATTTAATTATTAAAGTTCATTATTTATTTTTCTTTGTTTTTTTATAAAAAATAAATTATTTATTTTCATTTTTAATAAAAATTTAAATTATTGAAAAATCATACTAAATATCCCAATACTCTTGTAACATTTAGTAGATTCTTCTCACCTAGGGATCAGTTAAGAAATCACTACTTGTGAATTTCATGACATCCCATCATCGGACATTTAAATTAAGTTTTAACATTGTTAAATAATATAATAAATGAAAAATATATATAGTTTTCATATTTCCTTTATTTATATTTGTTAAAAAAATATATATTTATATAAACATATCTACTAACCATGTGTCTTTCAAAATTTATTATTCAACATATATATAATCCACATATTTTCCTAAGATAATAACAATAATAATAATAATAATAATAATAATAATAATAATAATAATAATAATAATAATAATAATAATAATAATAACACAATAATAATAATAATAATAATAATAATAATAATAATAACATAATAATAATAAATAAATAAAACACAACAACAACAACAACAACAACAACAATAATAATAATAATAATAATAATAATAATAATAGTACCAAAATTATTAAAATTAAAAAAAATACCTAAATTGGTCTGGGCTAAGAACCCAAAAAACCTTTTCAAAACAGCCCAAAAAATTGAGCCCAAAAGCAACTTGGAGTGGGCCCAAATCTGAAGGCCCAAACAGGGGTCGCGGGCGGGTCAGGCGAGGCAAAACGGGTCGGACGTGGCACGGGTCAGGTCAGCTCCAAGCAGGTCGACTGGGAGTGGCTCCGGATCGGGTGTGATTGGGTCTGTCGGACCTGCGGGGTGACGCGCGGATCTTCTAGCGGACGGGTCCCTCGCGCGGATCCTCGGGTCGGGTCGGGTCCACTCGCGGATCTTCTTCTTTTTTTTTCCTATAAAAGCTATTCTTTTTTTTTCTAAACCATTTTCTTTTCTTTTTCCACAAAAAAAAGTTTAGAGCTGTGAAGCTCTCTGCCAGGGCGATTCCCGGCCGCAGCTAGGGTTGCTTCCGGCTGCCATCGGCCGCCGTGCTCGGTCGCCGTTGGGGTACCGAAAACCTGGAAAATACTCCTCCTTTCTCCCTCTACCTAGATCTGACCTCCAATCCACCCAAAAATTTCCTTAAGCCACTAGATCTGACAGGACCGAAACCTCCTCCCTCTTTTTCTATTTTTGTTTCCCCTTTTTTTTCTTTCTTTTTTTTTTGATTGATGGTTTTTGTTGCGGCTGTGGTTTGCTGTTGCTTTTTGTTATTTGTTTGTTTTTTTGCAGGTGGGAGATTTGGTGAGGTTTCAGATCTGGGATTTGGGGTTCTCAGATCTGGGGTTTTTGTGGCTTCGGTAATGGTGATGACGGTGATGATGGCGGTGTGTGGTGGTTGTTTTGGGTAGGGGAGGTACAGGGGCTGGTTCACGGTGGTGAGGGGTTCGGGTAGTGAGTTTTTGAGGAAAAGGGGGTTTCGGGTTAGTGGTCTCTGTGTGGAATCCCCCTCGTCTTGCTGGTTGAGGGTGGATTTTTGTAGATTTTTTGGGTTCAGGAACTGTGGCTGGCAGAGGCGAGATGGGCGGGTGACAGGCTGGTGGTCAGTGGAGATGGGACAACCTGGCAGGATGGTGGATGATGGACAGATTGGACAGAAAAACAGAGAAAATAAAAATAAAAAAAATAAAAAAAATAAAAACTAATAATAATAATAATAATAATAATAATAATATAAAACTAATAATAATAACATAAATAATAATAATAATAAAACAAATAATAACATAAATAATAATAAAAATGAAAACAAATACAAATATATATGTAATAATAATAATAATAACAAAATGAGACAAAATTAGGTGTTAACATGATACACTGATAGTGTTTAGTTTTCTATACAGTGTCAATGCATCAGAGATCTACACCTCATCAATAAGTCCTTATGAGCAAATTAAGAAAAAAATATTTGTATTTTTTTTAGTACTTTTTTTTAATTTGGTTATTGATGAGGTATTAACTTTAGGTGCATTGATAGTATTTAAAGATTATACACTATTAGTGCATCATATATAAACTTCATATTAAAATCTATATAAAATTATTAAAAGAGAATTTTTCAAATCTTTGGTAATTGAGCAAGACTTGGCATTCATTTTTTTTCCCTCTATTGTTCTTTTCTTTCTCCTTTTCTGATTTCTTCTGTATTTTTCTTTAAGTTTTCTATCAGTTGATTCCAAACATCCTTTTTTTCCCTTTTACTTTCATCTTCTTCCAAACAAGGTAATTATTTGTCGCTTACAAAAGAAAATTGGATTGACCAATAAATGGTTGGAAGAAGTGGAAGTGAACTTCTTCTTCAAGTATTTGGACAGGATTCGAATCTTAGAATCATCATTGTTGGGACGGCTTTATCATTTACCACTTTCGATCTGAACAAGATTAGTCTCAAACCGTAAAACGGATGAGACTACATGTAGTTACACCAAAAGAAAAAAAGAAAATTGGATTGAATGTTGACCCAAAGCTAAGATGTGAATGTGAGAAGGTGTTCAAATTAAAAATTCTTGCTTATTTCAAGTTATTATCAAACCAAAGGGTGAAACAAGGTTTTGTTTTTACTTTCATTTTTTTCCCATTTTTCTACGTTATGCAAATGGTAAATTTGTCTCAGTTTATATCCATGAACGTGCCTTTTGGAGAAGCCAGTGCTTTGAATCCAATTATTGTCGGAGCTTTGGTGAATAAGGATCGAAAAATAAACCTGCTTAAGGGCCGGGCTACCCGTCCAAGCCTAAAGGTCCTTCCGATATTTGGTCACGCTTGGATAAAATTATCTGATACAATGACCGGGCTTGGGCAAAATTTTTAAACCCATTTAAAAATTGGACCGATCTCGGGCAAAATTTTTAAACCCATTTAAAAATTGGACCGATCTCGGGCTTGACCTTTCAAAACCCGGGCCTGGCCCAACCCAGCCTAAATATTAATATTAATTATATTTTTTATATATTTATTAAGTATAATATAATTATATATACATAAAAAAACATTACTGATTAATAAACATGATTATAAATATTTAATATGAAAATTGATATACAAATTTTGATAAATTAAATTAAATTTTAAAGGGAATAAAATAATAAATAAATAATTAATTAATGAAAATATAAAAAATAAATAAAATTATATTTGGGCGGACTAGGTCAGGTTTGGACTTATAGTATAAAAATAAAAATAAGCTTGGACTAAAAGTTAGGTTCGAATTTTCAAGCCGGACCAAACTTGGGCATACACATAAATCTTTATTACCTATCTTGGACACAATCCGAACCCAACCCGACCCAACCCATGATTAGGTTTATCGAATAATGATAATGATATCGGCACAACATTTGATTCTTATTCCAAGCAATATTGATCTTGAAGAACACGCTATTTTTGAACTATCCAAAGTAATTTAATTAGCAAAATTTTTATCTTTCTATGGTATTTGAGTAAATGATGATTTTTTTTTGGGCTTCTCTTTTATGTGTTAATTTGATAAAGTAAAATTTTGGCTTAAATTAAATAGGAAATTTGGGAATATTCGATTTTAATTATTTTCCTGTTCCTAGTTAACGAGGAAACCCATAGAAATTGTGTGCAAAGATTCCATTTTTTATATTTTTGTTACTTCTAAACAATATTAAAAGATATAGAAATATGGATATGAATGGAAACAACATCGCATCTAGGCTGAAAGGTAAAAACTAATTTCTCTAAACATGTTACTCTATTTTCTTTTTTGGTTAATTTTTGGGTTTATAAATGATTATTTTCTGAAAGAGAATAAAATTCATGAAAAAGGATATGACGTGCATTAATGGTGCTTACCATGGTTTTGGCAATTTTGTTTTTGATAATCTGAGGAAATGAATATGGATGTGAAAATAAGTTTTTTTTAAACTCTATAGGATAATGAGATATTGTTTATTTGGGAAATGAGAGACTCATGAGAACAATTATTATTGAAGTTTGGATTGAATTAGAACATGGTAGAATTTAGAATGTTTTAACTATGCAGGGGATGTTAGCTTAAAATCTACCTGTCTTCATGAAATGTTCATATATTGATTCTCAAACAAAGTAATCTTAAGATAAATAGCATACAGTCTTTATTTAGGATCTATTTTTTTTAATAGTACATTTTTATTAGAAGTTACAATCACAATCATAGCATATTACATTCCATGAACAGGTAACTATGAAAATCACATTACTTAAACTAAGTAAATTAGTAAATAACTAGACTAATTCAAGCTCACACTTAGTGAAATTAAATTTATTATATATAAATATATTGTATATTAATATTTGAAAATATATTTTAGAATTAAATAAAAACAGATTTTTTATTATATAAAAATATTAATATTTTGAATTAGATCGAATTAAAAAATATAAAGTCTAAAGCTTAATACACGGCACTTCTCTGGCCCAAGCTTTTCAACCCAAGTTGACTCTGGGCTTGGACAGAAGAGATATTCTGGATTTGAAGTTCTAAAAGAAATCAAAATCACCATTAATGTTGAAATTTGATTTTTGCCTGGCCGGCTCATCTTTCTGCCCTTTCTTTTAGTGCTAATTTTTTTTTTCTCGTTAACTCACACATGCACTCGTTAACTTGATTATTATTTTTAGTTCAAAATAAATCACTAGTAGTATAATACTGTTGTGGTACTCATGGGCTGTTATTTAATTGATAATTAGTTGAGTTTATGAAAAAAGTTTTCAAGTTCGATATCCACTAAACATTTTTTTAAGTAGGATGAAAAACTTTAACTGTGACGAAACTTCAAATAGAATTAAATGAACGAGGATACCTATATTAAAAAATAAAATAATCCTGTTGTGGTACTAATTAAACTGCAATGCAGTTCGCTCCAACCAACTCCACCAAAAGTACTTTTTAAATATAAAATCGTAGATGCAATATTCTTAATTTATTATTATTGGCTTTCGTGTGATTTACATTTTTTTATGTTTAAAAAATTAGTAAAAAATATAAACTAACACATAAAATATGTTTTACTGATTGAGTTTGAATGCAAATAACTTCACCCTTATTTTTTATTATTTAACATTTCCCTTGTAAAAAAAATTCTAATTTTTTTATATCACGATCAGGATGTTTTCAAACTTTATTTGAATTTTTTTTCTCAATTCATTATAAGAGTGCTCTCTTTCTTTCAGCCTTGCACATTCAAATTTTTAATTTTAGAATATTTCTCATAAAATTTGACATTGATTTGATAAAAAAAAGAGTTTCACTTCTTACCAATTAAACTAATCCATGTGGATATAATTTTTGAAATATTGTGAATAAAAATAGTAATTAATCCTAAACTAAACCTTCAAACTTTATTAACAAAAAGGAAACAAGTTCTGATTTTTTTTATGGATTTATATATGATGCACTGACAGTGTATAGTTCTATACACTGTCAATGTACCAGAAGTTGACACCTCATTAATAGGACCTTATATGCAAATATAAATAAATTTTTTTAATTTGCTCATAAGGGCCTGTTGATGAGGTGTCAACTTCTGATGCATTGACAGTGCATCATATATAAACTCTTTTTTTATTGCATGAAATTAATACATTTAACTTTTATTTCATTATAACTATACCCATTAAATTTTAAAAAAAGAAGAACAAAGTCAATTGCCGTAATTTTTAAAATAGCCTTCTCATATATTTTTTAAGCAACTTATCCAAATTAATTTAAATAAGTATTTTTTTTATAAATCATATCAACTGGCTAAAAAGATTTTAACAAAAAATTTAATATTTTATAATGTCAAGATTCTAATATAATAAAATAAAAAAATTGTAACTTTAGTTTCGTTTGGTAGGACAACAGAATTTTATTTTCACTAACTTATTTAGATATTATCCTTAAATAAAATATATCACATTTTTAAATAATAAACACAATTCTACCATCGTATGAGTAAACTATGTGATGATTGGTAATTTGTAATGAATTAATTTGTGGGTGGAGATTTAGAAGAAGTTTTCAGGGAATCAGTCAGAACTTGCTTATCATTGACTGATCCAATGAAGTTATTAAAATAGTGAGCTTGACTTGTCAGTCATGTTATATTAGCTCAATTTCCACGTGCCTGCCTAGTCATCAAGCCCACGCTATTTTATATCCGACGATTGCTAAAAGTAATTTTGTAGCCAAATTTAACCTTACCCTTTTTTTATTTGTTTCGCAATTTATTTATTAAAATAAATAATTTTTTTTAAAGGAGAAACAAAAATATCATTTAGTTTGTATTTTAAAAATTCAATTTTAAAAAAATGAAAGTCTATATGGTAAATACAAAATTAATCACAATGATTTTGTATAATTTAAAATAATAAAGGATAAAATTACTGCATTGTCCCATCATGGTGTCCCTTGTTGATTTTCTATTCAATTTTAAATTTAACCATTATTTTTAATAAAATCATTAGATTAAAAAGATTTTTTAAAAATAAGTTTTGTAAAGTTTTAATTTCAAACATATTTTTCAAATTTTTAAATTTTATGAATAAAATTAAAAGTTGATCTATTTGTTTTATAAAAACATGTGTGTGCAAATTAATCAATTTTTTTATTTTACCTCAAAACTTGTAATCTAACATAAAAGTAACAAAACACTCTTTTTTAAAACTTAATAGTTCCATCCAAACAACTTGTAATAGCAAGTTATCAGGTTTTAGTTGAAAAAAATTGATGATGTAACTTCCTATAAATACAAGTGTTGAAAAAAAAAAAAAACACATCTGTTCTTATCATTGCTGTTTTTATCATGCATAAGCAAAAGATGAGTGAGATGTCAAGAAGCTTAATTTTAATGGGATTACAGATAATTTTCTCAAAACTTTTTTAAACTGAGCGTGGATTTAATAAAGTTTAAAAACGTATCAACGCACACACCCAAATGACACGGAAAAACCTACTGTCAGTGAGTTAATGAGTCGGTCTATGTTCACTGAAAATAATAGTATCCTACTTGAGGATACTGAATCGTTACTGAACTCAGAACTGAGAAAGAAAAGTCACCGCCAACCACCCATTTGCCATTAAACAAAACCAATAATGAAAATACACATCATAGAAAAGATTTATATTTGATGTGCACTTAGTACATAAATTTTATCAAGATATTTTATTAATTAATAAATTTAATATTTTTATTTTTAAAATTATTTTATATAACCTCATTCGTGTACAATATAAAGTTTATACATTAACAATCTATTAAACATACATGACCAAGTCTTTGTACTTGTTTCCACAGTCAAAAAGAGACCCAACGCGTTGAGCTTTGACAACTGATCCAACTCACTCCAGCCTTCCAAGCAACTTCTTCCAAGCCTCCTGCATCTTTCCCTAACTACAAATATATAACCCTCTCACTCATTCTCTTCTGCTCATCACCAAAGGAAAATCAAGTTTTGTAGCAAAAAAAAAAGAAGCAAAAACAAGTTTTTTTTTTCTTTTCTAAATTTAGGATATGGGGTTGGAAGATTCAGACAGGAGTTCTGTAAAGATAAGGGGAGTTTGGTCGCATAATTTGGAATTAGAGTTCGAGTTGATCAGTCAGGTGATTGATGAGTACCCTTTTATTTCAATGGACACCGAGTTCCCAGGTGTCGTTTTCAGACCACAAGTAGACCCCTCTAGGCCTTACCACGGCCGACTCCGACCCTCCGATCATTACAAGATCCTCAAATCAAACGTTGATGCTTTGAACTTGATCCAAGTGGGCCTCACCCTCACCAATTGTTCAGGTAATCTGCCAAACCTCGGAACCGACACTCAGTTCATCTGGGAATTCAATTTCTGCGACTTCGATGTGGACCGTGACGCTCACGCCCCTGATTCCATCGAGCTTTTGAGGAGACAGGGGATTGATTTTGAGAAGAATAAAGAAAAAGGGATTGACTCGATACGCTTTGCCGAGTTGATGATGTCGTCTGGACTCGTGTGTAATGACACAGTGAGTTGGGTCACCTTTCACAGTGCGTATGATTTCGGGTACCTGGTTAAGATCCTGACGCGCCGGCACTTGCCTGGGAGCTTAGATGAGTTCCTTAGGATTCTCAGGGCTCTTTTCGGAAACAGAGTCTATGATTTGAAGTACATGATGAGATTTTGCAATAGCTTGTATGGCGGGTTGGATCGGGTTGCTCGGACACTGGATGTGAACCGGGCGGTTGGGAAATGTCACCAAGCCGGGTCCGATTCCTTGTTGACGTGGCACGCGTTTCAGAAAATGAGGGACGTGTATTTCGTGAATGATGGGCCGGAAAAGCATGCCGGTGTATTGTATGGATTGGAAGTTTATTAAAAATTTTTATTAAATTGTACAACTATTTTATTTTTTGATTGGAAATTGTACAACTATTGAAACATAATAATTCTAATTAATTCATTGATTAATTACGTTTAAATTTTTCAAATTACTCACAAAATTTATTTAGTCAAAAAGCCAATATGCGTTGAATTGTTTTTTGTTTTTTTGGTGAACAAGTTGAATTCTGCTTTACAACAGCTTTGGTCAGTGTAGCTAACCAAGCTTGTAGATTTGTCTTTTGGCCGCCTTGATTGAATTTGACTTCTAATTTCATATAGTTTTTTTAGTACAAAAGAGGTAAACTTGGTAATTTGTATCTATAATTTTTTTTGTGTCACATAGAATCATATTTGTATTGTGTAAAATATAAAAATTTCAAGTAAAAATTTGTATCGACAAAAAAAATCAAAAATTTTGTTTTTAGCATTTAACATGTTCATATATGATTTTTACTCAATCTTAGTTAGTGTCGCTTTCGTATTTTTTATTTGTATTGTTTTAGTATCGTGTCACTGTGTCATATTTAAAACTGTCAAGTCTAAAAAGAAGTTACATTTTAAATATAAAAATAAAAAAATGACACAGATAATAAGATTTCAATATTAAATTTATTAAAATATATATTTTTTGAATTATATGAATCAATTAAATTAAATTTCAAATTAAATACCAATAGTACATTAATTGAATGTACTGTTAGCAAGGATATAAACTTACAAAGGACTACGAAGAACGTGAAGGGATTGGAACTTTGTAATATGGGATTCTTCCAAATGACCATAACTCCATAAGATCAAAAAGATTAAAGGTAGAAAATGTCAAATATTTGAAATACGCCTTATCCTGTTTTATTACCCTTCAATTGTTTGAAACCAGTATTAAATACAATAGTCAAATAGCTTACTAGGTTTAATCTTTCAACAAGCTATTTTATCAAGAATAAATTATACATTAACTCATCAATTTCTTCAAATATTAAGTAATTTTTATGTTTAATAATGAAATTATAAAATATCACGATTTAGTCACTAGTGTATATTATGTATTTTTAAATATTATTATGTATTAAAAAATATTTAAATATTATGGACCCTAGAATTATTATGTATTTTTACATATTTTTAAATATTATTATGTATTTTTAAATATTTATTCATATTTTTTATAATATTTTTACATATTTTAAACATTTTACATAAATTTTTAAATAAATTATTTTTAAATATTTTTTTACATATTTTAAAATATTATTATGTATTTTTAAATATTTTTTTTTCATACTTTTTATAATATTTTTACATATTTTAAACATTTTACACAAAATTTTAAATATTTTTAACTATTTTTAATATTTTTGAATATTTTTTAAACATTTTTTTAAAAAAAGAAATAATACTGACGTAGTGCATCACGTGTCAATATATTATTAGACATGCAATGCCACATCAGCTTTTTTCTAACGGTGTTAACTTTTCGGGTAAAGTGGTAAATGAAAGTGAAGTTTATATATGAAAGTGACAAAAAATTTTCTTTAGGTACCAAAGTGAAAAAAATGGTATAGTTCAGAGGCTAAATTACACATTAACCCTTTTTAAAATGATATTTTTTTTTGTGGATAAAGTATATTAAAACAACAACTTAAGTCTGTTTACAACAAATTCTTCTGGGTACACTGCATCCCAGGGCATCAAACAAAAGATTGTTCATAATACAGCTTGGTGGAGAATCAAAAACAACAAAAAGATATTCCATTGATCCCCCCAACTTTGCAAGTCCATCTGCACATGAATTAGCCTCCCAGAAGGTGTGTACTAGTCTAACATCCCGTAATTGTCTCAGCAATTGCCTACAGTCAGAAACAAGAGGGCTGTAAGTGTGAGAATTAGAAACATTATCAGATACAAACCTCATAACTGTCTGAGAATCCATCTCCACTATCAAGTTTTGGAAACCTCTTTGAACTGCAAGTTTCAATCCATCTCTTAAGGCCCACAGTTCAGCACATGTACTGGTTGTGTGTCCTAGATTTCTGGCAAAACCACCAAGCCACTTGCCATTCTGGTCCCTGAAAACATCCCCAGCTCCTGCTCTCCCTAGGTTTCCCAAGGATGAGCCATCAGAATTTAGCTTGATGAAGTTCGGTAATGGAGGGTTCCAGGAGATGTAAACCTGCAAAGAGTTTCTTTTAGCCTTGGCTGGGCACATAATGGCCCAATATTCTTTAGTACTATTCCAAATTTTATTAACTAAACTATTATTAGAATCAGCTATTCTCTGGAACAATAGTTTATTTCTACTGTTCCAGATGGTCCAAAGACCAATTGGGAAAACAATTTTCCAAGGTATTCCCATGTTAGTAGTGTCTTTAGACCTCAGATTAATGGTGATCCAATCCTCTATCTTGAGACTGGGGTCAGAGGAAAAACAAGCTGGGGGATTTAGTAAGTTCCACACTTCCTGCACAAAGGAACAATCTCTTAAGCAATGAGGAAGAGTTTCATCTTCAGTGTTGCACCTGGGCCAATTAGAAGGAATATTTAATCCCCTGGAAGCAAGGGTATGCCTTGTGGCAAGCTTGTTATGACCACATTTCCAAAGAAAATGTTGAATTTTTGGGGTGGAGCAAGATTTCCAGATTTCAACCCAATTGCAAGCAAGATTTTTGACCGAGCCTTTGGCAATTTTATAAGCTGATCCAACAGAACATAAACCTGAGTGCGTGAACTTCCAAGCAATAGAATCCTCCATTGTGCTTTCATTTTGAAGCGGGATGGCTCTTATTTTAATTTCAATCTCATGTGGGATTTCTGCACTTAGCATCTCAAGGTTTCAATTACCATTGTTAAGTTTAACCATACCAACTTTAAGGTTAAGATCTTCCTGTGTCCATGGACCATAGATGATGGAGGAAAGTGGTCCAAGTCCAGTCCAGTCATCCGTCCAGAAATAGGTCTGGTTTCCATTCTTAACGACCCATCTCAATCCTTTTTCCATAATATTACTTGCATTGCGAAGTCCTTTCCAAAATGGGGAGCAAGTCTTTTTGACAAAAGTTCCATTCTTGGAATATTTACCTTTTAATATACCAGCCCAGCAACTTTCAGTTTCTGTAAGGAATCTCCACCCTTTTTTTGCCATGTTTGCTCTATTTAGATGGTGCATGTCCTTGATGCCCAGTCCTCCTTCTTCTTTCCCAAGAGTAACAGATTCCCATCCTACCATGTGCATTCTTTTGTGGCTCTCAGTTGATCCCCAAAGAAAATCTTGAGAGATTTTGTTTATTTTTTCACATGTTTTCTTGGGGAGATTTGTCCCTTGCATGTAGTAATTGGGAATCGCATTCAAAACTGACTTAATAAGTGTTGACCTACCTGCGAAGGAAAGAACATTTGCTTTCCATCCTGTTAGTTTTTTATTCAACTTGTCGATGATGAAATTATAACTTGAATCTTTGTGTGCTTTGGTGATTGGGAAACCGAGATATATCCCAATGTGTTCCGCATGTCTCATTCCCATGATTTCACTATTGTAGTCTTTGTGTTCTATGCTCATGTTTGCAGAGAAGAAAAGTGTGGACTTTTCAGTATTAATTTTCTGTCCGGATTCTTGGCAAAACTCATGAAGCACATTTAGCATAGTGCAGCAAGAGGATATGGATACATTTCCAAATAGCAAAAGATCATCTGCAAAGAAGAGATGAGATATTTTTGGACCATTTTTGGAAAGTTGGATAGGTTCCCATGTCTTTTCCTCGCACGCTTCATGGATCTTAAGATATAGGAATTCCATGCAAAGTATGAAGATGTAGGGTGAGAGTGGATCTCCTTGGTGAATTCCACACGAAGGTATGACCTTTGTAGCTTGTTCTCCATTCACAAGGATAGTCATTATGGATGAAGAGATACATGACATGATTATTTCAATCCATTCTTTGGGAAAGTTGAAGAAGACTAACACTTTTCTTATGAAATCCCATTCGAGGCGGTCATAAGCCTTTTCAAGGTCTATCTTAACCATAATCCACCCCTTTTTTCCTTTTTTCTTTTTAAAGGAATGTACAGCTTCTTGAGCAATGATCACATTGTCTTGCGCTCTTCTCCCAAACAAGAAGCTTACTTGTAAGGGGTGTATAATTCTTGATAGAAATGGACGGATTCTATTAACCATAACCTTTGTGATCACTTTGTAGATCGTGTTACAAAGGCTTATCGGTCTATAGTTGGAAATAGATTCAGGATTTATCACCTTTGGGATAAGGCATAACAGGCATTCATTTATCTTCTCTGGGATTTTATGATTTAAGAAGACTTGCTTCACAAAGTCGAAGACAGAATTTCCCACCATATCCCAGCATTTCTGAAAGAAAATAGGATGAAGTCCATCAGGCCCAGGCGCCTTTAAGGTTTTCATGGATTTGACTGCTTTATGTACCTCTTCCATGGTCAAAGTCTTAGTCAATCTAATCCTCTCATTATCGTTCAGTTTGGACCCAAATCTACTATTTAGTTGAGAGGGGTACTTACTTAAGACTTTTGAAGTAGTAAACAGGTTAGCAAAATAGCTTGAGATGATACTCTCAATATCATTTGGATCACTATGCCATGTACCCATTGAATCCTTAAGGGACAAAATCTTATTGCGTCTTCTATGTTGTAGGGTGCTAAGGTGATAGAATTTTGTATTTCTCTCCCCATCCTCAATCCAATCAACCCTAGATTTCAATGCCTATATTTCCTCTTCAAGCTTGAGGATATTCATATATTCCTTTTCAAGTTTGTCTTCCAACTCGATTAGCCAACTATTCTGGTGTGTAAAGAGAGCTCTTTGAATCCCATCTAGTCTTGCTCTTATTTGTTTCTTTCTTTGAAACAAGTTTCCAAAAGTAGTTTTGTTCCATTCAGAGACATTAACTTTGAAAGCGTCTATAGCTGCTAAGATTGAATTATTTGCTTGGTTCCATGAATTTTCAACCACTTGTCTAAATTCCAGATGCGACAGCCAAATGGTCTCAAATCTAAAAGGGCGTTTACCAAAGTGAGGAGTTCTAGGATGGGTGTCAAGCATAATCGGGTTGTGATCCGAATGAATTCTTGTGAGATGGTAGATGGTCGCATTTGGGAAGCTAATCTTTCAATCACTGTTAGCCCAAGCTCTATCAATTCTTTCCCTAATAACTTGGCCATGGTGATTTTTGTTTGTCCAAGTGAAAGGACAGCCTATAAATCCAAGATCTATCATGTTACAAAAATTCATACAATCTTTAAGTAAATTTGCTCTAGCTTTGTTCATTGGTTTACCTCCAAACTTCTCGAACTCATTAACGATGTCATTAAAGTCTCCCATTATCAGCCATGGGAGATTGTGGGAGCACGAGAATGCCTTAAGTTCTTCCCATAAAATCTGTTTCATTTCCATTTTTGGACGTGCGTATATAGCTGAGATTAACCATGTATTATTGATAATATTAGGAAAAAGATTAGAGGAGGAAGAGGGGTTTACCTGGATTGATGCGTGGATGGCTTGTGGAGACGTGTGAAGAATTTGGACATTAATCTCAGTGGCTTGCCAAAGGAGCCAAATTCCTCCTGAGTAACCATTAGCATCTACTCGGCATGCATTAGAGAAGCCCAGTGAGTTGCAGACTTGTTCAGCTCTTTCCCCTGAGATTCTGGTCTCTGTAATGATCATTAAACATGGATTGTTCACCCGTTTGAGTTCCATGAAGGCTCGTCTAAAATCTGGGTTTCCCGCTCCCTTGGCGTTGCAGCAAATGTACCTCATTTGAGCAAATTCAAGGGTTGATTGATTCAGTAGCCAACATACCAACTCTGGCAGCGTCATGATTTCCCCTGACTGCTTCCTGCATATGTAATTCAGTCTGTGGTGATATTGGGGAAGAAAAGTCACTCTTGTTTCCCTGTGTGACATCCATGAAGTCTTGATTACCATGGTGATTGGGTTCTTCATTGGGCGGGTTGTAAGGAGCGTTGCAGAGCTTTGGTTCTCCTTCATTCGCAAGATTCTCACTGTGTCGAGATGTATTTGTTTCAGTGGTATGTTCGGTAGCGTTGGTAAATCTTCTTCTTGTTTGGGAACCATGACTGGGCAATTGTCTTTCAGTACTTGTGTGAAGTTCTGCAAATCTTGGATCTCCAGATTGATGATCATGGTATTCCATGCCTTCTGGATGTCCTCCTCGCTCCATGTCGCCTCTTGTTTGTTGTTTGTAATGAGCCTCTCCAGAGCCTTTTTCAAACTTATTATCCTTCCCTCCAGAACCAAGTGCATTATTTCTAAGTTCTCGAAGTTGAGTTGCAGGTTCTCCATTGATTTTATCTTCTTTCTCTAGTTGATTTTTCTTTACTCTAGTGAACACCTTCTGTTTGGTGTTTTTGGATGATTTGCTGGAGAACCGAAATTCTTCTATTTCGTTGTTGTTATTTGACTTAGTTAAGATTGAACCAGTTTGGTTATCATAAAGTGGGGCAGTTTCTTTGTTTCTATTTTCAAGACCTGACACCTTAGCAGAGGATTGATTTTCTTTTGACATTTCACTGCTACTTGCTGCAGTGGAGAAGCCAAAAATAGTCTGTTGTGTTCTATTCATCACGTGTGTCTCCATTTTGGCTTTTCCTTTCCCGTTGGAAACGTGGGTCGGGTTTTCTCCTTTTTGGTTTGGGTCTTCTCTACCCAGTTTCACGTCCCTGTTCTGTTTGTTTTTCCTTCGTGATACTACCATCCAAGGGCCATAGTTATCATCTTCATTTTTCTTGTTATCTTCTTCCCTTGTTATAGGCTCTGACTGCATAATTTCCTTTTCTTGTTGATTATTTTCCTTGGCCAGTGAACATTGTTCTTTTCGGTGGCCAATTAATCCACAAGTGAAGCATAAATTAACACCCTCGTACATGACTGTTTGAACTATATTGCCAATCCGAATCTTAGGAATAAGCGGCTTATGTAAGTCCACTTGTATGCAGATTCTTGCATACCTACCCCTTGAGCTTGTCTCTGTGAATGAATCAACCTTTAGCAGAGTTCCCAATTGATTTCCTATTCTCTTTAGGATTTCTTTATCAAAGAACTCAATGGGTAATCCTGGTAAATGTGCCCAGATTGTCGTTGTTGAGCATGATCTTGAGGAATCAGCTATGAAACCTGGCTCCCATAGCCTCATTGTGAGGTAATGGCCTCCAACAAACCACGGGCCTCCATAAAGGATTCTGTGGAAGTCATCCTCGCTATCAAACTTAAAGAGAAAATAGTCGTATCCAAGATCAATACAATACATACCACCTCTTGGCTTCCACAGTGAAACCACTTTGGAATATAGAAAATTGTAACCCACAGTTCTGCCGAAGGTTTTTACTATAATAGCTTTTTGCCAAGGTTTTCTTATGCGGCTTTTTTCTTCCTTGGATAGAAGTATAGTAGGAATTTCATCATCATTTTCCATTTCCTGATATGATTCCTCCTCTAAAAAAGATGGGTGGCTGGTGAACGAGAAAATCGTAGATTCAACGTTTCCCATAAGTGAGTCTTTATACGAAGAATTTGTGGGTTGTTTCTCTATGATCTCAACCTCTAGGGATTTGAACTCCCCATTCTTCGTTCTCTTTACGCTTCTAAGTTTCAAGTCTTCCACTTCCATAGAGGTTTCATGGTTTTTTGCCATTATCGATCAGTTTAAAGCAGAGTAGTAAAATGATATTTTTGTCACACAGCCATTAGTCTCTAATCATCAGCCTATATCACACACCATGTCATTTGAAATTTACCACGTGATAGTAACATTGACCTTTCTTTCTTTTTTTTTTAAATAAATTTCAGGTATTAAAAAAGCGTAGCATTTTTAATCACTCAACTTTTCAAGAGTTTTTATTTTAATCATACAATTTTTCAAAATTCACAAAGTTTGGAAAAACTTATTAGTATTATAATTTTCATTGTCAACATGGGATCACAACGATTTGATCATCATTTGTAAAATTTAATAATAAATTATTTCATTATATTATTATCTATGTTGAAATAATTTGATATAATATTTACATAAGGGTTTATATATGATGTACTGACAGTATATAGTTTCTATACACTATACACTGTCAGTGCATCAGAGGTTGACACCTCATCAATTTGCAAATTAAAAAATATGCCAATCCGTTAAAAGCAAATATAAATTAATTTTTTTAATTTGCTCATAAGGGCCTATTGATAAGGTGTCAACCTTTGATGCATTGACAGTGTATAGAAATTATACATTGTCAATGCATCATATATAAGTTCTTTACATAATCTCTCGAGTTTTATATATATATAAAAAGGATTTATATACGATGCACTGACAGTGTATAGTTTCTATACACTGTCAATGCACCAGAGATTGACACATCATCAATAGGCCCTTAGATGCAAATATAAATAAGTTTTTTTAATTTGCCCATAAGGACTTATTGATGAGGTGTCAACCTCTGATGTATGGACAGTGTATAGAAATTATACATTATCAATGCATCATATACAAACTCATAAAAAAAACCATCAACATTTTAATGCATAGAATTTGAAATTAAGAATTTTATTTTATTATAATTATACCTATTAAATTTGAAAAAAAAATATGAGTGAATAAATCCAATTGCTAAAACTATTACAATAATTTTCCTTCTAATATTTGTCATCCAACTTATCCGACTAAATTCAAATATATATATATATTTATATATATATACATATATATATATTTATAAATTACATCAACCAAACCAAGAAAATTTTAACTAAATATAAAATATTTCATTACGTCAATGTTTTAATTACATAGAAATAAAATTTATAATCATAATTATTTCATACAACAAAATGTCGAAAGCTTATTTTTAGTTGTTTTCATAAGTTTGATCGAGCTTTGTTTGCTCAAAAAATATTCTAATATAAATAACATAAACGATAAAATAATTTATCATATTAAATTTCACAAACATTGATCATAAAATAATTATAAAAACCACGTGGACAGTGAGACATTGACAATTGAGATCAAAACATTAATAATTTTTTAAAAAATTATTAAATTATATCAAAGTTGAATAACCAAAATAAACTCTCAAAAAAAAATAACTTGCTCTTTTTTTTTTTCTTAAAAAATCCTGCCATTTGACATGTTAAATGATGTGGCATGCACATGAACCAACCGGTAGACCCTAACTGATAAAATATATATTTAAAAAACATTGAAACCCAAATCATAATTTTTTATAGTTGAGTGTTCAAAACAAATAAACATCTAAAATTGGATAACTAAACATGTAATTTACTCTTTCATCAATTAATAATCATCGATTTTAATAGCTAATGTCTACAAGAAGGATGTTCCACTAATATTTCTCTATGAAGCTGAAAAATCCTGGCCAATACCACCCAATTCCAAGTGGATCTTGGTTATGCCTTGACACGTTTATTTTTTATGCCAGCAAAGCAATGCTGCTGATTAAATTCCATATTAATTTCACAGGTTTCTTTATTAATGCTCAAGTTTTAATATGTTTTATTTCTTGTACGGAAGAAAGAAACATCTATGTTCATTTTTGTAATTTTAATAAATTAATTGTTATTGTTATTTAGTTAGAGTAAGATGATCAACTACTGACATTTGTCAGATATTGTGTTTCTTCTTTCATTTTCCCATGCTTTATCTCTCTCCTTTGCACCTCTATTTACATATATTACTATTAAACTTTGAATTAATTAATTCTGCTATTGTGATTGACAAGAGCCCATGCATAAATTTGTATTAATTAGTTCAAGTTGTTCCTCAACCATCTCATATACAAGATATATGAGATTTTTCTTTTGGAACATGACAAGATAAATAAGATGTCATTGTTTAATTTGAAACTAGTGTTTGAACCGCAGTTACGCATGGGGTCATTTGAATATTTTAAAAATTATATTATAAAGGTACAAATTATAAATATTCAAATGCATTTAATATTTTTATTATGTATAAAAAAGTCTAATAATTTAAATGTTAAAAAAATTATATTGAGAAATAAAATAATAAACCAAAAAAAATTTGTTAAGGCATAATTGAATGACAAATATTACTCAATTAAACTTTCAATTAAAAATTATTTGAATAATAAGCATATCAAGGCGTCACTCAATTAGTCAATTACACTTTCAATTAAAGGGAATTTGTATAATAAACATAAACAACCAAAAAGATAAAAAAATATTATAATCTAATTAAATGATAATTAGACTTTCAGTTAAGGAGATTACCTAATATATTGTTTATGATATTTTTTTTTGGTTACATATTGTTTATGATGTTTAAATGTAGTATAAAAATTATTTAAATAATCAATTATTGTTCGGAGATGAAAAGACTTTTCTTTTGTTAAATTATTACGTACTCATTGAAAAGCGGCAACTTTCGTGAATTATTTAATTTTTTTTTGTTTAAGAAGATAAAAATAAAGTGAAGAATCAAATCTTGATCCTAAAAATGACGTTTTCTTGCTCACTTACCTACCTGCTGCCAGCCGGAAATTTCCTTGCGTGTTTTTTTAATCCATACTTTGCTTGAAAAGTACGAAAATCTAGAGAAAAATTCTTTTAAGCCTTGTTTGGTTTAGAAAACAAATATGGAAAAGAAAAATTAAGTGTGCGTTTGGTTCATGAAAATAGAACTGTTTTTCATTTCCATATAAAATAGCAAATGTGAAAGAAAATATGTTTGGTTGAAGAAACAGAAAACATGTTTTTGGAAAATGAAAATGAAAATGCGCTAAATTTTGAAAACAAAAAAATACGTTTTCATTGTTTTCCAAGGAAATAGTTTGAAAAAATGGAGAATTGAAAAACACGGGATTTATGAAATTTTTTTAATGTATATCAAAGATACAGGTTCGAATCATTACACAAGTAAAAAAATTTTTTTATTATTTGTTTTAGTTTTAGGTTTACATGATAAATTTGCTTCAACGCTTATTGTAGTTTTGCTTTGGCTTTTTTTTTTGCTCTCTCTCTTTGGCTCTTTCTTCTTCCAGCTAAAGCCTAAACTCTTTCCCAAAATTGTGTCAGTTACCATTGTAAATCAAATCAAGTTACCTTTTTTTTTTCTCATTCTCATTTTTTGGTTTCTTATTATATGTTATAAGAAATTGAAGATTTTCTTTTTGTATGGTTGTTTTATTTTACCATTGTTGCCAGTGGATCTAGTGGATGAGTTTTATTGTGAATTTATCAGTTTGAGTGATAAATAAAACTGCACTTGTGTCTTCGAATAATAAAAATAAGTTTAATTGTCTCTTTGAACAATACCGAATAAGTTTAATTGTCTATTTTAGTTATTGTTTTTCATATTTATTGGTTTGAAAATGTAGACACCAAACGCATTTTCATAATTTTCATTTTCAAAAACAAGGTTTTATTTTCGTGTGCCAAACATATTTTCCAAAATTTAGAAAACAGAAAATGAAAATAGAAAATATTTTCATAAACCAAACGGACCCTAATTTTCTTGGATTCTATTTTTTCATATTTGGTTAATGTGGAAAATAGTGAAGAAAGTTTTAATAACAAAAATATCAAGGAAATTTTATCATAATTTTTGGAGCCCAAGAAGTGCTTGTGTTTGCACTGTTTCTCCTTTCTCTTGTAACCGTTTCTGGTTTTATTCCTGTTTCTTCTTCTTCTTCTTATTAATTATAAAAGATAATTTAAATTAATTACACCGATATATCTCAATAATATAAAAACTAAACAATTTAACGCCAATCACTGATTTTCATCTTTTCCTTTGCTTTACTACGGAGTAATACATAATGGAAAGTAACTATTGTCCTTCTTGTTTTATTTTCCTTTAAATTTTCCATATTTTTTTAAAACCAAACAAAAACTTGGTTTTTTTTCTCTTACTGGTATCCAATTAATAAAGAAAACTCCTGTTTTTAAAGGATTAACTAGACATAGAGCCTAGCCATTCAAATTCAACCGAAATGGTTGTTGGTCAGAGCTAAGATTAATTCATAATTCAAAAGTACCAAAAACTATACTTGATTAGATTGATTCATATTTCATTACTACCAAAAACCAGTGAGCTACAGCCATTGTTCTGAGCTGGAACAACAGATTCACCTCTAACTAATTTAGAGCTGGAGGGAATTAATTAAGCCAGAAATGGTCGCTTCTCTACTTAATATGTACCAAGAATTTTCAATTTTCAACTTTCAACCTGTCCTTTCAAGTAGTAGCTAGCTAGCTAGCTGCTAAGGCCTCCAAATCTAGCCCATGGATCAATAATTAATAGCATTAAATAAACTGTGAGAAACAAGAAAATCACTCTCCCCAAATTAACGTTTTTGTTGCTTTGAATAGCTAGCTGTATTGCATTTTTGACTACATTGAATTTTCATGATGAAGCGACAATGATGTTCACATGAAGATCCTCAACAAACCCTGATCTGTTTTTCACCTTACTCTTAACAAACCAGTAATGCTGCATTGCAATTGATCAACTGGATCGATCCATATATGTATAATGAAACCTAGCCAGTCAAGCGAGCATGGAAATGCAGCCTCTTTGAGAGAGGTCTTACAGACTCCTTAATGGTTAAGAAGATGAGGCTTCCTTCCATCTGCAAGAAGCCAAAAACCAAAGGGTCATTGAAATTGTCACTTCTTAATCAGTTCAAAGCCATTTCATTCATAAGCAAGCCCAAAAGTTCAAAGAATTCCAATTCTGGTTTATCAGACACTGCTGCCAGGTTTATTTCAGCGATGGACTCCTCGTGGTCTCAGTCAAGACGCTGCTTCACAGTGCCTAAAGATTCTGAAGAACTGCTCGAGATGGCTATTGAGGCACTGAGATCAAACAGGCTGTTTTTCGAGCCGGGCAACACGAATTCGATACTAGAGGCAGCCAGGTTCCCGTTCGAGGATTGTGTAGCGTTAGCCTTAGAAACGAGGGACCCTTACATGGATTTTCGGATTTCAATGGAAGAAATTGTTGAGGCTTGTGAACTGAAGGACCAGGAGCAACTAGAGGAGTTATTGGCCTGGTACTTGAAGATGAACAGAAAAAAGAACCATGGTTTTATAGTGGGAGCCTTCCTCGACATGTTTGCTACGGTAGATTCATGTTCCTCCTGTTTTATTTCTGTTTCTTCTGCTTCATCTTCCAGGACAACAGGCAAGTGCAAAGAAGACTGAGGACGAAACCATTCGACCACGAGCTGAAATGGGAAAGATACGTAGAGAATAGAGCTCAGATATGGTTCCAACAAAGTTCCTGGTATGTATTAATCAAGAATCATGGCTAACGATAGGTACTTATAATATGATAATAAGTTAAAATATTGTTTTGAACCATTGTAAGGAATTGATGATATTCATAATGTATTAGTCAAACATTATTTGTTTAATATAGATATTGTTTCTATCCCAAGTTTTACTCGTAAACAAGATATCGAAGAGAGGTTTATGGGACAATATCTATCCACATGCTATCTTAGTTGGATAGAGGATCGATTTTTGTTATGTTTTAAAGAGGATTGCCTAATTATTAATTGTATTGGATTTATTTTGTTTTGATATGAGAAAATGAAATAAAATTTCAATTTTATGAGCATAAGGCTTAGATTAAATAGTTAATGCAATCACTTAAAAAGTGATATGATCCAACATGAGATTTAAATTTGAGTTTATATATAGTGCACTGACAGTATATAGCTTCTATACATTGTTAGTCAACCATAAAATGACACCTCGTTAATAAGTAAAGTCTAAAAGTGTATAAGCTTTTAAAAATAAATTTAAAAACTTTGTTAATATTTATTTTTAAGGATCTCTATATGAAATGTCATCCAATGATTAATTGACAGTGTATAAAAATTATACACTATTAGTACATTATATATAAACTCTTTAAATTTTAGCATAATTATCTAATACATCATTAACGAAGTTTTTAGATTCCATAAATAGAATTAAGATGATAATACATATTTTCTAAAAATATTATAAAAAAAAATAGGATACGTGTCATTATCTTAATCTTAATTGTGGAATAAAAAAAAATTCAACTGACAGTATATTGGATATTAATCCTAAATTTTAACACATACAATCATTTTTTTATGCTCAAACTTTGGCACTTTTTATTTTTAAAAAAAAATCAACTTTTTAAGTAGAGAGATAGTTTAAATATAGAGAATTTGGCTTCGGACTTAGCCTTAATGACAAAGACATGTTAATACATAATGGATGTTCTTAAATTTTTCCTGCCCATTTTATCAGTTTTCTTGTTTTTAACCTTGAAAATCTTGAAAATAAACTACTCCAACCAAGAAAAAGAATGCATTCCTTCATAGAAGCAGTGCATGATTCAGGAGGCAATACCACCTGCTTCGGCTGCAAATAAATCCATGCAACTTTCTTCACAAGCAAGTTGCTTATTGGAATCTCGTAAGCATATTGAATCGTCAACCCTTTTGAATAAGGATTGTTCTTCCACTTTTTGCCCGAAGGAATCAGGTTTTCAATGAAATAAGCGAGACCGAATCCAATTCTGAGGGAAGATCTGTATGACAATTAGATTGCTGCTGCGAATTTTCTGAAACACGCCAAAAATGAAGAAGTTGAAACGCGGCCAATATAGTCGTTTTGTTTAGATAATCTTTAGCTACTCAGTATATAAATTGTAAAAGCTGAGTATTGTGGCTACGAGAAACATCAGAACAGAATTTGCAACTCTCTCTCGTCTTCCTCTCTATCTTTCTCCCTTTGTTTTCCTTCTTGTCCTCTCTTCTCCCATTATTTCTGAAGCTTCTCGGTTTAGCTTGCATCATTTTCTCGGCTTATTAGGAAGTTACTGCTTTCTATTTTGGTTGCGAAAGCAAGTTTTTTGGATTGATTAGTTTGGAAAGCCACTGAAAGTGTTTTTTGTCCTTAGAGCTCAAGAGAGCTAAGAGGAAGAATCTTATTTCAAAAAAGCTAAAATGACAATTAATTTTAATAAAATAATAAAAAATATTTATAAATAATTTTATATGTGTATATATATATTTTTTTTGCTGAAAGATTTCACCCCACCTCACTGCACGGATGGCAGCGGCCGTGGGAGAATTGAAAGATAGGGGACTTGGGTTATTTTTTTTTTTTAAGTGAAGTTGTGAAAAATGAAAATAGGCTGATAATTAAGAATGCAGGTTATGACACGTAAGTCCGCTTCTGTCCTCTCTTTCGGATTGGTCATCACTTACCAATCGAAAATAACTGAAAACCGAGGGCCAATATTGTCACTCAACTCAATAGCCATTGAACTTCCTTTTCTGAGCTTGCTGTGTTCGAGTTTCTATCTATCTCTGGTTTTTCCCACATTTTCTTAAACAAACTTTGTTTGGATAGAGACTCTATGGTCAGCTAAACAACAATGGCAACAGCAACTCCAACATTTCCTTCTCTCTCTTCCACTTCTTTCTTTAATCCCAAAAACTACTCCAAGCTTCCCTACTCTGCTTCAGCTCCGACTTCCGTCAAACCCAAGTTGAAAAGCTTTAAAATTAAAGCTATCAAAGAAAAAACAGAAGAAATTAAAACCCCATCTTCATCTGTAGATGAAGTTACAAAGAAGTATGGCCTTGAAGTTGGCCTATGGAAGGTACGTAATTCTCTTCTCTCAATTAGTTGATTAGCCTCTTATACTACTCCTTTATTCTTCTTCTTTAAGCCTGTCCACATGTTAATTAAAATGAAAAAAAAAAATTAACATGCATAAACTATGAAATTGGTTTGCTGAAATAGCTTCATCTACCATTGTTAGTTAATTAAACTAATATTGGTATATATTAGTGGTTATTGTTTATTATATTTCATAATTATGTTCCACTCAGTTTCTAAGAAAGCCCAATTGCACAAATTTAGCTTTGGTTGTAGAGAGTTTGACTTGAGATTATAGAAATAATTGAATGTTTAAGGTTTTGATTTCTGTTTGGTTGGTTCAGAAGGAGAAATAGTTCATAGTTAACAGGACACGAGCTGTTTCTGAGTTTCTCCACTCAGTTTGGGTTTTGGGTATGAGAAGCTAACATCTGTCTATGATTCATGTATTTTGTGAATATCTGAAGATATTCAGATCAAAGGAAGAAGGTGAAGAAAAGAAATCAAAGGGTGAGCAAGCCAAGGAGCTGCTAGCCAAATATGGAGGAGCATACTTGGCAACCTCTATTACTCTTTCCTTGATATCCTTCTCCCTTTGTTATGCACTAATTAGTGCAGGCATTGATGTTCAAGCACTGCTGCAAAAGGTAAAATAAAAAATCCCCCTTTAATGCTTCTTTTTCATAACTTGAGATAAGTAAAGATTTTGGGACTAACCATTAGAGGGAATTTCCAGGTGGGAATCTCAACAGATGCGACCGGCGAGAAGGTTGGGACCTTTGCTTTGGCATATGCTGCACACAAAGCTGCATCCCCTATAAGGTTTCCCCCAACCGTGGCTCTGACTCCCATTGTTGCGAGTTGGATAGGAAAGAAGGTTGAAAAAGATAAGTAAAATGTGTGCCTACGTCCAAGTTCAATACACTGCCTCATATTCAGTGCACATGTAAAACATTTTTTCTCCGTGGTGTTTCCCAAGGAGATTTTAAAGTTTCTCTTGTAGCTTCAACAAAGATTTTGTTCGATTTATGTACTTGCAATCGAGTTAATTGCAAGACTACCAAGCATAAATATAACTCGCCTCTCTCTGTTTAAGTCAAGATCAATCCAGGAGTATCGTGTAATGAAAAGCAGAGCAGCCATCCTGGGCATTTCTCGTAAGTTGAGGGTGGAAAGATTCTCAATAACACAGCCTTGCGACGCATTGAACAATCCCGTGCAAGTTACATCCTTATTTCATCAAAATTTTCTCGGTACAGTAAAAACAAGGTACAGCAGTTCATTTGCTTGCCATCTCATGATGTTTATAAGATCCTATGCCACTGAATCTAGCCAGATGTGCTGGATGGTGCAATAAAAGCAACCGATATGGAATAATATACAGGGAGGGATTAACTCAGATCAAATTTGACCTTATTCACTGCAATATCACGTAGATCATTTGTATTCCTTAACTGTACACAGATTTTAGTACCTACTTCCTATTCTTTAATTCCTCGAACTTTGAGGAACATCAAGTAGCCAACTTCTGCCAACCTTCATGCCAATCTCCAAAGTATCAGGAATGCCAAAACAAGGAGCCTAGAAATCTTCAGTTTCCCACATGTCAGTATCACTTTCACCTCCCGGTTGAATTACCAGAAGGCACTTCCGTAGCATTTGATGGAGGCGTTTGGGGACGTGGCGTACTAACAGCAGCCATGCCATAATCCTCGTTAAGTGTATCAAACGCATTCCATTCGACCCCAGCTATCGTCAATAGTTATGGAATGCAAAATAATGAGCAAAAGAAGATGATTAACAGAAATCTGAGTTTAAATCTCAGTAAAGGATACGTTCAGTCCGCCACATGTCAGTGATGCTAACAGTAGGATCTGATAAAAGCCAATAATCAGCCTCACTCTGCATAAAGAAATCAGAATATGAGAACTCATTAACGTTTTATCAAAAGTGCATGTGAATTAAAAACTTCATCATATGAGTATTTTTCTAAAAGCAGCTATATCCCTACAATGAAAGAGTTGAACTTACGTCAACATCTGAGGGAACGATCTTCATGATCCCACTCACAAAATCCTGTGAGACATTAATATCTGAGCACATTCCATTAATATTTTGGCCCTGCATTTCAATCTCCCTTCCTCTGCTCTCGTCTGTTACCATTGTTGTTGCTTGGTTCTCATTCAGGCCTGAAGTTGATGGAAAGTTTGGCTGTGGCTCCACACCTTGTATCTCTTCAAATTTCTCCTCAAATTGACTAGAATAGCACAAAGAGAGAGAGAGAGGGGAATTTATTAGAAACATTTTAAGTAATATACTATTAATTGGTAATTTTAAGGTTTAGTAAAACATGATAATTTAGTTCTAGTATATGAAACATATAAGTGAGCTTAATTTAATTAATTGTGATCATACAAAATATGAACTTTACACATCTTGTTGGGTCAATGAAACATGGTGGTTATGAAGGATTTAAAGAGTTATTAGGATTTTAGTAAATTATACATATATGACTAAATCTCTTCTTCACTTATCATAATACTGATATTTACTCATCGAGAATCACCTAGAAAAGAAGACCAGAATGTAAGGCTTCTGTTTTCAACTTTATCTGCCTAAACAAATATTCATATACAATTAGTTGTAATTATTTGGTGTTCTAATTATCACAGGATTGTTGAACTAATTTTTACATATGATATCATAACCTAATTTATGTAAAATTAGAACTCATAAAGAATATTTTGAACAATTTTAAAAACTAAAAATGTTCAGTGTAATTTTGTATTAACCAAACTCCATACTTATGATGAAATTTTTTGAATGAAACCTTGGAGCTTTTATAGCTCATCAAACAAGAATTAAAATTCACCAAAAAAAAAAACAAGAATTAAAACATATAAACAATTGTGGCTAATTTATTTTGTAGATCAAGAATTTGGGATTCAAAATTTTAACCCAAACTCAAAATCAAATTAGAACTTTATTATTTTATGCGTTTTGATTCAATTTAATGATAAATAATAGTTGTTTAGTTATAAAGATTAGATAAAAGTTTTAATAGCATGAATTTTGGGTTTTAATTGACTATTTTGAAAAAACCTCAAAACAGGTTGAACATTAGTTCTGAACCGAAGTTTGTATGATCAAACTGATCATGATTTGGGTTGTTTTCACACATTTTCTCATATAGATTTTGTAAAACAATTATTTAATTTTTTTAAAACCCAATTCGATAAAAACACCAAAAAAGCATGATAAAAATCGATTTTGCATAAAAACAAAAACAAATGATTGGGCCTGCTCCAAGTGGGGTTGAAAGAGGCTGAATAGTGCAATGTAGTACAAAACCCACTCTTAGCATGCAAAGATTATGGGGCATGTCAGCCCAACCCATTTTGGCCCCTGTTTTTTCTAATCTTACTAAAATTTTATTTCTAATTTTTTAGTATTTTTATGAAAATTTTTTAGAATTATAAATATTTATAATTCAATTTTCATTCTTATTTCAATAAAAATTATATATTATGCACATAAATTAAAGTTTTATTGCGAAATATTTCCATCTCTTTGAGTCCATTGACAGTATGTACTCTCCCCAAAATATTTAAAATATACGTACTCATAGCTTATATTACATGCATAATTGAATAAAATTTAACAAAATTTAATTTTACTAATTTTAAGTTCTCAATTCAAATGCAATATACATAGTTTTAAAAGATTAGTTAGACATAAAACTTCAGAGGATGTGGTATAGCTAGTATCAAACTAATAATTTTTTTAATAATTAGATATTATTAAATAATTAATTATTTCAAATAATTGGAGTATAAAATTTGTCTAAATTAATTCATTCTCATGACTGTATTTGTTATGTACAATTGCTAATATTTTAATTTTACATTTTTGATAGATGATAAATAAGAAAGAATTATGCATTATTAAATATTGTTTCATTAATAATGAATCTTAAAACATTTGGTTCTAAATGCAACACATTGTTTTAAAAACCTAGTGAAATACATCATGGTTTCATATCTCAATTGGAATGGTCGACTACATGCATCCAAATAAGCATGCAAGTTAACATTGAGCATTTTTTTTTATTCTTCCAGATTGAGAAATGTTTCATTAATTGATGTAGATGCTTGGCTACTAAAATGACTCATTTATTGAAATTAATTAATTATGTTTCAATCATAAAGATATGAGATGATTCTTATGTTACCTTATACAATCATCTGCCTAAAAGAGGTTATTTTGTTTGATAATTTAGAATGAAACGAGAACCATTATAACTGAAAGTATATTGGTCTAGAAGCCCAAAAGAGACAGATTTTTCGAAAATTAAGATATTTTCATATTAGCTTTATGTGGTAAGTGCCTATTAGCATGTTACATTCTCTACCCAAAGAAGACTTTATAACGATGCACCTAGGTTCTCCATTTTGATAACAAATAGCACATAATAGACTCATGCTATTTTTATGAATTATTGCTCAAATATTAATTGCATTCTATTGTCTAAAATATCATTGTGATAATTAAAATATAAAAGATTAAGTAGCTTTAACTAAAAAGATATAATAATTGAGTTCGTATATGATGCACTGACAGTGCATAATTTCTATACATTGTCAATGAATTAGAGGTTGACAGATCATCAATTGGCAAATTAAAAAATATACCAAGTCCTTAAAGATAAATATAAATAATTTTTTTAAATTTACTCATAAGAACTTATTGATAAAATATCAATCTCTGATGCATTGACAGTATATAGAAACTATACACAGTCAATACATAATATATAAATCCATAATTAATTTAAGAGTTTGTATATGATGCACTGATAGTGTATAATTTCTATACACTGTCAATGCATCAGAGATTGACACCTCATCAATAGGCCCTTATGGGCAAATTAAAAAAATTTATTTATATTTACATATAAGGGCCTATTGATGAGGTGTCAATCTCTTATGCATTGACAGTGTATAAAAACTATACACTGTCAGTGCATCATATATAAATCCTTAATTTAATTATGAATAATTTAAAACTTAATTAAATCATGGTGCTTTAGTGAACATAGTAATTATTCATTAAGTTTTGAATATTTTTAATTGATTATTGTTCAAGTCAAGTGTTGAAATATTACATTTTGTGACAATAAAAATTTTTATTTGAGAAAATTTGTGAATTTATAAATATTATTTAATTATATAGATCCACAAGAATAATTGTCGCATGTATGATCATAAAATTGATACATTGCTATGTTACCATACATCAAAGTCTAGTAAATTTATTTTAATGACTGATCATGCTTTTATGGAATGTGACTTCTAAAATTAATGAGCTTATTTTGAAAGCATATTTTATGCAAGTTAAATTTGTTTAACATGCTTGTAATGCAATTAATTTTATATATCACATAAATTTAATTTGAAATTTTTAGGCATTAAGTTTAAAACCTAATGAGGTGCATAATATGCTGTATGGTTTTTTTGCTTAAACTCCACATTTGTAATGAACATGAAATGATATTAGCTGTTAAAGATTTATAAAAAGCACATATTAGTGCTCAGATGGACATTTGTCCTTGGCACAAAGGTTTCTCCATGCCAGAGAAAAAATTAAACAGCTTGTAAGGATAGCAAACTTTAACCAACAAGAAACAGTGGTACCTGACAAGGTAAACATCTATAGGACCCATTGAGCTTCTAAGGACAATCCTGTATCTCCTCTGGGGATAGTCAACAGCCTGCTATAAAAAGAAAAGGTTGTGATTATGATTTAGCATAAAAAACACAAACAACTTGTTAGTTCTTCAAGCCTTTGAGACTACCTCATCAGGATCAGGGACTTCCAGAGTGGTTCCATGCGGTGCTTTAATAGCTATAAGTGTTTCATTCTAAACAAGGCAATAAAACATATAGTTAACAACAGGAAGTAGAAAGCGTCCCTAGCATATTAGCAATGCCAGGTGACCTTACGTTTACGAACTCAAAAACATTAATAAAAAATTTGAGCAATGAAAAAACCTGGAAGCAGGGTAAGCTCTTGATATCTTCCTCGGTGACAAAAAGCCACCTAGATGGGAAAAGATAAAATGAATTAAGTTGCTCGGTTGAAATCATGAAAAAAGTGTAAAAGCAATAGTATCTTGAGTGGGTAAGTGAAGATTACTTTTGATTATTTTCATCTTCACTGAGGTCCCTCAATCTTTCTTGCATTTCTCTGTACAATATAGAAACCTCAGCAACAATTCGGCGAATGAAATGAATTTAAATGAGATACAGTAACAGAGGCCGTTGCAGCTTAACCTTATTTGTTCATCTAAACTGCGTTCCTCAATGGAAAGTTTCTCAACCTCTGCCTGCAAGGAATGTTACCATTATGAAGCTTTCATTACAACTTAGCTAATAAGAAAAAGAAAAGGCGTTTGATCTATCATTTCCAAGTACTGTATTTGTACTTACTAGTGACAAAGATTGACTGAATATGACTCAACAAAGCTTTATCATATGTGCTAGAGCATTCAAATAACAGGCCACTGCAACTTTCAAGCTAAAATTAGAGGCCAAGAAAGGTAAAGGGAGTGGTATAAAACTGCCAATGAGAAGTAATGATAATGTCATGGCTTTTGTCAGAAGTCTGGACCTGAAATAAAAGCTGGAAAGAACACTTCCAGTAGCCTAAGCCAGCAGGTTGAGGAGGCATTGATGGATCCACAGTTATACAACATATTGGTTTCACTAGAAATGATTGATATTGTCTTTTCAAATTTCAATTGAGAGGCACTTTCATCATTTGAGATGGACGTACAAGACATGTTGGATTTGACACAGTCTAAAACAGAAACAAAGCAAACCAGAGAGCAGGAAAAAATGAACAAGTATATGTGGATGCACCCCAAAGAAGAAAAGACAATAAAATTGGATTAATATTCCAGCAAATAAAAAAAACTAAATAACAAACCAGAACAGCAGAAGCTTAATCCATCAAACGATCTGCATTTCATTAACAATTTGTTTACAATTTCATGAATCATACCTGCAAAGTAGCAACGTTCTCATCAACATCCCCTGGCCTTGAGACATCAAGCCCCCTGATATTAATTAAAGGATTGAGTGTTTTCTTAAGTAGGAAACCGATCAATGCCAAAAAAGTTAAGAGAAATAAGATATAGGTCATACTTCCACTGAATTCGATTCTTTAGTTTCTTTTCTATGAGACCAATTCCTTCAAGGACATTGGTTATGTCATATATCCTCCTCTTTTGCACCTGTAGGAACAGAAAACCATCAAGAAATGAAATTGTATGACCTGATTGTTTGACCAAAAAATGAAACAGTTACCTCTAAGGTATCAGCAGCTTTATTTAAATCAAGAATACCATCTTCAGCTTGTTTAATCAAATGGATGAACTTCTTTGTCAAAAGCCCTGAGTTAAATTCAAATGACATCATGTCAATCTTATGATTCACTCACTCGATTAAGTAAGCAGTGTAAAACGATGCCAACGATAATTTAGCCAGTTATCTTCTTTTAGAATCATTTCAAAATAAACACCAAACAAAATACTTAAGGAAAAAGACTACCTAAGGAGCTATCATAACGGCAGGGGCCTGCAGGAGTGAGATTATTGCCAGGAGAACCTGCAAATTTTCAAAAGTTTTCTCATTATCTATATCAAATTGTATTCCTTTAGCTTCAGTAGAACTAGGTCAAAAGATGATTTTGCAAGTAAAACTTGCGGATCTAAAATGACCTGTTACTAAGTTAGGTACACAGAAGAATGATAGACATCAACCTAGCTGTATAACTTGCATATAATACTACTCACCAAGATTTGAACCAGGAGTTTGAGGGCCAGATTTACTGCTTTTTGTTAGTCTTGACGTTTTTTGAGCCTTTCCCCCTTTTCCTGATACAGGTGTCTGGAGGGGACTGCTAACTACTTCAGTATATCCTTGAGGCATTGCCCACTCACCAGACTCAACTTCTCGATCTGCTACATCACTCTTCCTCTTTAACTGAAATACAACATGATATTTTCAAATTGCAAATAGGAACATGGGCACAAAATTGATCAAAATGATACAAACTTCAGGCTCCATTCAAGAAAAAGCAACATATTGGATGATAAAAGTGAGTTTGTTGAAAAAATATAGAGGAAATTTATTTATACGAAGCTGAAACATGCACCTAGAAAGAAAGACTGGCATTTGCATTTGCTGACATTATCAAGTCAGAGTAGAGCATTTTTTCCATAGAAGAGATAGAGGAAAAGTGAGCAAGGGAAAGAGAGTGTATCTATCAACCAACTGCAGTAGACAGTTTCTAACCCAATTGGTAAGTGAATATCAATACGTTTAAAACTAACTCAGCCTTTTTGTGTGCAACAGCAACAACCATTTACATTCTATAAAAAATGATGATGACTAAGTTGTTCATAACAAAAATAACATCAATAACTGAATCTATAGTTATCATACAAACTGCAAGAGCACAATCACTAACTACAAATAAAGCCAGTGCCTCCTAACAAGCACCAAGGGTGAAAACTAATTGCGAGTGAATTGAAGCAATATAACCTTTTTGTCTTTTCATTTTATCAAATGAGATTACCTAAACTGTAAGAAAGTTATTGTAATTCTATGTTTTCTTACAAACAAGCTCCATCAACAACCTCAAAAGGACAATTGTTTAATTAGCTTAATGACATATTACCCCTATGCTATCCATGTTTTATTAAAAAATTTGCTGGAATCCCCCAATCCTGGTTCCAGTCTGAAGAATTATCTGAACTGTAAACGTATCTCAAAGACATTTGTAAAGCTCAAGCTTCAATCAAAACTTCCTCACAGCCTCTATCTATTTCTTTCTTATAGTATTGTACATAAAGTTTCACCATTCAATCAATGAATGGGTGATCTTAAGAACCAGGCCTTCAACATGTAGCCTAGCCAACTGAGGACTACACACTTACATTTGTCTCCAGATTATTCTTCATGTAGCACACAGATTTTAACCAGCAATAGTATTCTGATATCTTGTTAAGTTGCAACCAAATGATGGCTTCATTTAGCGAAATTATTTTTGAGTTAGCAAAACTTTTATTTTCAGCATCTTAGCAGCTGCTATTGGAAATAAAAAAAATCAACAGACTTGAGAGACTCTAAATAATAACGATTCCAATAGATAAGCATACAATTACATAACATGATGCATGAATATAAATATGGACTAAAGATAAGTCGACCATGTCTGACTGAACTTACCATTACCATCAGTGTTTTAATTGTGATAAACAAATTATTGGGAAGACTTCTCACTGTCATAATTCTATATTTATTTAAAACACCAAGAAATTATTCAACTTAACACTCCTTGTAAATAGAGTGACAAACAGTTTATCAGAAAACACGAAAAACTTCATACGTTTAAAAGGTTATGATATGTAATTATGATTGAAAGTAAGCAAGAGTAAAGCATTGAAAGTTCTCACAACTTGCTTTACCCATGACCCTTGGTTGGCAGACAAAGAATACTCTAAGCTACATACACAATCAAACTTGTAACGTGATACATTTGTCCCAGATCCCAGCAGGAAAAAATCAGTTTCTAATAAGTCTGCTGAACTTCAACAACAGAGAAACACCATCCTGAGTTTGGATTGATTTTCTTACTACCAGCAGATGTTATGTGACAGTATAACTGAACAAAGTCAGTAGCAGAATGCATTATAGGAAATAACAACCAAGCAGATCTACTTTCAATCTCTAGATGTCAGACAAACTACTTTCTGATGTCAAGATGTAAACCAAGTAGAAGACGTTAATGCACGTAGTAAATCCCACCCATCCGTTAGATGCACAAGTATTTAATAGCCATAAGCAACTTGCAATGACTCTTCTGCACTGTGCTCATCAATGTGCACTCCACAAGAACTGCAGTTTATTCATTTTCAAATTATGCACTGGCCATTTAACATTCATAACCAATCAATTTGCTAAAAACAAGCAATGGACAAGGGCTTGATTGCAATGATAATGACAGAAATCTTTGATTCAGCTGACTGTGCTGCCAAGTTAATTTTATCTCACCTGTTATGGATCTTGTCCAAATATATTTATATACTTTCTTGCAACCCACCAGTGCCAAAAACCCCCCTACACTCTATACCTTTCTGGCAACCATCAAAGGAGGAAACTTTATTCCTCAATCAACCTCAAACATAGTATATGGTTCACATGGCTAAAGTGCCATATCAAAGATAGCTTTCTCTGTCCACCATATTTGTCAATGTTTCTGCTCCATAGATGTAGACAGAAGAGATTTTTTCTGAAACTTTTCTGAAACCTCACAAAATTCATCACATACATCATGATAGTTTTAAATGTGCTTTGCTATATTCTAATTGCACCATAAATTCAGATGCAGAAAATGGCTTCTGAACAATGTTCTTCTTAATACTTCCAGCCAACGTGGACATTTCAGCCAATTAGTTTTCATGATTGCCGAAACCTTTAACTTCAATATCTCCCTTGTACATTCGAAACACTGGTTGTAAAAGAATTATCTAAGAAGGGAGAGGCAACTAAGTCAAGCAGCCAAATCTTGAAGCCAGAATTACTTATCAGAGAATAATTCTTCAGAGTGAAGAAGCTGAACGGTCAATTGTTGCTCAGAACGGTTAGTAAACATAGAAAAGAAGGTAAGGCACAGTTATCAAAAAAGTCAAACTAACCTGACAAGAAATTGTCACATGACGAATCTAATCATGTTGGGGATAATCAAAGGCTTAATATTGATGCAAATAATCTATCATTTGAACAAGCGAACTTCTAGAGCTTTTACTCCTCACAACACCATTTATCCAGATCAGCATTACAGATTCATAAACAAAAAAAGACAAATAAATGAAATCATCACAGGTTAAAGCGGGCTATTTCTTGCCCAAGGGACAAGTCTTCACCAACTTCTGCTTAAACTGGGTTTGCATGAAGCTGCATAACAAACTGCACCACTAAACAGTCAAGGCTTGAAAATTGTGGTGCTTAATTCTACCATGGCAAGCATCATGGGCAGAACCAGTAGCATGAAGACAATCAAAGATAATTCTAATAACAAAATTTTATGAATAAGCTGGGGATTGACTTGAATATCCAGCAGTAGCACTTTAGGCTTTAGATTAGAAGTTGATGTTTTAGCCTGTTTTGCCCATTTTTTCTTTTGTTTTCATGTTTAATCTTTGACCTTGATTTTCTTCTTGGATTCTTTAGTACATTTCCTGACTTTGTCTTTCTTTTTTGGATTAATAAAACATTATTTATTCAAATCAAACTTAAATACAAAATTATGCAATAATTAACCTAATAATAAACCAATTTTACCAAAACCCGCCAAAATTTCCAATTAAAAAACAACACAAAACCCCAATCAACTAAAAACCAAAATAAAGTTTCAAACCCACAATTTTTTCCCATAAATTCTAGTTCCAGCAACTAAGAACCAAAATTTTATAGAATTCACCCTCCAAATCACAACCAAATCAGATCTTAACTAAATCCCATGATCAACAAAAAAAAACCCTTAAATTAAAAAACTTAAAACGGAGGAAATAAACCTACGGGAGACTTAACAACGATGGCTTCAGCTTCTTGATCGGCGATGTGGTGGCGAGGCTCAGTTGAAGCAAAGCGGTGATAGTCGCCTCCAGGAGCCATAAACGGCGGCTTCATAGAGAAAGGTAGCTGTCGTTTTAGTGGCTGTTGATTTTGCTTATGCAGCTGCTGCTGCTGCATGGATTGCTTTAACTGCTCTGGAGCTTGAGAACCCGACATCACGTAGAACCTTAAATGAAAAACAAAAAAAAAATTAAAAAAAATTTAAGGGTTTCTCGGGGGCTTGTTTGAAGAAAAGATAAGGAGGGAATGTAACGGACGTGTGGGGAAAGGGCGTTTGCTCGGTGGGAATTGAGGGTAGATCTGGTGTTTGGGAAGAAGGAAAATGGAAAAAGCGCCAGAGAGAAAGTGAGCAGAAAACGAGGGAAAAAATAAAATAAAAAAAAAAAAAATTAGAGTGTGGAGCGAAGGGAGGGAGTTTTGGTTCGGATATAGCTGTGGAGGGAAGAACTATTTAATATTTAATTAATAGTAAAATAAAAAATATAAAAATATATTTAGCCTTTAAAAATACACCAAAATATAAAATAAATTACAATAAAAATTCAAATAAAAATTACACAGAGTAACAACTAGAGTGAAGTTAAAATTGGATACAGTTTCTAATTCACGTGAATTTCTTAATTTATTATTTATTTTTTTACTTGAGGAATTCCCGCCATTTTAACAAAAAGCCAAAATTAAATGGGGACCTTTTTTGCATTAATAATGATTTGTTTTTTTTTTCTCATTTTTTTCAATCTCCATGGCGGTATTTTCTTTAATTGCAATATTACCGGAAGTTAAAATTGTAAAAAAAAAAAACACACTTTTTAGTTTAGACTTGGATTTGGAGCCGTGGAATTGGGTGTAGGAATTAAAGGGTAAATTTTAATTTTAATTTTAATTACATAGAAAATAGAAATAAAAATTAAAAATAAAAGTGAAAAGAAATGAGGTTCGAATCGGCGATTCGCGCCTTCCGTGAAGGGCAAAAAAGTGGCGATTCTTAGGCGCGCATAAGCTTACCAACCAAAGCCCTATCTGTCATTTTTGCCCACGATTAGGCGCCACTTTGTTAGGGCACTGTTTGGTTTGGTTATTCATATTGGGCTCATTTTTGGATCCAAACAAGAGTAAGGCCCTTCTAAATTATTTTATCTATAATTTTTTTTCTATTGCCCAAAAAAATACAAATTTTTTTTTCTAAATTTAATTTTTTTTTCTAAATTTTAATTTTTTATAGACTTGTACACATATTCTAATATATAGGACAGTGTTCGGAATCATATTTCTAAATTTTAACTCAAATTTTCTTTTTTGACTATGATAATGATCCCTTTTAAAACTATAAAAGTACTACCGGTTCTCAGTTTTAATGGATTGGATTTGCATCTCAAAAGTCAAAGCAACAAGTCAAAGGAAAACATGTAATCATCAATACAAAGATTTAAATAATGAAGGAACTTTCATTCAGGATCTTGTCCATCTTGTAAACATAAGTTGTTACAAGCATTTAACAACAGTAACATAATTCACATAGCTAGTGCATCTCTTCAATTTACCTTCCAATCACAAGCTTGGTTCATAAGCTTATGATATGGCAAACTATTGCTCCTTGAACAAATGGGCCAGATCTGGATCGTCCAAGTCTACATCCAACCAACCGTTCAAGCGCATGTACTCAATGTACTCATCTGGAGGTTTCACTGCACGAGGGTTTCTTGGCGTAAAACCATGAATCCTTTCAATATCCCGAGCAAGCCATCGAACATAAGCTTGGTCCAATGGTGGAACAACCTTCAAGAGAATCTCTTCTCGTTGTTGTTCTTGCTTCGCAAGCTTGTTTCCCATAAGAGAACCTGGCCAGCTTCAAACAGAATCAGCCAGAAAAAACTTACAGTATAATAGTAATCTATTCAAAGAGAGATATAACCTATTTGTCTTGTATTTGATCATCAATTTCGAGCAATGATTAAATGCATGTACTCTCAGATCATGGGGATGCAATAAATTTACAAAAGATGAACCTAAAGCTTTGCAGTGATACTAGAATAACAAGAGTTATTTTGACCTCTTCCTAAATGACCCAAACTCGGGTTAAAACCAAGACAAACCACATCAAGAAATTAACAAGATCAAAGCTAATGCACTAATTTGGTGATTTTATATCTATGAAAAGATAAATCAATGCTCAGACCACAGAAGAATCCCTTGATTCTTCAAAAGTATACTGTCATCTAATTAGCCTAGATAGGGCACAAAATCTTGTAGATCCTTTAAAATTCGCAACGAAGGTGTCAAATGACATTATTGAACTGTGAATGCAATTCAAATCACTGCAGATATTTGGACAATGTTCTTCTTCAGAGTGTTCAGGCGAAGCAACACCAGGTTGCCATTATGCCTTTTAATACATTAAAAACAAGCTTCTTTGTCAATTAATTCTAAACTAGCATGGCTGCAATAATTTCCTTGAGGATAATTTAACGTATTCCACCACCTTAATACTAACATACCCAAGACTAATCTAAAAGTACACAGCAGCAGCTCTCTCAAGAAATGTTGAACATAAAAGCTCATGCTCTTAGGGTTCATTTGGATTTGACTAGGAAGGCTTCCAATCACACTGAACTTGCATTTTATGACTGGACCCCTAAGTGTGATCGGAAGCCTCCTTGGTCAAAACCAAACGAAGCCTCACTCAATGACATATTGTGCCTATTTTGCAAATTTGTCAACGAAAAGTTCCCGAGTTGGTCATAAGAAAAGGCATGTAAATGAGGCCAAGAATGTAGGTGGTAAATTAAGGAAGCTATATTCATGAAAATTATAAACTTTTTAAGCCTCTTCACTTGCAAAGTCAGAAGTGTACTTCCCAAACTAACTCTGAAGCTCAGGAGACAGAACTTGCTGAAGACTGCATCAAAATGTTAAACTCTTAATTCCTAACAGATTAAAACATCATCCACAGTCTACTGACAGGGAAGCTGAAAATAGCTCCGGTCATATCACCCCCTTGGTGTTAAAACTGGGTGAACAGCTAAGAACAAATCTAACATCTTGAATCAAGACAGGATTCATATTCCAGAAAACATGAACACCGTGCTAGGTAGGATTCAAATTCGATGCTCATCACTCAGCTTTCAAATCCTAGTAAAAATGCCTTTAAGTTAACAATTTAAACATCATAATTAAAAATAATTATCGAATTCCGGATGATAATAACAAAAAATGGCTCGACAAGCACGAAATTTGGAGTTTTCTAAATAAACCCATCAATAAATGAATTACAGCAAAGGAAAAAAAGGTTGAATTTTGGGCATTTGAAGAGAGGACGTACCAAAGGGAGTTCAATAATCTCAGTTACAGTCAGCGGAGAGATGAGATAAGCCGGTGATTGGAAGACAGACCAGGGATCAGGCCACGAAATCGATGAGCATAATAATAAATTAAAAATCTTTATCCCAACGACACCGTTTACAAGAATAGCACTTGCTAAATAAAAAGACCGGGCGGGGTGGGACTCGGAAGGGTCGAAACCGGGATCTTATTACCAGAATAAGAAGGAAAACTTCTAAATACAATTCATTTTTTACTCTATTTATCTCGCTACTAAATATACCACATTCATTTATAAAAATACTTTTTTACACTATTTAAAATTTACATAAAATTTCAAAAATACTCTTCATATAATTTTTTTGATAATTTTTTAAAAAATACTATGTTTTGCAAGACTTTAAGCCTCGCACAACTCAAGTTGTGTCAGGATTTACTTGTTGCATAATTTAAATTGCACGTGACATGTTTTCATAATTTAAATTTTTATAATTATAAAATAATAATTTTATTAATATTTAAGGTTTTTATAAATTAATAATTTATAATTATAAATTCAAAATTTTATCAACGTTTTTAGGGTTTTAGGGTTTTTATATATTGATAATTTATAATTTATAAAAAATAATTTTACAATTATAAAATAGATAAATATAAAATATATTAGAAATTATAAAATTTATAAATTATATATAGATAATAATTTATAATCTTATTATAATTTTTATATAAAAATCCATTTTATAAACTGTTTATAATTATAAAATTTATTTTTATAAATTATAAAATATTAATATATAAAAAAATTAAATAACAATAACTCTATACATTAGTAAAATTATTAATTTATAATTATAAATATCAATGTATAAAAAACCGTAAATATTAATAACTTTTAAGGTTGATAAAATTATAGATTTATAATTTTTTTAATTTATATTTATAAATTTATAAATTAAAAACCAAGCCTCGCGAAACTTCGGTCGGAGAATTTCTAAATAAACTTTTCTTTTTATTTTTTATATTTCATTTCTTTCAATGAATTATTATTTATTAAAAAAAATTTTAAAATATGAAGAGTAAAAAGTGACATATATAAAAATTTTCCTACGATTGCGTGAGGCTTAAAGTGCAAGGCTTAAAAAATCTGTTGCAGATTTTAGGGTAAGAACGTCTTTTCATTCGGAATATTTTTGCCTTAAAAATTTTAAAGTATAAAATGGAGAAAAAGCAGGAAAAAGTTTGTGCATTTAGAAATTCTCAAGAAGATCTTGATGCCCTGCCATTGTAATTTATCCGCGGAGTAGGAATGAAGAAGTATGGTTTGCAGCTTAGGGTTCCACCGTCACAGCAGAAAAAGCCGGCGACAAGACCGCCGCTCCCTACTCCTCTCGGCTTCCGTGACGACAACGGCGAAGATGACGTGGAGAGAGAAATTTCTCGCCAGGCTAGCAAAAACAAATCTCTGAAGGAGGTAAAATTCACATTAAAATATTTTTTCTCCCTTTGTTTGAGTTCTTTTATGAATAATATAACTTAATTTTGTCTCTTTTTTGAAGGTAGAGGAGCAACATAAGAAAGCGTTAGAGGAAGATCCTTCAGTGTTTGATTATGATGGAGTTTACGATGAGATGAAAGAGAAGGTTGTTTGTCCCCGCGCTCAAGATCGCGAAGAGCGAAAGGTAAATTTTTCTTGCAAATTTGAGGACTTTTTGGTTTCTAGGGTTACTTGATTGCTGTAATATTCCCTTTGTCTTTTGGTTTTTAGGGTCTTTTTCGGTTTGCAGGATTGCAGAAATTTATACAAATAATTGCTCAAAATATAAAGAAGGATTAATCATTAACGTGACTGATGAGAACTCTGGCTATTTCATGCAGCCAAAATATATACATAATTTAATAAAAAAAGCAGAGCAACGAAAGTGGGAGCAGGAGATAGTATATGAGAGAAAGCTTGTGAAAGAGAGAAGTAAAGAGGATCACCTTTATGCAGACAAGGATAAGTTTGTGACTAGTGCCTACAAGAAAAAGCTTGCTGAGCAGGCTAAATGGATGGAGGAGGAGCGCTTACGTCAACTTCGAGAGGAGAAAGATGATGTAAGCGTAGTCTTTTCTTAAACTTCATGTGATGTTATTTGTTACTTTTGTTTACTGATTTGGTTCTTATCTTATGTCTCTTATGATTGACTGAATCGTTACAAACTTTGATTGTGTTTGGCATCGTTGTTGTAGCTGATTGGTTGATTAATGTGTAATAGATTAAAAAACAGCCTTAGGTGATTTTGCCTGCTAATGGGCATATTTCCTTGAAGTCATCTTTTCTTTGCTCCAAATATGCGGCATGTGAATCAGTCCCATTGCATTTGCTAATTGTTGCTTGCACGCATACAAGTAATGTGATTATTGTTTACTAATCCACTACAAAAGGGAAAAAATCAATTTTGGTTGCTGTGCTTTTACCTTGGTCCAACGGAAGCTTCAAGATGGATTTTCTGGCTTCTTGTTTTCATAGTAGTTTTGGATGATGATCTATAAAATGATGTAGCCCCAAATGATAAGATAAATAAATGCTGAAGTAGTAAGACTCTTTCTCAACCTCAAGTTACTCTTATAAGCATCCCATGCAAGTGCCCTGCTATTTTGAGAATTACTGGTTTAACTGCTTATGCCTTAATTGAGGAAACTGATATTGGTTTAATTTTGTTATCTAGAGCTTGTCATATAATGGTGCTATTTTGGCTTTGTGAAGGTAATATCTTCCTTAGGAGTTTGTCTTCCATGTGGCATTTTACAGATAAAAATGTATCAATATGTTTAGTGAGTGAGAATTGATAAATTTACCAGAATTCATGGCTCAGTTTCTTTATTTGATCTTTTATCAGCAATGATGAATGGAGGTGTCATTGCAGGTCTAATGTTTTTGAAGAAATCTAGAAATGTGATACTCCTTGTAGTGTTTATAAAAATTACCCCTTCCTCTTGTTTCTGTCTAAGTTCTTAAGCAATTTAAATAGGGGGAATTATTCCATCTCCTCTCTCTTCTTTTAGTTCTGCTTTCCTCCTTTCCCTCGTAATCTGACATAACTTCCGTCATATTGTTTCACCATCTATCTACAACTACAAAGAAAATAAACTGCCATGCCTTCATATACATTAGTCTATCCTCCCATTTCATTTTTTTTTCCTTTCAATGCATCTCAAAATCTGAAACCTGTTGCAGTACTTTCTACACTTTAGATGTTATTTTGTTTGCCTATGTAAATGTTTAATTTGATCTTTCATATATTTATTACATCTTGCTCGGATCACTGTTTGGCCTAGATTCAGCTCCAGTTGAACATTTTTAACCTACACCTCTTTACCTCTAACAAGTTAATACTGGTTCAAGTTTTGAAGCATTATTTGAAAGCGAATTATCTAATGGGAAAGATTTGTTGGAGAAGGAGGTTTAAGTTCTCTGTTATATATTGCCATGATGCCATTTGATAATATTAAGGCTCCTGTTCTTTCGTATTGCTTTCTTTGTTAGGATCAGTACATTTAGTGAGGTTGAGAAACCTATTTTTTTGTGTATATAGAAATATTATATTCCAAATTGAGTCATCATCTGTAAGAAGGTCTTCATTGCGTTTTTTTTTTTTGCATTATGGTTTACGATTTTATGCTGGCGTATGTTATAGTAAAAGTGGACTGGAAGGTGGAAAACATTAATGGATGGCTAAAGAGTGGATGCAGTACTTTCTTAGACGTGTTCAGCTTAATATTTTCAATCTAGAGCAAGCATAAATGCAGTCAGCATTAACTATATCAAGAGTATCTATCGTTTAACTTGAAGTTCACGAGGAAAATGTTGTTTATGTGCATCCTTTAGTTAGAAATGTTTATTTTTGAAGGGATAATATTTTTAGATTGAGCTAAATGCAAGACAACGAAGGTGCAATGCATGATTATGTTTAACCTTTTCTTTCTGTGTGTTTAGAGTTTTTGTTCTTCTGCATTTCCTGATATTCTTTTTTCTGACTACTGATGCTTTAATTTACCTGATCAATGGTCATTTTCTTTTCTTGAAGGTTACCAAGAAGAGTGATTTGAGTGATTTTTACTTCAACCTTGGTAAAAATGTTGCATTTGGGGCAAATGAGGCTGGGCCAAAGAAGCTAGAAATGCATACTGAATTAATGAAAACTGAGAAGAAAGATGAGAAAGAGATGGATGAATTCAAAAGAGTTCAGCCCTTGCCTGACTCAAACGTGCCTGGGTTTTCTGGTGTGACTGCACGGACTCAGAATGAAACAAGTTCCGGAGAAAATTCTGAGTCGCGAGATTCGAGGCCAAGTACCAAAGATATACTTCCAGACACTGCAGTGCAAGAGACTCCCTCAGCGAAACCACCATCAGTTGAAGAACCAAAGCGTGATCATCATAAAAGAGGTGAAGATGCAGTTGCTGCAGCTAGAGAACGTTTTCTGGCACGCAAGAGGGCAAAAGAGCAATGATCGGTTACTTCTCTTCCTATAGGGATTTAGTTTACAATGGGGAAAGATGTTTTCGTTGTAAATTCATGAATCCACAAGCAAGTTGAAGAAAAACTTTTCATTTTCGTTGCCATTGAAAATTTGAAATTCGACTGAATCTCACTTTAAATTGGATTATCGTTAATATTACCAAATTAGCAAATTTTGTAAAAAAAAAAAAAAAGAAGTATTACATAATTTGTCTTGATAGTGATTAAGCCTAGGAGTATTACATAATTTGTCTTGATAGTGATTAAGCTTAGGAGAGGGCAACATCTCGGCAAGTATAGCCGTATGGGTTGGGAGCTTTTAGCCTGGCTTGCTGGGCTTTGATGGTGACAAACAGTTGAGAAACATGTCACGTCCCACTGTCTGACAGTTATTGCATGCAAATGTATGCATTTATGTGATGTACACCCAAGTCACCCTTTTAGTCTCCTCTCATGGAAGTCGCAAGGTCATCCTCACCTTCAGTTTCCCTTCCCTCCCCTTAGAACGTACAATACCCCAAGCACATGCACTATGACCATCCAGCCTCTGTTCTTGTCTGGTTCATTTCATAACAGTTCAGCCAAATTTAACACCCAAACCTAACTCATCAGGCCTTTTCACTTTATAATAATGCAAGTTGATCTCTCTCCACTCTAAAAAGGATCCTCAAAAGAGCAAAAAAGCAAACCATGTCTCCTCCTTGTGTTCTCTGTTTCTCATCTTTTCTGCTCTGCATTTTCCCCGTCATCTCCCCTGCTCTGCATTTACCGCTCACCAAATTCTACACCCATCCATCTGGAGATCCATACCAGGCCCTCAACCACCTTGTCTCTTCTTCTTTAACAAGAGCCCATCACCTCAAAAACCCCCAATCCACCACCACACACTCTTCTCCCACGGCTATGGTGGCTACTCCATTACTCTCAGCTTTGGTACTCCCCCTCAGACCCTCCCTTTGATAATGGACACTGGCAGCGACATCGTTTGGTTCCCTTGTACTCATCGGTATATCTGCAAAAACTGCTCCTTTTCTTCCTCCTCTGAGAACAGTATCCCATCTTTTATCCCTAAACTCTCTTCAACTTCCCAAGTTGTTGGCTGCCAAAACCCAAAATGTTCCTGGATCCACCACACCAATACAACCCAGTGTGATGAATGTCAGAACAACTCCACTCCGCAAAACTGCACCCAAGTTTGCCCCCCTTATTTTATCCTCTATGGCTCAGGAATCACGGGAGGCGTTGCGTTATCCGACACCCTGAATCTCGGAGATAGAATTGTGCCTAACTTCTTAGTCGGATGCTCCCTTTTCTCTTCTCGCCAGCCCGCTGGAATTGCCGGTTTCGGCCGTGGCCTCCCTTCTTTACCTTCTCAACTTAAGCTGGATAAATTCTCTTACTGTCTCATCTCTCGCCGTTTCGATGACTCTACTAGTAGCAGCTCTTTGATTCTTGATAGCAACTCGGATTATGATAAGAAGACAATTGGTTTAACCTACACGCCGTTTCTCAAAAACCCCATTGTCCCTGGCAAGGAAGCCTTCCAAGTTTATTACTACATTGGTTTAAGGAGGATAACAGTAGGTGGCAACCACGTTAAGATTCCCAGCAAATATCTTTCTCCTGGAAATGATGGTGATGGCGGCACTATAGTTGATTCTGGCTCAACTTTCACGTTCATGGCACGTGAGATATTCGAGCCTGTAGCCGAAGAATTTGTAAAACAGGTTAAGAATTACAGTAGAGCTCGTGATGTTGAGGTTTTAACAGGGTTGAGGCCTTGCTTCAATGTGAAGGGTGGAGAGAAACCGGTGGTGTTTCCTGAGTTGAGATTGCATCTCAAGGGAGGTGCTGAGATGGCACTGCCGCTGGAGAATTGTTTTGCGGTGGTTGAAGATGGGGCAGCGTGCTTGACGGTGGTGACGGATGGTGGTGTCGGTGGAGTGGAGGGGGCAGTGGGGCATAGCGGACCAGCTGTGGTATTGGGGAGTTTTCAATTGCAGAATTATTATGTGGAGTATGATTTGAGGAATGAGAGGTTAGGATTAAAGCAACAGTTATGTATATAGTAATTCCATGTTTCATATTGATCTTCAATTTCTTTGAATTTGGTAAATAAATTGTTTGTTTCTTGAGAAAATTGGGGAAGAAAAAGAGAAGGAAATTAGAGTTAGTGTATTTATCTATAGTTTTATCTTGATTATGCTAAGACTATAGGATTCATTGCTATATAATTATTGTAAGTTGGTCCATAATTAAGTTCTTGGTTTGAAATAGTAGTAGCACTTTGATGTTGAAATGATAAAGATAGCTTGTTTTTCAGCAATCAAATTATTCATTGCAATTACTGCAGAGCACTAGTCATTGTTGGAGACCTTCAACTTTGCCCTTTTCAGGTGGGGCATTGGGACATAGTGAATTTGCAATTGCAGAACCAACAAAGGCTTAATCTTGGAAAAACTATAGTATTATCCACATAATAATACAAGCTCTTAGATTGAAACGCTGTTCCAAAATCTACATTGTGTCATTGAACACAAGTAAAAGACTTAACAACCATGCATGGGCTGTGATTTAATGCAGAGTTCCTGTCATTTTTAATCGATTTCATCATATTTTTTGGACGTGAAAACTCGAAGGAAAAAAAACTATTCGGATATACAGGATTAGCATCGTTGGTAGATTGCAGTGAGGAGAATCTAAGAAGAAAATAATGACATAATGCCGATATAAGAATGAATCAGGAAAGCCAAATTACAAAATGAGAGCATAATTGCCTGCTATGCGACAAAGTTAATTACAACTATTTGCAGATTAATACAAAAGGTTACAACAACCTGGGGCAATCATTATCATGAGAGAAATTATGATGCATTGAACTGATAGCATTTAGTAATTATAACAAGCAATGAATTAAGTTACCTTTGTAGGATATTCTAGACCCTCTAGAGGGCGAGGAATATGCATAGGTTTCCATCAGGGAGCTCAAACAGCAGCGATCTGCAACGTTGAGACAACATGCAAGCCAAGTTTGCTGAAATTTCTGCATGCTTTGGGTGTAAATGTAAAACAACATGGCACCAATCTGATGGTTAATTTCTGATTTGCATACGATGTTTGATGCTGTTGTCAATGATCATAATTGCAAAGCCATACAACCCTCCAATTGCGCCGCTGCTTTTGGTACAAGACAGTAAAAAATAGCATGACTGATGTTGATTTATGGTTCTGAGAATCTCATTGAAATGTATTAAACTATGTATATTGGATTTACATAGCAGACATTGGCATCCATATGCATTTTGTCATTAGCGGACACCTTTAGGAAAAGTGTCAAAATATTTGTTTGGTACAATGAGTTAATCAACTTTTTCTGCATTGCTTTCTGATTCTTACGGCCGCAGATTTACAAAATGCGAAGCATGTGTACTCATAACAGGTACAAGTGCAAGAACTGAGTTCTATAGAAGAAATGCAGTCCCACCGTCAATTGCTTCTCTGCTCTGTTAAATCTAGTCGAAAGGTCACCAAATAACTAATATAAATCGCAGTAAACGTTGACCTCCATGTGAGCAGGAGATCAATCTTGCTATACCAAACTACTCCCGAGTTGAAGTGCATATCAAATGCTTTCCGTTAATTGTCTTCGGACTTGCATAGGAGAAAGAAGACAGAAAAATTCATTTTTTTTCCGTTCTTTTGAAGTATGAAACTTAATTTGCCAGTTCCATATATAAGATGAGAGTAGAAACAAAGACTGACCGGTAACACGAAATTGATATCGGTCAGATAACACTAAAGTAAAACCATATTACTTAATTCGGGTACATAGGAAATTGGTACCACTAAATATTATTAATTTGACATCAATCAAAACGGATCAAAATTGATTTTACTAGTCCAGCAAATAAGATAAGTCCAACATAATTTTCTGGTCTCCACTACAAGGCATTTCTGATTCCTCATCTATAAAAGGAAGCTTGCAGATTCCCTTTAGAAACACAAAAGTCACGCAAGTTTTGATACGGTAATAGCTAATCAGATTATAAGACCATATTAGCTGGAAGAAAGGAAACGGCACTAGTAAAGACATAAGTTCAATGCAATCTTGAGAACACAAAAAGCATTTTTTTAACCAACCTGCCATGCACAGCGCTTTCATCTGTGTCAATCACAATATCTATGCAGAAAAAGAAAGAAACAAAATGCCCTGAGGTCCTTGATAGGATCACTGATATCAGCCCCATACAATCCCCATTCAATGCTAAAGCGAAAAAAAAGTATGGATTTTATAATAAGAATGCACATTATTTCCTTTCTCATGATTTTTTTTCTTCTGTTTGGTTCTGCAGAAAATTTGTTTGTAATATCTTTCCTTCCACCCTGCTATCCCCAGCCTTAACTTTAACAGATTCCAAGTTAAGCAAAATGATATGATTAAAATATAAAATAAACTTCCAAAGAGAGTGGTTCCTGCTTTGTCTGTGTCCAGATCACCTTTCTTGAAAAGTTGTGATTTCTTATGAAGATTCTCTTTCAACTTTTCTTTCAAATCTTTTCTACTTCTTAAAAGCTTCAAAACCAAACAAGGAGACCAAAAAAGTACTGATATGATAGCCAGGTAATGCAAATGTAGAGATGATCACAATTATTCAAAATAGGTAGAAAATAAAAGAAACCTTTGGAAAGTAACAACTTACTTCATATTTATCAGCAGAGTAATTCTTACTCATACTCCTTAAAAGATCCGAACTTCCAATTTCATTTTCTTAATCTTGCTTGTAGACATACAATTCAACATCAGTTCAATAGGTGCAGTGCAGGCTTGTATATCCTACCTCAAACCATCCGTGTATTAAAATCTCTGGCTTTTGCTATATATGTTGAACACTGGCAAACTCTTTCTTCCAAGTTCATGCTCGCTCAATTCTGATCTTCCTGTGGCGGACTAGAGTGGGTAATCTTGCATGGGCCAGACATAATGTGGCCCCAAGGCTTAATTTAGAGCCCCAATTTTATTGCTCAAAAGGGCTTAGCTTAGCCCTGTCAAAAGCTTGGACTGGGCTAAGCTTTATGAATTTATAAATTGAACAATATGTTTGGATGAAAAATCAACAAAATTCATTACACTGCTCACAATTGATTTGGCATTTACCTTGGGGAGAGTCGGCACTTAATTACAAGCATCGTTTGTACCATGGATCATGACATGTCAATGTAGGCTGATAACAAGTTTTATTGTCTTGTGACATGCTGAGAGTAAAGGTCATTACTTTTTATTCTGATATCAGCTAAGTCATGCATTCAATTTTCACCATCAACAATCACTCTCCTTTCTTTCTGGGCATTTTGTTTTGTCAATTAGTCATTTGGGTTGACATGTGAAACCATAGAGAAAGAGAAGAGGAGGTTCTCTTTCTTTACGACTTCTAATCACATGAAAACAAGATCGAAACAGCAAAATAAAATAATTGAGGGAAGTGGGGGGAGAGTATGGGCAAGAAGATAATGAAAGATGATAAATTTTAATTGATTATGAGGCGGTGTTAGTTGAACGTAGTAGATGTGTGGATAGGCTTTCCAAGAAGGCAATATGTGGATACAATTTGCGAATTTGAATTGGTGCAAGTAATTAATATTCAAATGTCATGTGCAAAGTATTTAGTTTTGAATCTTCACCGTCTTTCATTAATAAGCGATCTGTGATTTTAAAAAATTTATAAGTAAAAATTTAATGAATCCGTAAATTTTAATAATGAATTTTCGACTTATTCTAATTTTAAAAATAAAGTAGATAATTTCCTTTACCCCTAAATTTTTATTAAAAATAAAGTATGTGGATACAACTCTCTCTACCCACTTGATCACTTGGCTTTCTGCAAGCTTGACAACCTTGGATTCCCAAAAGCAAGGAATGAAAAGATTTCCTCAACCTGTTCTCTTCTACACTGGTGCAGAAATAGCATCTAAGTTTGATGTTCTCTGGATTTCTAGTTGAAATTGATTTTGCACATTATTTTATTAATGTATCTCTATTTTAATCTTAATTTATCCGAACCAAGTTTTATATAAAGTATTACATCGTAATTTTTTTTCACCATCATACTATCATTCATTGGTTAATTCTTCCAGATATATTAAGTTATTGGTTAATTATTCTAGATATAATAAATGCATAATTATTAAAATCATACGACACTGCATATGTATTTCAAGATATAATCAATTTATTATAAAATCAATATGAATTCATACGTAGAATTGATTTAATCATAGATCGTCAATGGATCTATTGATACAAAAAAAATTGGATGTGTAATCATACCATATATACAGTACATTTCGCGGTGTTTACGATGAATTTAAGTCAGACTCAATTAAAATTGAATTAGATCTAATTATCAAAAATTAAATTTAATATTTTTTCGACAAAAAAATTATACAAACATATTCTCTAAAAGTTTTAAACTTAAATAATATGAAAATCTTAGACTTTTTACTGTCTTTTACTTGGCAAATTAATTTGAAAATACATGAACTTTTTATTTAAGAATATAATATAAATAGATATGTTGAGAGTCAATCATATTTTTTATTTTTCACATAATCACTAAATTCTATTAACATGTATAATATTTTATTTATTTTATATATATTATTTTAAATTAATTTTAAAATTATATATTGTATCTTAAAATACAACACCCAATACATTAATCTTAAAAAATAAAACTTCAACCCACAAAATAAATATTTTGAGACCTAGTTGTTAAAAAATGAGTTGTGACATATTGTAAGTCTTGGATTCAAATCCAAGCATCTCGTTTCTAGTTATTTAATTTTTCTCTTGTAATAAAAAAAAATATTTTGATTTATCAGTTTTGATTACATGAAGGTAGTTGTGAGAAAAAGCAAACGAGAAGTGAAGACTTGTTCCAAGTGTACCAAACCCCAAGAAGTATTATTCCAAACATATGTGAGACGGTGAAGTGATCAACCTTCTTTTAGAATCAGCAAAAACCAACTTTTCTTAAAAAAAGAAAAAAGTAGTTATCTCTATTCAAACTCCATTAACTCCCATTCCCATAATAGCCTAGATCTTACCAGAAAAAAACTTGATTTCATTGGTACGGCCATGAGCTATATAATTTTTTACTTTCGGTGTTAGCTGAAAAAAATTTTATTTGATGAAGATTCGAATATAAAATTTTTTATTATGCATCACGTTCGCTCAAAATTTAATAATACGTTATACTATCTAACCAACTTTTTGAATTAGAGCTATATATTAACTGCAACTAACACGTGTAGACAAAAATCTACAGTTGAAAACACATTGGTCTTTAGCCATGGTGTAACCCCAGGAATGAGTATTAAGAACTTGATTTATTCCCCGATCACTGATTAATTTAACCTTAGAGAACGTGACTTGAATTACTCAATGTCCTGCTACCATGGAACCGGATCCAAAAATTGTGCTAACTATCAAACATAAACTAATGCTCAAATTAATATCCAAAAAATAAACATATTCTTTGTGCAATTCGAGGTTTAATTTCCCTGCTTCCAGAAAAGAAAAGAAAAATCGAAAATGATTCACTGGATTGAAGAAAATTGCTGAAGCTTCTGCAGTTTCCAAGGGCGTAGGATTACTGTCAAACAACTCCAGAATTTGATAGCAAATGATAGCACTTTACAAGCCAGAAAATGAAATTGAGGACTGATTAAAAAAAAAAAACCCATGCATTCATATTCTAAAGGACCCTTTCGTAATTTACTCAGAACAAGTGGAGCAATGAATTTAAAGCTCTAGTGGGCAGAAGCTAGCTAGTCTGGCATTCTTTCTGTCCTTGTTAATCCACCAAAATTAATTTTACTCCTTTTACAAAAATTATAATTCAACAAAGCTCAAAAAGGCGCAAGTTCTTTGCTCAAATTTAAAAAAAAAATGTAATTAAAAATTAAAGAAATATGTTCAAGTAAAACCACAAATCTTGTGTAACCAAAAAAAAAAGAAACCACAAATCTTGACTCCATGGTCAACCACGCTTTCAAGGGAAGTACCCATAGCTCCAAAACTGAACCTCGAATCCATCAATTCCCAAGAAATTTCTTTGTTATCTTAGCGTAATTAATAAAAGAAATGAATGTGCAACACTACAGTAGTCACATATATAATATAATTATTTATTAAAAAAAGTCATATAATCCGACAATAAGGGGGAAAAAATTAACTAGTTAAGAGAAACATCCACACTGCAAGTTTGCAGAAGCTGATACTTCATGGCTGGACCAACTTGGGTGGTCTTACTTCGATCAGTAAAGGAAATATAAGCTGGACAATTAGCGTTAATTTGATACTGACCCGACATCCAAGTCCCAACCTTCCATTTCAAGTGCCCGAAAACCTTGATGTTCAGCAACACCAACCCAGCATTCATGTCCTGGCTCAACCCTGCCTCACAAAATGGAGCCACAGGCACAGCATCACCGCACAAAAATGGGGACCAAGTGGTGACGTCGTGGTGGCCCTGGTAGGTTCTTGGCAGCAGTGTCGGCAAAGTTATCTGCTGGTTACGATAAGTTGCGAAGACGTCTAGTTTTTGGTAGTAAATGCCGATCCGGCTGTTGGGGTTCCTGGAGGATAGAGTGATTTGCACGTTTGATGTGAGGGAGTTTGGAGACGTGAGGTTGAAAGCGTGGATGGTCACATCCTGGAGGATGAACCGGGGCTTGGCAGGACGGAGAATTGCCCATACAAGGAAAACCACTATGGCAATGACGATCAACAACCCAATAATGGTTTTCAATATGCACTTGACAAGCTTTGGCTCATCGTGGTGGTGGTGGTGGCTACAGTTCTTGGTCATGACTTCAGGTGGCGCAGCTGGTTTTGGTAGAGTTGGTTTTGGTGGTGGTGGTAGTGGAGGTGACAAGATCTCAATCTGAGAAAATGAGTAGAGATTAGAAAGCTTTTGGAGTGAGAGATTTAGCAAGGGAGGAGAATTAAAGCTGAGATGAGACTTACATATATAGAGATTTGTGTTTAAAAAGTTGGGAAATTAAATGGATTAAATTTAGGGTATAATTTTGATGGGGTGCTGATTTAGTGTGGAAATCTGTATGTTCTATATGTATATGGTTGGAAATTGGACTTTAGAGCAAAGGGGAGAATAGAATTAATGTGGATTGGCATATAGTAGGTGATGCAAAATGAGAGAGATGAGTGTTTGTTGGTGCAGCCTTTTCTGGCTTGGGTGCAACCCCTACGCTAGGGCAATTGTCCCATTAAGGTCCCATTAAAAATTCAACTCTTGCAAGTAAAAATATGAACTTACTGTTCAATCCAATGTCAAAAGGAGTTTGGAAAAAACTAAGTTAAAAAATTAGATTGAATTGAACTTGAAATTATTTTTAATTTTTTAATATATACCCTATCTAGAACCTAATTTGTCAACTCATAAATATCTTTAGAATAGCTCTTAATTTTTCTTAAACGCAATGTTGAAAACTAAAATGTTTCAAGAGAGATATAGCATCTATCATTTGACAAAATTGTAATTAGAATAATAAGATTTAATTAAATTAAAATTTTGATAGTAAAATTTAATATTGATTCACATAAGGAAGATATTCACCTTTTATTTTATAAAAAATACTCTTATCCCCATAATATATTTTGGTTTAACGTAGATGGAGTATCAAAGAGGGTTGAAATGTTAAATTGAAGAAAAAGCTGCCTTTCCCAATTCCCATACACTTTTTCCTGATACATCTGAGCTGCCTACTCTTTAACTAGGCATGATGAATTGCTGATATAGTTAGTAATTACTATGTGCACAGCACATGTGGCTCGAGTGACATTGGAGGAAAAATTATTTATGAATGTACAATTGAAGGGTGGCCGCCTACCTAACATGTTGATAAGTTATTTTGACCATTCAAGTTACATAAATCAGCACGAAAACATGAATCCTATGGCTAGATCATCAAACTGAATTTAAAAAAAAGATAGTAACATGCATGAATCAGGATTGGGAAATAATTAGCAGCACTAACCAGCTGGTGTGGGGGACTGTCGAATATGTTTTTCATGAATTAAACCCTGCAGACCGTAGAGAGTGAGTGACAGCAGTGAGCTACCTCTACTGCTGTTGGTATACAAAACGAAATCTAGCTAAGCTTTTTTTAGTGTAATCATAAGTATTTTCATTTGGTGTAAACGGTAAATTTCTCTTAACAATGATAATTTCAGGATTTGAATTATATTAATATTCTGATGAAAAAATTCACTTCTACTTTTTTCAACTATTTATTGGTTGAAACCTAACTAAGCTACTACTGAATCTATGCATGCTTTACTAATGGAAATAACTTACGTTAGCCTTTGTATCTATTCCTTTCCTTTGGTATGTGTTTCCATTAAAACATGTAATTAAATAGCAGATTTTTCTCATTGAAATTAATTAATGTTTTGCAAATGGCAAAGATTCTATAGTTCTAACGGTCCTAAGTTAAAATTTGATAATATTAACCACAACATGATAATATGATATGAAAATTACACGAAAATAACATAAGTTACAATTTCATAAAATTGGCATATGAATTTAGCACAAAAAATAATATATTTTGTGTATAATAACACAAATTTTAACACAAAATTTTTATGATTTGTATAATAATAATTTGACTTAACATAAAATGAAATATATATATATACACACGAATTAACATATTTTGTTTAAACCATTAGCAGAACTAATTTAGAGATACAAAAGCGTCCCTACTCCTTACACTCTCATCGGCGGCAGCTTCTGCCACTTCTTGACCAAGATATTTCAAGGTCTTTTTATGTTCCAACTGCGTTAATGTTACTTAGTTCAGATTCGCTCTGATTTCTTATGCATGTAAATACAAAGACAAAGACAAAAGAGGGTTTTTGGATTGGATCGTTATTATTATATGATTTAACTAATTTAATCATCATTTTCATGACTGATTAAAATTTAAGGGAATAAAAAAAAATAAAAGCTGGAGAGATTCTATAATTAATAAGAGTAGTCATGAAATCAATGTAGGGATCCAATGCAACAAATTAACAACGTGGGGGCATTGCACATATTTATTAGTTAAGTGGCATTAATCAATTTTCTTTTCTTTTTTTGGTTACAATCAATTTTATTTTCTGAGTCTTTGAGATTTATTTGAATAAAACTGTTGATCTGATTAATGAGTATTCATAAATATTAGTAATTAATTAAGGTTAATTAGCTGATGAAGTTGCAAGTGATTAAAGTTTGAATACTTGGAATCGTCACTGTTGAGAGGATTTTATTATTTATTACTCTTGATTTGAATAGAGTTAATTTTAGATTGTAAAACAAATAAGGATACCTGTGTTTACACATAAAAAAATTTAAATGTAGAATACTTGTAATTAAGGTTTCAAATGCTGTGTGCAAAGTACTCAAGTTCAAATTTTCAAATTTCTCAAAAAATTCAAAAATTTTGCAAATGAAAATACAACGGATCTATAAATTTCAGTATCAAACCTACTCCTAAACTTATTGTACTAAAAAAATTGTTAGCTAAAAAATAGTAAAAATACATATTAATATATGTACAACTATGAAAATTTAACAAAAATCTTGAAATTTATGAAATTTATATGTTTGAAGAAGAGCATGTCCCTTTCCAAACAATAGGCTCAAACGACCATAGACATGGTATGCATGGTTAGTAACACGTCTATAATTTTCAATGGACCTTCGATTTGTTTTTTGCTTAAAGATAGGATCAGTTACTTCCAAATATGATTATTTTTCTTTCTAGAGCACGAGACGGGAATTCATTTCTCACAGGAAATAGACTAAAGACATTGACAAAAGTCAAAGTTCAGCCAACCAAATGCTTCTAACATGCTGTAGACTGAGACAGCCATTTCACTTTGTAGACTTTGATGAAACCCAGAAAGTATCAAGCTTCGGGCAAGGATTCAAATCTGCCAGAATTGATGCATTGTCGATCATAAAAGCAAAGGAATATTCTTTTATGGGAGTGGTTGATTTTTTTCTCTTGGCAGTGGCAATTCGGTCAATGGCCAGTTAGCTTCCTTTCAATGTCGTTAAAGACTTGAACATGTGCGCGAACTGGAATCCCAAGTTGCACGCTAAGTTGTGCGAAAAAAAACTGTTTCTTTCTAATAATTAAATTAGATATGAATATTAACATGGACCAAAAGCCAAAAGGTAAATTGTTAGAATATTACGTGGTCGAATATATAATTTTAAGTTTTGAACACGACGACGAAGTCTTTTTTTTTTTTCATTGACTTCAAAGGGAAACACGTAGGCCAACTGGCTTTTCTATTAAGTAATTAATCTGGTGAGTTGTGTTTGGCCAAATAAAAAAATCTTGTGAGTTGTGACTCGTGTCCCTTTTTATCAACTTTTTATTATATAATCAAATTCTGTTTGAAAAGTATATATATATTATAATATGCATCAATTATTCATAAAGATTAGTCCAATTAATAAAGACAAAAATTTATCTGTGTATGTGAAATATTTTAAAAATAAAATTTTAAATGCACCAAATTGATAAAAAAAATTTAATAGTATAACCAAAATACAATAATATATATACACATACATTAATTAATTCTCGTGAACTTCTATAAAATATCCAGAAGACGGATTATTCACAAATCAATTATTTTTATGAAAATATGCATCGAATTATTTACCATTTATCAAACAACCCACCAATTATCTTAAGATAAATTTTCTATGCATTTCTTTGCTTTCTTTTGTATTCATCCAACTTTGTAGCTCTCATGAAAAGTAGAGAGAACATGTAATGCCTTTCCCAAGGCATACAATGCAAGAATATACCTTCACAATATGTGGCTTATTACATCTTATATTTTATGCAATGTTCTCTTTTTTCTTTTTCTTTTATCCTTTGCTTTCTTTGCTTTATTCCCCTCTCACCAATAGTTACAAAGGAGCTGATTCGGATAACTATTATCATTGAATTTGCAAGTTCCAATCAAGATTTTGTTTGAAATTAACCAATACCTTCTAATGCTATTATTAAGTACTCAATTTAAGTGGGATCAATAAATGAATTTTTTTTGAGCAAACAATTTTAATTTAGGAGAAAGGGACAAGATTCTAAAGCAATGGAGAATAAAACAAATGAAAATACATGTGATTTACATTAAAAAAAAAAGTTAAAGGAGAATAAATGATTGAGGAGTAAAAGGTTATCGTTTCATTGGCGAAAGATTCTAAGGGCAAAAACTCATCATAAAAAAGGAATATTTTGATGAAAAATGAGGAAAAAGACGAAACACTTTTATAACAAAAAGTGAAAAAAAAATTGATTCTTAATTTATTCCATTCATTATTAAGCTTAAGCATGCAGTTCATAGCTTCCCGAGACAAGATTGATTCCACGCATGCCACTAAATTATCCGTACTGAATTAGAAGATTAAGCCATTAGGTCGATTGTTCAAAATTATTAAAAAAAATTAAAATCATGTCGTATTCATAAATGTTATGAACATGAATGATCTGAAAGCATGCTTAAATTTTTGAGTGGAGCATGAGTTTTTACTACCCTTAATAACTTGTACTTAGTAACGCTAATAATTTTGAATCATTCATCCACTTTAATCTTATGTTCTTAATTTGAATGTTGCCTATTATATAAATGTAAACTTATTAGAAAAATTTACCCTCAACAATAATATAAGTTAAGTATTATTTTCCAAAAAGGTTTGATTGAAAAAAAATTGAAGAGCAACTTGATAAATAAATGAGAAAATAGAAGGGAAAATAAAAAAAAGCTCACGGTGGGGTGGGAATGGTAGCCATGCAAAATTGTTGAAAATTTTAGAGGCCCATCTGTTAATATAATAAAGAATAGCCCAAGTTCATCAACCTCAGTTGACTTACCGGGCTTAGGCTATTAAATTTTGGTATCTGTTATAAATTTGATTTAATTTTAGATATTATAGTGATATGATACAAAAATAATAGATGGCTCCAACAGTTTTTGGCAAAAGAACAATTCACAAAGGAATAACAAGTTGTGGAACGGTGCTTGTCAGAATGAAAATCAAACTGTTTTTTCAACCTTGGAAGTCCTTTGTGATTGGCTGGCTGTTAAAGAAAGTTAGAATGAGTCTCTTTACACAGGCAACAGATTGGTTAATGACTCTGGGCTGAGGGATGGTTTGTCTTATGAGTGGCAGAAGCCACCGGCCTTGGCTGTAAAATGCTACGTCGATACAGCCATCTTCAAAGATCGCAGGGCAGTCGGCTTTGGTACGGTAATCAGGAATGAAGTAGGAGATTTTATTGTCTTGCGCACCTCTATGAAGGCATGCATAATGACTGTTAAGGAAGCAGAGGCATATGGCTTGTTAGATGAAATCGAATGAGTTAACAGTTTGAGTTACCATCATGTGGTGTTCCAACTTGACTCAAAAGTTGTGGTGGATGGAGTTAATATCTCTTCTACTGACTACTCAGAATTTGGTTCCATTAAAAAGAGTTGTAGGGTGCTGTTGAAGCAGGCACTAAATTTCTTTGTGAAATTCGCTCGGAGACAAGCAAATGAGGTAGCTCATGCCTTAGCAAGGGCTTCTTGTTTTCATGCTAATCCCACTATCTGGTATGAGCCACCAAGCTTTATAGGTGCTCTATCGTCCAAAGATTGTAATAATGGTTGATAGTAATGAAATCTCATTTGGTTTTATTCAAAAAAAAAAAAATAGAAGTAGAAATTTTGATTAAAAACTATATATAAAGAATTTTATGTCCAGTGTGATGCACAAATTAATTTTATTTTTTTTATTTTTATTTATGGCTTGAATATAATTTATGTATTGTGCAACAAAAAAATTATGTATTAAGTAACAAGTGAAATAAATATGTTTTTATTCAGAAATTTTTTAGTGAACCATCTAAAAGCTTTTATTCAATATTCTTAAAAATTCACCATTTAAATTTTTAATAGATTTAATAGTGAACAATTATTTAAATCACTAGATATGTTGAAAAGTCAAACAATTAACAAAATGATTATTTTAAACATTTTGGTAAAGGATTATTTTTATAAAAAATAAAAGGTACATTTGATTAAAAATAACCAAAGAAAGTTGACAAAAGAGAGATTAATCTATTTAATATATACTTAAAATTCATTTAAAATATTTATTTTTTAAATATTAGTTATTATAAAATGTAAATATAACACGAGTCATTCTAAGATTGCCTGTATCTTGTAATATACTATATATAATATTTAATAAAATTGAAAATTTTATTTTATGTTTAGCGTGCCATCAAGCTGAATCTAATATAATCTCTTTTGCATTCATTCATTAAATCACAAATTGCCAGATCTAATCTAGTCTCTTACCAAATCTAATAGTCTCTTTGACGTTCATACATTAAATTATTCATCCAGCTCATTCCGATTTTTTATGATTTCAGAATGAGTAAAAATAAATTATGGACCTACATCCCTTTTACAATTTTTGGACTTCTATTTTCAATTTAAGTTGGTAATATGGATGACACAGGGAATTTGATTAACATGAATTAAAAGAGAAAATGTAGGAATTAATACCTCTGGATTTTTGGGGATAAGATTAATATTAAAGACAAAGAAGAACAATTTATCCACTCTATACATTTAGAATATTTGGCCCAAAACTATATATATAAAACACCTAAAAAAGCCCATAAAAATTTACATTCATATTAACACATGGAAGAAAGTAACTTAAGTTGGAGGTAAGTGGTAGGTAAATATCAGCCGAAATCATACAGGCAATTGGTCCATTTGTAACTCTCTGGTCCTTTACCTTCTCTTCTCCTCCCCTTTTAACCATGAAGGAGAAGGGTAAACGAGCGCAATACGGTTTACAAAGTAAGCCTTCTCTTGGGCCTTAACTTAAGCCATCATCTCCTGCAAAATCAAGATCAAAGACTGAAAAACGTTAGGAGGATGAAGGATACAATACAAAAAAAGAATGGCGTAGAAAAAGTTATTGATACTGTAAAAGATAGTGAAGATGAAAGATGATGGCGCATCGTCATCAACTCTGAAGTTTCAGGAACCATACAAACAGTAAATTCAGATTTACATTCCTAGTCCCTATGACGAACTAGTTGCAAGAGTGAGCAAAAAGTGAGCAAGTATTAACACCAAGCATAAGAATATGTAGAAGCAAACCATTGCAGAAGTGACCAAATAGTACCATCTACTAGAAGATAAGGAAAGGAATGCAAACATGCCTAACACAATAAGAGATAAAAGGAAAACCTAAAATATAAACAAGGAATCAGTACGCTCCAAAGCTATGGACTATCAAGCAGTTAAAACCAAGAGAGTACAGCTAAAATTGTGAAAACAAGTGAAGTATATACTGTTTCTAAAGTTAATTATCACGGAAGATTTGAAACTAGGTATCTGCACCCTTCAAGATGATAATTACCGTCTTATTATCAAGGCAAATAACAATCGGACGGCAAAGATATTCTTGGTAAAGATCAAAAATGAATTTCGGGCAGTCAGTGTGACATTTACTCATTACTTTAAAATCCAGTTTCCAATCCATAAAAAGAAAGAAGAAAAGGAACTTTAAACTCACCCATTGGCAAGCTCAGATGATGAATTTTCAAAGCCTCTCAGAAAATGAATGGTACTTAATATATAGGAAATCAAGACGGGTTCAACAACTAGGCAAAAAAAAAAAAGATAAAACAGATCAGCATTGCACTGTGATACCAGACCAGCATGAATCAGTGACACCTAATTAACATGGTGCAATGCTGTCTAATATAAGCATGAAAATCCAAATTTAAATACTCTATCCTACGCGTTAAATGCCAAAAGAAGACTAAAACTCTCCATCAATCCTAACCAAAGAAAAATATTCCAGAGTCTAATCTCAGTATATGGCTGTTTGATCAGGTCTATCAGGACCACAGATAATGTTTAATCAGGTCAGGCCAACACCAACAAGGTTCACTATGCAAACCTCTGCCATCTACAAAGCAAATACTTAGTATTCATGATTGGAACAAGTCCGCCAAGAGCCGGCTACTCTTCCCTCATTTTATGGCAATATTAGACCAGTAGTGTCATGATATTCTCAAAGCATAAACATGGCTGAAGGTTTAAGCCCTGGACAAGGCTTTAGTAGCATAACACTCAGATCAAGTAAAACAAAGGGACAACCTAATTCAACAATATTACAAGCCATTCTCAATGCAGTTATGAATGAATTACCCTCACAACAACCACATTGCAAAGAAAAATTCAGAGTCAACTCCGTATTGAAAGGAATGCCAACAAGGAACCTATTATTTCTATATTTTAATAAATAAAGTAAATAATAAAACATTCTAAATTACATTAACCTATTATTTCAATATTTTAATAAATAAAGTAAATAATAAAACATTCTAAATTACATTAGCATCAATTTAAATTCTAGAAATTGCCGAAGTTAGCGCATAATTTAATATATATAATTTAATAATTTCTAAGAAAAAAACAGAAATTAACCTTGAAACTCCCGGTAAATCATCAAATCCTGCATTTTTTGGAGCCACCGGTCATCTTCCCCGACGAAACAGTAAGCGCCACGTCTCCACACCAAACCCTAAGAAATCTCCGCCGTCCCCTCCACCCACCGTATCGAAACGCCACGTCAGCAACCACCTTGACGTTGAACTTGATCTCGCCACGAGTCTTGTCCCCAATCATTGCATCTACCACCTTCCCATCCACGAAAGAGTCTAACATCGAATAACTCGCCTCCACCACGCTCATGTTGCGCGTCCCCTGAACGAACGGCCCGATCCTTGTCTCAGTCAAGGGATAATCGTTGTAGAAGACCGACGAAACAACGTCTCCATAGGAGATGGTAAGTTTCTTGTTGGGATTCGAGACCTGGAATTGGGCGTTCCACGTGGCGTTAACGCGCTGGTTGGAGGCGTTGAAGTTGGAAAGAGATAGGGATTGTATAGAGAAATCGGGGGGTTTAGGACGGAAGACGAGCCATAAGATGAAGAATATGACGCCGAAGATGATTAACAGGAAGGCGAAGGCCACAAGGAGGCGTCGGTAGAAGGTGGGGCGCGAGTTTTGAGGCGGCGGCGCTGAGTAGTAAGGGTATGGGTTGGGGTTAACGTAAGGGTAGGCGGTGGCCGAGGTAGCGGGCGGTGGAGGGGCGCAGCCGTTAAGATTCTGAACTGGGTAACCAGTTACGGGTCTGGAAGAATCTCGCATTTTCTTCAAAAGGGAAAAGAATCTGCTTTTGCTTTGCTTGGAAACAGGTAAGAAAACTACTAAAATTTAACGACAACAACTGCTACTAAATAAAACGATTAGCGCGTTATTGGTTTTAATAACAAAATTTTCTTGCTTTTTAAGATTGCGTGCTTCTAACGAGCATGACCAATGAAAAAGTGAGGATTTTTATAGAATTGGTCAAGAGATCGAGAAATTCTTCCAAATGTCTTTATTCAGTGGAAAATACAAAAATGTGCGGAGGAAACAATATAATAAAATATAAGAATAATATTTTATTCATTAATTAATAAATTTAAAAATATTTGTTTTAAATCTTCTTTTCCTTAAAATTTAAGTAGGCGTTATGCAATGAGTCATTGTAGTTTTATTTGTTTAAAATACGTATCTATACATATTTATCTAATAATTTAGATAATTTAAATTTTAAAATGAATTAGATTTTATATAAATATTTTTAAAATTTAAAAATGAAATAAATTTTAGATAAAATTTTAAATGTATTATATATTACATAATATAGTTTTTAAATAAATTATATGATTCATGAAATTTGTTCAACTGATCGCATTATATATTTATATGATATTAGTGTATGCCAAACAAAGGATAAAAATTGTATCAAAATAATTGTAATATTGTTTTTGAAAATTAAATTGGAATTAGGTGTCAATCAATTACCCTATGAAAAACAATAGTTGCTTTCCTATTTTAATTTTCAAATTGCACGTTGCCCACAAACTCTTCTATTAACGGTCTATTTATTCATAGAATTATTGTCCAATGTCCACTAATTTATCTTCAGTGAAAGGGTTCATAATTTCAATTACTGATCTCAACCAAAAAGGATTAATTCATGTTGAAATTAGGTAGCTTACGTATCTAATATATATATATATATATATATATATATATATATATATTACTAATTACATAACAACTATGGTAAGATGCTATTTACATATCTAATATATATATATATATATTACTTTTCCTTTTTCCTAAAATTTTTCAGTCTTTTTAAACAAATATCTTAAATTAATTTTAAATACTATGTAATCCAAAAATATTTTTTAAAAAATATAATTTTAATATTATCTATTTGAAAAACTAAATAAAATATTAATTAATATCTATTAATATTATAAAATAAATAATTTTAACTTTAATTTATTTTAAAAAATTTTTATTGTCTAAATTGAAAAGTATAAAAATAGGCTATAATATCATGTATACTATTTAAATATTTAAAAATTATTATTTTTCTAAATAAATAAATCTAATTTAATATAATATACATATTAAATTACAAGATACATAACAAATTTAGTAAAATACCTCCACAGATGCTTACCTGGATAGCCCATTTGAATAACATGTACATATCATTAATTTCATATCCACCAAATTAAAAGGAATAATAAGTATTAACTTTTCTATTTTTCCGCTTTCCTAAAATTTCTCTAATCCCTTTAATTTTTGAATCTTTTTAAAAAAGAATATATTAATTAAATTTTAAATGCTATCTAATTCAAAAATATTTAAAAAGAAATATAATTTTAATATTATCTATTTGAAAATTTAAATAAAATATTAATTTATATCCATTTATATTATAAACTAAATAATTTTAATTTATTTAAAAATATTTTATTATCTAAATTGGAAAGTATAAACTAAACCATCAATATCATGTTCATTATTTAAATATTTAAAATTATTATTTTTCAAAATAAATAAAATTTTATCTATAAAACATATAAATTTGTAATTATATATATGTTACATGCATATTTAAATAAATAAAACTAATTCGTGCATTACACAAGTTACTATGCTCTCATATATAAATATAAATACTATTATATTTATATTCATTTATATAAATATATATTTATATAAGAATGCATATTTATAATAATGATCATTTAGGTCAATAATAAAAATATACATAAAAATGTTGCTCTAACACTTGAAATTGTTAAAATATACTTTTAAGTTCTATTTTAATATTTTGTTGATATGCATAATAATATTATATATGATATGTGTCGTAACGGCTTCGCGCTCGACGATTTTCGAAAAAAAGTGTTTAAAAACAAAAGGGAGTCGCCACCAATCTTTTTTTTAACTAGGTGTGATTGGCCACCTAAAAATGTTTATTTTTTTAACAAAATCTCAAAATTAATTAAGTTTTATTAAAAAGACAAATTTTTGGTCTGCGAACACAAAAATCGAGTTCGGGGGTACGGTTACGCGTGGGGAAGGATTAGCACCCCCACGACGCCCGTTAAAAAACGGTACCATAATAATCATGTGTTATCCTTTGGTTTTAATAAAATGGTCTTATCTTAATATTTAAAAATAATTCCTTTTTATTTCAATCTTTTTATTAAAAATCATTTTTTATTTGTAACTTTATTTTGGTTTACTTTATTTTTCGAAAGTAAATGTGAACCTTTTTGTATTGAATAATTAAATCAAATACTTCAATACTTTTGGCAGCATTTGAAATAATTTTCCTCACCTAGAGATTTCTTAAGAATCACTACTTGTGACTTCTATAGAATCTCATCCTCGGAAAATTCACACTTGCTTCGAAAATTATTATGAATGCACATGATGCAAACAAGTAAAAATGATGCAAATGAATTTTTTTATTTCAAATTTTTTTATTTATTTGTTTATTTATTTACATTTCTTTGTTTTTGAAAAAAACTTATTCATTTTCTTATTTATAAAAATTTAAATTATTGAAAAATTATACTAAATATTCCAATACTTTTGGCAATAATTAGTACAACTCTTCTCACCTAGGGATCAGCTAGGAATCACTACTTGTGACTTCCGTAACATCCCATCATCGGAATTTTATTTAATTAAATTTAAAATTTATTATTAATTTTCTTTTTCTATTTTCTTTTTAAAAACTCATTTATTTTTATTTTTAATAAAAAACTAAATTATTGAAAAATCATACTAAATATTCCAATACTTTTGGCAACATTTAGTACGACTCTTCTCACCTAGGGATCAGCTAGGAATCACTACTTGTGACTTCCGTAACGTCCCATCATCGGAATTTTATTTAATTAAATTTAAAATTTAAAATTTATTATTAATTTTCTTTTTCTATTTTCTTTTAAAAACTCATTTATTTTTATTTTTAATAAAAAACTAAATTATTGAAAAATCATACTAAATATTCCAATACTTTTGGCAACATTTAGTATGACTCTTCTCACCTAGGGATCAGCTAGGAATCACTACTTGTGACTTCCGTAGCATCCCATCATCGGGCACTTTATTCAATTAATTTTAATTTTATTATTAATTTTAAAAATTCAATTTTATTTTCAAAAATATAAATTATTGAAAAATCATACTAAATACCTCAATACTTTTGACAATATTTAGTACGACTCTTCTCACCTAGGGATCAGCTAGGAATCACTACTTGTGACTTCCATAGCATCCCATCATCGGGCTTTTATTTAATTTTGAAATTTAAACTTCATATTATTTATTTTTTTCTTTGTTTTTTTTTAATTATTTTTTTATATTTTCTAATTAATAATAATTAATGAAAATACAAGTAAAAGAAAAAAAAATTTTAATTTTTTATTTTGCAACATGCACTAATAATAATAATAATAATAATAATAATAATAATAATAATAATAATGATAATAATAATAATAATAGTAAAGACACAATAATAATAATAATAATAATAATAATAATAATAATAATAATAATAATAAAATAATAATACAATAAAACAATAATATTAATAATAATACCAATAACCAAAATTACTAAAATTAAAATAAATATACCTAAATGGTCTTGGGCTTTAGAAAACCCAAGAAGAAACTTGCAAAATGGCCCAAAAAGGCAGCCCAAAACCCAAATGTTGGACTGGGCCTCGGTAGGAACGTGGGCTGGTAGCTGGGCTGGACGCGGGTCGCAGGTCGGGTCGGAAACGGACGGGTCGGGTCGGCGAGGGTGCCCGGGTCAGGCGAGGCTGCACAGGGTAGGCGAGGCTGCTGACATTCGCGTCGTGGCGCGACCGGGTCAGGTTGGATCCGCGGGGCGACGCGAGGATCCTGCTTCTTCCTGGGGTCGGGCGCGCGGATCCCGGGTCGGATCCCGGGTCGCGCGCGGGTCGCCGGTTGCCTTTTTTTTTTCTATAAAAACCTATCTTTTTTTTCTTTCTTCATTTTCTTCTTTTTTCTTCAAAAAAATTTCAGAGCTTTGAAGCTCTCCCGGCCAGGCGATTCTCGGCCGCCGCCGGGCCGCCGTCCTCCGCCGCCTAGCTCGCCGCCGGCCACCGTCGCCGGTGGCCAAAAACAAAAAGTTTTCCTTTTTCCGATTCCTCTCCACCACCTAAGCCCAAATCTAACCTCCGATTCACTCGAAAAAGGCCCTAACCTCGCAGATCTGAACCCCCGAAAGCCTTTTCCTCTTTTTTTTTTTGATTTTCTGTGTTTGTTGTTGTTTTTTTTTTTGTTTTTCTTGTTGTTGATGGTTTTGGCTATTTTTTGGCTTGCGGATCTGTTGTGTTTTTTGCAGGTTTGGGGTTTCGGTTTTGGGACGGTGGAGTTAGGGTTTCTTGTGGTATTTGGGGTTGTGATGGCGGTGATGATGGTTTAGGTCTCGGCCGTGGTGGCCGAATGGTTGAGGGCTGGTGGGCTTTGGGTAGTGGTTTCAGTGGTTGTGTTGGGATGGATTTCGGGTTTCTGATGGTGGTGTTGGGTTTCGTGAGTGAAGGTCGGGCGAGAAAGCTTAAAGCTTGGGTCTCCTTTTCTCCCCCCTTTTTTGGGTTGCAGATGGGGGTTTTAGAGGGAAAAGCCTGCCTGAGGGCTGGTGGAGATGGGACGGTTAGGCAGAGGCTGACCGTGGCAGACCTGCCGGTGGCAGAGGCTGGTGGTGATTGATGGACTAGACAAAATAAAAAATAAACAATATAAAAAAATAAAAAAAAAATAAAAAATAATAAAAACAATAATAATAATAATAATAATAATAATAATAATAATAATAATAATAATAATAATAAAAGTAATAAAAATAACAATAATAGTAATAATAACAAAATGGGACAAAATTAGGTGTCAACAGCTGCCCCTATTTGCTCATTGCTGAGGATCAGGAATAGAGCAAAGACAATTGACAGTAATTTTGTCCAGCTTATGACTTAATCTCTTTTTCTTTCTTTCTTTCTTTCTTCTTTTTTTCTTCTTTCTTCTTTTTTTTTCTTTCTCTTTTTTCCTTTTTTCTTCTTCCTTTTTTTTTGTATGCGCTCCTCTTGCAACAGAGGCGATGAAACTTTAAATTTAAATCATCCATTTTTTTTTTTTTTTTTTGAACGTGCTCCTCTTGCAGCAGAAGCGATGAAACTTTAAAAATTTGCCCGGAGGACTTGAAATTTGTGCCCGGAGGACTTAAGATTTGTGCCCGGAGGTCTTAGAATTATGCCCGGAGGACTTAAATGCTTTTTCTGGAAAGTGCTCCTCTTACAACAGAGGCATTGAAACTTTAAAAATTTTGCCCTGAGGACTTAAGATTTGTGCCCGGAGGACTTGAGATTTGTGCCCGGAGGACTTATGATTTGTGCCCGGAGGACTTATGATTTTTTTTTTGAAAAGTGCTCCTCTTAAAGCAGAGGCGATGAAACTTTAAAATTTTGCCCGGAGGACTTGAGATTTGTGCCCGGAGGACTCATGATTTGTGCCCGGAGGACTTATGAATTTTTTTTTCTGAAAAGTGCTCCTCTTACAGCAGAGGCGATGAAACTTTAAAATTTTGCCCGGAGGACTTGAGATTTGTGCCCGGAGGACTTATGATTTGTGCCCGGAGGACTTAAACTGGAAAGGCTCCTCTTACAACAGAGGCATTGAAACTTTAAAAATTTTGCCCTGAGGACTTAAGATTTGTGCCCGGAGGACTTGAGATTTGTGCCCGGAGGACTTATGATTTGTGCCCGGAGGACTTATGATTTTTTTTTTGAAAAGTGCTCCTCTTACAGCAGAGGCGATGAAACTTTAAAATTTTGCCCGGAGGACTTGAGATTTGTGCCCGGAGGACTCATGATTTGTGCCCGGAGGACTTATGATTTTTTTTTTCTGAAAAGTGCTCCTCTTACAGCAGAGGCGATGAAACTTTAAAATTTTGCCCGGAGGACTTGAGATTGGTGCCCGGAGGACTTATGATTTGTGCCCGGAGGACTTAAATGCTTTTTCTGGAAAGTGCTCCTCTTACAACAGAGGCATTGAAACTTTAAAAATTTTGCCCTGAGGACTTAAGATTTGTGCCCGGAGGACTTGAGATTTGTGCCCGGAGGACTTATGATTTGTGCCCGGAGGACTTATGATTTTTTTTTTGAAAAGTGCTCTTCTTACAGCAGAGGCGATAAAACTTTAAAATTTTGCCCGGAGGACTTGAGATTTGTGCCCGGAGGACTTGAGATTTGTGCCCGGAGGACTTATGATTTGTGCCCGGAGGACTTATGATTTTTTTTTTGAAAAGTGCTCCTCTTACAGCAGAGGCGATGAAACTTTAAAATTTTGCCCGGAGGACTTGAGATTTGTGCCCGGAGGACTTATGATTTTTTTTTCTGAAAAGTGCTCCTCTTACAGCAGAGGCGATGAAACTTTAAAATTTTGCCCGGAGGACTTGAGATTTGTGCCCGGAGGACTTATGATTTGTGCCCGGAGGACTTAAATGCTTTTTCTGGAAAGTGCTCTTCTTGCAGCAGAGGCGATGAAACTTTAAAATTTTGCCCGGAGGACTTGAGATTTGTGCCCGGAGGACTTAAATGCTTTTTCTGAAAAGTGCTCCTCTTGCAGCAGAGGCGATGAAACTTTAAAATTTTTTCCTAGAAATGTGCTCCTCTTGCAGCAGAGGCGATGAAACTTTAAATTCTTTTCTGAAAATGTGCTCCTCTTGCAGCAGAGGCGATGAAACTTTAAATTCTTTTCCTAGAAATGTGCTCCTCTTGCAGCAGAGGCGATGAAACTTTAAATTCTTTTCTGAAAATGTGCTCCTCTTGCAGCAGAGGCAATGAAACTTTAAATTCCTTTTCTGGAAAAGCTCCTCTTGCAGCAGAGGCGATGAAACTTTAAATTCTTTTTCTGGAAAAGCTCCTCTTGCAGCAGAGGCAATGAAACTTTAAAAATTTTTCCCTTTTTTTTTTCTCTTCTTTCTCTTCTCTTTTCTTTCTCTCTCTTTTTTTTTTTTTTTTTTTCTCTTTCTTCCCTCCTTTCCCTCTCTTCTCCTTTTTTCTTCTCTTCTCTTTTTCTTTTTTTCTCTTTTTTTTTTTCTTCTTTTTCTCTTCTTTTTCTCTCTTCTCTTCTCTTCTCTCTTTTTTCTTCTTTTTTTTTCTATTTTTTTTTCTTTTTTTCTTGGAAAAGGTTGCATAACCTTTAAAATCTAGATTAAATGGTGTTGAGTCTTCAGCTTGAGAAACATGTTTTAATCTCAAAATTTTGCACAAAAACTTTCATTGTTGATGCTGTATGATATTGTGTATGTATGCATGAATGCATGGCACTCAATCCTGTACATTTTCTGACTTCAAAACTCTTTCCTATCTTGCCAAAGAGGCACATCATTTGCCTTTTTTGTCTCCTTTGCCCCCAACATGATCATGAAAGCTCCTTTCTATTTCCCATTTCTGTAGGGTTCTGGTGTTCATCATAGCCTTTTGACGAAAAGCACTGAAAATTTTCTCATAACTATTTTCCAGGAGGGAATTGAATCTAAATTTCACAAGTGATATTTGATTCTTTCAAAATGTTAGTGATTACTTTTCAAGATGACTGACATAAATCCTACTCAGATATCTTCAACTGGACAATTGAAAGTTTGATGCATCCAGATGTTTTGTTTGGGGGATACTTTGCCACTTATCTAAAAAACAATGGTTCCTTTCTTGGCTCAAAATGGTTTTCTTAAAATACCATCGCTTTTCTTCCCTTTTTTTTTTGAACAAAATTTTGAATGAGAAAAGAAACAAAATATTTTCAATTTGGTTTGACAATCTCTCAAATTCCCGAATACTGGCGTTCTTCAAATGCCAAGATCAGGCATGAATAACTGAGGTTTTTTTTTTGTTTAGGAAGAGTATTTACAAGAAGAAAGGTTCAAACTTTTTCAAAGAAATGTCAACAATCAAATGACATCAAAATCTTTGGATATTTGGAGGGTCTCTCAAGGCTTGTTAATTCTTTTTCCACATTTTCAGTTCATGTCACTGCTTGACTTGGTTGCATGAAAAGTTCATTGTTCGCTCTAGACTGCCCTTCTCAGGTTTTCACCCTAGAGCCTCATTCTTTCTTTTATTTTCTTTTCTTTTTTATTCTTCTCTTTTTTTTTGATTGCTCCACCATGTATTCAAGAATTCAAATTTTATTCAAACCAAAGAAAGGTGAGAATCTTCGAAAGAAGAGCTCTTCAATACAAGCATCCACATTTGATCAAAATGGACTTTTAAGTACGTAATGTAGGCCATGGTTCAGGGTTTTGAAAGAATGGATAAATAGGCCCAAAATGTGTTTGAAGGTGATCAATCCAAGGATCATTTCTTCTCCTATGGTTGTCCATCATTTTCACTCTTTGAAGCACCTTTCTTTTTCCAATTTTCCATGTATCTCTTTTCCTTCTTCTTCTTCCTTTTTCTTTCTTTCTTTTTCTTCTTTTTTCCTCTTCTCTTTTCTTTCTCTCTTTTTTCCTTTTTATCTCTACTCTCTTTTTTTTCTCTTCTTTTTTCTTTTCTTTTTCATTGATTCATATCCAAGATTTCAAAAACATAGTAAATCTTATTTGATCAGAAACAAAAGTTGAATCATTCATCTTCTTTGAAGAGATATTTTTCGCACATGCCCCCAGTGTGGAGGGTGATCCTTGGAGGAGGTTTATTATGAAAAAAAACTATCAGGCTCAAAAGGGGTAGCAACAGGATAATGTTTATATTTGTGAATGGAATATGAAAGACGGCCATTCGTCATCTCAAATTAAGATACTTCTATTGAAAAGCAATTCTTTAGGATAAGTTTTACCCTTGGCATTTGAATTCCTCTAAATATCATGTTTGCATGATGTCACAATCAATTTCATTTTTTTCTTTTTCTTTTTTTCTTTTTTTCTTCCTTTTATTTTTTTGTTTTGTTGTTTTTTTTTTAAATACAACACTTTAATAAGACAGAGCTTGACCTCGCACACCACATCGTCATTTAAGGACACAGGTGATGCCCAGCTCGAGGTATTATGCAGATGGACATTGATGGGAAAATCCTTGACTTTGGTTCTCTTTTTTTTCTCTCTTCTTTTCTTTATCTTGCCCCAAAACATGGGCAAAAGGCATCTAGGGAATACAGGATTGAAGAATTTGGGATTTGTACAAGAATCTAGGTGGAAAGGTGTTTCAAAATGATCTTGCCACATATTTGACCGCCATTATCCAAAATCTTTGAGACTGTCATTGATTTCCAAAAAATTCTCAAAAAGTTTTGCAAATCGGTTATTTCTTGAAAATCATTAACAATAAGGCCCTATCATGGTCAAAATGAAAACAAAATCGAACTTTCAAAAATTTATGCCCCAATTTAGCTTTTTGGCTCTCGACTGACTTAGATTTTATTGAGATGTGATCCAAGAATGATTCAATACATTCATCTTTGACAGTAATCACCAATTTTCTTGGAATCGTTTTTATCATTAATGTGAAGAAAAGAGACATTCTTGACATATGCCACTGGAAAATAACTCATGCAAAAAGTTGTGCTCATACAATTGTCACCTAGGCCAACGAAGATGACAAGCATTTTCCAACAAAATACAGACTTCAAAGTCTCTCAATCTCTTTTTTTCTTTCCCTCCGGATTGATCTGCCAAAATGCCATGATTTTACACCAAAGTGGACTTCCACTGTTCCATAAGTTCTCGAGTTAAGATTCCACCATTGATGAGCTCTTCAACCCTTTCCTTCAATTGCCTGCATTTTTCTGTTGAATGTCCGACTGCCCCCAAGTGATAGTCACATCTACTACTCGGATCATAGCTCTTGGACAATGGGTTTGGCGCTGTTCTCAAAGAAACAGGGGTCAGATATTGGTTTTTCACTAGGAAAGGTAAAAGGTCGGAGATTGGAATCGGGATTTTTCCTTGGTTGCTTCTTGGTCTCTTTTTATTGTTCATGGGTTGTTGAGGAGGTTGAGCTACTGGCCTGGGTATAAAGATGGGCGCATGAGCAATCGTTGGAGGGTAAGATTTGCTTGGCATCCTGGTTGTGAGATTGGTGAAAAAGGATGGAATAATAGGAGGCATTATTCAAGGTTGGACCGTATGATGGGTGAGGCAAACAGTGATGAGATGGAGTGGGATTTTTGAGAAATTGCCCCTCAAATGTCACAGCTTGTACTTCTTCTTCCATCCTTTCAAATCTGTTATCAGCCATATCACCTATCTTGATCCTGCCCCTCTTAATTGCATTCTCGATCATCTCTCCGGAGGCTACCATGTCAGCAAAATTCTTAGTAACATTCCCAATCATTCTATCATAATATGGTGCCTGGAGTGTACTAAGAAACAAATTTGCAGTCTCTTTTTCCGTGAGGGGAGGCTGGACCTGGGTGGCAACATTCTTCCATCTCTGGGCATATTCTCTAAAGCCTTCAGTAGCTTTCTTCTCTATGGCTTGCAAAGATAAACGATCTGGGGCTATATCCACAATATGCTTGTATTGGGCAACAAAAGCCCTTGCCAAATCTTCCCATGAGTGAACATCGCCCCTGCCCAATTGTGTATACCACCTAGCAGCAGATCCTTTAAGGCTGTCTTGGAAGACATGGATCAACAGTTTGTCATCATGCACATGCGCTGCCATCTTTCTACAGTACATAGTGATATGGGCCTTCGGACAAGTGGTCCATCATATTTCTCAAATTCTGGAGCTTTAAACTTTAAAGGAATGACCACACCAGGTACTAAGCATAATCCGGCAGCATCTAAAGATCCGTGAAAATCCATTCCTTCAACAATCGAAGCCTTTCTTCTATAAGCTCTATCTTTTGTCGGGAACTTGAGCCTCCTTCCACTTGTGGCATCCTTTGCTCTTTGTGACTATCCAGATTGGCAACATGAATTGGTTCGAGGGGATTCATGGTAGGAATTACTTGTGGCTCTTGAGATGATTGGGTTTCTCGTGAGCCAGTGTTGAGTGGATAAAAAGAGTCTTCAGCGTTTCGTAACTGATGCCCCTCTAGAGTAGCTATTTCTCTCATTTTTCCATTGTTCAGCTTCTCCAACAAACCTGCCATCTGTGATAATTGCTCTCCCATCTCTTGTTGAGCTTTTTCCATCCTTTCCATCTGAGTCATTTCTGTCTCTTCCATGGTCAAAAACTATCTCCGAAGTTTTTCGATGATCGAGCTGTATCTACACCGAATCCGTCACAACCTAAAATTAGATGTCATGCTTGCCATGCTAGTATGATGCTTTTATTGTGTGGAAATTGTGAAATAAAAAGAAAATTCAACCTTGTTGTTATTTCAGAGTATCACAAGCTGTATACTAAAAAGCAAAAAGGGAAATTATAAACTGAAAATTGTCATTTGTCTATTCCTTTGTTTTGATCCACTATTTTTCTTTCTCTCTTTTTTTTTTTTATTTTTTTCTTTAAGGAAACAGTTATTGCTAGCTTTATTATTTTCTGTCAAAATCATGTTATGCACATATGAATGAAGTGAATGCAAACCTATAAAAATTTCGTAGCCACCTCCCTTATATCGAGGACTTTACATCAATCAGTCCTTTCTCCTTATATGACAAGTCAATTGGTCTCCATTTGCTAATGATTCAACGTGTTGTTGTCCTGGACACGTAGCGACACTTGAAAATGACCATTTTAGTCCTTCCAAAACTTTCAAGCATCTGCATTATCTAGCTAGCTTTCCTTTCATCTCTCGTATATCACATCCAAACTCCTCTCGATTATTCTCCAAAATAGTCTAGCTTTTCAATTGATCTCCCATATCTTTGACCTCTTTTATTCCAAAAGACAAATACTCTCCTTATTATGTGATGTGAATGCATTAATGTAATGAGATATGCTATGCTAAAACTTAAGAATAAAAGAATCAAAAATTTTTCTCATTTAAATTCAATGAATTCTTTTTTCTTTCTTTTTTCATTTTAAACTTTGATTATTTCTCCTCCCTTTTTTTTTTAAAGAATAAATTTTTTTATTCTTATTTTCACACCACAATTTATTTTCTTTAATTTCCCTTTTTATTTAATCTATTTTTAAAGGAAAGTGACAATGAATTTACCTTTTATTTTTATCCAAAAATTTCTTTTCCCCTTTTTTTTTTTTATCTATGCATAAATTTCAAAAATATATATACACACATTATTATTACCTTCTTTCAAATAGCACCAGAGAACAAAGAATATTTCCATGTTATTCTAAAAAAGAAAAAAACTTTGTTTTCTTTTTTTCTTTTTTTTTATTGTAAACTTGTAAAATTTTATTTTGAAAATGACAAAAAGAAGAAAAAAAGAAAAAAAATCTCTTGATTTTTATTTTATTATTTTTTAAAAAAAAACATGAATTTGAAAATTATCAGAGTTATGATAAGAAAAAAGTAGTAAAATGTTCCCTCTTGTGTCCTAATTTCGGGATAATTTCTACAAAAATCGGACATGGCTCTAGCTAGGATCGGCTTCTTAGGGCCTTTTACATGCTAGGTTGGGATATAAAGATCTAAAGGTTCCCAAATTATACCTCACTGTCGTCCACACTGGACTAGTAAGATTTAATTTGAGTGGGAGTATTTCGCTTGCCATTGCGGAGGTGATTACCTCACGAGAGCAAAGGTACTCTACTCCCTCCTAAGAAGGACGGAACCCGGGTATAGAGCTCATGTTATGCAAATGCAAGTGCAAGTGTGTGCATGAGGGAACATGTCAGACTCAAATTAAATTATTATCTCTATCCTAAATGCCTTAACAATTTATTAACAACAAGTATATACAAATATAAAACATAAAATAAATAACATAAAAAATGCAAATGCAAACAAAAATCATTTTCAAAATCCAAGTGAATTAAGTTTAAATATCAATCAAAACTATTAAATTAAAACTTTGGATAACACATGATTAATAAATGGCTTGACCCTCAAAAAGCGTCCCCAGTGGAGTCGCCAAGCTGTCGTAACGGCTTCGCGCTCGACGATTTTCGAAAAAAAGCGTTTAAAAACAAAAGGGAGTCGCCACCAATCTTTTTTTTAACTAGGTGTGATTGGCCACCTAAAAATGTTTATTTTTAATAAAATCTCAAAATTAATTAAGTTTTATTAAAAAGACAAATTTTTGGTCTGCGAACACAAAAATCGAGTTCGGGGGTACGGTTACGCGTGGGGAAGGATTAGCACCCCCACGACGCCCGTTAAAAAACGGTACCATAATATCATGTGTTATCCTTTGGTTTTAATAAAATGGTCTTATCTTAATATTTAAAAATAATTCCTTTTTATTTCAATCTTTTTATTAAAAATCATTTTTTATTTGTAACTTTATTTTGGTTTACTTTATTTTTCGAAAGTAAATGTGAACCTTTTTGTATTGAATAATTAAATCAAATACTCCAATACTTTTGGCAGCATTTGAAATAATTTTCCTCACCTAGAGATTTCTTAAGAATCACTACTTGTGACTTCTATAGAATCTCATCCTCGGAAAATTCACACTTGCTTCGAAAATTATTATGAATGCACATGATGCAAACAAGTAAAAATGATGCAAATGAATTTTTTTATTTCAAATTTTATTATTTATTTGTTTATTTATTTACATTTCTTTGTTTTTGAAAAAAACTTATTCATTTTCTTATTTATAAAAATTTAAATTATTGAAAAATTATACTAAATATTCCAATACTTTTGGCAATAATTAGTACAACTCTTCTCACCTAGGGATCAGCTAGGAATCACTACTTGTGACTTCCGTAACATCCCATCATCGGAATTTTATTTAATTAAATTTAAAATTTATTATTAATTTTCTTTTTCTATTTTCTTTTTAAAAACTCATTTATTTTTATTTTTAATAAAAAACTAAATTATTGAAAAATCATACTAAATATTCCAATACTTTTGGCAACATTTAGTACGACTCTTCTCACCTAGGGATCAGCTAGGAATCACTACTTGTGACTTCCGTAACGTCCCATCATCGGAATTTTATTTAATTAAATTTAAAATTTATTATTAATTTTCTTTTTCTATTTTCTTTTAAAAACTCATTTATTTTTAAATAAAAACTAAATTATTGAAAAATCATACTAAATATTCCAATACTTTTGGCAACATTTAGTATGACTCTTCTCACCTAGGGATCAGCTAGGAATCACTACTTGTGACTTCCGTAGCATCCCATCATCGGGCACTTTATTCAATTAATTTTAATTTTATTATTAATTTTAAAAATTCAATTTTATTTTCAAAAATATAAATTATTGAAAAATCATACTAAATACCTCAATACTTTTGACAATATTTAGTACGACTCTTCTCACCTAGGGATCAGCTAGGAATCACTACTTGTGACTTCCATAGCATCCCATCATCGGGCTTTTATTTAATTTTGAAATTTAAACTTCATATTATTTATTTTTTTCTTTGTTTTTTTTTAATTATTTTTTTATATTTTCTAATTAATAATAATTAATGAAAATACAAGTAAAAGAAAAAAAATTTTTAATTTTTTATTTTGCAACATGCACTAATAATAATAATAATAATAATAATAATAATAATAATAATAATAATAATGATAATAATAATAATAATAGTAAAGACACAATAATAATAATAATAATAATAATAATAATAATAATAATAATAATAATAATAATAATAATAATAATAATAATAAAATAATAATACAATAAAACAATAATATTAATAATAATACCAATAACCAAAATTACTAAAATTAAAATAAATATACCTAAATGGTCTTGGGCTTTAGAAAACCCAAGAAGAAACTTGCAAAATGGCCCAAAAAGGCAGCCCAAAACCCAAATGTTGGACTGGGCCTCGGTAGGAACGTGGGCTGGTAGCTGGGCTGGACGCGGGTCGCAGGTCGGGTCGGAAACGGACGGGTCGGGTCGGCGAGGTGCTCCCGGGTCAGGCGAGGCTGCACACGGGTCGGGCGCGACCGGGTCAGGTTGGATCCGCGGGGCGACGCGCGGATCCTGCTTCTTCCTGGGGTCGGGCGCGCGGATCCCGGGTCGGATCCCGGGTCGCGCGCGGGTCGCCGGTTGCCTTTTTTTTTTTTCTATAAAAACCTATCTTTTTTTCTTTCTTCATTTTCTTCTTTTTTCTTCAAAAAAATTTCAGAGCTTTGAAGCTCTCCCGGCCAGGCGATTCTCGGCCGCCGCCGGGCCGCCGTCCTCCGCCGCCTAGCTCGCCGCCGGCCGCCGTCGCCGGTGGCCAAAAACAAAAAGTTTTCCTTTTTCCGATTCCTCTCCACCACCTAAGCCCAAATCTAACCTTCGATTCACTTGAAAAAGGCCCTAACCTCGCAGATCTGAACCCCCGAAAGCCTTTTCCTCTTTTTTTTTTTGATTTTCTGTGTTTGTTGTTGTTTTTTTTTTGTTTTTCTTGTTGTTGATGGTTTTGGCTATTTTTTGGCTTGCGGATCTGTTGTGTTTTTTTTGCAGGTTTGGGGTTTCGGTTTTGGGACGGTGGAGTTAGGGTTTCTTGTGGTATTTGGGGTTGTGATGGCGGTGATGATGGTTTAGGTCTCGGCCGTGGTGGCCGAATGGTTGAGGGCTGGTGGGCTTTGGGTAGTGGTTTCAGTGGTTGTGTTGGGATGGATTTCGGGTTTCTGATGGTGGTGTTGGGTTTGGTGAGTGAAGGTCGGGCGAGAAAGCTTAAAGCTTGGGTCTCCTTTTTTTCCCCTTTTTTGGGTTGCAGATGGGGGTTTTAGAGGGAAAAGCCTGCCTGAGGGCTGGTGGAGATGGGACAGTTAGGCAGAGGCTGACCGTGGCAGACCTGCCGGTGGCAGAGGCTGGTGGTGATTGATGGACTAGACAAAATAAAAAAATAAACAATAAAAAAAATAATAAAAAATAATAAAAAAAATAATAAAAACAATAATAATAATAATAATAATAATAATAATAATAATAATAATAATAATAATAATAATAATAAAAGTAATAAAAATAACAATAATAGTAATAATAACAAAATGGGACAAAATTAGGTGTCAACAATATGTTTTTCTTTTTTATTCTTCTTAATAGTCGTTTATCTTATGTTTTGAAATTTATAATTTTTTAATTAACATTTAATTCTTTTTATAATTGGATATCTTGATTATATTAGATATATTTTATATATGCTTTAAACAAATAAATTAAATAACATTATTTTATATATTTATAAATTTAAATAATTAAAACTAATTTATGCATAGCACGAGTAAAAACTAGTTATTAAATAAAATATACACTTAATTGTTCACATCAACACACTTATCAGATTTGCTTGTATCATTTAGTAATATATATGATTAATAATTATTATAAAAAATTATCAATATTGATTTATCTTCTTAATTTATGAATTTTTCTTCGTCCATCGTTTGATAATATAATTAAAACAAATTATTTTTTTACTCATTATAGTGAAATTTTTTAGTTTAATAAATATGATTAAAAAATGGTCACATATTTTATTTTATTAATATATATATATATATCACATTATTAACTCCATTAACAAACTTTAAAAATTTATTTATAAATAACTTTTCATAACTGAAAACTTGAAAAGACTTTTTCTTGGGCCATAAAATGGAAAAATTTAGAGACTTGGATCTCTCATTGGTTTGGGCCTTGACACGTCAGTTTTCTTGTAACTCAAGACCAGGGGAAATGGACAAAAGCATAACATTGCCAGCACTTAATTGTTATTACGAAATTGCCACCGCTTAAAACCCTGGCAGTCTGGCACTAAAATCTCCTTCCTCTTCTTCATCAAAAACCGCCCATTAGCATAGCCGCCTTATTCTTCTCAATCTCTTCCAGACATCAAATTTTTTTTCTTTGTTTTCTGTAAGCTTTTCAATGGCGAAGAGCAAAAGAGAACGAAACCAAAATCCGCAACCTTTTTTAGCAGATGACGATTCCGTCGCCTCCTCGAAGAAACGCTCCAAAGCTCCCAAACACCACCAAAAGAAAGACAAAGTAAAATTGATCCCTCTTCCTTCTCTTTTTTTTTTGAAAGTTCTTTAGTCTTTGTTGTTTCTACCCCTTTTTTTGGTACAGATGATTTCGTCGGGGATGAGTTCGAAAATCTTGAAAGAAGCGCTACTTCAACAGAAGGAAATAGAAGAGGAAGCCTCAGTAGGGGACGTTAAGAACGCGTTTGGTTCGGTTGAAGAAGACCGGAATAAGCATGAAGAAGAAGAAGAGGATATTGATGATTTTGGTGGATTTTCAGAGACCCAAAGTCAATTTGGTAACTATGAAGTAAGTACACTATATATATATACACACACACACAGAGACATACATATTTAGGTTCAATTTGACTGTTAATTTTGCCTTTTGATTCTAGAAGTATGACAATAATGTTATGTTTTTTAATTAAAAAATAATTTTTATGCATAAAAGATGTGTGATTTTGTTACAACTTATCCATTTGCTAGTTTTTAAACAACTGTATATTTCTTTTTTTTTTTTTTGCTTTGCAATTTGCAAACTATTGCAAGCTGAAGCACCTACGTTAACTTTATGTTCTAGGAGGAGATTAATGAGGATGATGAGAAATTGCTGGAGGCATTCTTATCAAAGGATGCTGGTCCAGAAAGGACACTTGCAGACATTATAATTCAAAAGATCAAGGAGAATGATGCAAATGTTGCTTCAGGTAACTTTTTATATTGATTATTTTCTGGTTAATTTAATTTATTGATATTATGGAGAATTTTACCTTAAAAGTTATGGTGTTTGATTGTTCAATTTGTTTAATTGCAGAAACACGACCTTTGCCTAAGTTGGATGACTCCCTCATAGATTTGTATAAAGGGTAATATTCCTATCATTTTGTATGTTAGAATTCTTTTGCACGCACACACGCATAAAGTTGAGAAGCCTTAAAGTGTGGATGTGAACTAATGTGCAGAGTTGGCAAGTTTCTGAACAAATACACAGCAGGGAAAATGCCCAAAGCCTTTAAACACATTCCTTCAATGCAACTCTGGGAGGATGTTTTGTACTTGACTGAACCTGAGAATTGGTCTCCAAATGCAATGTTTCAAGCAACAAGAATATTTGCTTCTAATTTGGGTGTTAAGAAGGCAGAGCGTTTTTATAGGCTAGTCTTGCTTCCACGTATTAGAGATGATATTCGGAAGAATAAGCGACTTCATTTTGCTTTATATCAGTCTTTGAAGAAGGCTCTATACAAACCTGCTGCATTCAACAAGGGAATATTGTTTCCATTGTGTAAGGTATACGACTCTCTGCCCAGCATAATAAATCTTTGGCATATTGTGTACTTTTCTCCTCAATAATAATCCATATTTTCATTAACTGATATAAGGTTTCATTATGCATTCTGTTTTGCTGCTACTGTTCTCAGCTTTTTGACTTAAGTTGTGCTATTTTGGGTTGATACTGCAACCTCATTTGCATAAGTTTACCTTTTAAATGTTACGATAAATGCTCCGCTTGTAGTGTATGTAAGGCTGTCTTTGCAGTATTGATTCTGATGATGTATGGTAGGTTGCTTTCAGTTATTTTAACTTAAAAGTCTTCTTGTTCTACTTCTCTGTTTCAGTCGGGGACATGCAATCTGAGGGAGGCAGTTATTATTGGGAGTGTTCTTCAAAAAGTCTCAATTCCTATGCTTCACTCGAGGTATGTTAGTGGTCTGTTTAGTTATATGATATGTAGTGGAATTCTATTTTAATTTTAGAAATGGAGGCATGTTGAGCCAAGGTGCAATAATGAAGATACGTTATCCATTTTGAACTTCTTGGAGAATAGCTGTTGTATTTTATAGGTTACAAAGCCTATCACCAACTTATTATCATATCTTTTATTATAAACTGCTTGATATTGCAATGATTAAATTTTACTTGTGCCTAAATAAGAATAACAATATGAGGAGCAGACTGGATGGAGTTTGCTAATTAGGATCTTGCAGCAGGCTTTTATCAAACTATTGAGGATAACCTGCAGCTCGTTGGTGGAAATGAAAAACTATTCTTTGCAGCAAGAATCATTTAAAATTAGTACTTATGATTGTATTTATTGGTTCTTTTCTTGAAAAGAAACTTAATGAAAAGGGGGGTGGGTTTGTTAATCTTTAAAGCGTGTTGATTGCTTATTTGTATTTAATGAAATTGATGATCCAAATACAGTGGATTTATTTTGTTTCTCTCTAAAGCTGCTGGATTTTTATTCCAATTGTTTAAGTTCAGATGATTATGATGACTTCTTATTTGTAAATGTGATTGCAGTGTCGCGTTAATGAAGCTAGCGGAAATGGAATATTGTGGCACAACAAGGTATTCTAATGTTTAAATTTTCCTTCTTTCTTGTGCCTCTCTCTCTCACCCAGACACGTGCACGCACACATAAACACGCACTCTTTTAGAAGCAAAAGGGTGGGTGGTGCTAAGATAAAAGTTTGACATGTTGTAAGGTTAATATTTTGCATTGATCTGGATCTCTTGTATTATATGTTTTTTTCTTTCATTTAATAGGATAAGGGTCAGCAATCTAGAGAGTAGCAATTCGTTGTTTTCTTTTAGGGACTTATCTTATGCACTGTTTAATGTTTGTTGGTAACATTGTTGCAGTTATTTTATAAAGCTTCTTTTGGAGAAGAAATATGCTCTGCCATATCGTGTTGTTGATGCTATTGTTGCTCATTTTATGAGATTTCTTGAGGATACAAGGATAATGCCTGTAATATGGCATCAATCACTTTTGGCATTTGTACAAAGGTCAGTAAAATTGTTAAGAGATATTGTATTTACTCTTGAGCATGTCTCTTATTTCACATTTTATTTAGTATGCATCATAATTTCAACTATGAGATGTGAGATAGAATCATTGGCCTTTGCCAAGCTAAATCTTTATGTCAAGCATCACTTAATTTATTCCTAGTTCTGCTTTTCTGATTGAAACATACTAAAGAACAGAGAATTATTAAAATGCATGAGAGAAAATAGTGTTAGTAATGGAGGGACACCATCCCCCTCTCCAACCCCTCCATCCCTCTCCTAAGGTATAATGACACTGCTGACTCGTCCATAGCTGGCATTCATATTTGTTTCATGGTATTTGTGTTTTGCAGATGCTCTTTAAAATTTCTTAATCTGTCTTTGGTTTTTAAATGTTTTATAGAAATTTTTGGAAGGAGACCTCTGTTTGTTTAAGAAAGTGAGGAGAGATTTTATTAGTGTGTCTCTTCATTGAGGAATATTAAAGCAATGGCCGAGATATCATTTCAATCATCGTTTTCCTCAATTCATGATTTGATTGTTGTTCATCCGCATTTTCTTTCCGTTTTGTTGATTTCCTTTTTTCTTTTAGTTTATTGTGTTTGTGTGTGTTTTTTGTAGTTTAGTTAAAGAATTCCTATTGTAAATGAGTAAATGCGAAAGTAAGAGGGTACTGGTGATACATATTTCTTTTTCTGCAGTTTGAACTGATGAATAAGTATTTTGGACCTATTTTTTGCTAATGCATTGTGTGTGTGTGTGTGTGTGTGTGTGTGTGTGTGTGTGTGTGTGTGTATTTCTTTTGCTCCCAACAATTTAAGTGGGTACTTCAGGCTTAGATGTTGCAGGAATTAAAAGTTATAAAAAGTTGATTTTGTGAACGAATTTTTAGCATACTCTTTATGTTTCATTTTTATTAACTTTTAAATGATTAACGAAACTAATTGGATTATGAAATACCTTGTCTTTAGAGATGCGTAAAAGATGCCTTGTACTTGGGTGCTTAATATGCTTTTAATATTAGTAGTTAATCAAAATGATTTGCTGTTGGGTTGTCCCTCATTGAAAGTTGTCTTCATTTCTTGCAGGTACAAAAATGAACTGCTCAAGGAAGATAAAAAAAACCTTAAAATTCTACTTGCGACGCAAAAGCATAAATCAGTAAGACTTCCCTTTCTCTCTTTCACACCCACCACGCACCCACGCACTCGCTCACCACTCGCTCACTCCCTTACAAAGGCACAGTAACTTAATAGCTACTTTTAAATTTCTCCTGCTTCTTCTCTTTTTTTTTTGACAATCAATGGTCCTTGTGCCTTTCTCAATATAGGTTACTCCTGAAATTATGAGGGAGCTAGATAACAGCCGCAATCGTGGTGAGAAGGAGGATGATCTTATGCAATTAGATATCCTTTTTGAATATAAGAATTTTATTACAGATTTTTGTCCTTTTGATGGTAATGGCGCATATTTGTAATTTACTTATTTGATCTTAGTTTTTAAAAGATGTCATATATTGTAATGTGTTCAACTGAAAAGACAAATCAGTAGGAAAAGGTATGAAATTGGTCATGTAATGCATTAGAAAGCAAGATATCATAATTTTAGGTTGTAATTTGTTTTAACACTTAGCCACAGGATAGAAGATCTGAGATTGACATGCAGTAGTTCAATTTTAAAGCCAGAACAAACTCTACACATTCGAAAAGTGGTGCTCTTTGATATTAATGTTTTATTCTAAAAAAAGGCAGAAACCAGTAATATGGTTTCTTCATTTCTCAAACAGAGATGCCTGTGTCTCATGCAATCTTAGTTATGCCTGCCTGCATTTAAATGTCATACTGATACATGTCAATTTTTAAATCCATTATTTTATCTAAATACGCCTCCAATATTAAATAATGTACGAGGCAATAGTTTTACTGTGGAAGATCAGTTATGTAACATTGGATTTCTCTGTTTTTCTCATTGGTTTCTCTGATGAGTCATTTTCTTGTTTCCTTGACTTGATATTACCATCTCCTGTTTCTGTGATCAATAAAACTATTGAGGAAGATAGGTTTGATATTCCAGATGTACCAATGGAGGAGGATTGACTGTTTGCGTCTGCTCATCCCATTGATGGCTTGGTATGAATTGAATCCTCATGAAATAGAGAATTATATATTTTGGTTTCTGAATGTGACCTTTTCTTTAAATGCATCCAGATACTGGTTTGATTATTACTTAAATTGTTTTATCTTATGTTATTCTGTTATGCTTAATCCTGTTCCAAGAGCAATGTTGTTGCAACTTACTGTTGAACAAAGTTAGATGAAATTTAAGTTAGATTTGTGGTGCAGGTTTTCAAGAGGTTTGCTGCAGGAAACCTCCTAAGTTAACATACAGAGAGAAACCTGTTCTGATAGGTGAAGTGCACATGGGCTAGCATTCGGACTCTTACTATTAGAAGTTATCAAGAAGGTTCTGCCGTGATTATATTTTAATTATGGCTCCATAACTTTACAATTCTTTGAACTAGTTGGGGCTCAATTTTTGCTGTGAAGATTGCAGGGTGATTTAGTCTATGCCATGCCCATTTCTATATTCCTGCGTTACTTGGCGTTCTGTAACCAATTTTTGTCTCCATTTAATCATTTGGATGAGTGTGAAAGCGGTTGTTATTATCTTTTGCAACTAGTTTGAATCAATCAGAGCATGTTAAGAGTGGTTATGATTGTCAAAAGAATACAACATATTCTATCGATTAGATTGAATGCAAAATTACAAATAAGTAGATCCAATAGAACTGATTTTTCTCCTAAATGAAAAATAATTTAGTCGTGAAGAAAAGCAACAACCACATGGGGATCTTGTCCTAAGTTTGTCTCCGTCCGAACGAAACTTGTAATCCAAGTTACCACGTTACGCGATCATTTGAGCACTTCGATGCGAGGGTTTTCGACATAAGCCTTGCTTACAACTTGTATCAGAGGCATCCTTATTCCCTGCTAACAGAATTGTCTCCGTAGTTTTCTTTTGTTTAGTTCTTCCAAAAGACAGCAAACTAGCGTTTAAAGCTTGGGAAAAGACATGAAGGAAATTAAAAGATGTCGCAGTCAAAAAAGGTTTGCATTATTGCCTGAAGTCAAATCAAATAAGGAATAAAATAAGCAAAGGCAGACCAAATGTCTTCGTATCCACGCATTTGTTTCTTGGCAAAGAAATAACAGAATAACAAAGAAGAGATTGGAGAAACAAGTTCACATTTTCTTCTGAAAGTATATAATTTGAGAAGGCTAAATCATTATTATTATCCAGCAACAGCTAAGAGTAGCATTTTTTTCCATAAATTATATCTTCTAGCAGAAGTTGCAATCGTAATCAAATTATTAAAAATGCAATTAAATTGTATTATCATAACAACTCAATTCAGAAGTGCTGGATAATGATAATCAATATTAAGTGAATATTTTATAATTAGGTATTAGAATATCTGCATGAAATCTTCGTGATTTGTGTTGAATATTTTGTGATCTAATAATATAAGATGATTATCAAAATTTTTAATATCACAATTGTTAAAACTCTGACCTTTTTTTTTTTTTTTGTGAAACGAAAACTTTGACCTTTGGAAGCACTTGAATGGTGCTATAAAATGGAAGCGGCGGGGAAAGATAACCTATTGCCTCAAAATGAAGGTGTTTCTTATAGTTTGCATGCTCTTGCTTTCCTCTCTTCTTATCTTCACTGCTCCTACCTCAGCTCGAGCACTAGTTGCCCAAAGGAAGAGCAAGTTATTTAGTACTTGGTTTTTTTCTTTTGTTGATGCAAAAAGAATAGAGCTTAATCTGAGACTTGAGGTTTTAGTTTTCTTTTATTAGCTTAGCTTTGGTTGTGTGCTTGAAAGAAGTGGTGTTGATTTCTGCAGGAAAACAGAGCAACGAAGAGCCAAGGCCATCGCCAAGTCCCAAGTGCAGAAAGGGTAAAAAATGCAAAAAAGGACATTCTTGATGGAACCCTGCAAGACTATGAACGTGGGCTATAAAAAACATGTTACTTCCTGATCTTGTTGTCCAGGCCAGGATATATAGCTTGCTTTTAATGATGTTTATGCACTCTGCACTGCAATTGTAATTTGTAGTCTTGTTTGATGCAGTGGCTGTGTTTAATTTAGAAAAAAAGTAGGCTGGTCAACATCAACCAGTCTTGAGTCTGCATTTTTATTACCTATGATATATCAAATAATAAAATTTTATTTTTGAAGGAACAATTCGATAAAAATGATATAATTCGAAAATGAAACGAATATTTAACCTTAAAATTATTAGAGATAGATCTGTGTTTGCAAGGCTGATGAACATGACATTCTCTAATATTGCGACCACACCCCACATTTTCTTCCACTGTATTAGTAAGTTATGCTTTTTGTATAATATATTTTCAACTTTCAAGCAACAATTGAACACAGTTTTGTTGTTATTCAGGGTTTGACAAAGAAAATATACAGCCATGTTCCACACTCACAATTGTTAAATATTAACAAAAATATTAAAATTTAATAATTGTACATGTTTTTTAAACAAAAGAGATCGGAGTTGTTAGAGATTAAACATCAGATCTTTTCAAAGTTATTTTATTAATGACAGTATAAATCAATTAAATTAAGTTTGAGGTATTAAATAATTACGTTTGATTTTAATGTTCTGACTCTTCATCTTAAATGACTAATTTAGTTTGTTTTTATTGCCACTTGGACTTGGCAAAGGTGGTGATAATTTGATGGATTTTGCGTAGAGATAATAAAGGAAACTTACGGATAGATTTGGCAATTTGTGTTTATAATTTGTTTGCTTGTCGTGTAAAATTATGTTTATATCATGTAAAACACGAAAATTTCATATTAAAATTCGTATCGACACGAAAAACTAAAAACTTATTTTTAGCATTTAACCTATTTATATATGATTTTTATTTAATTTTAGCTCGTGTCATCTTCGTTTTTTATTCGTATCGTTTTTATGTTGTGTCTAGAATTGCTTGATCTGCTTAGGGGCTATGACTATGAAAAATAAAACAAATGCTTCATAGGCAGGCAGGCTGTAAATTCAGTGAATATGGAGCCGATGCTTGAATTATTTGCAAAAGCAACTTGATTATTGTAAAGGAAAACACTTATAATTATCCAGGAACGAATCAAGGAATCAAAAGAAGACCTCAAGGCTCAAAGTTTGATACGTTGTAGAATTCGTCTTACTAATTAGAGTACATATTCACACTCTAACTCTACGTAACCAAATATTTTTATGAGTTTGTATATGATGCACTGACAATATATAATTTTTATACACTGTTAATGCATTCGAGATTAACAATTTATCAATAGGTAAACTAAAAATATATCAAGCCTTTTAAAAATAAATACAAATAATTTTTTTTTCGGTTTGCTCATAAAAGGTTTATTGATGATGTCAACTTTTGGTATATTAACATTGTATGAAGACTATACTGTATCATCTATAAATCCATATTTTATTAATTCTTTTTTAGAAATATATTGCTGTACTTTGTGTGGATAGAGAAATAATAGAAGAGACTCTAAAAATATACTATTTAGAAATGGAATTCTCTTAATTATATCTTAGAGAAAAGCCTCCGATCATATTATATTGTAAATGTCAATGACAAATTACCTAATCTCCAAAATACTAACGGCCAACGGGTTTCAAATGGACGTTCCAACCATTCTTCAAAATTTTTTTTTACGATGTAGGTGAAATATATATAGAGGGATCAAGTTATATAATTGTACGATTTTTTTAACTTTATAATAAATAAATAAATACATAATAAATATTTTTGAATAATTATATAAATAAATATGTTTATACATATAATTAATTATATAAAATAATTTGATATGATTAATTACATATATTAAATCGTTATAATATTATAAATCAAAAAACCTAAAAAAAATACTATAAATTTTGGATTTATATATGATGTACTGACAGTGCACCCAAACACATAATGTACCACTAACTTTAATCTCATCATTAGGAGATCCAATTTTACTGTTACAGTAATTAATTTCACCTCCATCACTGTTTTGAACTAATTTCACTGCCATCCATATTAACCCTAAACCAATTCTATCTCAACATTTAAATCTGCTTCTCTCACTTCTCAATTTGTGAAACAATAGCTATTTTTTAATTCTTTTCTAACAAAAAAATATAATGTAAAAGAGACGATATATTGCATAATTACAACTATCTAGTTAATTGTCATCTTTTGTTTGTTTATATCTCCTAAAAGACTAACTTGAGATTTGACAAAAAAAATGTGAAGGAAAGTGATAAGAAAGTGAATTAAAGGAATAATAAAATGTTACAGTCTAGTGGGATAGCTGACTGTCAACTGATTTAGAGAAATAAATTACAAGCAAATGAATAGAATATATCCCTTCGCTTTAAAAAAACAGTGACCCCTTCTTCTGCTTTCCTCTTAATCCGTTGGCCATTAGATTGACTATTTTTACCGATCGGTCTGTAAGCTTTGTTGTGTGCCGCTCTTTTGCCATGACATTGTAAATTGTCAGAAGGTGTTAAGCTTTTTTCAATCAAAACAATACTAAACTAAATCTTAAAAAATTGACATATATATATATATATATATATATATATATATATTCACCGGAAATTTCGTGTTCCGTGTTGAATTATTTTTCATCATCTAATAAATTAAGGTGAGTAGTGACATATAGTCAAAATTATATAGCTTGAAATTGAATTTTAACATGACTATAAAATGGAAATGGAAGGGGAAGATGGATCACACTTTGTACAACAAAAACAAAAGAATTGAAGCAAACAAAACATCATCATGTCCAGAATGAAGGCGTTTCTTATAGCTTGCATTCTCTTGCTTTCCGCTCTTCTTATGTTCACTTCTCCTACCTCAGCTCGACCACTAGTTGCCCAAAGTAAGAGAAATTTAACTATTACTACTATTTACTAGTTTATACATATTGTTCATCCTTGTATTTCGTTATTTCATAAAACAAATATATCATTCCATATATACTGAAAAATATATTTTGACAATCGAAATTGACACAAGTGGTTAAGATTCGAATGCTTTGTGTAAAGTACTCACATTCGAATTCTTGTAGTCTTTTGTTGGTATGCAATTTGTAAATCTTAAAAATTTGCAGGTGAAAGTCCAATAAATCCGTAAATTTAGTAATGAAGTAATGACTTATCCTAATTTTGAAGATAGAGTAACCTCCCCTACTCGTAAAACTTTTTGTAACCAAAAAAATAATTTTGTTTTTTGTGTTGATGGCTTGATGCAAAGGGAATTAGGAATTTCATTTGCTTATCCTTCCTATTATTTATTTTTTATAAGCTTAATCTGAGATTTGTTTTCAAAGCTTACCTTACCTTTGGTTTGGTATATGTTTAAAGTGAATGATTTTGATTTCTGCAGTTAAAGATAGCGAGCCCAAGCCAAGGCCAGGGCCGAGTCCCAGATGCAGTAAAGTTCATGGTAAAACTATATGCGTAGAAAGTTGATCGAACGCAAGAAATACTATGAATAAGGTGATCTTGCTGTGTTCTGGCCAGCGACTGGCTTTTAATAATATGTCTGCAGTTTGGAATTGTAACATGCATTAATATTGTGTTTCAGAAAATAAAAGTGCTGGTTAGGTGCGTGTGTGCGTGCGTGTATACACACACATATATATCTATCTATCTATCTATCTTAACCAGTCATTAATTGTGAGATGAAAATAAAATTGTTGGAGATGGAAATGTTTTACAAGATTGAGGAACACCAACATTCACTAATACCGTGAATGAAACCAGACCCCACATTTTCTCCCACTATATTAGTAAGTTAGCTTGTTGTTATATATAACTTCAAATTTCAAGCAACAATTGAAGACAATTTTGCTGTTCTTCGGGGTTTGAAGAAGAAAATATTCCATACAATTATTAACTATTAAAGGTTGTTGAGGTTCCAATAACAAAAAATAAAGTTAAAAAGTGGCTGAGGTGGGGGTTTCAAACTTTCAATTAAGATTTAGCTTCATAGACATACATAGACTACTTAAACTTCTTGTAGTGAAAAAAAAATCACAATGCCTTGTATGTTTCGCTTCTGGGTTGATTATTGTTTTGGTACCAAAATTTTGACTAAATCTGTAAGTATGTACCTAAAGTTAAAATGTTGTTAATACGTCAACACAATGTCATTCATGGTTTATGGCTACATCAGTGATAAAGAAAAAAAAATAAAAAATGATTTTTAAAAAAAAAATTCCCTTAAGGCATAAAATATAAGTAACGACCATTGTTCTTTATTGACCCCAAAAGATTGGAAAACGAGACAGAATAATTACCAGACAAAAGATATGGGCTTCAATTACCTGAGAAAGCTACCGTTGTCTGCACGCATGCTTGCCAATGGTAGTAGGTCAAAAACAAGAATATGCTGTAAAGTTCACTCCGTTTCTCTTTTGAAACCAAGAAAAATAGAATAACTTACAAAACTGTCTCACAATTTACAGGGCTCCCCATGAAGATTCCTCAGATTCCTCAGATTGGCATGTTCTGCACTCTTATATGCTTGTACTTCTGTTCTGTGTTGAAGAGTCTTGCACTCTCTGTCAACCCTTTAGATAAAAGAAGCTTCAATCCATCAACTCCCTCTTGCAAAGCAGTATCAATCTTGCCCAACAACAAACAAAGATAAATCAGTAATGAGAAAATGAAAATACAGTTCCTGTAAATTGATTCTGAGAGTTAAATCACATGCATTGAATTTTAACCGTGTCACTGGCTGTAATTTTTAGAATGAACGTTGAAGCTCTTGTTTTTCCCTGCCTAAGTCAGGGATCTAATCAACAAAGATGATTGGGGGCTGGCTTCCTAAAGTTTTAATTTTCGTTCTTAATAAAGTGATTTGTACTACGAAAAATAAAAACCTTCGAGATAATACTTGATGTCGTCCTCAAACTTTACCAAAAACTATAATCATTGCCTCCAAACTTTCATTACATTTAATCAAAGCGTATATTATACATCAATTTTCAATAAATTTGTGATGGAGTTTAATAAAAAATAGAATTTTTTGATTGTTATTCTTGCTTTCCTATGAGTCAAATGGCATAATATACAGAAAATATAGAAACTAAAAATTGAATATTAATATTTTATCAAAATGTTGTTTATTTTAAATTCATTGTTTGCTTGGACATTTAATTATTTATAATTATTGAACTCATTATTTTGCCAACAAGAGAAATTTTTAAGGGAATATTCCAATCCTATAACCCCCATGACTTGATTGTACTAAATTTGGACAGTTAATTATATATTCCCGTAAAGTTTTAATGCAAAATCAGGTATTAATATTATACCAAAATTTTCAGAACAAGATGTGGATTTCTTAAAATAATAAGTTAGTTATGGCCAAACATGATCAAGCAGCATGTTAAATCTTACTCGTTCTCGAGCTGATGCATTAAACTTCTGCAGCAAGAATGCCTTAGGGTCCATCTGACCTGGTGGCCTACCAATACCTAACAAAGAAATCATAATGATTAAGCTACTCAATGAAGAAATAGCGTAGCTAGGAACCAAATAAAATAATATTGAATTTCAAACAACCAATTCGTAGCCGTCCAAACTCTCTGTTCCCTCGGAAATGATAGATTACACTCTTCAGCCTAGTAAAAAAAAAGCAAAAGTGAAATGATTTCTGGGAAAAAAACAAGAAAAATAACACACACCACAAATATGTAATTAATTAAACAAGAATGATCCACATCTTGGCAGAACTTGAGTGTCATCCAACCTCTTACTGTCTAGCTACCATATAGTTTTTTGGAGAACCAAAGTTGAAAACTGCAAGACAACACTAAACTTGGGCATAGAACAGATTGATGGCAAAGGCCTAGGATCAAACCATATTACTTCAAAGGAGAGAACTGCTTTAACAAACAACCTTTGAGGATTCTTTTTTACTTCATATAATTCACCTAATGATATATACCACACACGTCAACTTCTTCTCCCCCTTTTGTTCCTTTCTTTCAATCACTTGTGTTGAGAAGCAAATGTTTAACAAAAAATAGTAGAGTTGAAACTTTACTCATGCAGCAAAAAAGAATTTTGTAAAGTAATAAGAAGAGAACTCAAGAAATTGATTGGTAACTTTATACATAACATTTTCTTTGAATAAAGCACATAATATTCTCCATTCATACCCATTATGGCTTCCATGACCTCCTTTGTCTTGAAGACGAAGCACTCCACATGGTAAGTCCATGTCATCATGAAACTACAACAGGAAAGCATTACACAAAAGCAACTATAAGATGTTATCAATTATCTATTGTTATAAATAGAACAGTGATGAACCCTCAAAACCTCAGAGAGACATGAATGCCAGTGAATGGAAAAATTACCACAATCACTCGATTAAGCGGTAGCTTGTAGTAAGCTGCAAGGGGTCCAGTCTGTACTTAAATAGCAAAAAAGACGGTAGTAAAAGAAAGTTACTACACGTATGATGTCCATTAATGAAATTTCAAAACTTATTCTCCAAAGAAAGATACAAAACCAATCATCCACCGATATCCTCACCACATTAACAAACAAGTTTCCGTAACAACTACAGATTTGGCAGAAAACAGTTCCCCCAACATTCCATCCCCCCCCCCCCCCCCCCCCTAATCTACCGCCACCACCCACCCACCCCTTTTCTCCCATAAAATTACATTCTTTACCTCAAATGTTTAACCCATAAAAGTTGACATGACTTTTAGAAAGAGATGAATTATTGTTACCCTTTTCCTACTTAACTTTTATGGAGTATCTGACTGTTAACATCAGTATTTTTATAGCCAATTCAAGCATTGCAATGATGCTCACTAATTCTACAAATAACTTCAAACTTCCAAATAAGATCTTACTAGTTGAATTATTAGTAACTGGAGAATGATAATAAAAAAGACATATGTAAAAAGTCCAATGGCAAAGTGATGCACCAAATAAGCCATGAAGGCCACAGCTCAAAATAGGGGAGCTCCTCCCTAGGAAAAACAACACGAATTTTCAAGATATAGTTATCCATTAAAGAAATCGAAAGGTAAAGAAAAGTAAGCAATTTAAGCTATCAATCAAAACAATGGAAAATATGTATGTTGGTTGAAGGCATTTTTATGTTATGAACAGTGTCTATCCTCCATTCCGGCCCTGTTTTATAAGTTAAGAAATAGTTCTATTGGTTGAAGGCATTTTTTTTATTGTTTCTCCATATATCAATTAAGAAAAGAAAAAGGAAATTAATAGTACCAGACAAATTGATTCATTGTTAAATGTTTCTGCATAGTGATTTCAAGAAACAAATAATTGCGTGAATTGAAAAGCTTCAAACAAGCTAAACTAAAAACTATTATGTCTAAATGACTCACAGATTCACCACTCAAATTCATGTAAGTTTGAGGCTTTGCAAGAAGAAGAGGTGCATCACCCACAAAACCTGAAAGAATAAGGTCATGAAAGAGCAATGAGATTTCACATACATAAAAATCTTCTCTTTCTTTAAAAGAAAATGAAGAAAATGACAGGCCTTGCCCAAAGATAGCCTTGCAGTTAAGGGTATTCATTTCAATCGCCTGAGCTTCAGCAAATTTGTCAATCATTTCAAAACCCACCTGTTTCAAGTAAATTAGGAAGTTAAAATCTTGTTAAAAATGCTAAAAAAAGGATTAGTAAATACCTGGTATGTTAATGTGTCATACATTGTGTCTAGTTCCTTTATATTTATCGCCAGGGTTGCCTAAACCCACAAACAGCCATGGCCGTGGGGCACCACTATAAAAGCAACGCCTAGATCATCCTTTGTTTGGTTCATGGAAATGGGAATTACTCTGCCAGAAAAGATGAAATTCCGTAGCCTGTTTAGAGGCACTAACACAAGACACTGCGTGATTAACAACAAGATATAATCTGTATAGTTTCCCACCTAATAGTTTCAACTTTCAGCCTAGTAAGTTCAAAGTTCATACCCTTTTTTTGCCACTTCTAAAACATAGCATTTGCATTCTTCTTTATTATCATTCTACTGGGTTTCACTGTAATCATTCAATTCAATCTTCCCTTTCATAATCTTTTTTTTAGGGAAATTTTTTTTCTCTTTCCTTTGTCAGTAATTTTAACTTATCTGATAGCAATGAAAATGCTTCAATGCATTTGGTTTGTAGCTTGCAAACAGATTGCTTTCCATTTGCTATGTTTCATTCTTTCTTTTAGTTTTCAGCCATTATTATATCTTAACCTTCACTGTTTCATTCCATCAACTGATTTATCTAACTAAAAAAATATCTTTTATTTCTAGTGAGAAACATTCACACTTTTACACTTTATGATTTTCGGTACACAAGTTAGGATTTCTACTGTTCAACTGCTTAGCAGCTGTCCAGAAGCAATATATTAAGAACAAAGAACGAAAACAACCAGTAGGAGTTAGAATCAAAGACTTGATGAGTAGATGACTTTAGCGGAAAATATTAGCCAAATGACTCAGATCGAGCAGTGCAATAAACCCTAATATTCCTTTTCTTTTCACATATGTTCATGAAATTAATCAAAAAGCTATGAAAATTAATCAAATAAAAAGTAAACAAAAAATGGTGACTACTGTAAGTTTTTATCTGCGAAAGCAGCAATTTATTGAAAGCAAACAAGGAAACTCACGAGAGAGAGGAACCGGACCAGACGTGAAGCGCATAAGAGAGGGGGAAGATGGCTGCGATGGAGAGAGAGAGAGAGAGAGGAAGACAGCTCGATGGGCGTAGAGTTTGTTTGAACGGCGCTGCAATTGATTTGGATGATGTTAAAAAAATAAAATTATTATTAAAAATATATTTTTTAATAAAATAATAAAAAAATTAAAAGTAATGAACTCCTCACTGTTCTCGTCCCTGGGCTTGAAAGTGGGAAAAAAAAAAGTTGATATGACAAAGTTACCTGTGTTTGGGCCAGGCCCAATGTTGTCAGAAACTACCACGCGGCAAGAACTCACTGGTCCATGTGGCCTTCGGCGACAGATGGTAAACGCATCACACCTGTCGTTGGGCGACAGACTCGGTTGTGCCCACGTGGCCTTCGGCGACAGAAGTAGAGGTGCGCGATCACACCTGTCGCCTGCGACAGACTCAAAGTCTGTCGCCTGTAATCACAACGCGACAAGTAGCACACGTTTTCGGCTCCCGCTAGCGACAGACCCCTGACGCCACAAGGTTCCACGTAGTATGAGTCTCTCGCCGGCGACAGGCCCCGGAAGTTCCCGATCTTCAAGGAACTTGTGTTATATTGGGACACAAACTCTCAGCAAGATAAGGGACTTATCCTTAAACAATTAACCTAGATTGTTGACCTATAAATAGGTCCCCAGGTACAATCTTATTCTCTAATTTTTGACTACTGGCTTTTACGCTTCCCAATATTGAAGAACTTTTTGCTGACTTAAGCATCGGAGTATCTACGCAGGGAACCACCCCTGCGTCCCTCTGACTTTTCTTGTTTTACAGAAGCTTCTTGGACACACGTGGAGACTTAGTACGAACATCGACGTCAGCGTATCTTTATTGTTGTTTTGTGCAACAACAATTGGCGCCGACTGTGGGAAACGTATAAAAAAGCCAATCAAAATTTACCAAGATGGTGAGAACAAGATCGACGAACGCAAGGACTGGCAGTGAAGAAAATTCTGTAAGTTCCCCGGAACAACATATTCGCCAGAGGAACCAGGTGAACAGGGTGGAAGAAAGAATCACTGTGTCAGCGGCAGAATTCGAAGCTCTGAGGCGACAGAGCGAAGAAACCACCCAGGCGCTACGAGCCATGGTGGATCTGTTCCACGGAGTTCTCCCGTAGTTGAATCTGCCGCCTGCCGTGCAGAACTTGGTAGGAGGAACGAGTCAAGGAGTCCCGCCGCAGATGCCTTGGCGACGGGAGGACGCGACAGCGACAGACCCCTCTCGTCGGCGAGAGGCTCCCCCCGTCGCTGAGAATGACATTCAACAGGGTGCGACGGGGCCTGAGAACATGAGGCCTGCCGCCGGTACTCAGCGAGAGACTGATGAAGTGGCAGGCCTAGACCCGGCGACAGGGGTCAGGTGACAGGCTCCATGCGTGGGGCGACAGGATACCGACAGGGCGACAGGGTCTACCGCCCATCACCATGACCTATCAAATTTTGATGGTACCAACCTAGAACATGGTGTTGGAGGTGCTGGAAAGAATGGTGTCGAAGATCAAAGCACTTAGGGAGCCGGGTCGGAGTTTGACCCCACTTGGTGCACACAGATGATACGAACAAACGCACCCCAAGCGAAAGGTAAGGAAGTAGTCGTAGACCTACCTGATTCGTCTCATGCTAGAAATCAGCTTGCTCCCCCCGTAGACATGAAAAAAATGATAGAACAGGTGTTAGAGGAAAAAAAATTAGTGTCTGCAGAAGAGAGCCAGAGAAGAAGAGTACCGTTCTGCACAACCATCATGCAAAAGCCTTTGCCCTCAAAGTTCAAAATGCTGCAGATGACCGCATACACCGGGAAAACGGATCCCTATGATCATATGCAAAATTATGAGGCCTTGATGTTGCTACATGGATGGGAGGACGAGATAATGTGCAGGGCTTTCTCCTTAACTCTGTCCGGACATGCGATGAAATGGTTCAATAACTTGCTGGAAGGGTCTATTGCCTCTTTTGACCAATTGCGAAGTGAGTTTCTTAAGGCATTTGCGGTGAACAGTCAACGAAGGAAGGAACCGACCTATTTGCTCACTATAAAACAAGGAGCTAAGGAGTCTTTGAAGAGTTATGTGGATCGGTTCAGAGACGCTACCTTAGAGGTACGAGACCTGCAAGTCGGTATAGCTGTGGCAGCTATATTACAGGGGACAAGGTCTGAGAAATTGCAAGAATCCCTGTCGTTAGATCAGCCAACTACCATCTCAGACCTACTTTCCCGTGCTAATAAGTATGTAACCCAGGAGGAAGTAATGAAAATGGTGACGACAGGAGATTCCAAGGATGGAAGGAAACGAGGAAGGGAAGTCACCGAAGCATCTTCTAGCCAACCAAGGAAGTTTGAAAAAGCTCCCACACTGAAATACTCAGCTTATACCCCACTCACTGAATCTCGAGCTTCCGTATTAGCAGCTATCGAGGGGTCAGGTCTTATACAGACTCCAAAGAAGGCGTCAGGGAATCTGGGTCGTGACTCAAGGGCGTATTGCGATTATCACTCAGCGCATGGGCACACAACTGAAAAATGTAGAGAGTTGATGAATCAGCTAGAAAAGTTGGCACGAGAGGAAAAAATAAACTGTTTTGTATGGAGAGGTGATAGAACTAACTATCCCGCGCAGAACAGAAGAAACAATTTCAGAGATAGAAGAGGTGAAAACAGAGGACCTGTTAGACGAAATGAAGATGAAAGAAGAGATAATGACAGAAGGGTAGAAAGAAGGAATCGAGAGGAAGATAATGAACCCACAGGGCCAGCTATTAACGTGATATCCGGAGGTGAGTCATTAGCTGGCGCTTCTTCCTCGTCTCGAAAGACCTACGCCCGACATGCTTATCAAATTAATTCAGTGATGGAAGAAAAGCATGATGAAGAGCCTATTACTTTCACGCCAGCTGACAGGGGTGATGTAACGATCCCTCATGATAACCCAATGGTAATTTCGACGGTAATAGCAAAACACCCAGTGAGTCGCATCCTAGTTGATAATGGGAGTTCGGTAAGTTTGATTTATTGGAGTTGCTTTGAGAAAATGAGCATCTCGAAGGATCGACTGAAGCCAGTCACCACACCTCTGTATGGATTCTCAGGAGAAAAAGTGAAAGTGGAGGGCGCAGTTCAGCTACCTGTGACATTGGGTGAAAGCCCGAAGTGTGTCACTCGACAAGTGTTATTTATGGTTGTGAAATCAACGTCAGTGGCATACAATATGATCCTCGGGCGGCCATTGTTAAATGACATGAGGGTTGTGGTGCATCCCTGCTATTTGTTAATGAAGTTTCCGACTCCCCGCGGTGTTGGACAAGTGAGGGGAGATCAAAGGAAAGCCAAGACATGTAATATCGCATCTACCACATGTAAAGGGATGCAGAGGAAGGAAACCCTTACAATCGAAGAACCGCCTAAACCAAAACCTGATGAGGAAATGGAAACGATCTAGTTAGATGACGAAGATGAAGGGAAAATAGTATATGTGGGAAGCCAGCTGCCTGAACAAGTAAAAAAGGAGATGGTCCGATGCTTAAAAGAGAATTGTGATGTGTTTGCATGGACTCCAGCCGATATGCCAGGAATAGACCCTGAAGTTATTTGCCATCGGTTGAACGTAATCTCAGGGGCAAAGCCGATAAAATAGAAGAAGAGGAATTTTGCTCCCGAGAGGCAACAGGCAATTAACGAAGAAATCTCGAAGTTGTTGCAAGCAGGATTCATCAGAGAAGTTAATTATCCGGAGTGGTTGGCCAATGTCGTGATGGTGAAGAAAGTGAACGGGAAATGGAGAATGTGTGTAGACTTCACAGATTTGAATAAAGCTTGTCCTAAGGATTCGTATCCACTACCTCGAATCAACAAGTTGGTAGACGAAACTTGTGGATATGAATTACTTAGCTTCTTAGATGCCTTCTCGGGATACCACCAAATCATGATGCATCCGGACGATGAGGAGAAGACTTCATTCATTACCGATATCGGGACATATTGTTACTGAGTAATGCCATTCGGTCTAAAGAATGCGGGGGCAACCTACCAGCGTATGGTAAATAAGGTGTTCCAAGACCTGTTGGGCAACACCATGGAAGCCTATGTCGATGATATGATAATCAAAAGCCGACAGGGAGAATCACATGCCAGAAAAATGACAAAGGTGTTCAATGTGTTGCGGCAGTACAAGATGAAGTTGAATCCCAACAAATGCTCATTCAGGGTAAGGTCTGGAAAGTTTCTGGGATTCATGATTACTAATCGAGGGATAGAGGCTAATCCTGAGAAAGTTCAAGCTATTCTGGACATGAGGCCGCCTAATACAGTAAAAGAAGTTCAAAGGCTGACAGGAAGAATAGCAGCCTTGAGTCGTTTTTTATCCAAATCAGCTGAAAGAAGTCTACCATTTTTCAAGGCGATAAAGGCAGGAAAGAACTTCAAGTGGACAGAAGAATGCAACGACGCCTTTGAAAGGTTGAAAGACTACCTAAAAGAGTTGCCTCTGTTATCCCGGCCACGTCCCGGAGACCACCTCCTTATGTACCTCGGCGTAGGAGAGAAAGTTGTAAGTGCAATCCTACTAAGGAAAGAAGGGGATAGAGATTACCCGATTTATTATGTAAGCAAAGTCCTGCTAGATGCTGAGGCAAGATACCCCTTAGTTGAAAGAATAGCTTTATCCCTGGTGATGGCAACTCGGAAGTTACGGCCGTACTTCCAAGCTCACTCAGTGACTATCTTAACAGATCAGCCCCTCAGGCAAATATTGCAAAAACCAGAACACTCTGGACGTCTAATTAAGTGGGCCATCGAATTGAGTGAGTATGACATTCACTTCCAGCCTCGCCAAGCAATAAAAGGACAGGCATTGGCAGATTTCATTGTAGAATGCACTGGCCGAGAGGTACAAGAGGAAACTGAGTTGGCCTGGTGGAAATTATTTGTTGATGGAGCTCGTAACATGGACGGAAGTGGAGCTGGAATTGTGCTAATATCGCCGGAAGGGGAAACCTATGAGTATTCCTTGCGTTTCGATTTCCCAAGTTCAAATAATACAGCTGAGTAAGAAGCCTTGATAGCTGGGATGACTTGCTGAGAAAATGGGGGTCAGCAACTTAATGGCACACAGCGATTCGCAGTTAGTGGTAAACCAGTTCTTGGGTGAATATGAAGCACGAGAACCCGCTCTAGTCCCTTATCTGCAGAAGGTACAATTGTTGGCACAGTCATTCAAGCACTTACAGCTGACTCAGATAAATCGAACAGAGAACAACCATGCAGACGCTCTTTCAAAATTGGCCTCTTCTAGAGGGGTCAAAGGGGGTATGGTCAAAGTGGAATCCCTCGCTAGGCCAAGTATTGAAGAAGAAGATGTCTGTGATGTCGAAATCGGAGGCAATTGGAGAAGCCTAATCAAAGACTACATACTGGGGGGCACAGTCCCCACTAACAGAGACGAAGCTCGAAGGCTGAAGTTAAAAAGTGCCAGGTTTACCGTGGTGAATGGGGAACTCTATAAACGGGGTTCACAATGCCTCTGTTGAAGTGTCTAGGGCCTCAGCAGGCCGAGTACACCTTAGCTGAAGTTCATGAGGGAATATGCGGCGAACATCTGGGGGCTCGAGCCTTGGCCTCGAAAATACTGCACATGGGGTTTTATTGGCCTACACTGAGGAAGGACGCCACAGACAAAGTGAGAAGATGCGAAAAGTGTCAGAAATTCGCTCCTATAGCTACAGCGCCTGTTTCGGCTCTTCAGAACACTCTCCAACCAACTCCATTTGCACAATGGGGACTAGATATCCTGGGGCCTTTTCCCCTAGGCTCAGGACAAAGGAAGTATTTGCTTGTGGCCACAGACTACTTCACAAAGTGGATAGAGGCCGAGCCTTTGGCTACAATCTCTGAGAAAAAGGTGGAAGCAATGGTGTGGAAAGACATAATTTGCCGATTTGGGATCCCCGTGTGATAAACGCATATCATGGGAAGCAATTCAACTGTGATGCTTTCCGAAATTTTTGTAATGGCCTGAAGATTCTCCTAAGAATATCTTCTGTGTCTTACCCACAGGCCAATGGGCAGGCAGAGGTAAGCAATCGAATTATACTACACGGGTTGAAGACTAGACTGGACAAGGCAAAGGGAGCATGGGTGGATGAGCTCCCAAGTGTCCTATGGGCCTACAGAACGACAAGCAAAGTGTCAACAGGCGAAACACCGTTCAATTTGGTATATGGCACTGAAGCCCTCATCCCGGTAGAAGTTGGAGCTGAGTCACCCAGACTAGTCCCTTACATTGAAGAACGTAATTCTCAGGGACTAAGGGAAAATCTTGACCTGATACATGAGCTAAGAGACCAAGCAAAAGTAAGACTGGCTGCTTACCAACAGAGAGTAGCTGCTTATTACAATGCACGGGTCAAGAACAAAGAGTTGCAAGAAGGGGACCTCGTATTGAGAAAGTCGGCGATTACGAACGCCCATAGGGAAGATGGAAAGCTCCGGGCTAATTGGGAAGGACCATACAGAATCAGAAAGATGGTCGGACCTAGCACCTGCACCTTAGAAACCTTGCAAGGAAAGAAGCTCTCAAAGACTTGGAACGCCAACCATCTTAAGCTATTTGGCAGTAAAAATTGTAATTTTTGCTTTCTGATTGTTATTCTTGTCTTTATTTTCCCATCTATTGCTACATTACTTCATAGATGATATTATTTTTCTGATTCATGAATAAAGGCCAGCCAATCATTTCCTATATTCTCTAACGCAATATGTGAGATAGATTATGTGCTACAGGAATTGAAATGAGACAACAGCTGGCTACCAGATAAGTCCCTAAGCGAAAAATGCGCGAGATGGGCACAAATAAGACTTTAGGCGTGAAGAAGACGCGAGACAGGCATAAATAAGTCCCTAAGTGAAAAATGCGCGAGATGGGCACAAATAAGACCTTAAGCGTGAAAAAGACGCGAGACGGGCACAAATAAGTCCCTAAGCGAAAAATGCACGAGATGGGCACAAATAAGACCTTAAGCGTGAAAAATACGCGAGACGGGCATAAATAAATCCCTAAGCGAAAAATGCGCAAGATGGGCACAAAAATGACCTTAAGCGTGAAGAAGAAGCGAGACGGGCAAAATACCAGTCCTTGAACACGAAAAGTGCGTGCGATAGGTAAAAGTACAAACTATATAACAAGTTACGAGGTACGTTACAAAATCTCCAAATTCATATGTTGTACTAAGTCGACAAGTTATGGTTAACACTTTGGCTATTTTAGTCTTGATTATCCTTAAGCAAAAATAACGCGAGATATGAACAACGCTCGAGAAAAGTTTATTTTTGAACGAATAGTCAACACGGTTTCAAAAAGAACTTGGGGAGCAACATGATAAAGTCAAACAATACAAGGTACTCTACTAATTTCAAATAAGCAAAAGAAAGAGCTACAGAATGAAACGATACTTTCCATTGAAAATGAATCTATACATTGGAGAACAAACAAAAAAGCACATTGGAGTTAACAAACAAAACAAAAACTCTAATCTACGGCAATGACCGAATCAGCCGGCTGGGAAGACGCTACATCAGCACTTACGTCTCGAGAAGCTTGAGGCTCAGGAACTGGAGAAGTCAAAGAACCAGGATCCTGGGAAGACGAGGAAGCCACCCCGGAAGCAGGAACGTCACTTGAGGGCCCAACCACGACCGCAGAGTCTGGCACGGGATCAACGGCAGCAGAATCTGAAATTTGGAACTCGTCGCTGTCCAACCCCACCAGTGCCTCGATAGACTCAGGCTGATCGTCTGTCTCGATAGGCTCAGAGACGTCACGCACTGCCAGAGGCTCAGATCGATCAAATGCCTCGGAAGACTCAGGCGTATGTAGCGGTTGTCGAGGAGGCCACGGACCCTCAAGGTTGTCCAGATTATCTACGGCCCCTTCCGCTAAATAGGCCTCCGGACTTTGTGCGTCGGGCTCATACTTGGTCCAAGAAGGAGCATTGTAGTACTTAGCCTCCTCGGTAAAGAGCAATTCAGGGAAAGCCTCACTAGGCCGATGCTTCTCCAGCCAAGCGCGAGCCAAATAGAAACCATACTTAATAAATCCCGTCGAGAACGCCGCCTTCTGGTCAAAACAATGCTGGGACAAGCAGTATTCACGAACGGCCTCAATTCGGGCTTCTCTTTGACGATCCAATACATTGTGCAGCTCCTCAATAGCCTCATCTCGTTGCCTCTCCATGGCTCCCCGATCCTCGACGGCCTTGTTATAAGCCTCTTGGTACCCTTGAAGTGAAGACACCTTCGCCTGCTCTTCTTGGAGCCTTAACTCAAGATCAGCATTCTTTCGCTCAAGGTCAGCGTTCCTTTTGTTTACCTCCTCCACCCTGTTGACATAAGGACGGAGCTGGTTGACCTCGTTTGAAAGCTCTATCTTTTGATCCCGAAGCTCGCGAATCTCTTTGCTAGCTTGCTCTCTAAGAGCCCGGTGCCGAGCATTGACGGCCGCAATCTATTGAGCTGACTGATGAGGCAAAAAACAAAAGTAACTCAGAAAATCTTTCAAACGAGAAAAATAGTTACCAAACAAATACGGAACTCTTACCTTCATAGCGAGATAGTCAGAGTTATCCTCCGCATCCGGAATGTTTGAAAAAAGCCCCGCCTCGTCACGGGGGAGAATGGTGCTCCAAGCCAGACGAGACGCTATCCCGGCATCCTCGATGCTATTATTGTCGTTCACTCCGGGATAGGTCTGAAAATCATCCCCACTGACGACGACCCCACTATCGATCACGTAGCGCCTCAAAGAAGGGTCTACCACCTTGGGCAAGACTGGTCTTGTAGGCATTGAGGCTTCAACAATCAGCCTCTTCCTGTATTTGCGCCTCGGCTGGCGAGGCGCCGACCTACCCTCAGCAACACGAGAGCCACCTTCTTGAGGGACTAGATCACTCCTTTGGGAATCGGAGCTCTCGCGATCGCCTGAACCTCGATCAGGGACAAGAGGCCTCTTCCGTTTGTTTCTCCTGGCCTCTTGTGTAGGACGGCTAGATTCACCAGTAGAGGGAGGAGGAGGTGTAGGAGCACGAGCCGGTCCAGATGGAGCTCCAACGGGCGACCGAGGAGGAGGAGCTATCGAAGCAGCAACACTAGCATCCCTCCTACGCATCAAATCTCGGAAGTTCATGCCTGCACAATATATAAGAAAGGATTAGCCGACCAAGTAAAATATCACGCACATGAGTACAAAAATAAAAATAAATAAATAAATAAATAAAAAAAAAAAAGGATGGAAAACCTAGAAAACCACCAAAGTCCTCTAAACTATCCAGATTCGAATCCAACGGAAAATCAACAAAGGGGCTCCCAAAGGCGTCGGCTTGAGCCCACTCAGGGCCATCCCTTAAATAACCACTAGTACCCGCAGCCTCAGGGGTCTCGTCCTCCGAATCTGAAGAGGACTCATCTACAAGGCGGCCTACGGGGGTAGATGTTTCGGCTACTGGGACCGGGGATGGCTGACTAGGGCCAGCATCAGATAAACGGGGAGTTGTAGGCAGGGTAGATGGGGTAGCAGAAGCTTCAAGAACGGTCCTGCTTACGCCCCAGCCAGCAGCGGCAATGTTTTCCGGGGTTAGAAGAGAAAATAAATTACGCTCCCCGGTAGAACAGATTCGCCGAATAGGCTCGCCAAATTGGTCTCTTAAAATTTCTGTCCTGAACCTATCCGAACGCTGTGAGTGGTCAGAAGCATCACGATTCCATCTAGAGCGAATCCGCAGATTACTTGGAATCTCGACAATGACCCACTCGCTCTCAAAACCGCGCAGTTTATTGGGGAGATCCGAGAAGATTTTATTGTTAGGAAACTCCTCGACTGTTAACCGTTGAAGAGAGAACGTTATCAACCTTTTCAGCCTACGAACTTTGAAGAAGGCGCTTAAGAGAGGAATTGTGGGAATGATACCTAGGTGATGACATACTACGGAAAAAGCTACCAGCTGAGCCCACGCATGTGGGTGAAGCTGACACGGGACAATGTCTTTGTATCTAAGAAATGTTTCACCAAACTCCGGAAGAGGGAAGCGAAAACCGAAAGACAAAGAAGCCTTATGGACAGCTACGCCACTTCTAACCAAGGCAGGCGTGACCTCCCCTTGCACTGGAAGCCTATAGCCATAACCCGAGGGAAGAGGGAAACGCGTCCTAATGTCCTCTAAGTTAGCACTTGTCAAAGTGCACACAAGACCACCCGTTTTAAGTGTTTTACCCGGGCGTAGCAAAGACATGGCAAAAAACTACCCGGCGACAGAGTAATGGCGACAGACCCTTTGGGCGATAGATAGGCGACAGACCTGCTGAAGCGACAAGACCCTTTGGCGACAGACCTAATTCGTAATAGACTAGCGGAAGACCTAAAACTCTACGCGTAAGACCACGACACCAGCGGAAGACCACGATACCAGCGGGAGACCTAAATCTAAGTTGCGAAAGGCAATAAATATGCGGTGGATGTAAACTTACTGTTTCTGAGGTAAGCGAGAGACTGCTGGGGGAGAGCGACAGGTTCTTTTGGCGACAGACTCTTTTTTTTTTTTGCGAGGGGACTGCAAATGGGCGACAGACGGCTGCTCAGAGGTTTTCGTGGGGTCACTCGTCTGGTCCCATCGGTTTATATAGCCGCGACAGGGAATGCCAAACGTCGCGCCTGATCACGTCCCTCGCAAAATAGACCTTTTTTCACCTGCAAAAAAATACACAAAAAGCAAAGAGAACTAGTCACGGTGGGTTAAGGCCCAAAAACACATATTTATACTCTCTTGGTTGGAGAAATCCAACAAGAGAGTGGGGAGCAATTGATATGACAAAGTCTACCCGTGTTTGGGCCAGGCCTAATGTTGTCAGAAACTACCACGCGGCAAGAACTCACTGGTCCATGTGGCCTTCGGCGACAGATGGTAAACGCATCACACCTGTCGCTGGGCGACAGACTCGGTTGTGCCCACGTGGCCTTCGGCGACAGAAATAGAGGTGCGCGATCACACCTGTCGCCCGCGACAGACTCAAAGTCTGTCGCCTGTAATCACAACGCGACACGTAGCACATGTTTTCGGCTCCCGCTAGCGACAGACCCCTGACGCCACAAGGTTCCACGTAGTATGAGTCTCTCGCCGGCGACAGGCCCCGGAAGTTCCCGATCTTCAAGGAACTTGTGTTATATTGGGACACAAACTCTCAGCAAGATAAGGGACTTATCCTTAAACAATTAACCTAGATTGTTGACCTATAAATAGGTCCCCAGGTACAATCTTATTCTATAATTTTTGACTACCGGCTTTTACGCTTCCTAATATTGAAGAACTTTTTGCTGACTTAAGCATCGGAGTATCTACGCAGGGAACCACCCCTGCGTCCCTCTGACTTTTCTTGTTTTACAGAAGCTTCTTGGACACACGTGGAGACTTAGTACGAACATCGACGTCAGCGTATCTTTATTGTTGTTTTGTGCAACAACAAAAGTAAAAATATAAAAGGGATGTCAAAAGGGTAAGTTAGCCAGTAACTTTGAATTATTCGATCCCCAACACAATTATATTTTATATTTACCAAACTTATAATTATTCGAATAATCCAAATATTGAAAAAATTTATATCTAAAAATTTTTTATGTGCTACTCGTGTGCAGTTACCTAAAGCTTTAATCCTCACATAATCATCGTTCATTTTTATTTTATTTATTTATTAAAATTTTTAACTTAATTATTTTTATTATAAAAAATAAGTGTTGATTACTTTTAAAATTATCTTATTTAAATCATCCTTTATTTTGAAAAAATTTTTAAAAAAATTTATACCTAAAAATTTCTGAAGATTTACAATCGTTTTAAAGATTTCTTCATTAGATAATCGCCACTTATTTTTTTATTTTATATTTTTAATTATTTTTTACACCTAATTTAACTTGCATAAAATTCACAAAGAAGCTAAAAATTAATTGATTTTATACACATTTCTATTTTTTTTGTTACGAAAAAAATATTTAATATCTGAGAATAGAATAAAGTTTATTTGATTCAAATTTAAGCATTACAATATACTACAACTCATTCTTACAATTCAATCAAAAAGCAGTTGGCCTAGGTTTGTCAATTTTTCATAAATTATTCTTCTTTCAAGTTTTTCTATCTACATACAAAAATATCATGAATTGATGGTTTAATTAGTCTACTAAATACCTGGATTTAAGCAATTATTGTAAAGACCATTGTAAAATTTGTAGGCTTCACCTTGCAGCCTAATGTTACACACTTACGTTAGAAATATGAAAATAAGGTGATAAGAGATTTGAAGGGACGATTCCATTCTCTAATCATATACTATTGTCATATGAAGGGAACCAGTGGTATTTACAGCAAGACAATCAAACAAGCATAATAAGTACAGATGGTAATATCCACAAAGTTAAGAAAAGATACAATGGATAAATATCAGCCATGGATTCATAGCCCTAGTGTCACCATACGGTATAGATCAATCAAAGACGCAATTAATTCGATTTAAGCTCATAGCAGATGTAGCTCTCCTGGACCAAAGGTTATTTACCTTATAAGCCTCTCTGTACCAGACTTTCAAGTTTGACCTGCACAAAATGAGAATGATGATGAAGCAATCTCAAATATGGCCGATAAAAACAATTTCAGTAAGAAAATTCGGGCGCGCAATGAACATTACACACATGTAGTTCCATTTTCTTTTGGCTTATTGCATAAACTAAAATGCCAGTGCACTGCTATAAAACAGCCCTGCTAGTCAGCAACATGAATATTCATCTCCATCTGATACTATATTCTTGCCACATTGATTAACACCTGCCAAGTACAATTTATACAACCTCTTTTCATACATTCAAAGGAACACAAACATAAGGGACTGGCACTTCTAAGACCCTTAGCCTATCCTTTTAGGAGTATAGCAAGGCTCCATTCCGGAGGCATATAAGAAGGAAAAACGTCTTTTTACAACTAGATGAAGGCCTCGTTGCCAAGCCAGATTTCCATAAACACAGAAGTTCAATGACATTTTATCTATTCCATGAGATAACTATTGAAACAAAAATGATCACCAGGATATTTCCAAAACAAAACATATTAAAGATTCAGCATTTCAATAAATAGTGCCACAACTATCCTAAAGCATAACCATACTGATTAAACATCAATGAACAAAAGCAAGAACTTCAGTGCTACAATCTGCTTTCATTTTTCCATGCTCGCTAAAATCAGTTCACCTACAGATGGTATTCAAGTGTTGAAGATTTAGAAACTGGGATTATAGACGGCACACAAGCTTACATTCCAATGTTTGCAAATAACCATAAAGAATTCATTTCATTAAAAAAAAGAAAAAGAAAAAAAAAGAGCAGACAAAATCAAGTGCTTCTGTCACAACATTTTAGGCTAGATGCACTGAACACAAAAAGCTTGAACAGGGAAGGGGTTCTTAACAAGCAAAGCATTCTTAATGTATGAAACTCTGTTTCAGTAATGAGAACAAATTCATTATCAACAATAATAGAAATTTCTCCGAGCCCTTCAACATTACTCACATAAATACATTGTAACAGTATGGTTCAAGGGTGAAGCAAATAACTAAATGGTATGTAAATATTCCTCTCTTTTACCATGTTAGCTCAGACTAAAATCTCCACTGCTTCAATTTGAGGCTAATTTTTTGGCGTAATGCAGCTTTGTCTCTACTGCATCCAATAACTACAAGAAAACCAGTTTCTTTTTCAACTAAAAAATGTTCATATGTATAACTGCTTTGAGAGACTGCATTCTTTTAACATGTGAGACTTTGAAGGCAAAGAATTTTGTAAGATTATTTAAATTATTTTCTCCACATGTCCGCGAGGGTATAACCCATAAGCCCTAAAACTTTCTTTTGTTCCTAAGTAACACAAGGCACACATACCCAACTTTGCAATCAGTGTAAACGATAGTTGCACCCGTCTACAAGTTAAAACCTCATCCATTGTCTAGAAAAATGAAAAGAAGAAAGTCAAAAAGATTGACCAAACTACCAAAATTCCAAAGAAGGATAAACAACTAAGCAATTCTCTAGGCAGAAAGCTTGCAATTTCACCAAAACAACCAAAAACAGACTGTAAAAATAAAAAATATCTTAAGTGCCATAGTTCTCCAAATTTACAAACCAGGTTGTTTGTGTACCAGGTAAACTACACCCTGCAGAGGCCAAAATCTTTGAAATAAACTCCAAGTAATTACAGAATTGTTGGAGAAACTCACAAGAGAATATACTCAACATATACTGCATAAGGATATACCAAGAGAAAAAAATTCCATGAAAGCTTACCCCTTTTTGCTCTATTTCCTTATCCCTCTTCGTTTTCAATATCTATTTCATGTGTCTCCAACCAGCTGACGTATTATATTTTCCTCATGCTCACATCTTCCATTGATTGGAACCAAGCTCTCAAAATAAGCAATGAGCTGCATTGTATTCTGATAAGCATGGATATCAAGATTCTTAAGCTCTCGGGTGGCAGGATCAAACAGCACTAGTTCATGATTTGAACCCTCAAGAAACAATTCACCATTTTTCCTAAACGCCAATGGCCTCTCAACTCCAGAAACAGATTCAATACTGAATTGTCTAGTCCATGATCCATTCATAACCCATAAATCAAAAGACTTTTCAGTTCCCTGCCTTGGGTAAACAATAGCACCAAGTGATCCATTAAAGTCCAGAAGTTGCAAATAATATTCAGCTAAAGACCCACCAAAATTTGGCAGAGGTAAATTTGAAAACTTTTCATTAGCCATGTCAAATGAAAGAATATGGTAATCAGAATTCCCTGTTGCTTGCCAATAATAAAACCCATTTATGTAATTATTAAACACAGGAGAACCATAAGGATGTGCCTCAGGAACTGAAATTTCCTTCCAGGAATCACTTTTAAGTGAATACAACTCAACTTGGTGGTTCCAATCAGCCAGCAAGCCTTCGTCTTCATTCTCATCAAAATAATTAGTGACAAATCTTATAACTTTGTAATCATCGGTTTTAGAATCAAAACCAAACCCAAGGCAACCAAAACTAGTGGAATCTGTGGCAGGAGGGCGTTGGACTGAGGATTGAGGAAGGGTTTTAAACTCTCTGGTTGCTGGGTTCCAAAAGGCAACCTTATAAGCATCATGTAAACACAGCAATCCATTACAAGGACCAGAAACTACAGGAGCATACCAACAATTCACAAAAAAGGGTAAGTGAATGTTCTCTTTCACTAAAACGTTTTGGCAGTTTTCAATAGAAAGTGTAGAGAAATAATGGATGTCAGCATGGGTGTTACCATCACCACGTTTGAGGAGGAGATTAAGGTTGTTGTTTTTGATGTTGTTATGCTGATGTCTGGTAATGAAATGAGAGGTTTGAAAAGAAGAACACCACAGCTTACAAACGCACCTGAAACGTGTCAGGGATTTAACTGGAAGCTTTGAGAGGATTTCCATCACCACCGTTTCTGGTAGCTCAATTCTGCTTTTGCTCCAACCCTGCATTTTCCACTTGATCTTTTTTATTTCCTCTATTTCTGAATTCTGATTAATGATCCTATAAGAGAGAAAAAAAAAAGGTACAACAAACTCCATTAACTTTCTAGATTGAATCACATGCACAACGAGAAGTAAAATGGAAAAGACAAGACTAATAGAAGTAACGTGTTTTTCCTATATTGTCTTGTACAAAATAATCTTGGTAACACATTTTGTGAATTTTTAACATAAATAAAAAAAAAATTCGATAAACACTAAATTTATATATTTTATATTAAATCAATAAATCATAATATGTCATTTTATTAATTCATAAATCTTAAAATTATAAAATTTTTAAAAATAAATATTTTAAATTTGTTAATTAATAAAATATCATGATAAAATATGATATAAAATCTATACATGGTACAGCAAATATAACCTAGTAAAAAATTGGATAATTTTTTAGGGGATTGGAAGATAGTAAGATACCTAATGATTTGAAATTGGAAATTTATGTTACGATTGAATTTTAAAATAACAAAAGTAAGATTTATGAAATCATCATCATCATCAGAGCCTTTATCCCAATAGATTGGGGAAGATTTATGAAATATGAGAAGATAATTTTTTTCCATGTTTTTATCTAATAAATTTTAGATTGTCATAACGTCAAGGTCCGTGAACCTAACTACTAGGCTTAAAACTTCTAGGAATAGCCAAAAATTATTCTACCTAAGGTGTAATCAGTCACCTATTCATTAATATGGATAAGATTTGATCTACGTTCAAAAATCCTAGGTTCGGAAGTATAGTAACACCTGAGGAAGGATTAACATTCTCGCAATTCCTATCTTAGGTGGTACCAACTTAACCTTAAATTATCCTCAATTTGCCTTAAAAATTTTTATTTCTACCCTTTTTTATCTTTTTTGTATTTTTATTTTATCTTTTTATTATTAATATTTTTTATTATATTGTATTTTTGAGTTTATTTTATCATGAAAATGAATATTGATAATTTTTTATGGAAATTACTTATAGATCATCCATAATTTGGAAAAAATATAAAAGGATTTCTGATCTAGAAAACTCTTAGGTGCTATTCACTTGCAATCACCCTAAGACTTCCATCATTGGAACAATTTTTATCCATCTTCATTATTTAAATTTTTTATGTATAAATTTATTTACTATTACTTTGATTATTTTTATTAAATTATATGAATGTTTATTATTTTTCAAAATTTCTCAATTAAATTGTCTATCACTTTGGAGAAAATTTAATTTTTTAACCTTGCTACTAGAACCCTTCCCTAATAATTTTGAAATACTCATTTACCATCTAAATCCATTTAATTACCTGATTATTAAGTTAATTTTGACTCTCAAACTAAATTAATGAGTACCAATTACTTGACCCGAACTCAAATCCGATTAAAAAAAATTAATTTTCATCTAATAATAATTAAAATTATAAAATCAAATAAAAATTAAAATTATATTTCACATAAGATAAACATAAGCGAGTTTTCAAGCGAAAACGAATCTGTGAAATGGAAAACTCCCTGCAATGCTCTGAAGTAGACGATCTGAAAGCGAGAAGCGTGAAACGAACCAAAAATGGAGACTTCAAAACAAATGAATGCCAGATGCAAGATTCGCAAGATCAACCACCATCGTACAAAGACTCTTTGATGAACGCAAGAGAACTGACATCTGGATCTTTCATGAGCAAACCAGCTTTCTTGGATGAAGCTTCAGATGAAGAACCTGATGACATGAACGACATTCCTACCATCCTCTTATCAAAAGAAGAGAAGAATAGAATCAGGAACCCATGGAGAACAGCGATTATTGTTAAAACATTTGGGAAAACTGTGGGATATCACTTCCTACTTCCCAGAGTCAATGCACTTTGGAAACCATGCGGTAGAATGGATTGCATTGATTTGGGGGAAGACTATTTTTTGTTCAGATTTCAGAATGTCGACGATTTCCAGAGGGTGATATACGGTGGCCCTTGGTTCGTCGGGCAACAATACCTGACTATGAGATTGTGGGAGCCGGGATTTATTGCAGAAAAGTCGAAATCCTTCTCCACCACAGCTGTGTGGGCAAGACTACCTGGACTTCCCATAGAATTGTTTGACCGAAACATCTTACAGAGGGTGGGGAATCAGTTGGGAACATTGTTAAAGATCGATTCCTTCACTGAGATGAACTCTAGAGGCCGATTTGCAAGGATATGTGTACAAATTGATCTTGATAAACCATTGATCCCTAGAATTAGAATCGGCAATATTATACAACCCATTCTTTACGAGGGAGTAAACCTTTGTTTCCAATGCGGAAAGATTGGACACAGAAAAGGAAACTGTCCTCAAGAGATGAACCCAATGGAGGAAAGCCAAACAAATAACAAAGATGAATCTGTTGTTAGGACTGATAAGAACGAGGAAAACATTGAAGAAGCTGAGGAAGGTGCATACGGCCCTTGGATGGTGGTTACAAAGAAGAAATGGAAACAACCCAGAGCAAGAAAATCGGGTGAGGATGAACCGGAAAGGGACCCGACCCACAACAGAAAAGACAAAGGCAACTTAAAATTGTCAACAGATCTGACTATGGAAAAGCAACGGCATAATTTGGGACAAGACAGTGGAGTGAAAACACACCCTCCAAGCTGGCGACAACAAAGCAAAGCCGTGTCATCTGGGAAAGCTGCGCTAAAAAAAAAAACTGGAATAATCCCACCCAAACAAGTCCCAAATCCGAGTCCCATTCCAGTTCAAATGGAACCAAGTAAGCAAAACCAGATTTTTATGTTTACAGGAGAGTGTTCTAACAAGGAAACGTTGAAAGACAAACTTGTGAACAAACAAGATCAAAACAGAGGCGAGCCCAAAGCGACAAACAATGGAAGAGCCTCAGGATCCGTGGCAAAATCTGGAGGTAATGAATTTGATCTTGGAAGGAAAGACAATCCACATGAGAAAGACTCTGGAGATTTTACCCAGGAAACAGGCATTGGAAAAAGATTGGAACTCGGAATGGATAATGACAGTGTGGAACAACGTTCGACTCTCTATAGACAGAGGAGACCCACAACCATTCCTCCATTAGATGGAAGAACAAAGGCAAAGGTTTATACCGGAACAAGTGGAATCCCTCCCACCTCTCGACGGAACGACACTTACTTAGGTAAGCATAGACAAAGTGAGGATAAAGAAACTCCAGGAGAATACGGAGGAAGCTGTGCTATGGAAGACTCGTCCAATGAAGAATTCTCTGACACTGATGATCAGGACGGAACGGGAAAAACAGGAGACCAATCTCGAATACACCTTGATGATAATTCGACACTGTCATCACACGTCGAATTTAATATGCAGGAAGCGGTCCGGGGAGATCCAGTTCATGCCGAAAATTCGCGGAATGGTCATGGAATCGATCAGACAACAATACATTCCTAATGAGAGGCATTTTTTGGAATGCTAGAGGGGCGGCCAGTCCCAACTTCAAGAGAGCTTTCATGGATCTCGCACGAATTAACAGCCCGAGCATGGCCATAATAGTGGAGACAAAAGTATCGAGAGATAGAGCTGAGCAGATTTCTAACTCACTTGGCTTCGATAGAACTTTTAGGGTGGATGCTAACGGCTTCTCCGGAGGTATATGGATATTGTGGCAGAGTGCTGAAGTCACTGTGAACATCCTCCAATTCACCAACCAAGTAATCCATGCCACAATTCAGGTAAACTCTTCCCCTTCTACTCATACGCCTTGTAGTCCTTGGATGTTTTCTGCTATATATGCAAAACCTGTCTATGCTGCAAGAAGAATTCTTTGGGAAGAACTATCCGAATTTGCTAAAACTCACTCCATGCCGTGGGCAATGGTGGGAGACTTCAACGAACTTTTAGAGGAAGCGGACAAATTTGGAGGAAGACCGATAGTACTAAGTAGAGCTCGCCGATTTCGTCAATGCATGGATGACTGTGGTATGCTGGACTTAGGATTCTCTGGCCAGCAACATACTTGGATTGGCAAAGATCAACATGGAAGGGTGATCCGTGAGAGATTAGACAGAGCATGGGCGAACGGGAATTGGAAACTACAATTTCCAAACACTACTGTTTCACACCTTACGAAAGTTTATTCTGACCACAACCCCATTCTCTTTGATACTTCTCCAAATTTACCCCGAATAGGAACAAGACCATTCAGATTTGAACCAATGTGGTTCACACATTTAGAGTTCAAAAGCATAGTTAGAGGCTCTTGGCTACAAGCAGATAATTTCATCCTACAAGCCATCCCAAAGTTCCAAGAGAACATCACTCACTGGAACAAATTCACATTTGGCAATATCTTCCACAAGAAACGCAGGATTCGTGCTAGGTTAGACGGGATTCAAAGGGCTCTATCCTCAGAACATGATGAGTGGCTCCTCAATCTTGCAACAGAACTCGAATTTGAATACCAACACATTTTAAAACTTGAGGAAGAATTTTGGGCCATCAAATCACGTGTTGATTGGATTACGGATGGAGATAGGAACACAAGATTCTATCATTTGAACACAATCAAACATAGAAGACACAATAAGATCATCAAGTTGAAAGACACAATGGGCAATTGGATGACAAGTTTGGAAGAAATTCAAGTGGTGGTTTTGGACCATTTCTCTAATCTTTTCACCACAGAAAAAGAGGTTAGCAACCTGTCCCCATCGATTCAATGCAGGTTTGGTAATGTTTTATCTTCAGAAGAAATTCACAAGCTTAATGCTGAGATTTCATTTACTGAAGTCCTAAAGGCAGTCCAATCAATGAAACCTTACAAAGCTCCAGGACCTGATGGTCTTCACCCGGTCTTCTTTCAAAGATGTTGGGATATCATCGGCCCATCCGTCGTTGATCTAGTTCGAAACATCTTCATATCGGGACAAATCCCTCCAGAAATTAACAAATGCTTCCTATGTTTGATCCCAAAAACCCAAAGACCAGAATCTCTCAACAACTTCCGCCCTATTAGTCTTTGTAATACCATATACAAGGTTGTTACGAAAGTATTGGTTAATAGAATCAGACCTATACTTTCTAGAATGATTCACCCCCTGCAGACTAGTTTTATTGCAGGTAGGAGAGCGCAAGACAATGTTATCATTGCTCAAGAAATCGCTCATTCATTCAAGAGGAAGAAAGGCAAGAAAGGATGGATGTTGGCAAAAATTGATCTTGCTAAGGCATATGATCGGCTAGAATGGGAATTTATTAGGGAAGCTCTTATCTTCTTCCAATTTCCTGATAAATGGATCAAGTTAATCATGTCCTGCATATCTTCCTCAAGCATGTCTATACTTTTCAATGGAGAGCAAAGCAATGTGTTCTCGCCTTCTAGAGGGTTGCGTCAAGGAGACCCACTCTCACCATACTTGTTCATCCTTTGCATGGAGTTTCTATCGTTAAAAATCTTTGAAGCTTGTGAAGATAAATGCTGGGAGCCAGTACAACTCAATAGGAATGGCCCCAAGTTGTCGCATCTTTTCTATGCGGACGACTTAATTCTTCTTGGTAAAGCTTCAACTAAAACTTGCAATTCCATGTTAAGTATACTCGAGGATTTTTGTAGCAAGTCTGGACAAAAAGTTAACAAAGAGAAATCTTCTTTGGTTTTCTCTAAAAATGTTGAGGATGACATGAAGAGAAATATTAGTAATATCATGAGTATCCCCTTATTGAATGAACCTGGAAAATATTTGGGATTCCCAATCTTCAAAGGACGCCAGAACTCAAGTTACAGATTCTTAATAGAGAAGGTTCATAACAAGTTGGCAGGATGGAAGACTCAAATCCTCTCTTTTGCTGGGAGAACGACACTTGCGAACTCAGTTATTAACAGTATTCCTCTCTATTATATGCAAGGAAGTAACATACCAAATGGTATTTGTAAGGAGTTGAACAAGATCACTAGGAACTTTATCTGGGGATCTTCAAATGAGCGCAAGAAAATGCACATGGTTAATTGGAACACTGTCACTAAGCCAAAAAGAGATGGTGGGCTAGGAGTCAAAGACTTGAAATGTCTCAATGAAGCAAATATGATCAAACTAAGTTGGAGACTCCTAACTGAACCAGATAACATGTGGGCTAAAGTGTTGAGATCGAAATACTCTAGAAATGGAACTTTTGTTAAAAAAGCATGCTCCCCTGTATGGTCAGGCATGAGGAAGACGTCAAGCTTCTTGGAAAAAGGAATTAGATGGGTGACAAAATCTGGAAATCAAGCTTTATTTTGGGAAGATAATTGGACAGGCCTGGGACCCCTTAATAGAATCGTGTTTGGACCTTGGACACCACAACAAAGAAACATGGTAGTGAGATCGGCTTTTAACAGTAGGGAAGGATGGTGTCTCAATCAGGTCGAAGCACCCATCCCGAAAAACATTGAAGATAAAATCCAAGCAATACCTCTCCAATGGGAAGGTTCGGACCCAGACACTATCGCTTGGGGAAATACTCCTACAGGGGAATTTTCCTTAAGCTCTGCTTATAGCTTGATTAAAAATCAGGAGGTTGATTCTGACTCTAACTGGAAACTTATTTGGAAAACTCCCACTCTGCCAAAAATTCAGTTTTTTCTTTGGCTCTGCTGCCATAAAAAACTGGCAACTAAAGAAGTCCTCGCTTCAAGAGGAATACTGAATGACACTTCCTGTCCCAGATGCGGAAGGGAGGAAGAAACCATCTCTCATTGTCTTAGGGACTGTATTCACGTTAGAAGCCTTTGGGAGTCCATCAATAATTCAGTGTTTGACAGTGATACATATGAAGGTGATTTAACAATTTGGATATTTGCAAATTTGAGAACTAACATGCACACAAATTATGAAGGGGTCCCCTGGAATATTGTTTTTTCCTTTGTGATATGGCAAGTTTGGATTAGCAGGAACAAACTAATCTTTGAAGGGATTACTGAAGATGTCCACTGCTGGTCCCATAAAGTCAAAATTAAAGCTAAAGAGTTCTGGGCAGTGATTGGCATAGAGCAGCAAAAGAAGAGAACTAGCCAGATTAACATTGGATGGAGTCCACCCCCTCCAAACTTCTTTAAACTAAATACTGATGGGTCTTCCGCTGGAAATCCCGGATCGGCAAGTGCAGGGGGAGTGTTTCGTAACTCAGAAGGAACATGGATGGGGGGATTTAGTAGAAACGTCGGTAACTCTACTAGTGTTCTCGCAGAACTCTGGGGATTAAGAGATGGTCTGCAATTGGCTGTGGAAAAGGGTTTTAACAATATCATTGTTGAAACTGATTCTCAATTAGTTGTAAGGTATGTTCTTGAACATGTTAATGTTTCCCATACTCATTTTGCTATCATTTCTGATTGCAGGGCACTTCTTAGCAAGCTGGAAAACGCCAGGTTAATGCATGTGTTTAGAGAAGCTAATATGTGCGCAGATGCCTTAGCAAAAATGGGAAGATCCTTAGCTGAACCTTTTGTGTTTTTTACTTCACCGCCTGTGGCGGTATCTTTTCAGTTGCTTTATGACAAAATGGGCTGTAAACTGCCCAGAGACATTGCAAGTTGTAACCCCGACAGGGGAATTGAAGTTTAATTTAATTCTATGTACCTTTTTACACCAAAAAAAAAAAACATAAGCGAGTTTTCAAGTTTCAAATACAACAGACAACTTAAATAATCAAAATTTATTGTTGAGAACTTAAAACAGGTATAGTTGATATCAAATCATGAAAAAAAATTTTATAATTACATATAAAACCAACAAATTGTCACTTATTAATCAAAATTTGAATTGAAAGCAAAAGAATTTCCTCCAATAGTTATCACTTGTCATCTAAAAAACCAACAAATTATCACTTATTAATCAAAGCTTGCAAATAAAATGTAAACAATGAATTAGCAAACTGTTTATAATTCAAGCAGTTGGGTCTTATCTCAACAGGATCAATTAAAGCTTATAGGTTGTGAGCTCGAAACTACGCATCATCCAGAAAGCTTTTTTTCCTTTTTCTTTTTTTTGCCAAAAATTGAAATATGTCAAAATTAGAAACTTGAAAACAATAAATCATCCATCAAAATTCACTTACAATCTACTTACAATGTTTTGGAAATAAATAATTACAGACTTTAATAAATAAATATTAGCTCGTTTTTTTGGTTAGATTAAGGAAATACAAACAACAAAGAAAAGAACCTTACCTTAGGCTTGAAGAAGCAGACCGGACTGGAGAGAGGGACAGAGGGAGAGCAGCGAGCCAACGCCCAGCGACTGCCGAGTGTGCCGACTGGACTGGAGAGACGGAGAGAGCATAGCGGGGAGGAGTCGGGATCCGTGAAGGAATCAATAGCCGAATTAGGGGAATTTACAATTACGGAAATCCGAGTTTTGGTTCAAAGTGGAATGGTATGGGTTGGATGGATTTAACATTTTAATTAATAAATAAAAAAAATAAGAAAAACATTTATTTACCAAAAAATAAATAAGAAAAGCAAAAATTGTAGATATAAATTATTTTTCTGCCCTAGACAGCTGTCAACCGGATAATCTCTCCAACACAATACAGGGGTATACGGTTGCACTTGTTTTCGGATGGGATAATACCAGACCGGAGGAAACTGAAGAGAAAAAAATTAGTTATTGAAGAATAGAATCTTCTGATATTGAGATGAGAAAAGCCCACGATGTGTATTATATTATGATTATTTTGTTTTTACAGCTGAAGTATTTTCGGATCAATTTATGCATACTTTAAGATCAATCTGTTTCAAACAATTTTAAGAACACACCTTTCATATTGACATAGTACATTCACAAAAAGTTAATTTTTTCAACCTTGGACAAATATTATTAATTAGCTTGTTATTAATGCGAAGTACAAATATCGTTCATATTATAAACCTACTAGATTTCAAATGTATTATCTAAATTGTATTATTTAGAATTGCATTATTTTATATTTCAAATGCATTTCAAATGTATTATCCATATTTTTATACAAAAAAAATAGGTGCATGTTTTATTGTTTTATGTTTGAATCGATTTAAATTTTTTTTACATTATGATCTATTTTATTAATAAATTATTTACAGTATAAATAAAATATAACTCACATATAACTCAGTATTAGAAATAGAATTAATTCTATCATGACCTTGCATAATGACCCTAATTTCTCTCACATATAACTCAGTATTAGAAATGGAATTAATCTCAATGACCATAAGACAAAATTGTAGGGTTTTCTAGATGAAACTTCAAACAAAACCGAAAAAAATGAATAGAATCCAATAGAAGAAATTAAACTATTCAATATGCATAAAATTTAAGACATAGCCTGTTAAGTTAATATAAAATATGTATCTGCCAATACAACTAGAATATAAGTTCTTATCATTGATATTGACAACTAAAGATCTCAGCTATGATTGTCCATGTGGACCGTACATATATGTGTATTTTTAATGTTTATATATATTATCATCCAAAAACAATTGTTGGGAAGATTCTCATTCAATAGAATAAAAAAATCTTGACAAAATATATGAAAAAACAAATTAAACAACGAGAAACAAATGAACAGAAATATCGTAGTAATACTCTTATATCAAAACAACTTTTGGCAATGGCCGAAAACATAAATATATTACTTGGTTTAATGCAGAAATTCTTATCTCTCTCCAAAACTAGCTATCAAAGCAAAACTAAAAACAATTTCTCAGACTTAAGTGTGTGTGTGGGTAAATATATAATATAAGAAAAAACTAAGAGCCTAACTAAATCCTCTCTAATCTATTGCTTATGGTGCCAAAGAAGAGGTAGCTTTGGTGTTGGGAATTAACGAATATAAGAGCCACACACTAATCTATGGAAAATGAGCTGAGCATTCCCTTCTTCCTGCAGTAATAAAATCCCATTTTCCTTGTGCAGATAAAAATCTTAGTCTCAAATCTCTGCAAGAAAACTCAATCTCTGCTCTCTTGGGCAGCCAACTCCGAGCCAGGTATATCACTCGAAACATGACTACGACATCGAAATTCACTTCCCTTTTGCTCCATTCAATACTTTTGAGCTTATGCATCTTCCCATGAAATGGACGTGGGACGTTCTTGCTGTTCTCTTTGCTCATCTTCTTTAGGGTTAGAGACACAGTTGGCCTCCACTCCTTTGAAACCATGTTTTTCCCATGATAAACACGGATTTCAAAATGGCTCATAAGCAAGCTCAGCTTCGTGTTGGGGTTTGTAATGTTGAATCTAATGTCATAATGACCAGCGCTCATAAGCTGTGAGTGTTTTGGGGAATCACTTGAAATGCAAAATGAGTCAACTTCGAAGGCAGGAGGGAGAGGGTGAATGATAAACCATACAAGTGAGTTGACGAGGCTGATTATTGCAATCAATGCAAGTATTGCCAAGATCAAACGGCGCACGAAGAGGGTGCGATTTCTTGAAACATTGTTATTTGGCTGCGAAGCATGAGAGTGAATGGGTGATATTTGGGATGTTATATTAAGGGAGGAATTGGGTGCTAGAGAGGAAGGCATGGTTAATATTATAATATGATCTTTGTGTAAGTTGATTTGATTAGTAAATTCACAGTCACAGGCTCGTTAGTTTGCTTGCCTGTAGTTGCTTGCTGAGAAAAGAGAAACTAAGATAGGAAGAAAACAAAGATTGAGATGGGAAGTGGTAATGCAAGAGATCAGACTTGCTTAAATAAGCAACGAAAGACGCGTACATTCTTGTCTTTTGGAATTACTTTTAAAAGGTTGAGTGGGCTTAAATGGGAAATGGCAGAGACGCCCCGTTTTCCATTTATATGGTTGAATAATTTAAAGCACAGCACTACATACGCAAAAGCTTAAAAAGCAGAGCAAGAAATATGAAACGAGAAATTAATGAGAAAAAAAAAAATATGAAAGGAGAAATTGATTTTCTTCCAGAACGGTAGTCAGCAGTGGTTTTCCGTCCACTGATTTCTAGGAAGGGATCACTTATCAAGTACGTGGCATACGTATGAATTTTAAAGGAGAATTCTATACGAGAATCAAAAATTTTGATTTTAATGTAAAGTTTTAAAGGCAGTCGCTTGTGTTTGATAAATAGTTGATTGCCCATAAAATTTTATAAAACTGATATTCTTATATACAAAGACGGTTCAAGTGCTTGAAAAAGAGAGTCGACTGTCTTAACATATTTTTAAAACAGAATCTATTAATATTAATTTTATGTTTATTATTATGTGATTTGCGTCAATTGACACATGACAATAAGAATAAATTTAATGTCAATAAGTATAAAATATATTAAACGACATAAAAATAAAGATAAAATTAATATCAATATATATAAACATATGAGAATAAATATAAATTTAGTATCAATAGACATAAAATAAGTTAGAAATATCACAATCACGTGACTATAGTCAATAAAAGAATTTACTATATGTTAAATTATTTACATAATACAATTTACAATGAAGTTAAATAAAACTAATGTTCATAATTAGTAAGAATTTATTTTGAAATTTCTTTCTCTTCTTTGGAACTGTGCCCATGAAACTTGTCTTCTATTATTTGTTTTTTATTTAGAACCAATCTTTAAGACATGTGAGCATGCATAATGTCGTTGGGAAAAAGATTGGTTCGACAGTCTCGAATTATTTTTCCACTATTGGAGAAATGGGGATGCTTCAACCACGAGAACGTCTAGTGCCAAACCACTATTAGATAATAAAAATTTAATAATCATAAATTATAAAAAAAATTGAAGTTATTTAGGAGGCCATTATATTGCACATTTGCACTGCAGGAACCGTCCAAATGGCAGTGCATTTTGATCCTAAAAGGTGTCCAATTACATTGCATCTGTGTTACTTATGCATCCAAATGCACCTTTAGAAGGGAAGGATCTTCAGTCTTCACCGCATGGCGACATCATGACTGCCAACAACAGACTAAAGTCAAAACCAACTGAATAGTACAACCAATTTGTTGTATGAAAACTGAAAAGCCCCTATATTCTTATTGCCCGAATGAATTGTTTGTACCTCTGCCATATATGAACCAACCTCCTGGCTTCGCTTTTGTCTGGCTTTCTTACAAGGGAAGTTCATTCTTATATTGCTTATTCGTTTTATATAAAGTTATATTTATATCGTGTAAAATTTAAAAATTTTATATTAAAATTTATGTCAATATATTAAACATAAAATTATCTTTTAAACTTTTATTATGTTCATATATTATTTTTATCAAATTTTAATCTACATCACTTTTATATTTTTTATTTGTATAATTTTCATGTCGTGTCATCATATTGTGTTGAAGATTACCAAATTCAATCCCAATAACTAGGTAGTTAGCTAGTTTAGTTGCTTTCATGGTGTTAACTTAAAACTTGATTTTACATGAACGACCCTGAACTTACTACTTTTTCTAGTTTGGTCAATAGATACGATGAAGATCATGTTTAGAAAACCAAAATTTAGGTACAAAATAAAAATCTAAGAATTTGGCATCACGGCATTCTTGTGGCCTTTTAGACAATGTCATTCATTATCTTTGAAGAAATTAAGATAAAGGCAAAAAAGGTCGTTTGAAATGGTGAAATGAAATTGAGAAAAAGCGGTTGGCTGTCAGGGAGAATGGCAAAGTCTACAGTCAGCGGTCAACGGCCCCGATTAACCGATCTTGAGTGCACCTGGACGGACTGGTGCATGACCAATATGGGCTGCCAACGGCGCCAATTCTACAGTCCTACTTCTTTTTCTTTTGTACACGACAAAACAAGAGGCTGCAGGATTTTTTTTTATTTACTTGTTCCGACGTGATAATAAAATCGATTTTATTGTAAGACCAATTTATTTTATGTTTTTGTAATAAAATTGTTTTTGTTGTATAATTTTCTTAGGATCTTTTGCTTTTGCGTTGATAATTGTTTTCTATTCTAGCTTCCAAGTATTTTTCTTAAATAATAAATATTTTTCTTAAAAGTTGAAAAAATTAAAATTGATTTTGAATAACAATTCAAATAATTATTTTTTTTATCTTTAAAAATACAAAAAATATTGTGAGTATGATTTTTGGCAATTTGTAAAAGAAAAAATTTCTTTGATTGGGTCAAAAATTTGCTTTGATCCGTTTTAAATGTAATAATAATTTTTTTCGTGAAACTTTTTTAGCTACTTAAAATGCAATTTTAATGATTGTTGTCTTTGCCTATTATGAAAGCAAAAATATGAAGTTGGATTAGTTAAAGATGACAAATAGAAAAGAAACGATTTAATAGTTAAAATTAAATTTAAATTTTGTTAAATAATTGAAGATAAAAATATTTAATTCAAATATAAAATTTATAATATATTACAATTTATTTTTAACTATTTTGTCAAAAAATTTATTGACTTAAAACGTTTTTATCACTAACCCAAAACCGCATTAGTTTTTGTACGATGAAAAGAACCCAACAACTCACAATTTGTCCGCTTCTTGTACTGGAAAGACACCAAGCTGAAGTCAAAAGTCATGAATTCAGTTTGTCATTTTGTGGCGAAAAGGACGTGCAAATTAACATTTAGACAAAGGGTTTGTATATAATGTATTGACAGTGTATAATTTATATACATTATCAATGCATCAGAAGTTGACACCTCATCAATTTACAAAATAAAAAATATGTCAAGCATTTAAAAGCAAATATTAATTAATTTTTTTAATTTGCTTATAAGGGCCTATCGATGAGGTATCAATTTCTTGTGCATTGACAGTATATAAAAACTATACACTGTCAGTGCATCATATATAAATCTTTAGACAAATTACAAGACGGATGCAATGCGTAAACTTTTGACTTTTGTTAATTAGTGACGTGTATATTAATAGTCTATTTTCTTATATCACTTAAATCTATCATTTCATTCTTTTTTTTTATCAATTTAATTACACTAAAATCCAATTTAGCATTGTTATTGTGATTGAAAAAATTCAATTTGAAAAAAAATATATTTGTAAAGGCGCTCGTATTTAATACTATGATATTGAAGAATTTTAAATTTACAAGTGAAATTAAAAAATTTATTATGTCTCATTTTTAGATATTTTATTTTTTATATAATTTAAAAATATGTGTCATTTTATAAGTTTATTCGTGAAATTTAAAAATTTTATTAATGATGTATCAAATGGTTTATTTTGATTAAAAAATTTAAAAACGAAGGATGGCGGCTGGTGCTAAACTATGATATTGTTGTTATCCACGCAACACAGTCGATTTTTTAATTTAAAAATTTTATTAATGATGTATCAAATGATTTATTTTTTATATTCCAAAAGCAAGAATATAAAAATTTTATTAATGATGTATCAAAAGAGTTCAAAGGGATAATAAATTTGAAACTTACCAAAACAACTGTTTCAATATTAAGAATGAATCAGATTACGAAATTACTTAAAAATGATGAGAAAACTTGTTTATTAATCAAGAATTTAGTTATTATAATTCACAATTTGCATCTTGAAATTGGTAGGAAAGAAGCTGCCATTACTTGTTAGTGTTCAATTCCTTTATCATCCATTTCAACGAATCCTCAACCGCTGCACCCAACCTTGAGGAAGTCGCCAACTTGAATATTCAAATAAAACTAAGATTATATTGTAGGTGGAAAAGAGAGTTTTGTTCGGATTGCAATTACCTTCCAGCTCTTTCCAGTACTTCAACTTCACCGTGTTGGCATGTTGGTATAAGAATGAAACATGTTCAAAATGTTCGGTTTGCTCCTTCAAGTACTTGTTTGATTATCGCTGCATTCAGATAATGGAAAATTAGATCCTTCAACAATATAATATATACCAAGGGAAAGAGATGTCTTACAGGAAGAAGTTTTAGAAAACAAATCATAAGCTAGAAACATCCCACAAAGAACTCCAGAGTTCTATCCTGCATTGCAATGCCATGTGGATTAAAACAACCAATAAAAATCGTAACTAGTTGCACTTTGATTTGCATTCAGCATGTTCATAAGTATATCCATACATTTGTCTAAACGACAAGTTTGCTTGCTTCGCATTGTCAACTATGTACAATAAGAAAATGCATTGAGAGAATTACAGAATAAGGTGAAAAGACATGACCTGCTGGTTCTGTTTAAAAATTCATATGGAAGTTAAAAGTAAGGCAATTAAAAAGGTTGCAATTACAAAAGCAATGTGAATGAACAAGGAAAAAAAAACAAAAAAAAAGGCTTTCCCCACAAATAATACTTCATGAACTCCGAGCACAGTCCTCGACCATCATTCCTTTAAGACTCTTGGCTAACCAGATAGCTGTCTCCCTTGGGGAAACCTTATCTCTCCCAAAAGGCTTCAAAACAACTGATAGCTCTTCCAATCTGTTCTGTTCCAGTAACTCTGCAGACAGTTCCAGAAGCCCTTCAAGTGCCTCTGCCCTCTGCCTAAAAGACTTGACATCCAGAGTTTCCTTTCCTGGTGTCTCCTCTTCTGTCATAGAAGAGCTGGGTTTCGCAGGCTCTGGTGAATCAGATTTTGGAGATGAGGAAATAGAAGTCCTGACATCCATTTCTTTAACACTAGAATAATCCAAAACATTTGATTTTGAACTCAGAGCTTCAGAGCAACTTGATGACATAAGGGTCACTGGACTAGTCATTTTTCTTGTATCTAATTCATCCGTCACAACATTTATGACTTTCCCAACGTCCACATTTTGAACACCCATTTCTACTTTTTCCATCATAGGCTGCTCACTGCCAACACGGAAGCTACTGTGCCTTATGACATGTATAACATCATCGAAAGCTGGAGGACGAGAGGTTGCAGCTGGTTTTTCAATTGTTGGATTATGCACATTTGTTCCTTTATCCGGCTGTGAATTCTTCTGGCTAGATGAAATTGGTGAGGCGATGCAAGGCACAGTTTCTGAAACTGATGAAAGAAGTTCCATTACAGTGAACTTGTCATCACCACAGGATGCAGAAGAAAGATTTGAATGGAGTATCATATCAGGCCTCCTACTTGGTCTGCTTGCTGCAGTTTCATCCTTAATACTAGGCCTACTTATGGGGCAATCTTCCCCAGTAGTTGGCCCACTTAGAAGGGCATCTTCCCCACTACTTAATCTGATTATAGAAGCATCATCCCTGCTACTTGGCCTGCTTATGGTGCAATCTTCACCAGTAGTTGGCCCACTTACAGGGGCATCTTCCCCTATACTTAACCTGCTTGCAGGGGCACTGTCCCTGCTACTTGGCCAGCTTGCAGGGGCACTGTCCGTACTACTTGGCCTGCTTGTAGGGGCACTGTCCCTGCTACTTGGCCTGCGTATAGGGGCACCATCCTTACTGATTGGCCTGCTTATAGGGGCATCATCCTTACTGATTGGCCTGCTTATAGGCTCATCATCCCTACTACTTGTCCTGCTTAAAGGAGCATCATCCCTACTACTTGTCCCAATTAAAGGAGCATCATCCATATTGCTTGTCCTGCTTACTGCAATATCATCTTTATAAACAGATATTTCTTGAGAACTCAGGACTGGAAGGTCCAAAGGGGCACTCAAACTCACTTTTGCACCAACTGACGTGCAATGCAGAAGATCCTGGGTTGGACCAGATTCTTCAGTTGAACACATGACAGATTTATGGTTATGTCCAAGGCTTGCTCTCAACAGAACCTTAGACATCTCCAATTGCAGAGATGCAGGTAAGCTAGATGGTGGATGCAATTCCAAGCTCTTGATGTGAGTGATTATCTCATGATCATGAGTCTGATCTGTCACGTCCATAAAAGGGGTTGTTGCATCATCACAGATCTCAAATGCTTGAATTGAGATTGAAGATGAGACAGAATTGCTTCTCTCTGTTTGCACCCCCTTGGTAGCTCCAGTTAGAGCTATCTCAACCTCTTGTGTAACCTCCCTCGAAATATTTTTAAGGCCACCATTGGGCAGTTGACGAGGAATAGCTTCACGGCCCTGGTTTATCTCTGTAGATCCTAACTTTGGTATGTTACGTGCCCCATTTGAAGCATCAGTTCCTGCATTCTTCATTCGTCCAGTAATTGATGATCTTCTTGCAACATTGGAAGGAATTCTTTGCATAGGCTTAGAAGATGGTCCATCTTCAGCAACATGCTTCCCAGGTGCAGGGGGAGGAAACCCTTCGTGTCTGGGTTTAGTCTTTGTGGAGGATTCAATTGAAGGTAACTGGAGAGATGAATCTTGAAAAATAAGTGAGGATACCAATAATGAATTAAATTAAAATAGAACCACTGAGTGGCAGTCATACCTGGTGCTTCAAATGGTGCAATCCTGGTATCTTTTTTGCAGAATCTAAAGGTAATTTTGCTGAAGCAACAGTAGGGGTATCTGCATAAGGCTTTGAACCCGGAGCAGGAGTCAGTGTTTTGAGAACTTTGGGTGATGCCTCTACATTATTTCTTTGAGTCAATCCACCTACAGCTTTTGCACAGTTGCCTCTCATTGGGGAACCATTTTCTCTCACTTTCCCTTCTTTCAAAGCCATCATTATACTTTTGATGGTTTTTGGTTGCTTTGATTGAACATTAGATCCCTGATCTGCATAAGAAGGTTTCATCATTCCTTTTTCATCAACTTTGCCAGCGAAAGAAACAGGGCCATTCTCTTGTTCACTTGGCAGGTGATGCTGAATGCCATCTTCATAATCATTAGAAATTGAATCCGTGTCAGTGGCCTTACTATTGCTATTTGAAACCATTGTGGCAGTGTTTCTGTCACTTGAAACCAAACTTTCTTTATCACTACACGAGCTATTACTATTCTGACTCTCAGCCATATTTTTCCTATTATCACGACCCGTGGAAATATGCTTATCCGGCGGATTCGTGGAAGGGCAGCTGAAGGATGGACGGTATTGATCCACGTATGGCTGCAAATAAGGGTGCTTCAAAAGCTCCGATGTCTAAACAAGGTGAAAACTCAAATTGTTATATTGAAATCCTGCAGGTGGAAAATTCTTGAATTTGGGCAAAAAGACATGCTTACACTGGGTCGATGCTCTGGATTCTTCCTTAGCATGCCTTTGATAAGTGTTTTTCTGCATGTGTAACATCATACAATTAAACTATTTTGTAGTGAGGAGTTAAATATTTGACATATGATAAAGTATTATTACTACCTAGATACAAATAACTGAGTCCCTTGGGATTTAAAAGAAATTCACTATTTTGTGCTTCGTAAGGGGGAAAAATGTTTCTACGAAACCGAATTCAAGTTTCCTAGATGAGTAAGAAAGAATCTGATCTAAAAGATGTGCACATTGTCCAAAGACATAATCTTTAAAAGAACAAGTTAAAAAGGAAACCAAAAGAAATACATTGACAAAAAATTAAACCTTAATACAAGATCTGGCTGTTGCAGTTAATATTAGTAGAAAACCATTAATTGATCTAAGTGAAAAATGAAGAAACAGGACGTAGTCATATTGCACAGCAGTAGCATTTCCTAAGAGAAAATGGAACAAAATAAATGGTAAAGAAATGAGAAAACAATGAGAAATTAAAGCATTAAAAAGCCCAGGCAGAGCATGAAAAATTATGGAGAATATTCAATCATCATGAAAACATATGACAGTGAGCTCTAAAACGTGCATTAAGACTTACAAGGATGGAGAGTAGCAAGAAGGCAAAGGACCAATAGAGGAACGATTTATCTTGTTTATCAACCCTGCCATGTCCTATAAGAAGAAGTTTGATAGAAATTAGCCGACTTAAATTTGTATGATTTGCATGGTTAGTGCAGGCATAAAATCAGTAGTTGCAGAAAACCTTTCAAAGGACATCACCTCACACCACAGAAGCAGACAACATTAAGTACTTTGAAAGCAGTGTAAAAGAGTGAGCATGGAACATGGAAAACTGTTATAAACCTAACAATCGTTGCTACTTATTCCTAATTCAAATAAACCACAGCCAGAAAGTTTTACAACATTAGGCTGAAAATTCCACAATAAAATAAAAGGAAGAAAAAACTTAGAAATTTTACAATTTCCTTGTTTAACATATGTCAAATGAAATACATAATAATGCCAAAATGGGATATAAATTGCACCTGAAAAGAAGGGTTGCAGTAAGCTCATTATAGAATATAAGAAACAGATTTAACCAAAGTACTATAAGAACTCTTACAAAAGCTTTAAAAGCAGGGCGATGAGCGGCCATCTCATACATACAGCAACCTGTTCAACAGGAGGCAATTTAGCAATATGTGCTTGTAAGCATGCACATGTGTTTATTAAATATATAGTAAAGGAAAATACATACCCAGAGACCAGATGTCAGACTTGAAACCATAAGGAATATCAGCAAGTAGTTCAGGACACATGTAATTGGGAGTTCCAACCACCTGAGCCATGTACAAAACAACTAATAAATTGCACCGAAATTACAAATGGTTGGTGCATTCTTATGTAAGGAAGAATATATACAAAAAAGAAAAATGATATCAAAGGTAAATGACTATAAATCTAACCCAATGGACATTGTTATAGACAAAAAACATGTCTTTTGACATTCATGATTGATAAGACATATTGCAGCACTCCAATATTTAATCCTTTTGCAATTTTTAGCTTCTTTTAAGTTAAAATATTAAATCAAGACCATTCAAAAAACTTGAATACACCTCTCTCCTATGGTCAAATGTAAGCCTGCTCTAACTAACGAGAAGTTGAATACTGTATATATTCTTCATTTCTCACAATTGAGTCATCCAACCCAAAAAAATCTAAGGTATCGACAAAAGATTTTTTTTTTCTTTTAATTCTTGAAGAAAAAAATGATTATTTATGTTAAACCAGTTGTCTTATTCTAACTTTCACTCGGAAATTAGTAACAATTTGTTCTCAGCATATAAAATTAAAATCAGCACTAAAAGTTTAACTGCAAGCTGTGACACACATTATGCTGTTCATATTAAAACATCTTATTATTTTCCACTCTATCAGTTCCTCAACATGTTTGAATGTGACAGCCAACCTAGATAGACTGGAATATGTAATGAATAAGCTACATTATGAGTACCATGCTAACATGAAAGATTTTTGCATAAAATGTACAGCAGCATTGAGGTATGAGCAACAGACACAAATATTAACAAACATCTCCTTTTTCTACCTAAATACATAAGCTTATTAACCAATGTGGGAAGAAAAAAGAAAAAAAAAACCAGAGAAAAAAATGAACTAAAAATTCTTTCCCATCCTTGGAGACGATTGAAAAAGATTATAAAAAAAGCCTATTAAAAAACATTTCATAACATAGTACATACCGAAGAAGCCAAATCATCTGCTTTCAGAGTTTTGGCAAGCCCAAAATCCCCTAAACCAGTACAGAACGCAAAGAAAGTTAAGGATAACAATCACAGCATAAGCAATCAAGTACGATATCTAATATAACTCAATAAAGAGAAAAAAAGGGAAAAAGAGAGAGAACCTGTAAGAAAACAAGAAGAAAAGAGAAAAGACAAACTCACCAAGGCGCACATCTTGATCTTTGGTAAGAAAGATGTTGGAACACTGCCAAGATAGTTGCAAAAATCAGTCCATAAATTATGAAGTTAATAGAAAGAATAATCTAAATTTACACACATACCTTTAGGTCTCGATGCAGAACAAAATTCGAATGCAGATATTCAACTGCCAGAAGTAGCTGTGCAAACCACTTACAAAGTTTCTGTACAGTGTTCATAATAACCGTAAGTCATTACTCATAACCCAAGAAGAAACTAACTTGTAAAATTAACAGTATATAGAAATACGATTACCTCCTCAGGGAAATACACCCCATTTGATTTTTTCATCAATTCAGCCCTGTTAAAAGGCATAAGAAAATGAACAATATTGAAAGATATTAAAAATATGCAGAAATTCAAAAACAGAAAGCTCCAAATCAAAGGTCTTGATACATGCTCAGAAACTCACATATCTCCACCTTCACAGTATCCAGTAACAATGCAAACATAGCAACCCTACAATACAATCACAGAACTCAAAGTTAACATTAAAAAAGTGCAGTGACGTACTTAACAAGCTACTAGTAAAAGTTCAGTTTTGATTCGAAATTGGTAGGAGAAAAGAAAAAACACAAAAAAGTAGCACGGTATCTTACTTTCTCAACCCAAGCTTCCCTAAACTCAACAATGTAAGGATGTTTAATTCGCGCAATAAGAGCCATCTACATTCGACAAAATTCAAAACCAAATTATAAATTGGAAATGAAATTCTCTATTACACATTAAATTGTTTAAACAAATTAAACTAACTAACTTCTTGATGTGCAGATCTCCTGCAACGCTCCGTTTGCCGTGCTAATCTGATCTTCTTCAACACATACCTGAAAATTTTTGAAAAAAGACAAAAATTAAACAAAAAATACAAATTACTAAAAATTTGAGGAAATGAGAAATTAGGAAAATACTTTTTCTTCTCGGATTTGTGATGAACGAGAATGGCAGCACCGAAAGCACCACGGCCGATCTGTTCCATGATTTCGTAATGATCCATCCGAGACTCCATTATTTTTAACTCTTTACTCGAATTTTCTTTTTGCCAATCAAAATCATGAATAAAATGAGCAATTAAAAGGAGAAAAAAAAAACGAAGAATCAATTCATCTTCGTATTAAAACATTTTTTCTCCAGATCTCGAAATCATTGCCGGATTCTTCGCTTCAACTCCAGTGCCGCCAATGCGTTTCAATAATCAAACGAACCATTTTCCCGATCATTATTCAATGCCATCAGAATCTTCGCCTACGATCCTCTCCTCCTATTTTCATTGCCGTTGAGTTCCCTAAAGCTTTCTCTTCCACTTCACTCCAGCAGGAAAAAAAGAGAGAATTTTTTTTCAGTTACGAAATTTGTAGGGAGTGAGAGAGGTGGTTTAAGTAACTAAGCGAGACGGTTAGTGGTTAACCAAAGGTAAAAATTAATTATTTAATTATTTATATATTTTGGGAGAGTGGGGAGGGGGAGCTTATGGGAATGCTACAGTGTACACCGACAGAACCAGCTGGGACTCAATAATCAATATAATCTCACTTTCCTGTTATTGATTTTTTTTCATTTTCTTTCATTTTAATTTTTATATTTTTACAATGAATTTTATTATTTAGAAAAAAAAATACAAATATTAAAGATTGAATTTCAAACCTAACTTGTATTTTTATTTTTTATTTTAACAGGAGCATTTAAAGGCCCACAATTGAAGTCCTCACTTTACTCAATTTTATTTGCTCTTTGTATGATTTCTTTTATATACAAAAGTAAAACAAATTGGAATTAAAAAAGGGAGATGCTTAGGTTTTAAGAATTGTTTTTGTTTTGTCATCAAATTTATTGCTATTATAATGATGTGCTACTTTTCAATTTTTATCTTGTTTAATTTATTATCTTCTTTATTTCATTGAGGAATGAATTTGCTTTTTTTACATTAAAAGTTAGTTAAAATGTTACAATTTTTAAAGAGAGGTCTGGCACTATATATATTAAGGAAGTAATACACTGCTTAAGTAAAATTAAGTTAAATTTTTATTAAATATGAAAATTTTTAACCTTGTAGTGCTTTACTTCTTTATCAAGTGAATTAGTGGGCAGCATTAGTTAATGTGTTATTTTCTTAAAGTTTTATAAAACATTGTATTAAACAAAAAATATTTCTTTAAAATAATATTTTAACTATTGTGGTCATTCTTATAAACATTTTTAGTCAAAGGCATAGCTATCAGTTATGCTAATTATTCCTATTTGAGATTGGAGAAAAAACCTGAGAGAATTAACAGCAAATGAGAAAAGAGTTGACCCCAATATGTTGCAAAATCCCAATGAGTTGACAAATCCAAAGCAATGATTGGTGTATCATATACCTTAGCAGATAAGGGTGACTTGTAAAAAATTTTAAAAAAATTAAAAAATAAAAGTAAATAATTGTAAGCTATTCTGTTCTATCACTGCAACACCCCACTTTTTATTCTCTATACTTCAACTCTTGCGTAATAAACAGTAACTCGTGTGATGAAATTAGAATATGAAAAGTAAAAAATGAAGTATATTTAAAAATTCTGCGACTTAAAAAGAGAGCCACTGTTTCAGCCCATGTGCCTTGCCTGCTCTCCCCGTAAGAGTGCTAATATGCACCGGGGCTCAGGAGTTTCTCCTTTCTTGAATGCCAACATAAGCTGCAGGCCAGTTTGGGAAACCGGGTGTCTTACAATTTTCCAGGGTGGAGCTTTGTGATTGGTCCAGCTGGTCTTCTGTGACCCAGCATTAGTGAATTATTCTCTGGTTTTCGCTAACATGCGCACATTCGGGTACGGAGAACGACCGGGTCATTTCCTCTGGACCCCACCAAAGTTGCACATTGGTTTATGTTATGTAGTTTTTTTTGTTAAAAAAAAAGAGGCATTCCTTGCTCCTTCCAATCCATTTTTCTCTCTCAAGCTAAAAAAAATTAACAGTACAAAAAATTATCATTACTTATACAAATAGTATTATAATAAAATATTATATTTTATAAAATGAGTTAATAATTTAGATAAATCAGTCAACAAATCATCAAATAATTAAATGAAATTAAACCAATTTCACCAGTAATCTCAAGATTTAAAAAAAATCAAGATTTAAAGATCTTTTCTTTACTTTAATATAATGTGAATCTTTTGGGTTATTGGCTAAAGACTTTATTTGCAAGTTAAAAACAACAAAAAGAATATAACGTAAAGAGTATAATAATTAGTTAATTACTATTCTTATAAGAGAAAAAATTATGTGATTTATTGATACAGAAAGTCGAGGTTGGAAATTAGTATATGAAGAATAAAAAAAAAAGGCAGAACTTTTTTATGATTATCTATATAGTTAGTTTGTAATCTTTATTTGTCAGCATCAATGAAATAGTAACCTAATTATAGATCCAATTTAAAATTGTTAAATTTGTTGTGGACAACATTTGATTTGAGCACTTGAGCTTTCTAAATTATTTTACTGATTTGCATGGCTTCAATTATTACTAAACAAATGTAAAGGGCAAAAAAAGGAGTGCTATTAAAGTGACCTAAACTTACCTAATTTTTGCCCTCAACTCCCAAGAAAGTTCACCTGGCTGTCTTTATTGGTACTATGATCAATGATCATTATATGAAAGAAAGAGCCTATGAATATGAAAAATATGTAAACAATTAATATTTTATCTAACAATGGTTAGTTTTATTTATGACAAATATATATATATAAACCTGGCTAGAAAATAAAAGAGCACTAGGGTTCTATGTATACTTTTACATTTTGCATGATATGAAATCTATTAATGATTTGTACACCAAAATTAATGGAGTGTTTAGCTGTCTTTGTTCAACTTATTTTTTTGGTTTGTACTTCCCTAGCTGTCTAAGTTAGCAACTAATTACTAGAATTTAAATAGAAGACATAAATGGATGAGGATCAAATTATATATCACATGGTCGATCTGAATGCTTTCTCCTAAATTTGGAGTTGATTTGAGAAATGATTGATTGAAATGAATTGGAAGTTGGGAACATAATTTTAATGAGATACTGCATTTTTTTCATATGTGATATTGAATTACATAATGAAAAATAACTTCATTTTATTTCGTAAATCTCATCTCATTCATTTCAAGAGTCAAATTTTGATCTTCAAGTTGAAATGTTAGTAAACTCTAATCATTGGGATGCCCTCTCTGAGATAATTTTTTTTTTTGTGGAGATACATAAGATTGATTATTTAGTTGTTATTTAATTGAGACAATTTGATCAATTCATTGTTATTTCAAATCAAAGTATTTGGGCCATCTAGAGGTGTTAAGTTCAATATTTTATTGTTTAAAGAAAGAGCTTGAAATGATTATTTCTCTAAAAACTTGGTTAAGACAGTGCATTGGTTTCAGTTTAGGTCTAATCTCATCTTTGTCCCACGGATCTTATGAAATTAGAATATGTCACACAGACCAAAATAAAAGTTTCCATTATGGCTGGTAATACAACAGAAGAACAGAAAAAGGTAAAAGCAAAGGATCTAAGTGGGGAAGTAATCTCTTGGATACCAGACCATTGCCATTGGAAAAATCTTTGCCAAAAAGCAAGAGAAAAAAACCCAAAAAGAAACAAAAGGTAAATGTGTTAAAAAAAAAAAAAACTTCCTTCTTATCACAAAGTTATCAATGTACCAAACCTGAATATAGGAAGCGAATCATGTTTATAGATAAATTATTCCAAATTAATTATTGGTTATATAGGTTTGTTTCCTAAGAAATATCAAACAATTAAACTTTAAGATTACATTAGGAAAATATGGTGTTCACTTTTGAATTTGAAGGACTGAAAAAAATATAACCTCTTATTGAGTAGTTCATTATCACACTGATCTATAAAAAAAATATTGATTAGTGATTGCCAAACATGCAAATAGGATTTTAACAAGAATATTCTTTTTGATTAAAAAAAGGAGAATTTTCTTTTAAATTGGGAATATAATTCTTAAAAAACATGAAATTTACAATGAAATGAAAATGTGAAATCAAACCCATAGGAAGAGAAAGTGGGCACAGCCCTAAAACCTTAAGGCAGCCATGTTGTTGTTAAGATTTGGTGTGATATCAGAAACGTGTGTGGTCCAATTTGCCTCCAAAACTCAAACTTATTGCAAATGTTTGCAATTTGCAACTACCTGGAGTGACTCACATGGCCAACCTTCATGAATGACTCATTTATTCTGGGCTTTTCTAATTATTTTTCTTCTTATAAAATAATTTGTCTTGCAAAAAAAAAAAAACAATAAAATTATTATGGTCACTCGAGTCACTAGGGAAGGTCATGAGACAAAAGATACCACTTGCAAAAGACACCAAATTAAAACAAAAGAAACAGGAAACAAAAAAAAAGTACAGTTCACAGTTGGATTTAACATCAAAAACTTTAATGAAATAAAAATTATTAAATAGAACTGTGTAAAGGGCCTTCTCCCCTTCTCCCCAACTAAAAATAGTTGAAAATCATGAAGTGAAATTAATTTGATATAGGCTCACATAATTAATTTATTTTAGAAATCATTTTGGTACTTGGGATCATATAAGTTTGGCTTGGTTTAAGATTTATTAATCTACTATTTCTTTTTATTAAAAAAGCATACCTAATAGTTTTCTTTGTTCTTGACTTTTCTGATTTCTTCACCTTTTCGAAACGAAGAGTGCACATTTCCATCTGGGTAATTATGACGGTACTTGGTCACGCGATCATACGAACATCAAGAAAGCGACTAATTGACCCTGCTGGAGACGGAGAGATAATAAAAGTTATCTCGACTTCTTTTTTGATTGATCGAATTCAAACTCCATTAATGTGATCTGATTTTAAAAAAAAATTAGTAATTTGAATGTAATTTCATTTGTATTTGAATTGATTCGAATTTAACTAAACTTAAATTCATATTGATTCTAATACAATATAACTTAATTTTGAATTGATTAGAATTCAAATGAATCTAAATTTAAACTAATTTGAATCTAATTTAATTTGAATTTAAATTAATTTAAATTTGAAATTACTTTGTATTAATAAAATTACAAAAATACACTAACATAAAACTACTGTAATGGTCAACCTATTATCAAGTACAGAAGCCACATCAACTACATTTTTTAGTGTCTCTAATTATTTCATGAAAGAGTTAGGAGGAATTAAAAAAATTATATATATATATATATTATATTATAGGATATAGTCAAGCTTGATAATGACACATGTTATGCTTATATCCTATAATTCACTTATCTAAAATATTTTTAAATATTTTAAATTCATTTAAATATTATTAATTTAATTTTCATTTAAAATATTATATATTTAAAAACATCTTATAAAAAGTTATTTTGAAATATATATTAAACAATGTATTAAAAATCTTGATGCATATATAAAATACACCTATTAAAAAATAATTTGAAATCAAATTCTAATTAACTAGAAAAATTATAAAAAAATTAAATATAATAAATCTTAAATATTAAATAAATAAATAAATTATATCTATATAAAAGTTTAATTAAACTTATTCAAGGGCTAAGCTATGCATTTAAGCTCAAAAGTTCGCCTGATATTGGATCGGTTTAGACAAATATATTAAATCCATTAAATGGACTAGGGCAAACAAATTAGACTTGATTAAAATTCAGGTCAAGTCTTAGTCTTACCCTTAAAAGCTTTGGCCTGATCTAGCTTGGCTAGACAATACTTAGTATTTTTTAGAGTAGCTCAATACAAATAGGTTAATACTTATATATTCCTATACCTCTATACCAAAGGTATGGGGATACCGGATGGTCTAGACCAAAAAAAAATACAAATAGGTTAATACTTATATATTTATACCAAAATCAATTAAACCCAATTAAAAATGTAATCGAGCTAAATCAAGCCAATACAATGAGGTGCTCAAACTCAAGTTCAACTCCAAAACTTGATGTTTGATACTTAGTTCGAGCTCATTCGAGTCTTGATTTCTAAGGTAGAGCTCAGCTCAAGATTAATATCGAGCTACTCGAACTCGCTTGAGATAAACATCAAGTTACTCGAATTCGCTCGATTAAACTTGTTTATCTTGCTCGAGCTCAAATTTAGTTTTTTATATATAAACACTCTACATCAATTAAACCTGACATTATACGATAATGAGATTATCACATTCTTTATCACCAGCATCAATGGTTAGCAATTTATTTATGTTTGCATCTAAGCTTTCATTCTCTAATTGAGCCATCATCATCATCACCTATCACAGTTCAAACCTGCAATTGAATCCGATGTAAATGATCACCTGTCAAAGTTCAACTTGCAATAGAATCCAATGTAAATTTAAATATGATGTAGAAGACACATCTCTGGCATGCTTGACATATTTAGTTATCTATCACAAAAAAAAAAATCAAAACACAACAAAAAAATAATAAATAAGTTATAAACATGTTTGCATTGAGAGAAAATTGAAACGGATTTGTAAAAAAAAAAAAGCTTTGCAGAAATTACTACAATGTAGATTGTTTCTGGGAAGAGTATAAATCACATAATTTATGGGGAATGTAAATTTTGGACTCAGTACCAACTTTGGCTTCTATGGCCCTCCATTTTTTGTATTGTTTTTGCACACTCTACTGTATCTTATAGACTTGTTATAAATTAATTTCTCATGCCTCATTTGGTTTTTATATATATATATATATATATATATATATATATATATATATATTTCTCTAGCTGCAGAATTCATTACGGAGGATTCCACTTAGGTTTAATGTAATTCAGCTTTTTTTTTTGTGTAAACCTCAGGTATCTTCATCTATTTTAACTGTCTGAGATTAATCCTGCTTGGGGTTTAGTCAAGATAAGGCTCCTCACCCCTCCTCAAAGGTGTGTTTAGTGGGAGTCGAATCCAAAAATTCTTCTCACAAATTCAATTTACGTTACCAACTGAGTCACAACCTATGGGTACGTAATTCAGCATATTACTTCAGCTTTCAAATAGTACGCACTGTTCAACAATCCTAGCTATAGCTCCAGTATGTCTTAAGTTGCAGATAACTTTGCCTTAGTCTTGCTAAAGCCTTGCATTAATTATATAGTCCAATATGTTAAGTAATAAATTTAGGGAACAACCACATGAATTAATATTGATGTTATTGTCTTCTATCAATAATATATAGAACAGATTTGGATTATGTTCTGTTCAAGTTACTTCTATTATCTATATGCTGACAGAAAACCAAAAGATACAATCTGCCCATTCTATTTTGATTGTTGGAGGAGGTCCGACTAGTGTTGAACTTGCTGGAGAAATTGCCGCTGACTTTCCAGAGAAGAATTAGGTACTCTGGTTCAAAAGAGACTAAGGTCTAAGGTTGCTGGAAGGAGGCCTTGGTGGTTGCTAGAAACTTGACAGCTGTTGATGGCTAGATGAAAAAGAAAGCAAAACGTCCACTTATAAGACTGGTTCAGCAATTTCCTTCGTTTCGCTTGGAAGGAAAGATGCTGTCGCCCAATTTCCTCTTACAACCGGCGGTGGATGTGTTTGTAGGCAGAACATGAAAGCAGATGGGCTTAAAACCTTAAGCTGTAGATGCTCAAGGACGTCAAAAACAAGTCCATTTGACATTGTATTTTCCACTTTTTTCCCTTGTTCGTTTCGGTACGAGATGCATATTCATGGCCTTATAATGCTTTATTATTTTGCACCCCATGCTTTTTTTTTTGGGGTAATTTACAAGATACTCTTATATTACATTATATATAAAATTAATTTTCATACATGTTTCGTGACTGATATTAATATAAAAAAAATTAGATTTGATAAAAATTAAAACACGAAATTTTTCATTATAAATTGTTCAATCTTACATCATTAAGCCAATCCGGCACCCCATGAATTACTAATTAATGCAGTGTCAAAATCAAAATTGGGCCATAGTGTTTATTCTTTCTTATCTTATAAAGAAGATCTGATGACAGAAAAGCCATAACCGTATACTGTAAGGAATCAAAGAAATCGAATCTTCTTCTTTAGCAAGACTCAATATGGTACAGATGTGCAACACCCCATCAATATCGCCATCACCATCACTATCAATCACTCCGCGTTCAAATAAAATAAAATCAAATCACCTCCTGCATTTAACCAGAATTATCCACACATCACCTTATTTCTGAGCTCCACTTCCCGGGTACAACAGTCAATATTTACGGTGTAAAAGGAATTTCTGTTCCTGATCTTAAGACTCTGAACAAAATCTGCTGCTGCAGGAAGAATGCAGCTGAGGGCATTTTTGTTATTCAAAATCGCTGTACTTTCATTATTGTATCGGTATAATGTACAAAATGAAAACCCAAGTAAAGGATAAGGAATCAGAAGCCATAACGGTAGATCACAAACAGATTTTCCAAGTTCAACGTTTCTGACAAAAAGATCACATCACGATCTTTTAGAATTACATACGATTACGTTGGCACGTGCCAGACTTTTAGCTGAAACGTGTGGAGCGACGTGGTGGTGACTGTCATTCGCAAGGGCGCCGCGGACGGTAGAACTGATCAGAGAGATTGTGTTTATACTATATAAAGTTACAATCATTTCTCCAGAAATGGCTGCACCGTGCAATCATTTGCATGAGTTCTACTTCATATGCTTCACTCTGTAAATTGGAAGCTACCTCCCAAACATTTTTCACATCTCCATCTTCTCTTCAGTAGTTTACGTGTAAAATTTTCTTTCTAATCTAATGGCAGTGGCGTTTACTTTTAAGGTTGTTACATATGTGGCATTGCTGCTTGTCGTATGCTTGCTGGTTTTGCAAGGAGTGTCTGGTGTCCTTCTTTCTTTATCTCCAGGTTTTGTTTCATTTGCTAATCTGGGTTCTGTTGTTTATGTCAATGAGCTCTTTTTCATGTTTTGCTTTGTTGTTTCTTTGACAGGCTGCGTTTCTGGCAATAGATGCTTCTATGAAAAGGCGGCTCAAAGTAGAAAGGTTCATTACTCTGTTTAGTTCTTTCAAGCGTTTCTCTTTTTCTCCTTTTGCTTTCATGACTTGAAAGAACCTAATAGAACTCTTCACGCTTGCAGATGATGCAGGCTAATTTGAACGAAAAAAAATGAGGTAGTAAAGGGTTCGCTTCATGGATCAACAAGCAGTGCTGGGAATAGAGAAAACTTCGTGGGATGGGAATTAAGGACAGTGCCTCCAGGATCAGACCCATTGCACCATAATGGCAACAGTCCTAAGAAGCCTCGGACTAATCCCTAAATGTTTTCTTGGTGCTTAATTAATTGTATTATATTATAAACCTAGTTAATGCATTTTCTCTTTTGGAGGTGTAGTTTTTGTTTAATCATGAGGTGACTTTTGTCCGTGCCCCATTTTTTGTTATTGCTTGTTTCGAAGTTTTAATTATATGAAAGCAAATGTATGTAAGTGTGCCTGACATTAATGTATTGTTTATTTTTCTTCTGCATCTTGAGAAACCTACACTTCACCTAGGAGATTTCAAGTTATAATTTGGCCAAAAGTAAACTCATTAAGCTAGCTTCCCTAGAGAATATTGATGTTGGTAACTCTTTTTTTTTTTTTTTCGATCTAGACCATCCGGTATCTTCATACTTTTGGTATAGGACTAATATGGATTCGAGTCGGGCAGAACCCAAAGAGCGGTAAAGCTCTCTCTCAAGAGTTTTAACACAGCTGTATACTCAAGAACTCAAATTCGAGACCTCTGATTAAGCTAAAACAGTTCCTTACCGATGTTGGTAATTCTTTCAACCAATCTCTTTCATACTCCTGGAATCAGAACATTAATTTTGATTATTTACTCTATATTTAAAATTAAAATATATATAAAAAAAATAAAGGAAAACTTTGCTGCAAGAAAATTAATGACCCCTGTGTAAAGAATTTTACCAGAAGAACTAATCAACTAAGAGTTCTGTGGAAAATGGTGACTTCAAAAAGAAAGATGTGATTGTTTGGCGGTTGGCTAAATCAGAGACACAGTGCGGCAGTGTCACGATCTAAGTATGACCATTTGTAGGCATAGCATAATTGTGGATTGGAAGAGAGAATCATGGAGGGTGACATTCGGCGTGACACTGACTAACGCCGAGCTTCATTCGCTCAGTCTAAGCCTGACAATTTGTAGTCGTAGCACAATCTAAGTATAGCAGCCAGCGGATCTCTACTGCATTAACCAACCCTGAGCTTCATTTGCCCAACCAAGTGTACATGTCAACGATGGAGTTGAGGGATTTGACAGTGCTGATGCTGGGATGACTCTGGTGAAATTATTCCCTGTCGTGTCAGGTAAGATCAGCACAAGACTGAAGGTATCTAATAACGTTAGGATTAGCGGATTAGGATAAGGGTATATTATTTTTTTTTAGTTGCATGTCGTTTTTATTTTTTAAATTTAAAAAATAATTTATTAATTTTTATATTTTTATGATTTTATGATTTTAAAACATAATTTTTTTTTTGGTGTAAACCATCCGGTAGAAATATCAGGTGATATCAGGTGATTATTGACATGTACAAAATAATGACTCATTAAATACTCTTTTAGTGTAGAAAAAAGTTGAGGTTAATTGAAATAGAATTTTTTTTTATAAAATACAAGAAAAAAAGGACAAACACTTTGGGACTAGAGAGAGTATATATAGTTTTCTCAAAAAAAAAAGAAAAGAGAGAGGATATGTAGTACCACCATCCCTCCATTGGTACCAGCAGAAAAAAATCCCTTCACCTCGAAGCAAAACAAAGAAAAATTTTGATAAAGAGAAAATTCAAAAAATTGGAGATTAGTAAAATAAATTCAATTTTAAAATCATAATTAGTGGGAAGATTGGAAGTCGTTATTAAAACCTTGTAGTTTATACTTTATACCATGTATTTTTTATTTATGATCAATATTAGAATTTGGGTCAGTCTTTGTATCTATTCAAATGGTTATATTTCATGAATATGAAGAAAAAATTTTTGTTAAGGTTTTTTTTTTTTTTTTAGTTGGCAGCAGCCAGATTGTGTCAACTGTCAACATAAGTTCATTTTTTTTATTTCATCGCACAAGTGAGGTAGGTTTATTTTATTTTACCGCACAAGTGAGTTGGCAAGTATGTTGTATGTGAGATGGTTTTTGTTTGGGTTTAACAGCTAGCACTTGTAGATGTGAGTTTTATATTGTGTCATGTTTATTTTAACATATAAGCATATTGAACATATCAAACATGTTGTAAATATTGATGATTTTGCAAATACTTTTCTATACAATACAATTGATTTTATAGTCAATACTTCACAATTACACTACATCATGAGGTACTTTTCAAACATCCCTGGCAAAGATTCAATGGAAAGTGAGAGATTTTTTTTTTTTTTTACTTTTGTGAAGTTGATGGAATGTCTGTGTTATAATTTGACTGTACGGCAATAATGTTAGGACATATTGGATTTATTTTATTTTTTTTGAAAAATCCTTGATAGAGAATTACCTTATGGTTTGGCTTTAATTATCAATGAAGGTGATGTTTTGGGGATGTGGAGGACACTACCGCCCACTGTGTGTATATCTGTTTACATAAACTATGAGGCAAGTTTTGATTTGAAAGTAGAAGATAGAAGGTAGCTAGTACCAACAACGTAGTGATTGAGGAAGTTAATAAGAATGTAGTTAGTGAACTGAAGTTAGTAAAAATGAAGTTCACGGGAATGAAAATACTATGATTGGTTGGGATATTGTCCTGTTTAGAGGGAATATTGAACATGGAGATGGGCGAGTTGGATGAGGAAGACTGATTGATATGATACAATTAGTGACATTGATAGGAATAGGATAGTAATTGTAGGTACAATGATTGCTAGATAAATGATGACGATGATGATGATAATGATGAGAGAAGATTTCTGAGACAAGCTTGAATGTAGCTTCTTGAATTATCTTTCTTCTTTGCGTCGATTACAAGCTTGGCCTGGGATCGGATTTGTATTGCTACTGAAGCTACGCCTTGATGCCGAAGTTCACATTGAAGCTAGGTGTTGGGTACAGGCAATTAACTTTCGTACATTTAAAGTGATTTCTCTCTCACTGGTAATAGATATAGAAAGGCGGGGACATCATATGGAATATTTCATTGACGGTGGTTTACCTTCCATATGTAAATATAGGCTGCTGTTCAACCTGTTGTTTCACAAGTGAATTCTGGAAGCTCACGGACTGATGATGAGGGACTGAGGCCACATGACTTGAGGCAAGGTTTTGTTTTGTCCTGGATTTTAGATTATTTCTATCAGAACCTAGCACTATGAAGATAGTTTCCTTAAACGGTGCTGGGCTCACTAATTCATCAGGGATGGTTTTGTTGCTTCAGGAAACCTCTTAATAGCAAATTCTGCTATACTTGTGAATTTGCCATTAATATCATATAATTTTGGTTAAAAATAAACTCATATTGCAAGTGATTTGCCTAACTATGAAAGAATCAACTTTCTTGTTTCTTTATTACACACTGATAGCTTTCAATCACTATCATTGAATTCTCTTACAACAGTCTCAGGAGTATACCCAGATGACATTAAATCAAAAGAGAGCAACTCTAGTATTGTGTAAATAAATTTTATTTCAGTATGTGACTTGTCACCGGCAACAAATTCATGAACACAACCACCGATCTCAATTGAACTAAAACCTGGTTTCTTTTGTATCCCAAGAGCTTTCATTCTTCTCCTAATCTTGCTTGCTCCCTCCCATCTTCCAACTGCTGCATATATGTTTGAAAGAAGTACATAATTGGAATCACTACCAGGGTCCAATGCCACAAGGTTTTTCACTATCCTTTCGGCTAAGCTAATATCACCATGATTCCTACATGCAGCTAGCAATGACCCCAAAACAACTTCATTTGGCTTCATGGGCATATTTCCTACTACATCCCATGCTTCTTTCAACTTGCCTGCACGGCTATAAAGATCAACTATGCAACCAAAATGCTCAATCCTAGGGGATATCCTATAAACTCTTTTCATAATATCAAAATAGCGGAGCCCTTCATCCACTAAACCTGCATGGCTACAAGCAGTAAGTGCTCCAGTAAAGCTGACCTCATCTGGCTTAAACCCTTCTTTCTGCATCCAATCAAAATATTTCAAAGCTTCCTCTGCAAACCCATTAACAGCATATCCCACGATGATTGAATTCCACGACACCAATGTTCGCTTCTGCATCTTGTCAAAAACTTCACGAGCAAACTCTATACACCCACATCGTGAGTACATATCAATCAATGAATTATTTACTCTAACATTGTCCCTAAAACTTTGTTTCAAAACAAACCGATGAACCCATAACCCAACGCTAAAAGTACCCAAATTAGCACAAGCTGTGAGAACAGCTATGATGGTCACATAATCAGGCTCAACCCCAGAAATCATCATTTCTCGAAACCAATCCAGTGCTTCCTCATAAAAACCCCTCTTAGCAAACCCATTGATCAGGGCAGTCCAAGAAATTACATCTCTTTGAGGCATTTCATCGAACATCTCGACTGCCTTCTCGTACTCCCTATTCCTCATATACCCATCAATCATTGTATTCCATGACAACGAATTCTTCACCTTCATTACATCAAAAACCAACTTAGCCACTTTCACTTGTTCTCCTTTCGCGTACATTTCCACCAGGGCAGTGCCCACCATCACGTTTTCTTTATCTAACCCCAATTTGCAAACATACCCATGAATCAAAGAACCCAAAACTCTACTATTTGATGGAAAATCAGCACAACCAGAAAGAAGGGCAACGAAAGTAATGTGATTTGGCTCAACCCCGGAAAGTCTCATGCGTGTAAACTCCGCAGCTGCTTCAGATATCTGACCAGCGCGGCAGTGGCGGGAAATTGAAGAGGTCCATGAGACTACAGGATCTAAAGGTTTAAGGGAGATTTGGCGATCTGGATCAGGAAAAAAGGGTTGGGTTTTGGGGTTTTGGGGGGAGATAAGAGGGCTTGGCTGCGTTAGAGGAGTTGGCGTTAAGGCGGTAAGAAGGCTCATGGCTTCAAATTTCTGTTATCAGAAATGTCGGTTAGTAAAGGACTGGATTTATCTACTCCCACTTTAGACCAGTTGTCAAAGGACCAGACTACTGTCAGGCCCATTACAATTGGCCTGTTCGAGTTTTTTTTTGAAATAAAAATAAACTTGTTATTTAATTTTAATCTTATATATTTAAAATGGTTAAATTAAGTAATTAATTATATATATTTTTTATAAGAAACATAACATGCCTCTTGTTGAAATCATAATCAATTTTAACAAATTTATATAACAAATACACTCCCACTGCTTAGAAAATGACTTAAATTATTTGTTCATTGTTTGTTTTATTTAATTTAGTTTTCTAGGTACCTTAAAGCCTAATAGCAGTAAATAAAAAATGGTTCATAGTCCCTCAGACATTTGGATATAGTTCGAATCTTAGAATCGTCATTTTTGAGAATATTTTATCGTAAACCATTTTTGACTCGAACATGATTAATCTTATATTGTAAAATAGATAAGAATACCTGTAGTTACAAAAAAAAAGGTTCATAGCTCAGTTTGTTTATTTATAAGAACTAGGTGTCCATAATTTGTTTGCTTATATTGTATAAGTTCATAAATAATTTAATTTACTTTATTCCTGAAATTTTAAAGCATAAGTTTCCTTAAATTCTTTATCATAGGTGAAAGCAATTTGTTTAGCAACAATGGAGTAAATGAGGATCAGATTCAACCTTTTTCTTGTCTGAAACATATGGGCATTCTGATGTTTACAAAAAGATTCTTTTTACTGTTTGATAGGTACTAAGTGTTGGGTACTACAAACAATGAAACAAGCAAGGAATATAGACAGTGACACAGTCATGGGATTGTGCAAGCTATAATTTGTGAATATCTAAAGCCATGATAGGGAATTTTTTGTTTTATATTTTATATCTTTTCTAATCATTTTTGTTTGTTTATACTTTTGTAACTGACTTAAAATGCCAAGTTCTTTTGGTCCCAAAGTTGAAGAGATCTGTCTTTCACTCATCAGTAAACAAGTCTATAATTATAGGATTTGTAGTAAAAAAAAATGGAAACATTATGGATAGCATGGGATTTAGGGTTGAACAAATATTCAGTAATAATTTAAGTCAAAAAAAGTTTGATATCCTAGGAGTGATGAATGAAAAATCAGAAACATATTGCAGGTCATGCTTTTGGGCTGTTGTGCACTTTGCAACTGATGGTGTTGATCTGTTGGACAAGAAGCACATGAAACATTGAAGAACCATCGAAAGTTTGTAACACTGTTGAAGGTGACAAAACAACAGCAACTTAGGATGCTTTTAGTATTTGGGAGAATTTATTTTTCTTTGAAGCATGGAAAAGTTAACAAATATTTGGGACAGGAATGCTGAAAGTGGTTTCTTCAATGGCGAGTTAGGTCGCAATTTAAATGCACCTTAGGATAAAGAAGGTATACTTGGGATGCAAACTAGAAAAGAAACTAATTAAAGCTCCACTTGAAAATACATCAATAAAGAATTGATGTATTTGTTTGATTTAAATTTTTTTTATGAATGTAATACAAAATGAAGCAAAATTACTATCTGGTTTACCATGCTGCATCACCCCAAGATTTTTTTTCATAGAGGACCAAGGTAGTTGGAAACAAAGACTTGAATGGAAAAAAGCAGAGTGGGGTCATACGTTGAATGGGAAAAAGTTTGGTGCATGCATTGCCAGTTGCCACTTGTCCTTCCCAACGGCAATGAAAAGGCCGGAGATTCACGCTTGGCACATGAATCAATAGTCGTCAATGAATGGTACCATGGCAATTTCAAGAAGAATTAGGTACAGTTTGAACAATTGCAGTTAGCCGATTGACTAACCATGGGTGGCTGAGAAAAGATTACATTATCCTTTGGTTATATAATGGGGAAATTGAAACTTGACTGTTATTACAGCATGCGGATGACTTTACAGTATTACGAAATCGGTATGTTAGAAAGAGACACCATCAGCACCATTTGAAACAATAATAATATTTCCAGTTCCATTTCGTTTTCATAATATTCAATTATGAAACTGATTTCTTCTCTTCAAAAAAGGAAAGCCAATTCCAATGTGTCTTTGTTGCTTAGATCGTTAGCCAACCTTCATCAATCAGTTAGCCCTGCTCAAATTCACCAAACCCACTCCCGCCTGGCCGCCTTCCCTTCTAATCTTCTACAGCATGTGAAAAATGGATTTACAAAACTGCAATGATTTACTGCTAACCTGTAACTTTAACATTTTTCAAAGCTTTTGATTATGAAGTTCTGCTTCTCTTGTAAAAATTGGACAAGTGGCAATTCTAGTACAGAAGATTATCAATTGTTTGACAGTGGACTCTTTGATATTATTGATTTGAAATTTCTACCACATGACGGTGCTTGATTTGAAATTTCCAGAGACATGACATTATTTGATTTGAAATTTGTATGACGGTGATAGAAAAGGAATGAAGCTTCAAGTCAAGTCAGCTAAGCCTTATTCGCAAACCAGGGGGAACCGTTTAATGGCTATGTTTTCCCATTCGACTAGATTAAGGGCTATGTACGTGACACGAAATTGTCTTTGCATCAAATGACATTAATTCTTTACAGTACAATAAAATATATAATGGACACACGGTGAAAAAATTAATGAAGAAATATCCAAAACCAGTAGCTCTCTGTCTACACCATGTGGACTGTGGACATGATCCATGGCTCAACAAATCGAAAGTAAAATTACTTGGTACTACATGCAACAATCCAAAGAAGATGTTTGACAAAGTATCCATTGAGCAATAAAACATATAACTGGAAACAAAATGGGTCAACTTATTCTTTTCTGTAGGATTACCTTCCATCATCGACCATCGACAGATGTGAAGGAGTCCGCGAATCCAGTAGGCTTTGCTGGAATGCTTCCTTTGCTATCTTCCATACTTGTATAGCTCAGGCCTTGGTTTTCAGCCGCCTGCCAAACCTTCAGCATCTGGGAAAGTGGCTGGCTGTAATCAATGCCCGAGTAACACTCTGATTCATCATCAATTGGTTTCCACTTCTCAACTAGAGGTGCTAGCACATTCACGGCATGGCCCATGTCGGGCCGATGAGAAGGGTCCCTTGCAGTGCAATGCCCGGCTAGTTCAGCTATGGTGATAATGCTCTCACAGGTTTCCTCATTCACTTCAAGAGCTGGATCAATTGCAGCCATAAGCTTCTCCTTGCTTGATTTGATCCGCCAGAACCACTCAGCCAAGTAGCGGCTTTCCTCCGAGCGATCCTCATCAAGTGCTGTCAATCCAGTCAATAGTTCCATCAACACCACACCATAGCTGAAGACATCAGCTTTAGTAGTGATTTTCCCCATCACTGCAACCGACAGAAGTTAATTTAATAGGTGATATCAACTAAAAAATGGTTAGAAAGTTTAATGTCTTCTCTGCTTCGAAGACATTGAGGATACAGATGATGTCGCATGCTAAGCAGGTTGAAAATTTGGTCGGAAAATGAACTCAACGTTTCTTGTGATATCAGGTACCTGGTGGTTAACCAGAACCAAGGTAGACCAAACTTTTCTGCAACTAAAATGAAACAGAGTATAATACAACAAAATGAAGCAATAATATGCTTAATTTTACAGTATAAAACAAGTAGCTAGATTCAAACCAACAAGAAATATGAGCTCACTAAGAAACTAAAACGAAATGACAGAATAAAAGATTCAGAGGAGATGCAATACAAAACTATATTACTCACCAGCATATTCAGGTGCTAGGTATCCAAATGTTCCTGCAAGTCTAGTCGCCACAGACTTCTCTCCATCGGGTGCAAGTTTCACCAATCCAAAATCTGAAACTTTTGCTCGAAAGTCATCATCTAGAAGAATGTTGGAAGACTTGAGATCTCTGTGTATAAAAGTTTGTCGTGCCAAGTTATGCAAATATTCCATTCCTCTAGCAACATCCAACGCAATGCTGAGCCTCCTCCTCCAAGATAGAGGTTCCAAATTCAGGCTCTTCCAATGGAACAGATGCTTGCTTAGAGCACCCTGAGACATATACTCATAGACAAGAAGTCTCTCATTACCTTCGATGGAATAACCCAAAAGGGAAACCAGATGCCGATGCCGAACCTTAGAAAGAACGGCAATTTCAGACTGAAATTCATCCAATGCTTTACTGCTTATGACCCCAGCCTCCATCCTCTTAACTGCTAGTTTGGTTCCATCTTCCAATTCACCCTTGTAAACAGTTCCAAACCCACCACGACCAAGCTCATTTTCTTTTGCAAAGTCTTTGGTCCCTTTGCGAAGTACTTGAACAGAAATGACCAAGTTTCCAGCCTCAATGATATGAGAGTTTTGTGTTGCACTGCTATTACTACTCCCAGAGCTTGTTGCAGTTTTACTAAATGAGCTTCCAGTGGTGTTATTGGAAACAGCTATCTTAACCGTGTTTTCAGGATCTAACGGGTCTTTAGGATGAACCACAACGGAACTTGGAGGCTCAGAAGCTCTTTTTCTCTTCTTACAGCAGAATATAGAAAACAGAACCACTAGAAGTACCATGATAGCAACAGCCGCACTTCCAGCCACAATTACCAGCTTGAATCTTTCGAAAACATTGGATTGGGACTCATCACGTTTGGTAGTGGCAGTAGATGAATCAGAAGTCTTATCTCTATTTGGGGATGGTGGTCTGCTGGATGGTGGTGACTCTTTACTTCCTGATTGATTACTTGGTGGAGATTCTGAACTTGCAGGAGCAGGAGGACTGCTAGTAGGGGAAGGAGGTTCTCTTGTGTGATTAGCAAACAGAGGATTTCCTTCAATCGAAACCTTCACGCTGCCACGAAATTTGGGTAAAGGAGGCTCAAGATTGTTTCCACTTAGATCCAACGTTCTCAGAGTTTCCAGTTCAGTGAAGTTGTCGGGAACAGTACCATGTATACTGTTTCCCCCCAGCCTAATTTCAATCAATGATTCTAACTTTGCAACTGAAGGACTAAGTGTACCACTAAGATTATGTCTTGGCAAATTGATAATAGAAACCTGAGAATTTGGATTGCAACTCAATCCCATCCATGGCCCAGCACAAGGTTCGTTACCAGACCATTGAGAAGCAAGATTTATGGGGTAATTCGTACCACTAAGAAAGTCCAAAAGTGCAGAAACTTCCGGCGCACATGGAATCCCAGGTTCAGATTGACAAAATGAATTGGAAGCATAAGAAACGTTACCAGCCTTAAACTTCGGTATCGGACCCATCAGCTGATTATTGTTCAAGACCAAGTTATCCAGCTCCATATTGGCCAAGCTCTCAGGAATCAGACCAACAAGCTGGTTCCTATTGAGATTGAGATCCTTCAAAGAAGTCAAATTCCCAATATTCTCTGGGATTGTCCTTGTGAACTGATTCCCATGAAGCCAAAGCTGTGTCAAAGAGACCATTTTGGCAACCACATCAATAGGACCTGTCATCCCTCCACCATCCTGATCATTCAACCACAGAATCTGCATCAATGACTCTCCAAAACTCGCCGGAATCTCGCCGGACAATCTGTTATAAGAAAGTTTTAGTGCAACAAGAGATGGCAACTTTCCTAAAAAATCAGGCAGTGGACCAAGCACATTGCAGTTAACCAAGGAAAGGTTTGTCAATTGGACTGAATTTGCCAATTCCTTAGGAATAGACCATCCAGCACTCTTATTAAACGGATTGTAATCCAAAGCCAAGACACGAACACTGCTAAGTCCATCAAAAAAATCAGCTGGAATAGTATCAAATTCGTTGAAATCCAAGTAAGCAAACTCCAACTCCGATAAACCACTAAAGGTAGGTAATTTACCATTAAAGTGATTCTTTTGAAGCCCCAAATTAAAGAGCTTTGTAAGCTGGTTGAGATTTTGTGGAAGAGGTCCTTTGAGACCAAGATTTTGGACCTGAATTTGAGCAACTCTATCACCAGAACAGAAAACGTGAGGCCAAGGAGGAGGACCACATGGGTCATCTCCATTTTCAGGCCACTTAAGTAGCTCTGGATTCGCCAAGCCTTTCTTGAAATCATTCAAGATTTTCAAGTCATTGGGATCTGTAGCACTATAAACTACAGTAAAGAAACATAAGAAAACTCCAAGACAGAACCTTTGATGATCACGTTCCATGGCAAAGGTTGTTCCTTTCCCAAAGAAGAAACAACATGAAAGAACTTAACAAACTCCAAAATGCAGTTTCTATAACCAACACGAGAATTTTAACGGTTATGACATTTGCAGAAGCAAAAAACAAGCAGAAAAGACAAGATCTAGATTCATAACTGTGTTAAAGAAGCAGAAAGGCGGAACCTGGAAGTGATAGGCTTTAGTCAGTAACAAGAAAAAGAAGGGGAAATTTGGTACAGAATGTTGAAAAAACCCAAATTAAAAAAATAAAAGATTTTTTTTTCTAGCGAAAGAAAGAGACAGGAAGTGTAAGAAAAAGAAAAAGATTATGTTGTTGGTTTTTGAAAAGGGTTTTTTTCCTTTAACGAAATTTCCTATCATTTGAACCCTAAAAAGATGAGCAAATCTTACTACCAGTAAAGAAGAGTCTTTGGTTGGGTGGAGTTGATGGTTTTTGCCCTTGAAATGTGGCATGACAACTGAGATTACAGACGAGTGAGTGAGTGACCGACAGTGATGATGTAATAAAAAGGTGTAGTAGTTATTGCCATAATGGTAGAAACTAAAGTGTATTGTAAAAAAAAAAAGACAAACTAAAATGTATTTTTAGCAAATAATTAAAAAAAATGAAAGCGACTTTTATTTGTGCATTTAAAAGATAATACAAAACATAAAGTTTCATCGTTGTGAGAGTTTAATTATTTATCATTTTTGACTCTAGCATTATTAATTTTAAATTATAAAATAAATAAAAATATTTATAATAATATAAAAAATTAAATTTATAAAAAAAGAAATAAAAATGAAAAACATAAAATTTTTAAATAAGATTATTAAAAACTAAAAAGAATTAATTTTGGCGTGTGGGACCCAAATAGATTTCAGGCTTTGGGACCCACACTCCACGTTAGGCTTCAAGAAGAAGCTTAAGATCCCGATAATTTCGGTTGGAATTTAGAAGGTGCTTCATTTTATTTGTGGTAAATGAAACCAAACATTCCTAGATTAGAAATTGGAATGTTCATGTTTCGCTGAAACCGAACATTCAAACTATTTATTTTTGGTTTGGAATTCAGGTTAAATTAGTTATTGTCTTAAGGACTAATATTAAGTTCATCATATATTTGATTTTGTTAATTTTTTAACATAAAATAGTGAAATTAATTAAAATTAATCATTTGAATTAATAAAAAAACATAAAATATTTTAATTCCATTAATTTTTGTTTAAATTTTAATTAAATTAAAAATATTGTAACGAATTTTTTTATTTACATGGCATAATATTTTAATTATATAAATTTTAATATTAAAATCTCAACATAATAGCTCCTTTCAAGTTTAATGGAATAAATTTTAATAGGAAGTTTTCAATATATATATTTTTTGCTAATTAGAAGTAGGGAATGGGATTATTTAAGTTCAAATTCTAAAATTTATAATATGTTACAAAATTTCCTTATCTATTTAGTTAAGAGAATGTTGACATTTTAATAGGAAGTTAGACTTAGAATTGAGGTTTTAAGCTATTTTTCTTTTAGAATTAAGTTAGGAGCAAATTTGAATTTACTTTCATCTTAGTTATCAGATTTATCTCAAACAAGTATAACTTGATTGGAGGTAATGAGGTTCTTTACCCTCTAATTAACATCCATATGAATATGTTTTAATTAAATGATAATCGTACAAAAGATGAGATTTTCCAACAATTTGAACCAATACTATATATATGTATATATAAAAGTAGTTATAGTCAGCATGAGGGCCCAAATGTTTTAACAAATCTTCCTTGTAATTGTAACTCAGTGGAGGAAACATAGGATTTCAGGATTGCTACAATCCTATCCAACCATTATGCAAAAGAAGGGATTATTCTTGGTTGGATTATTTATATATATATATATATGTATATATTTATGTTAGTCACTTTAATTTGGCATCCTAAGACTAGGACACTTTTATCCTTACCCTTTTCTTTTATTTTTTTAATCATTAATATAAACGTCAGTTATCATTCTTTTTTTTGGGGTGGTTACATGTGATACATTTGGTATATTTACTAGTGACATATTAAGTAGAACTTTCCCCACTAAATTTAAGTATTATTGTAGGTAGATAAAGTCCCAATTTTTAGTAAATAATTAAAGTTATCCTCCTTTTGATAAATTATTTTTATGATTTATGATATCAATCATAAATTTGATAAATTTAGATACAATATCTAATTGAACATTATATTATTATTATTATTATTATTATTATTATTATTATTATTATTATTATTATTATTATTATTATTATTATTATTATTATTATTATTATTAGAAAGATTTGCTAAAAAAATAATTTTTCAAATCTCAATCATATTTTCACAAGTGTCACCTTTAAAAAAGTTTGTAGTTAAGCTTTACTTAATGTATAGATTAATTGAATATGAACAAATAAACCTTGTCAAATTAACCAAAGTCACTCCTTTTTTTTCCCTTTAAAACAAATTGAAGTTGGAAGATGTTCAAAGCATTGGTCTTTAATTTATATAACTCAGATGATTTGGTTCAAAGTGTTCATTACAATGCTGCACTTCTCAAAAGACAATCCAATACATACGAGAAAAACTCTTGAAAATCTTGTATTTGGTATATGTTGATATCGACAGATATTTGATTATCATAAAAATATCCAAAACTTTTTCATTTAATTCTTTGATCAAATTAATGAAACAGAAGCATCTTTATCCAATTTTTTTTTAAGAATTGATGTGAATGAAGGTTGTTCATTTCACAATCACTTATACCCATCCATTTCCCAGTTGCCATTCCTAGACAAAATCACATGCCTCATGCACTGTCCAATTGGTAACATCCAAAATGTCAGACTCAGAGCAGGACCATTTAGGAAAACAGCCAGCCGGACCTTCCCTTTCTTACCAATTATAATAGCATCAAATTACTAATGCTTTTATTCTTAGTAAAAAAAAAAAAGTTATTTTTGATTAAGATAAGAGAGTTTACATTTTAGTAGTAATTTTACACCACCAAGATTTTGATTTCAAGTAAACGTATATGTTAAAAGATATCTATTAGTTCACCACCATTATTTATTCTTAGAAAAATAAGGTTCAAAGCTTGAATTTTTTCTTTTCCACAAACTTTTTTTATGTATTAAAAAAAATTTAAATGCAATCCTAGTTTTACTCTTTACAATTCATTGCTAAACACAATCCAATAAATAAAATTTTAATTTACAGCCATTCCAATCCAAATTAAATTTTCATATCACCCTTCTTCTTCTTCTTCTTCTTCTTCTTCAGGTTTGTCTACAGTAAGTTCATAAAATATTTACTTTACTGTAAGATCGTGAGATCTTATGAGAAATTAAATAAATAATAAAATTTTAATAAATATGCAAATAATGACTTAACATGTCAACAAGTAAATTTTACTTTTGAAATGTAATAAAAATTACATATTTATCCGTACAAAAAGCAAAAAGATATTTAAATTATATTTTTCATTAAAAAAACAAGATAAGAATTGCATTTAGAATTTCTCTTAAAAAATAACCTTGCTATATATTCTGTCAATGCACTAAAATGAATTGATCTCTACTGTTTTACTTAAGAGAGAGAAAAAAAATAAACCCTACTATATTTAAACAAAAAAAATCAAAAAGGATTTATGGTGAAACTTCCATGCAGTAAAGCATCTTAGATAATTTCAAATACTTAAAAAATGTTATCGCATGTAGAGAGGGGTAAGCCTGCATCGAATTGGCAATTTAGCTTTATGAAACCTACCAAAAAAATTCAGATTGCGGATATGCTAGGCCGAAATATTAAAAGCAAATTTGAAATCAATGCACAAAATGGAGTAATGTATATTTATTACTTATTTGAATATCCATAATGCTCCCACTGTTCTTTTTTTCTTTTTTTATACAAGGGAGTCGTAACTTGGAGATAGAAAAAAATCTATTTTTTTTTTGTTACAAGAAAAATATTAAAATAACTTAGGATAGGGTTGTTTGGATTTGAATCTAAGTCTTATAAAATACTAAAACTCATTTTTAACCACTTAGTTAAGAGACATGGAGTCATAATTTGGAGATAGAAAAAAAGGATTGTTTGTAAATTCTTGTAACAATTTTTGTCCGAGGACATAATCGTTAGACGTTAAATTTTATGGAGTCGCCACCAATCTTTTTTACTTCGGTGTAATTGGTCACCTATTTGACTATTTGGATAAAGCTTAGTCTACGTTCCTAAAATTAGGTTCGGGAGTACAGTTACGTGTGGGAAATGGATTAGCACCCCCACAACGCCTGTCTGATGAACAGTATCAATTTATCACATGTTATTCTAAAAGGTCTTAACCAAAGTTGTCTTTTAATATTTATTATTTTATTTAATTTCTTTTCTTTATTATTAAAGTATTGAGAATTTTCTTAAACATTTTCTGACACTTTCAGTATAATTTAAGAAATTCTCTTACCTCAAGAGTATTCAAGAAAATCACTTATTCTCTTTTTTTTTTTTGAAATGCATAAGTTTTATTGATAATAGAGCATTACAATTGAGTTTAGTCAGATATCTTCAGAACAGAGGAACAAACTAACTAAACCAAACCCACAAGATACTAAGAACCAATAAGATTGTCGGAAACCCATGCCAAAAGAATAGGCCGTGATCCCACTCCTGTTGTCGGCACATGAAAAACAAAATCTCCCACTATACTCAATAACACATCCCTCTCCAACCGAACCAGACCAAGACTGAATAGAGCATTATCCAAACATCAATGCTCTGTCAATCCCAAGTTAAACTCCTCTCGACAGAAGCACAGCCTGGCACTACCCCTGTCCACAAAACAAATGAATTCCAAAATGGGAACTTCACCGTGAAAGCAGAGGCCGAGGCAACATCAGCTTGCAAAGCCCAAAAACCACTTTTGGAAAACAAAACTTCCACACAGACAAAAACACAAACACCAAAGGGACCACCCGAACAGAATGGCACAAGACCAGAAGCCAAACCAACGTCGCACCAACCCTGAGACTACTCCAGAATTATCAGAAGGAAAACGGCAGCCACACTCTTCAGCAACTAACACCATACGATCATAAATTCTGTTAACAACATGGGACAACAATAGCACCGATCAATATAAACAAGAATCCAATTAGCAAAAGGAAAACCCAACATCCTTCAAGAACGCACTGCCAAGAACCATTGTAGATAAGAACCCAACCAATCCAGAACAACCATCATCCAAATCTTCACTAGCACAATCGGATCACCTAGTCGAGGATAAGCGTAACACCCAAAAACTTAACACCAAAAAACCCAACAACTCTATTCGGGCAATTCATCAAACATCACGTCTACAACAGTGGCCAATTTAGCATTTACATCGATTTGTATCTAGATTCGCCATACAAAGGAAGCCACCACAAAGCAAACGAACTACAATCAGAAACTTATCAATCCAGCTTGAAACTAAAATCTAATCAGCACAGAGGTCAAGACAGCTTGAAGAGGCTCCGTTGTTAGTTTTAATTTCAATATTTTTAGATAAAAGACTTTTACTTCATCTTGAACCTTAACTTTAAACATTTTACCCCCTTTTTTAAATATTTTATTTTTAAATTTTATTGTAATATTTTAAAATCTTTCAAATACTTTTGGTGAGATAAAATTTCTCGCTTAGGAACTTTTCTTAGGAAAGTTAATTATTAAAAAAAAGATTTTATAGTTAATTTTATTACTCGCAGGAAATTCTATATTTATTTTATATAAATCAACTTCTAAATTTTTATTTGCGTTTATGTGAGAACCGTGATTTTTCTTAAAACATATATATACTCAAGGTGCAATTTAAGTATATCTAGTAAAACATGTACTTTTTTTGGAAACTTAAAATATATATTATTATGATTCATATTCATAGAAACGAAGCCTTCAAATATAACGTACATCGTACACTAATACAGTATATGCAACGTATGTGTGTACACAAATAAAAATGCATATATAAATAAATATATATGTATATACAAAAGTGAAAATAATTTATTATGCATATAAGTAAATACGCAGGAGAATGAAAGTATATAACTACATTTTTTTTTACAAGTATAAATAGATGACCACATAATAAATTTAAATGTAAATGCATAAGTATAAATATAAATAAAAACATATATGTAAAACATGTTTGAAAGAATAATGAATTTGAATAAATATACCATGGATAAATAAAAGTACATAAAAGTATATGATGTGTATATATACATGTGTATATAAAATAGATATACATATATATTTTTGGAATTCAAAGATGAAATATATAAAATAGATATATGTATATAATATCTTCAAAATATATATAAAAAAATTGAATAAAAACACAAAATATATTATATATATACATATAGTACGGATTGATGGGAAAAATTCCCATCAACCCGTCACTTTAACCAAATAAGGAAGCAAAATTCTCCCTCCCCGTCACTGCTCCAAGCATTTTCTAAGTTTTCTTTTCTGTTCAAAACTATTAGAAATCCCTCATTCTCCACTAATTCTCTCCATCTCAAAAACACATTTTATTTCATCCTTTCTCTCGTCTCCATCCTGTCGCCATTACCTCCTTACAAACTCTCCTCTCATTTGACTCCTCGCCCCACCACAATATCTTGCTGAAGGGAGCCATTGCCGAGAGAAAGGGAGGCTGACAGTATCGAACCGAGGTAGCTGGGGGCTGATCGTTGGTGGTTCTGCTACCTTGTTCCTTGATCTGAAATAGTCAGCTTGAGTAGTGTTCAGGGGGCAAGATCGAAGCTGGTTGGAGTGAGGAAAAAACGCAGGGGCGTTACTACTATTGGAGCCCTTGCATTTTTGCTAGAAACTGAGCTGAATCGTAGAGTCTTACTTGATGCTAGTTCAAAAAAAAATGGGGCTCTCGGGTGAGGTTTATAAAGGCTGATGTTGGCTGGTGCACAGTCGTGAACAGAGGCAACGTATAGAGACAAGGAGTAGGTCTTTGATTGGGGCATTAAAGGATTATGGGTGCTGGGTTTGAAGCTGGGAAACGTGATTGTTGAAGGAGGTTATAGGCTGCCACGACAAGGGAGAACAAGGCTGAGGAAGAAGCTTAAAATTTTGGCTGATCAGTGGGTATTTTAAGGCCTGAAAACAAGACTTTTAGTGGCTATTTAGGTGTTGAAATAGAGCACCGAAAGGGGGTTGCTTTAAGTGGCGTATAAGGGAGTAGTATTTCGCACAAGGCTGCCAAAATACTAAGGTAAGACGTTTATATAAAAAAAAAAAAAGAAAGAGACAAAAGAAAAGAAATAAAAAGAAAGTAAAAGAATTAAAAAGAGAAAAGGAAATAAATATATATATGTATATATAGTATACATATATAGATGTAGAAAGATGAGAGAATTCGATTTAAAAGTTTGAATTATATTAGTGTTAAGTGTGTGTGTATATATATATATATATATATATATATATATATATATATTAAGGTGGAATTTAAATTTTATAAGTATATAAAAAATTTGGGCTAGACTTTATTAAGTCGGATTTTTATTGTGAATGTGTAGTGCAACAAGAAGACGACGAACGCAATCTAGCTAACCTCGACGCACACCGAAGCTAAACTCGTGTTAGGTAAGACATTTATATAACGTAGAAGTATGATTATCTTGTATAGGTTAAAGTTTAAAGATGAAATGACTTGAGTATCTAGAGATTGGATTTAACGAAATGAAATGCAGGTACAACGTTAAGCTCGATAAAGTACCATAATGGTGTGATATTAACAAGAAATGAATCGATATGGTATTGACTTATAAATATCATGAGATGGAATGATAAGCATTCATGCAATTCATGAGCATTATATTATAATGTTTTCATTTCATTTACTTGAATTTTATTGCCATTAAGCATGCCTTATTACTATACATGAAACTCGAAATGATTTATTCTTATCATGCTTACAAGAAAACTTAGATGCTTAAATGGTTTTGAAAAGAATGAATTTATAGTATACGCATATGTACGTATATATGTAAATGATCTTAAAGAAAAGTATTATGTACATTGCACTATTTTCATAAGAAAAGTTAAATGTTTTATGAATCTATAGGCACCCTAAGAGAGTTGAATTCAATAAAATATAGTGGAAGCCGCCTAATTGGAGATTACTCATTAGGCATAGATGCTTGTCCGACAATAGTCGTGGACAGGGCTCAGTCTCACCTAATTAGTGAGGTTGAGAGACATAAGGTCTATGGCCATAGATAGCGTCCCAGTTGGTTTTCAGGGGACGATGATATGATTTTCACTGCTAGCTACAGTGATCTAAGTCTTTATTGATAGTGCATTAGGGATCTAGTCTAGTCTCAAACGATATGAAATGCAGTTTAGAGTATGTTTTTAAAACGGAAATGAATTCTAAACTTGATGTGACTTATGATATATGAAATGTATTTTGATATTGTACATAGCTCAAAATATGCATCAAAAGTTACATGTGATATGAAATGAAAATTTTGCATATCCTCAAGCATGTCTTGAAAGTAAAAACAAGACGTTTAATATTTTGCATGTTTTGAACATGTTTTACGGAAATATGTATTAAAAAAAATGTATTACAAACACCTTTTAAGACTATGTAAATGATCTTAAAGAAAAGTATTATGTACATTGCACTATTTTCATAAGAAAAGTTAAATGTTTTACGAGACTATAGGCACCCTAAGAGAGTTGAATTCAATAAAGTATAGTGGAAGCCGCCTAATTGGAGATTACTCATTAGGCATAGATGCTTGTCCGACAATAGTCGTGGACAGGGCTCAGTCTCACCTAATTAGTGAGGTTGAGAGACATGAGGTCTATGGCCATAGATAGCGTCCCAGTTGGTTTTCAGGGGACGATGATATGATTTTCACTGCTAGCTACAGTGATTTAAGTCTTTATTGATAGTGCATTAGGGATCTAGTCTAGTCTCAAACGATATGAAATGCAGTTTAGAGTATGTTTTTAAAACGGAAATGAATTCTAAACTTGATGTGACTTATGATATATGAAATGTATTTTGATATTGTACATAGCTCAAAATATGCATCAAAAGTTACATGTGATATGAAATGAAAATTTTGCATATCCTCAAGCATGTCTTGAAAGTAAAACCAAGACGTTTAATATTTTGCATGTTTTGAACATGTTTTACAGAATATGTATTACACCTTTTAAGACTGCAAATATCTTATGTATGTTTACATGTTAAAGACTGCAAACATCTCAAATATGTTTACATGCTAGAAGACATAATATGAATTCATGGTTTATGCAACATATGCCAAGTTCTAGTATCACTACATTGAATTGAGAGCATAACATGTATATACTACACGACAAATAAGAGAATGATTTGATAGTAAATTTTTATCACATGACATTATGTATTTGCATTAGAATAGTATAATTCTAACTCTGCACTTATATAAATGACTTACTGAGCCTCGCTCATTAAACGCTATTTAAAATTTTCAAATTGAGCACGGAGTTGGGAAAGTATTTCGGAGCTATCCGAATAGTCCCAAGCCTGAAATATAGCCCCAACTCTCCAAGGAGAATATTTTGAGCACTTTGGGTATATATACTCTCCTTTTGTACTTAGTATCAGTTCAGGCTGTTTTTGATTCAGTACTATAGACGGGATGTAATCTAAGATAGGGAATAGCATCTAGATTATGTTCATGATGAATTATAGAACTGCTAATCCTTGCATGAGTATGGATATATGATTGAATGGCATGAACAAGTGACCAAGAAAGAAGATATGAACCATATGGATGAAATGTTATAATTTGGAAATGGACTTAAGTTCGGATGAAAATTTAGACTCATTAAAAGAAAAAATTATGGTGAATTTAGAGATAGTAATGCCAGAATATAAATCAACTGCCATTATGGGAATCATGAGTTGTATATTAATTGTGAGTTTTATGCAGGTATTTAATCTGGGTAAAGTGATAAAAATAAGCGAGGGAGTTAACGTCCCGAAATAAAATTCACTGTATTGCACTTAGACAAAACAAGTATAGAAAAGCGAAAAATTAGTCCTAAATTCTACGTATCCGTACAAACAAAAGGCACTGTTGCGACCTTCGGGTCGTGATAGTTTCGCAACACTTTTGGGAAAATTATAGAACCAATCCCTCATTTAGGGACTTTTAGGAAAATCAATATTTATATTTTTATTCATTTATTAATCTATTTTTTTTAGAAAATGGCATTTATCAAAGTTTTTAAAGTAAATTGATCGTATTAACCTCCGATATTTTTTGTTTAAAATTTTTTATTAAACTATTTTAAAATCTTTCCACACTTTGGAAAGATTTAAACATGATTTCTCACTTAGGAATTTTTCTTTTGAAAATTATTTCTTGCTCGTTTTAAAAAATTAAAATTAGTTATAGATATGTTTAATGGAAAACTTCATATTATTGTTTTGAAAATATTTTAAAATTACATTTACACATTTTTTATTTTTTTTATTAAAAAGTAAGCCTTACCAACACTCTTGGTAAGTATTTAGAGAAAGTCCCTCACTTAGGAACTTTTTTTTTGAAGAACATTATTATATTTCTTTTATATAATTTAAATAAATTTTATTAAAGTTTATAAAAATTATTTTATTTAATTATTTTTCGTTTGCAAGTTTTATTTTAAGTTACCTTCTCGTAAATCTTATTTTGAAACAAACCATCCAACACTTTTGGAAAGCTTTAAATTAAAAAATTCCTCACGTAGGAACTTTTTGGGAAAAATAACTATATGTGTTTTTATAAATGTTATTAATTAGTGGATTTTATTTCCTAGTTGAAATTCTATATTTATTATTTTTTATTAATATTTTATGTTATATAAATCCTTTTATAAATTTTTATTTAAATGTCCTAACGCTTTTGGGAAATCCATAGAGTAAGTCTCTCACTTGGGGACTTCCTTAAAAAAACTTATTATGCTCTTTTAATCTGACTACCAAAAATCTTTTATTTTGAAATAACCAATTTTAAGATATTTTTTGTAAAAATTTCATTAAACCTTTCCAACACCTTTGGTAAGGTTTTAGAGTAAGCCTCTCACTTAGAGACTTTTAATTTATTTTTTTTTTACTATTGAAAATTTTGCTCAATTTATTTTTGGATCTGGTATGATTATTTATTTTTATGTGAAATTATTATTATTACTTGAATTTTATTTTGAAGTTGACATTCAACAAGTTATAAACCCAAACATATACTTATAACATATATACAATATATAAAAGCAGAGATATAAAAAACATCATGTAAACAAAATCCAAGTCAAAACTCTCATCCAATCAAGTTCTTATGCAAATGACCCAAAGCAATGCAAATAAATACAAAACAAAATATAAAAAGCAAATAATTAGAAAGCAAAGCAAGCAAACGTGTGCCCAGCCTAACCCACATCAATCACGTTTTTTTCAAGGCCCAAAATCAAAGAATCACAACCTTGAACTATTAATATACTGTAGATGAATTAAAAAATGAAACAGTAAGTAAAAGGACAATCCAAAAGCACGTAGATCAACTGGTAATGGGCTGTTCTAACTTAACAAGAGGTCTCGAATTTGAGCCATGAGTATGCAGCTGTGTTAAAACTCTTGAGGGAGAGCTTTGTTGCCCTTTGGGTCTTGCCCAGCTTGAATCTGGATTAGTCCATACCAAAATGGTATGAGGATACCAGGTGGTTTCGACCAAAAAAAAAAGTAAAAGGACAATGGCCTCACAGAGTCAATCGAGTATAATCTTTTCCTCTTTCCTTTTTTTTTTTCGTTCTTTTCCTTTTCTGAATGGGTTTCTCTCCACTTGGCAGATCATTCGTCGGCTAGTCACCAGTGGCGTCGTCACCTGCTCCTTCACTGCTCTAGTCGCCTTCCAAGCTGCTCGTTGCTGCCAATTGCCGGTTCTGTTAGCCTTTACAGCTGATGGTCCCTTTTCGGTTTTTAAATTTTCTCTATATATTCAGACTTGGATTTGGATGTTTCAATTTTTGAGTTGAAATTGAATTTTTTTTAATCTGTGCTGTTCGGGTGTTGAGTTCTCCTTCTGCGTTTCTTCAAATAGCTTTTATAGATAATTTTAGTCAAGAAAAACAGATCAAATCACTGAGATCCAGGGATTATGATCAATTTGCAGATGAGCTTTAATTGTAAATGGCATTTGTGTCAATGGAGTTGGTGGAGATGGCAGAGCGACATAGGGTGGCTGTCAGTTTGAATATGGCTGGCAGTCTCCCAAGTTGGTGACGGCACCAACACTGCTGTTTTTTTTCATTATTTTATTTTATTTTATTTTTATTTCTATATAAATTCAAAAATCACATTAAGAAGATGGGTTAACCTCAACTAATTTGGGCTCATTAGAATTTGGACTTCAGCCAAAATAACTTAATTAATTTTAACAAATCACAGAAAAAAACCAATTGTTTAAGATAAATTTGGAATTGATCTCAACAGGCAAAATTCAATTTTCACGATATTTGAACTAATTCGAACTTTAAATTAATCTCAAACACAAGTTTACTCAAAGTCTTTTTTTGACAAATTAATTCAAACGCGATTAAGCAAATTTTAATCTCAAATCACTAAGATTGAAACAAGATCCAATCCAAATATATTTAATTCCGAGCAAAATTAGGTATCTACTGTAAACACCTAATTTTGTTCGAAATTAAATATATTTGGATTGAATCTTGTTTCAATCTTAGTGATTTGAGATTGAAATTTACTTGTTAATTATTTCAATTTAATTGTGCGCTTGAATTAATTTCGAATAATTTGACTTCTGAGATGAATTTAAAACTTAAATTAATTCAAGTATCATGAAGATCGAATTCTATTTTTTCAAAATCGATTCTAAATTTATTGCAAAGAATTGGGCTTTTTTTTGTTCTTTTAAAAATTAAACTAAAACCCAAATTAAATAAAATTGAGCCGTTGAAGCTAAAAATTTAAGCCCACTTAAAGCCCATCTTTTAAGTCTGATCTATAAGTTTAAGATTATAAAAGTAGAAAAAAAAATTAATTGATTTTATTAAAATATTAAAAAGAATAATAATAAAAAATAATAAGAAAATAAAAAAAATTAGAAAAAAATGATAGTGCCGGTGTCAACACCAACTTCAGAGACTGCCAACCAACCATATTCAAACTGACAGCCACCCTAAGTCGCTCTGCCATCTGCACCAACTCCTTTGATAAATGCGATTTACAATTAAAGTCATCTGCAAATTGATCATAATCCCTGAATCTCAGGGACTTGATCCGTTTTTCTTTACTGATATTTGTCTATTAAAGCTGTTTGAAGAAACGCAGGAGAGGGGGTTCAAAAGAAAAAAATCTCATCTGCTATCAGAGAACTCAACAACGCAAACACAGAAAAAAAAAAGAAAGAGCAAACATTAAACATCAGTTCAAAGTTCCCAAACATCCAAATTGAAATCTGAACCACAAATCATAAAGCCTATTCAAAGAAAAATAGAAAATTCAAAACAAAAAAAGGAAATCAGTGGCTGTATTTGGAGTATAACAGAATCGGTGGCTAGCTGGATCGGGAGGACGCCGTTCGTCGCAGCTGGAAGTAGGAAAGCATCTCGTCGGTGACAGAAGCAGTGGAAAAGCCCAGACGAGGTGACACGCGATGGCGGCGACTGGACCAGAGGGTGGCGCGTGGTTCCTGCAATCGCGGGTCTAGTGCGGCTCGGAGGAAGGTTATGCAGAGGCAAGAAGAGGTGCTGTCCGATCGTTAGCTATCTTGCGAAGAGAGAAGGATTTGGGCACAAAAAAACAAGAAAAAAAAAGGAAGTAACGGAAAAGCAAGAAGAAAGAACCTGAACCGATTCTGTGAGGTTTATCCTTTAGCTTCTGTTTGGTTTGATGTTTTATTTATTATAATATATTGTTTTGTAGAGCTTAAGCCACGTAAGAAGAAAAATAAAACTTAAGTGCATGTGTTTGGGGTAGATACATTGGGCTTGCTAACTTTAAACAAAAATAAAATAAAAAAGACCATATGTTTAGGCTGGATACCTTGGGCTGTTTGCATGTGTATGTATTTGGATAGGGATTTAAGCTTTGGTTTTATTTATATGATGTCTTAGATCTGTTGGTTTTATATACATGTATAAATCTACTTGGGCTTATAGTTTGCCGAATATCAATCTTGAATAAATAAACTTAAGTCCTAATAATAATAATAATAATAATAATAATAATAATAATAATAATAATAATAATCTTTAGAAATTATAAAGATAAATCTAAAAAAAAAAACAAATAATAAATTCTAAGAATGGACTTTCCGAAAATAAATTGGGTAGTAATAAAAATCTCAACAAGGATGAACATTAAAAAAAAAAATTTAAAGAAGTCCCTAAGAGAGGGATTTACTCTTAAACCTTACCAAAAGTGTTGGAAAGGTTTAATGGAATTTTAATAAGAAAATAATACGACATCTTAAAATTGGTAATTTCAAAATAAAGGATTTTTCAATGGTTAGATCAAAAGAACTTTATAATAATTGATTTATTCTACGTGTGGGACTTATTCTATGAATTTCCCAAAAATGTTGGGAAACATAAGTAAAAATTTATAAGAAAATTTATAGAAAATAAATATAAGATTTCAATTAAGTAATAAAATTCACTATTAAATCATAATCCTATTTTAATTAACATAAAAGAAATTAAATATAACTATTTTCTTAAAAGGTTCCTAGGTGAGGAACCTTGTATAAATTTCCCAGAAGTGTTGGGAAGTGCAAATAAAAATTAATAATAGGATTTATATAAACTAAATACAGAATTTCCCTTAAGTAATAAAATTAACTATAAAATCTAAGAAATTTCATATAATGATTTTCTAAAAAAAAGGTTCATAAGTGAGGAACTTTATCTCACCAAAAGTGTTAGAGAGATTTTAAAATATTACAATAAAATATGAAAATAGAATATTATAATAAAAAGGATAAAATATTTAAAGTTAAGTTCAATGAAGTAGAAGTCATCTAACTAAAAATATTGAAATTAAAATCGACGACGGAGCCTCTTCAAGAGAATAAGTGATTTTCTTGAATACTCTTGATGTGAGAGAACTTCTTAAATTATACCGAAAGTATCGGAAAATGTTTAAGAAAATTCTCAATACTTTAATAATAAATGAAAAAAATAAAAATAAAATAATAAATATTAAAACACCACTTTGGTTAAGACCTTTTAGAATAACATGTGATGAATTGGTACTGTTCATCAGACAGGCGTTGTGGGGGTGCTAATCCCTTCCCTACACGTAACTGTACTCTCGATCCTAATTTTAGGAATGTAGACTAAGCTTTATCCTTAGAGTCAAATAGGTGGCCAATCACACCTAGATAAAAAAAGATTGGTGACGACTCCATAATTTTACGGCTAGCTATTAAGTTCCCAGACAAAAATCGTTACGACATTAATGATAAAACTTGAACCAAAATGTGCGGGATGTCACATATATAAAACAAAAAAAAATTGCATGAAACAATTGAGCTAACCTCCAAGTTCCCAAGCATTCTATTTATGCTTATTTAGGTAAACACAACTTTAAGTATTTTTTTTAGATAATTATTCTATGTACCGCCGATGGAGTTTTTTTTACTCCACAAGCGGGGTTAAGATCATGATACATGTCTTATTTTATTTTTTATTTTTTATAAGACATGTGTCATGATTCTAATACCACTTGTGAAGTAAAAAAAAACTCTACCGATGATGTATGGAATAATTATTTTTTTTGTACAAAACAAACTTAACTTTGACCATTGTTATTAATAAAATCTTAAAATTATAAAAAATTAAAATAAAATTTGTAAGTTTTGAACTTCAAAATTTTCAAGACGTATTTTTTAATTTTAATTCAATATAATATTTTAAACAATAATGGTCAAAACTAAACTTGTTTAACCGAATACAAAAAAAAAGGACAAATAAAATATCAACTGTCTGCGTTCACTTTTCCTCATCCTTGTATGATCAGTGCGTTAAATACTTGATTGGTGTATTTGTTGGAGCCCAATTTATAGTAAGACCAAAATTTTAAGCAAGCAATTAACTAGCTAATAAATTAGGAAGTGTCTCAACTTTTTTGGGACAACAATCAATATGGCGTTGAGATTTTAATCTTTATGAAGTGACATATTGATGAAATTCGTTTTCGAAACTAACTTCTCTTTTGTTTCAAGTTTTGAAAATGAATTGAAAAATTTATTATTATCTTTGTGTTAGCCCGTTTGCACATATAAGAAGTGATTTTTTGATAAAATGGCAGACTATAGGGTTTACAGGAGATCGGAATGGTAAAAAAAGAGGCGTTAAATGTTGACTTAAATGATTATATCTTTATTTTTGAGGTGTAAGAAATGCAAATATCAAATTCAAATCTTACACTTACATTTTCATCTTTCCCAGACCAAAGGCCTCCATTGTAAAAAAAAAAAAAAGAAAAGAATAAAGGATAGAAAATTGTTAACTTACATGGTTATAATCAAGATAATATAAAATAAATCATATATAACTCTCTTAAATTTTTAATTATTATATGGGAATTACTCTATACAAAGGTCATGAAGCTTAAAATTTGTCAAACAAGTTTGTATGTTAATGTTTGAGAATAAATTATATTAGGATGATCCTAAAAACTAATTTTTTAGGATTCCATTAAAATTCTGCCACCTCATAAAATTTTAAAGGCATATCATTAGTACCATATACTCACCTATACCACATTCACTTCCCTTAATTAATCACTTTAACCCTAGTTAATTTATCTAAAAACATAATTACTATTTCAAAATATGATGAAAAATATAAAGTAATCTTAAAAAAAAAGTTTATAAAAAAAACCCTTGACACTTAAAATTAATAGGGAGCATAATAGAAAAGATAAAAAAATTAAATGAAGAAAAAACTTAAAAATTGCAAAAACATTGTCTAACAAATCTTTAAAGATATAATTCCTGCAATTTTTTGTTCTCCCAAATATATAAGCTTCTCAAAATTTTACTTCTTATCGATTTTTTTTGCCTTAAAATTCATTATGGGTATTGGTCCTTGTAAATAATCTTGCAACCATTATTGTTTAGTAATATTTTGCCTATCAAATGTTTGAAAAGATGCCTAATTGAAATCCAATATAAGCGAAAGAGAATAAAAAAAAGTAAAATTTGGAAAAGCTTATAAATTGGGGAGAATGAAAATTTTCAGGAATTATATTTTTGAAGATTTGTTAGACAATGGTTATGCAATTTTTAAGTTTTTTTAGCAAGGTTTTTGGCTTTTAAATCTTTTCCATTATACTCTCTATTAATTTTAAGTGTCTAGGATTTTTTATAAAACTTTTTTTAAGATTATTTTAATTTTTTCACCATTTTTTTTAAACATGAATTATTTTTTTAGATAAAATAACTAGGATTAAACTAATTAATTAATAAGAGTGAATGTGGTATAGATGAGTGTACGATACCAATTATGTGCCTTTAAGATTTTATGAGGTGGCATAATTTAAATGGAATCCTAAAAAGTCATGTTTTAGGATCATCCTAATATAATTTATTCTCTTAATGTTTTCATGTATTCATTTAACTGAAAAAGGAAAGATGTTGACACCCACTAACGTTGGAAAGGATAATAATTCCTTTATGCATGGAATCCTAGGACTTCAGCTCATTTGAGCACATCTTTGTTGCATATAGGAATGTGTATGGTATGCATTCTGCTCCCACTAATGAACACCGTGGATATATCTATCTGACAATAGATTCTTTACTTTCTAGAAGAGGTATAATGCCTTTTTCCTAGGAAAATGTTCCAATAAACTCATTGTTTTCAAATTCCTTCTAGCACAATAGCCAAATGAAAATCATGGCTATTTGGATCAAATAGCTTGACTGACTTATCAACCAAGCTACACATATTCATTCAGACAGAAAAACTCCAAGCAAATGAGCTGATCAGCAAGCACATGATATTTTTCACTCTTGCAGTTGTCGTTGGCGCAATGAGACATGGTGATTGGTAAGTGATGCAGGCATAAGATTTAAAACTGCTAATGAGTTTTGGATGAGGATAGTGGCTTATGACATTGACAGCTACTATATGAATATGAGACCGTTCCAGGGCCATATCCTTATTTAACTTGTTAGAGATATTACTTAAAATGATTAAGCTCTGTTGAGAACTAGTATGATTTTAATGAATATAGATAAAAGGTCGCAAAGCTACCAGCACAATGGTCCTTCCTATAAAAAAATGTCATTCTATTTATGTAATGAAATTTATCTGTACAAAGGCAGACGTAACTTTACACATGCTACAGATAAAAGCAGAGATGTAAACTCCAATTTACTCACAGCTCAAAAGTTACAAACCTGAAATCAGTTGCCAAAATACCGCAAAATCCTGAATCAAACTGCCTTTAATAATGGTACAGTATTCCTTTGGTTGACCAATCACCAGGGCCATCATATCTGGCTCAAACTTCTCAACAGCTGAGACAACCAGCTCCGTCATTGCATATTCATATCCCTTGTCACCTGTTCCATTTGGCAAAGGTATATTTAAATTATACCCAAACCCTTCCCCTTCTATGAGCTCATCTACTCTTCCATTTTGCGGATGAGAATGACCCCAAGACTCATGATTCATATGAAGGAAATTGTAAGAACTTTATAGGACCCCTCTGCAGTCCCATTGCCATAATGACCATTGATATCTATGATGGAAACCTTTCTACACCCTGAATCTAAAGCCAATTGAACGGCAATCCCAGCAATGTTAAAAAGGCAATACCCGTCTCCTTGAATAGGTTGAACATGGTGACCTGGAGGCCTCACCAATACATAAGCAAGTTTCCCATGGTTATCAAAGTATATGTTTCATGTATAGCTGATAGCGTAGTAGCGTAGTACCAGCAGCTAGAAGTGCTGCATCTAATGAATCAGGATTTAAGAAGGTTCCGCCACTGCTTCCACTAACAGATTAACATATCCAGGGAAATTATGAAATTAAACTAATTATAACATTATCACACTAATTACATCAACTTACAACTACTTAAATCACAAAATAACCGTAAAAGATGAAATCTTTCTCCAAAGATGGACATCCTATCTTCAAAATTTTTGCATCTTGTTCATTCCAAGGCAATTATAGCGAATTAGACAACATTTGCAAGGTATCAGATAATGTAAAAAGAAAAAAGGCTACCTTGAAAATGGAAAGAGAGAAGCTCAGGTATATTAGCAGGTCTGCCAGTGTGCCCAGAGATGTAAGGAGAGATGGGTCCTCTCTTTAGGATTTAGACCACGTTTCTGACCCTGTCTGAATTCTCTGGGTGCTTTTCTAACACCTCCAGCAAACCAGGGTCCATGATCAAATACGCCATGTCCTGTGGCATGGCATAGCATTCCTTGGTGCCAAAAGACATTGATGCAACCTGTTGAAGATGTTGGAAAAGGTTGATCAGGAGCAGACATTTTGAATCTAGGAGTCAACAGAACGGGAGTTCAGTCACCCGGTTTACCCTTCGCGTGTTTTTTTTTTCGTTTTAACTAGTATTTTTTTTTCTTATTTTTAAATTTTATTTTTTTATTCTCATTTATTTTTTGTCTTATCGGCGATAAAAAAAAAGGAAAAAAATAAAATAAAAAAGATAAGATTTTTTATTTAAAAATCAAGGTATTTTTAGGAGAATCATCTTATTTGAAAAATATATTTTCTAAAGTAAATGTATTTAACTTAAAATCATAAAAATTATTTTAAATTTAAATCATAATAAATAAATAAATATAGGAAAAAATGCAGAGAAATATTTGTAACAAAAAATATTTTTTTAACAAAATCAATTTTTTGAAAACATTTAATTTTAAAAAAAAATCAATATTTTATTGAAAAATTAACTTTTAACTATAGAAATGATAATAATTATATTTTTAAGTTAAAAAAATCTTAGAATTGTATTTAATAAAAATTTATAAATTTAAATTATATTTACTAAAAAATTCATTTTATCGTGCTCTTAATTTTACACATAAAATATGATGAAGAATGTATAAAAATCATCTCATCGTGCTCTTGATCATTGTATACATCAAACATAAGAAAATGATATCATTTAATAATATCTTATTTATAATCCTATACTATCATATTCTCTCATTCATCCTATACATCAAATATGGTTTTAGTGTGCTGAGATGCATGAATGTCCTTTTATATATATATATATATATATATATATTCTAGTATATAATTTATATAAAAGATACCTTATTTCAAATAATTTAACTTATGAAATATTTTTCCTTTTAAAAAAAAAACTTTGCTTTTGTTTACCAAGTGTTTTCACTTATCTTTTTGTATCAACTTTTCCAATGCAAATATTTTGTTGAAAAGACAATTTAAACTTTGAGGCCGTTGGAGTAAACAAAGGATTCATACATATATATATGTTGGACACCATTCAATTCGTAAGAGAGATATGCCAAAAGAAAGAGCAACTTCATTACATTGATTACTCCTATATTATAGTGTCATTCAACTCATCACTTATTGATACAAAGGCCTTTCTACTAGTGTTGTATTTTATTCTCTTTTAGTTAAATCCTTTGGAAACATTCGGAATTATTCGGCGATGGTAATAGCGTGATGCGATACATCACTATTTGGAGCTGGCTGGACTACGCCGCGGTGGAATCTAGTATCAATGCGCTTGAAGGATGCCTCCTTGGCTAATTCATAGACGGCTTCAGCAATTTTCTCGGTGCATTCAACGATCTCTAGCAGAATGGAAGCAACTGAAGCTGCTGGTAATATCTGCAGTAGTTCTTCTTCTTCCCACAGGCTTGTTTTGAGTAGGTTTTTTAGCTCTTCAGCAGCTGTCTTAGAGCTTGCAATGTGCAGATAAGCTGATCTTTCTTGAGTCATCTTTTTAATTGTGGATGCTAATTCCTTTAAAACCTTGCTAGATTCGACGCTAATCTTTATGCAAGTCTCTTGAATTTTGCTACGGATTTCAATTGGAGTCTGCATAAAAATATATTAACATAAATGTTAAGCGTATATAGAGATATGTTATACGTTAAGTGAGTCATATAATCACGTTATGCCTGGATCTCAGAGTTGAGATAGCCGTTGAGAGCTTCAATTTTATAGGCACATTGCCGAGTTAGATTTCCGATTTTGAGATAATTTTTCCATGGATGACGGAACCTAAATCGGCCATGACATGGTTCCCACCTTGCTAAATTAGCCTGCATAATGTGAATTTTTAATTGAATTAGTTGATCAAATTCGGCTGATTTATCCTTAATTCGAAGGACAGTTACAAGTCTGTACTAATCACCCACCATTGATTCTTCACTACTTTTAGAAGTGAGAACCCTTTTATATCCTTGGAGAAATGATTTACTATCATTGGACTGTGGCTCCTCAGATACCTTAAAATATTCATCTCCAAAACCTGTATTTTTACCTTCCCGAATTAGTATGCTGGAATTGTATTTTGCAATTAGGGGATTTAAACAAGGATTTATATTAATTTTGGACGAATGTATACCTTCCAAGAAATTCCCAAGCTTTTCTATGTTGTTAGCCACCAAGTTGTGGAGATCCTCTCCAATCCAAACCGGGTAAATGCAGACACAAACAGAGATGGAAATACAGCTCCCAATAATAATTGTTGATACTCTTTCGTGGGCCGTTTCTACTAATTGATCATCTCGGTAACCGGATACAGATATTAAGCAGAATGTCATGATGAATATAGTCATCCCGTAATCATACCTTGCCTTCAATTTTGGAAAGAATTTCATGAATGTCACAATTGCGCCTGCACAAGATCCCAGGTTGAAACTAATGTATCATGATCAGTTGGATACATGGAAAATAGTTACGCAATACTTTTTTGCAAGTAATTTTGTACCCAGTATGAAGACAAAAGTTGAGAGTAGGATGGCTTCTCCTGTCCTCCCTGGAATAGTAGCGAAGCGATGAGCTCCAGTGCCCAAGGCACCTGCTGTTAACGTCGCCAACATCCTGTTTAAGCCTTTTCCAAGTGTTGCTCCTGCAAAAGTTAGCAGAAATCATGGAAGTTGATTTGTTTTTTGGAACCTCAAGAGTAAATTAACATGCTAAGGAAGTTACAACCTGAAAGCTTACCTACAGAGAATTCAAAAACAAGTACAACAGTGAGAACAGCCCATATTGCATTTTCTCCAAAGCCATAGATTGGCTGAAAGTAGTAGAACAATGTAATCAAGGTGAGAGCTAGTCCCATTTTCAGAGAATAAAAGACCCTTCTCGGATCTTCTTGTGCCAGTTGCTTTGTCTTCCTAGCAATCTCCAATATTATGGCAATGAACTTGCTTGGCAATGCCTTCAGCCACTGGCACCCACGAGTTAGGCCTCCATAGCTAGAAGTCTCCTGATGAGCAGAGGATGCACCGCCCTCCATTTAATATTTTATGACAAGTGAGTGTTTAACAAGGAGGTTTGATGACTTAAATGGCTTAAGCAAATTATGTGAAACTCCAGAAGTTATATTTATAGGCAGAAAATTCCGGACTGTGGACTCAAATTTGCGTTTGTTTGCACCCACAGACTACAACATTATGACAGAAACATTTGACAAAAACAATTTGTGAACTGAGACAGTACCGGTTAGGCCCTGTGTCAGGCATGACGAAACATGCATATAAAGGGGTAAAAACTAAAACAGAGCTAGCTACCAGCCATAAGCCATGAGGCATGAGCCATGATCCTTTCAGCGGCGTTTGGATATGGAAATCAGGAGAACGCCGGCTAAGATTGGAAAATGTGCCTTAATCTACTCTCAATTCTCAGTCCGAAAACTATGAAATTGAAAAGAAGTAAACTCACCTTAATTCAAACTGTCTCCGAGAAGCCAAGAAGTGACCGTAATACATATGATAATTAATTTGTTAATAAAATTTATATTCATGTTATGAAAAATTATATTCGTATAATGTAAGATATGAAAGTTTTATATAAAAATTCACGTCAACATGTTAAATATAAAATTTATTTTTTAGTTTTTATCAAATTTATATACAATTTTCACTAACTTTTAACCCATATCATATTGATGTCTTTTACTTATATTATTTTCATACCGTGTTACATATCGTGTCTAAAATTATCAGGTCTACTTGCCAACAAAATTTTAGGCCTTAGCAAGCTTAGGTAACTCATTTTGGGTGACATCAATATTCAACATGTAACATTGATCTTCTTTTATTTGAATAATTTTTGGACAGAAGGGATCAATATATATATATATATATATATATAGGAGGGATCCAGTTACACATGTGTAAAACAAATTTAATTTTACACACTTTCATATCTTTTTATATGATTTATAATTTTTTAATCGACCGTTGAATTTTATGTTCTATTCAAATAGATCATGCATGTCAAATTTCAAATTAATCGAATACTTCAAACTATTTATTTCATAAAATAAAATTTCAACCGTTGATATATATTGAAAAAATACTATTCTTGATTAAAATGATAGAAATAACAAATTGATTCAAAAATTTACATACATAATTGATATAAGTAGGTTGTTAAATACAACGGTTAGTTTGCAAAAATATTAATCCTATATGAAGATATAAAATTGTGTAAAATAAATTTGTTTTACACATTTATAAGTGAATCTCTACTCATATATATATTATTTATCAACCACGGTAACGTCTCCGACTATAATTTTTGTTTAGTTTCCAAAAACAATAGGCCATTTGTTGGGGTATGCTAGAACAACAGGCGTAATAGTACAAGGAATCAAGCACAAGAAAATTGGCTATCTAAAACTCGTTAAGTGCAACTGATTTTGATATTTGCTAGATTGTTTCAGTTGTTAACACTGAATGCTAAAATCAATTTTTAAAAATCAAACTAACCCTCTTAAATTCAGCTGGGATTAAATCATTCGTGAGGAGTTTGGAACACTTTGAAATGCTATATGTATCCTATAATTATTACTTTTGTATAAAGAGGACCATGGAAATTTGGGAAGGGGAATTTTAAAACTTTTCCATCGCTTTCGTACGTCATGGCATATGCTGTATTCTTTAATACAGGGATAAGCAAATTGTTAGTTTCAGCTGCAACATGTAAGTTGAAAGAAAAAAAAAAATCCCTGATTTAGTTTGTTAATTAGACACGAAGATTTTTTTTAAGGGGTGTATTATTCGAGAAGTTATAGTTATGATTAAATATAATATTTATAGAACTTATAATTATATGAAAATCACTTAAATTAATTAGTAAATAATTAAACGTAATACTAACTCACGTTTACACATGATGAAACTTAAAACGGAAACTTTAAATTTTGAAGGTCTCCATGTTGTCACTAAACCAAAGTTTCATTGATTAGACATGAAGATTTTGAACATATAAAATGTCACATCCCAAATTTGAAAGGTAACAGATGTTACACATTTGTTCAATATATCTTACAGAGATGCAAAGCTTTCATCATACTAAAATTTATTTATTTAAGTGTCTAAATTGAAGGGTCTAAATGGTCAAATTATTTATTGAATTATATACTTGAAAACTATATACCGCGATAAATGATTAAAAAATTTACAAAATTTTAAATCATAGCTTAAAGGTCTTGAATAGGCAACTAAAAACATTCTCAGTTTCTCAATTTTGAAATAACCTTGTAAGTCTTGAAACAGGTTCTAAACTCTAAAAACATTACTCTCCAACATCTCCACTTGCATTACCAATATCAAAACTTGTAAAATATTAAGGAAAAAAATGAGTACAATTACTCAATAAGCAACTGACATTCCTTCAACAGGATATTAAGCACAATCATAACTTTTAGGCCAAAACCAAATAAATTCTTATATAACAATCAACTTATTCCAAACTCATATATCAATAAGACAAAACTATGCAGACATTTCAAATATTAGGTTCATAATTCTGTCTTCCTTAACAAGCTATGGCCACACTTAATCCGTGTAGTGCAGGTCATCAATAATAGAAACAATAAATGGTCGCACAGCACAACAATCACAAAACCACTATTATTAATAGGTGACTCAGTTCATACATGACGAAAAAAAAAAAAAAGTTGCACAAAGCAACAATAATAGAACTACTATTCTAAACTGGTGGCTTACTTGAAATTGATTCCTAATAACAATGCATGTCAACATGGCCAATATATAACCCTTATTAGCATAGATTAATATTATAATGAACTGGAAGATTATCTAAACCAAATCATTTTAGATTACCCACAATAAACAATAATATCACTTTTCTTTTCTTTAACAAAACTTTCAAGAAATCATCTTTAAATATATATATATATATATATATATATATATATATATGTGCATTGGGTAAACAATTTTCCATAACCAAAACTATATACATATATTTCATACTTAATCCCGATTTAACAAACAAGGTTATTACACAAAATTTGAGGTTGATGTTCAGATCGCAATAACATTCGTTCTACTTTCACTAGTTAATTTTGAAACAGTACTAATAAAATTTATATCATTAGATTTTTTTTTAATAAATTGAATGTAATTTTATTCATCCAAAACCAACAACAAATCTTCTAGAAAGGTAACTTTTTATAAAAGCTTAATAATGAATAAATTTGAGAAAATAAAAAATTAATCTAAAAATTTTCATTGAGATTTGAACAGATAAGAAACCTATTGATAAAAGGCCAGTTTGGGACATTGGTCAGCACTCAACACCAATGTGGTGCGACTGGTGGCCTATTTTGGCTAAAGATAAAAAATGGGACAGAGGGTAAATTACCCTTTCGCCTTTGATTTCAATTTTTTAAAATTATTTTATTTTAAAACATAAATCTTTAATAGTCATTTTATTCTTTTCAATCTCATCGGAACTAATTTCACTGCCCATCCAAACTAGCCCAAAATTATCATGAGACTGATGGTGGATATCATGGAACCCACACCGTACAGCATCTTTAATGAACTGTAAGTTGGTAGCACTTTTTAGTTCTAGTTCATTAAACAAAATAATTAAGATATGTTTTCTATATTGATTATAAACTTATCAATAAATTGATTTGGAAATAACATGTTATAAAGAAATAAAAATTATAATATCAATGTAAATGATTCCATACATTAATTTAAGGATAGTTATCTTATATATCGTCGGTGAAGTTTTTTGACTCTACAAGCATTATTAAGATGATGACACATGTTTTTTAAAAATATTAAAAGATAAAAAATAAATAAAATAAGGTATATGTCATCATTCTAACTTTGCTTGTGAAATAAAAAAACTTTACTGATGCCGGTGTATGAGATGTTAATCCTTAATTTAATAAAGTTATTATTATTCAGTTATGAGTAATATTAAGAAAAGCTGACATAGTATTAGAAATTAAACCAATACATTATTAGCACAACTCTCTAAAATTAAACAGAAAAAACAAATAAAAATGTCATGCTATAGAACATATAGTTGGGACTTGGGAGTATATTGAACCATTGTAAATACAAATAACCCCTCCAAAATTCATAGAAGGAAAGGAAAATTTGAGATGAAACATTTTGAAAAAATTTCATTTTGAATTTGTACATATATATAAAAAAATAAGGAAACAACAAATTAATGTTAATTTATGTACCAACAAATTTAGTTACCTTTTAATTAAAAAGCATGAGTCATTTGAATTTTAGTCATCGGAATAAATTGATGATTTTGACATCAATTAATTTTCTTTTGTTCTTATATATCATTGAATTTTTTGTGGCTGGGTTTGATTCTTTTCTAAAAGCCTAATATACTCGATTAATGGAGACAGAAAGTCTATAGGGGAGCAAATTACGCCTTGTTTTCAAATTTGTCTGCATTTATCTGCTATTGAAATTCATTGCGAACAAAGGACTACTTGGAAGTTAAAAACCAATCATTTTAACGCCTAACTAGTCTATATGCTGAGACCATTATTTTCTTTCTTAAACCCCTCAAGCCTTACATCATGGGATTCAGCTAGCTTGACTTACCAAAATTGTCGATGTTGAATTTCGGGGAGATTAATGTAATGAATTTGGTAGGAAGCATTGTCATGTTTATAAAACAAGGTACTATAGATCAGCAATATATTTATATATACGGTAATTAGTTTTCAACTTCAATGGTATGCAATTTGTTGAGTAGGGCATTGCTTTGTCGAATTTCTTTTACGAAGAAAACTTGAACCAACCATGACTTATGGTCTTGTCAAGGAGTAATTTTGCATTTTCAGTGATCTTATTTGGTTTTAGACTAAGTTGATCCACAAGGAAACGTACGGAAAGTTCTAAGCTTAGTTTCACAATTCAATTTTTCAATAGGAAAAAGTATAGAGTTCGTTCTGTGTTTGAAGCCAAAAAAACATGATAATTGTAAAATATAATTAGTAGTAACTTAAATAAAGGATCTTATAAATTAATAAGTCAAATTGGCACTGGCAGATAATATTAACATAATAATATATTTTGATAAATTTATTTTTAGGGTATATTTGGGTGAGAGATTTCAAGAGGGCATTCATTTCAATTAGAATATTCAAAAATTTAAAATTTAATTTTTTTTTGTTTACCATAAAAATGAAAATTTTCAAATTTTGAGAGAAATTTTGAGAAAGAAATCAATTTTTCTCTTGAAAATCCACGTAATGAGGTGACTTTATTGCACATAGCCTAGCATTAAATTCAAAACTTGAAAAAGGAAATTATTATTTTATTTAAATATAATATATTTCATATTATTAATATCCATACATTTTTATAAGTTATCTAAAGATATTTATATCAGTTTTATATTTTTCTTTTATATTTACTTTTTTTTAAATTCTAGTAGTCAAAAAATTTTTCTAAAACATATTTATTCAAATAATAAAATTACAAGTGTTAGTATTTTGAATTGATACATTTCGAAATGCTTTTATTTTGTAAATCTTCAAATCAAAATTTTAAAGTTTTTTAATTCAAACGCACCCTTAAATTTTTGTTAGATTTCACAAGTTCTCTCCCTTTTTAATTTTCTCCATATGTGTCAATTTTGGCTGAAATAATAAAAAAGCTCCTCAGTTTTATTACTTTATTTAAATAAGTCTTTATACTTTTATGGTATTTAGATAAGTTCTTAAATTTTAATTTGTATCCAAATAAACTTAAACTTTATTTGAGTATCCAAATAAGTACTTAACTTTTAATTTGTATCTACATAAACCTTTAACATAAATCAATTTCGTATAAGGGTGAGCAATCAATGAATTTATTTAATAGGTTTTAGATCCCAATTTCTTGGATAAAAAAGAGTAGATTATATATAATATATTATATAATATTTAATTATTTATATTATATAATATATTTAAAAAAGGATTGATTAAATCAGTTGGTGGATTTGTAATTTTAAACATTAATTTAACTGAATAAACTGTGAAGACCATGAATTTTCGAAAATAAATAGTAAATATCCGGGAAAATTTAATTTGGATAAGTTGCAATCCAAATTAAATAAGAAATGAAAATGGAGAAATAAATTGGATATTTAGAAATCCAAACTTAATAAGAAATAAAAATATGTATTTTGATATATTTATATAATGATATTATATAAATATACTTTTAATAAATATATATTTATACATGAAATATATGTATATATTATATGTTGATATACCATTTTATATCATTGAATAAGTATATGTGTATATTGTTATTATACATATTTATGTGTATATATATATAAGAATATAAATATATATGAAATATAAGTGGTATTTTTAACAAATATATATATATGTGTTGTGTGTGTATGTTATTATACATTTATGTATAAATAAATATACAGGAAATATATATATTAATTTCATTGAAAGTGTAAATATATATATATATATTGCAAAAATAAAATATATATTGTTAATAATATAATTAATATAAAAAAGGAGGGAATTGGGATGTTTAAAACCGATTTCCCCCTTTTCTTTGTTTCCTCTGTTTTACACAGAGGAGTAAAGAAAGAGAAGATGCCAGTCGACGCCGGCGGTGAGAAGAGAAGAGAGATCGAGGAAAGAATTGCTGCCGGCGAGAGAGGAAAGCAATCGGTGGCAGACGAAAGAGAAAAGGGAGGAAAACGAAGCGAAAATCGAGAGGAAAAAGAAAGGAAAAGAGAAAAAGGAAAAGTGGCGGTGCCGTCGATCTGGCCACCGCCACGCCACCCACGCTGCCAGCGGAGGAAAAGGAAAGAAAGGGTGGCCACCGGAGAAGAGGAAAAGCGAAAAAATCAGGAGAAAAGGGAAGAGAAAGAGAACGAAAACCCACTTCCAGATCCGCCATTGTCGGCGCCGTCGCTCGAGGAATGGAGGCCAGATCCGGCTTCGTGGCGATCCCAGGATGCTGTGGAGTGGCTGAACCGCCGGAGATGGTGACTGCTGGTGGCTGAACAGGCCAAACCAAACTGAACCGGCTGAACCAGCCTGAACTCGGCCAACCCGATCCGACTCGGTCAACCCTCGACCTGGTCAACCCAGTTCGACCCAGTTTAGACCAGAAAGGAAAAAAAAGAAGAAAGAAAGGAGAAAAGAAAAAAGAAGAAAGAAAAAGAAAAGAAAAAGAAAAGAAAAGAAAAGAAAGGAAAAAGAAAGAGAAGAAAGAAGAAAGAAAGGAAAGAGAAGGAGAAGAAAGAAGAAAGAAGAAAGAGAAGAAAGATGGAAAGAAAAGAAAGAAAGAAGGAAAGGAAAAAGAAAAAGAAGGAAGAAGAAAGAGAAGAAAAGGAAGGAAAGAAAAGAAAAGAATGGTAAGGAGTTTAAAGATTTTGCTATATTCCATAGAAATTTATGAAATTTATTAAATTTCTTTCTAAGCGAATATATGTGTATTAAATTGTGGCAGTATGGAAATGAGGCTAGTGGTGGAGTTTGGCTAGGCTCAGAAACATGCTAAGTTTTGGCTAATAGGTAAGATACTTTTATAAAGCATTAGTAGTATTATATTGTATGATTTGGAATTATGATTTTTGATATGATGCATTGATAAAATGATGTTAAAATGCTAAAAGGACCCACAACTAATGGTGGGGGTCTTAGTAAGAGGTAAATGAATTGTGAGAATCAACGACTGTGGTATAAATGGTGTTTTCTTTGCAGGAGGTTTAATGAAAATTAAGTCGTTATGCTGCCGAAATTTTTATGAAAAATTTCGAGGAAAAAGATTAAGTTTTCTCGTATAAATGGAATCTTGGAAAGAATTATCAAAAGATAAGCATTGAAAAGACCTTACTGTATTTCCGGAGAATTTGATATTGAAATCGATGAGAAGATGGATAGTTGAGCCTAATAACATGAGGAATTACATTGTTTAAGCCTTATAGAATCGACAAATCAAGTTATCTCAATATTACAAAGTGGCTATCAAGCCGAGATTGAGGTGGAATATTGATTAGGCGGATCACTGATAAAAGTACAATAATTATATGATATAACTTAAGAGAGAAAATCGTAGTTGTAATTTAGATGGTCGAATGACTGAATTGCGAGATTATCAATCGAGAAATGATTTCAGAATTGATTGTCACATCCCGTGACCCCATTTATTCTTATAAAATACACAACTTATCCGGTTGGGCTGTCTGTGATACTTTACCTTTCATACTCATTTAAGTGTTAAATATAAAATTAGTAATATTAATCACATCCCCTATCTTAATTCTCAAGAAAGTAGTACTGAAAGTAAGTCTAAATACAGAAAATAAATGATCATACCTCATATTATAAATTAAGTTGTCGCAGTGTCTCCAAATGCGCAGCTTGAAATCCTCAAATGTCCGAGCTCTTAGTCCTTGAAAATCTGAAATGTTAATATTAAGGGGTGAGCAAACTACGTCTCAGTAAAAGAGTTATATGCAACACTTGATATTCAGCTATCTATATGCTGAAAATAATTTTTCACTTTCTTTTTAAATCTTCCTAATTGGCTCTAGGCTCACATGTAGGAAGGATACTGCAGTCGGCTAGGGATCCGGATGGAGTAAGGCAGGTATTTTAGAATACCTGGCTTGTCCCGGAACCTAGAAGCAACTGTAGAGAGTACTACACTCCTTGTTTTCAAAATGATAAAATTTTCGTTTTCACAGAGTAAACCACTTATTTCTTTTCACTTCAGTATAATTTAAAACACATGACAGTTCAATAATAAAACAGTGGTTTCCTTCACTATAATTAAAAACACGTGACAATACAGTGGTCTGTAAATATCCAAGTCATTGGATAACCACTTCTGCAATTATTTCTATCTTAGAAATAATTTCATGTTATTCCTTTTGAATAAACAGTAATTTCTCTTTAGTTCAATAATCGTATCTTACAGTTCAGTAAAACAGTAATATTCAATACAGTACCATTCGGTAAAACGGTATTTTGCAAAAAAGTAAGACAATATCTTGATACGGTTCAGTCAGTAAACAGTAAACACTAGCTACCAATTCAGTAAACAGTATAAGGTAGCTTTTAGTTCAGTATCATGGAGACCAGGCAACACCCTAAATATATCATGCTATAATAATATCATCCCAAATAGGGGAAACACATGAGATCTATGGCCATAGTCTATGGGGTCCTCAGTGTGCACTGATCAGGTGTCCACTGGGACGCTGATAATAGGATCAGTGTCTATCAGCACTAACACGTGACACGTGAGCATGATATGGAGCCTAACAGTCTCAAAACAGTAAACACATGATAGAAACCCATTTATGAAATCAATTTCATTGAATATAAATTCATCACTCCATAAATATTCATAAGGAAAATATTCTCATCTTATGAATAACAATTTATAAAATATTCATACTGGGGTAATCATTCCCGAAAATGTTCTAAATATTATAGAACACTATAAATCACATTTTCCATACAGTGAAAACAATTTATAAAATAATCACTGTAAAATATAAAAAGTCATAACTGTCCTTTTTCACCGTAAAACATATATGCACGCTTTTCCGTGCTTTCTATCGAAAACATGATTTTCAAAGTTATCGGGATTCAAATCAATTATTTTTATGATTTATGAAAAATTAAAATATTTATTTTCCAAATCAACACTCCGTCCCGTGTTTTCTATGTAAACACATGCGGAGACCTTTTAGTCTCAAAACACTGTTTTTCACCTTTAATTACCTTTATGGAATTTCTATAAACACTTGTTCTCACCATTGAACTCATAAAGGTTATTTATAAAATCAAGTGAATATTTGAAGAAAGATTAGTAAAATATTCACTTTGGTCCTTTTTCATTTTACACCTCGTTTCACGTGAAATATCACCTATCGGAATAAATTTAGGTGATTTCCTTTTTCATCATTTTCAAAACATGAATATTTTAAAATTAATTAGCAATATATTCATGTTTTATGAAAACTAATCGATTTCTCGATTTTCGTGTTGAAAATCGTTTCTCATGATGAAAAATCGTTTAGTATGATTTTTGGTAATTTTTTCAATAATTTTTGATAGTATAACGGCTGCCGATTGGCTAGCATCCTGCACGAAAATACAGTTTAAATCTCAACCGGTAAATCACCACAATTTTTTCAAACCGATAAATCACCATAATTTTCAACCAATCACTGTCAATTGCATTTATAAAATTTAAATGTATAATTTAAAACATGTGTGCCGATATCCTTACAGGCTGCACATGTCCCCCTTACCTGTTTCAGGTCTGCGACTGCCTCTCGAAGGTCGCGCCCGTGTTCACCTCACCAGATTCCATCGGCTCGGTTATCGAGGATTTTTTGGAAATTAAAATTCTAAAAATTAGAATTTTTCCATAATTTATTCAAATTAATTATTCGGAATTAATTTCCGAAATCCTTACCGAGTGCCCAGGATTTTCTGAATTTTCGAATTCCCGAGATTTTTTCAAATTCCCGGAATTCCTTTTCTTTTTCTCTTTCTTCTTTTTCCTCTTTTCTTTCTTTTTCTCTTTTCTTTTCTTTTCTTTTTCTTTTTCTTCCCAACCGAACCGGCCACCCCCCTTCACCGCCGGTTCTTCACCGGTGGCCGATTCTCCGGCCGCTCAACGACTCAGCAGCTGGCCGGCGTGACGGCGAAGCCGGATCTGGCCTCCGTTCATCCCGAATCGGCGGCACGACGACGGATCTACTCGATTTTTGGCTCGGTTTCTCTCCTCCTCCATCGGCCTTCCTCCGCCGTTGGTGGCTTCACCGGTGGCTCTTTTCTCCTTCCCCTCACCTCCGCCGAGGTTCGAGTGGCGGTGGCGGTGCTTGAACCGACCGACACCGCCGTTTCTTCTCTTTTCCTTTCCTTCTCGATTCGCCGGTTCTGTTTCCGTTTTTCCTTTCTGTTTTCGACCGTCGCCGGCGGCCTTCACCCTTCCTCGTAGACTGGCGACACCCCCTCTCCTCCTCTCTCCTTTATCTCGTCGACGGCGACGGTGGGTGCCGCTGTCGACCCCTCTATTTGGGAAGGATCGGGCCTCCCGATTCTTCTCTGTTTCTTTTTTTTTATTTAATTGATTTACATATAATTAATTATATACATATATAATATATTTATATAATATAAATATCATAATATAATAATATATATTTTGTACTTATACTATATATATTTTACATATAATAATATTAATTTATATATATAGTATTATATATATATTATATAAAGATATATATATATATATATATGTATATATTTATATACTTTAAAATTAAATAACCTTTACATATATATTTATATATATGTTATACTACAATATATATTGTATTTACAATATATATTTTCAAACTTTAATGTAAATTAGTATTTACATTTCTCATTTATGTATATATCTATATATACATAAGATACTTTACTCGAATACATATGTATTATTTTATTTTGTACAATAGTATATATATATATATATCTATATATACCTCGGTATATTAATATATACTACATAATACTTCAATACATATGCATTTATATATAAAAATACATTAATATAATTTATAATTATATAAATATATTTCTCTTTTATTTATCATTTTCTTATTTAATTTGGATTTCCATTTATCCAAATTAAATCTCCTCTTTCCATTATTTTTCATAATTCTAATTTTATTTTCCTTCACTCGTATTTCCACCATCCGTTCCTTTCTCAATTCTCGAGATTTTCACCAATATCCCGATCTCAAAATTTTATTTATTTATTTCCAATATTTATGTTCTCCAATATTTATTTCCAATAAATGAAAAATTTACGGTTATCACATTGATAAATTCAAATAAATGGGTGTCATACATGAGACTATACAAAATTCGATTATAACCTTAGAAAAGGTATCGAAAAATATTCTCTCACAATTGAGTGACTTGGAGAAAATTAGAGGACATCATGAATGGTCTGTCTTAGTGGTATGACTGAGACAATGATAATAAGAAAGTAGATTGTGAGGTTTTATATGTATTTGATGGAATACACGTCCACATAAAAATGTACTTGTACATGTCGATATTAATAGATGTGAATAGAAATTTTTGCAACAACATGGATAGTCACAAGGTGACTTAAACGATTAAAATATTGTTGATAGTGGAAATTGACAAATTTGTTTAAGTGAGTAAATTGCCAACCAAAAATTGAGAAGAATGATGTCTTATAGATAATTCTAGCATGCTATTACGTTCTATAGGCCATATGAAAAGTGAATTGAGGATTGTGATATGATTTTATGATAGTGAAAGAAATTGAACCTCAAGTCGAAAATTTTGAAAGTGTGCCAATAGGTTAAACCATAAATGGATTTGATAAGTGACTATTGATCTTGTGGTTCTGTGATCCTCGATGTCGACTCTGGAATAGATATCGAATGAGGATATTAGTATTGCATAATTTCAGTATCATGATGGCTATATGGAAACATGATATTTAAATGCTCATAGATACTAAAAGGATTCACATTGATGATGTGGTTCTAGTATCAATAATGAAATGTACAAATGATTGTTATAGTCGATAATTATCGAAAAAGGATATTGAATACCGAATGGTTTGAATACCAAGTGATCTGATTATTGAATAATTGGAGTACTGAACAATTTGAAGACTGAATGAAATGAATATCGAATTGATTTGAATATTGAATTACTGATTTGACAGAAAGAAAGTTTTGAAATCGAATGATCGATGGTGATAAATTTAAATGAATTGCTTCACTGTATTAGATGAAGACATTGCATATATTGACATTTGAAAATATCATCGAAGTTACATACTGAAATGGTTTTATAGCATCTCCTTTAAGCATGCCTTGTTATAACTTGAGATGTTATAATAACATTTATATGAATGTTATAAAGTATAGTTTAATTTTAAAAGAAAGTATATGGTATATATATATTTTGATATATGAAGCCTCTTACAGAATTTTACCATATGCTTTACATGATTTTGACAAGAAAAGATAAAGATTTAAATGTTTTATGAGACTGTAGGCACCCTAAAAGAATTAAATTCAATAAAGCATAGTGGAAACTGCCTAATTGGAGCTTTGCTCATTAGGCAGAGATGCTTGTCCGACAATAGTCGTGGACAGGTCTTAGTCACACCTGATCAGTGGGGCTGTGAGAGATGAGGTCTATGGCCATAGATAGCGCCCTGGTTGGTTTCCAGGGGACGATGACATGATTTTCACTGTTAGCTATAGTGATTTAAGTCTTTATTGATAGAGTGATAGGGATCTAGCCTAGTCTCTAATCGATATGATATGAAGTCTAGAGTATGATTTTATTGATATGAACTCTAGACTTGACATGATTTATACAGTACATGAGACATGTTTGAAGAAATATATTTTGAAACAGTACATGTTTTAAACATGTTTTAAAAGTAAATGTGATATGATTTTGACACTTATATGATTTATATATGATTTTGTGTCGAACTTGAAATGATATGCGGTCTAGAGTATAGATTGATTTGATATGAACTCTAGACCTGATATGACTTATAGTATATGAAAAATGTTTTAAAACCGCACATATTTTAGACATGCTCTAAAAACGAATACATGAATTGAAATTGAACATGTTCCTATCATGCCTTAAAGGTAAATATGAAATGAATTGAAAATTTATATGTTGAGCATGTTCTAAAGTATATATGATATGATTTGAAATGATAGCGGTTCATACAGTGAAATTACATAAGTTGCCTACTAAATCATGACATAATAGTATGCTTTTTACATAAGATATGTCATGACCTTATATGGTATAAAAACATGAAGAGTATATGAGGAGTATCATGACTTGGTGGTAACGATATTTCATCTATATGATGTTATGATATGATATGATACATGAACATAGAATATGCCGAAGAGAATTATGACTTCGTATCACCGTGATCATGATCCTCCATATGGAAAGTGATATGAGATGATAGAATACAGAAGTATGATTATGAAACGAAAAGTGATTGATACGATATCTCAATTGGACATGATGTACTATGAGATTGATGAGAATATGGACTAATGGTATATGATATTTAAATTGGACACGACATATTGTTGTGCGATGACTTGATAGGATATCTCAATTAAACATGATACACGATGCATTGTGGTATAAGGATAAGAAGATTGAAAATGATTATTGATTTATTTAGAAATCTGAGTGATAGACAGATGATAGAAATTGAGATAATGAGATGTTATCGATGAAAAAGGTGAACTGTAATTGCAAACTTGCAGGTTTTAAGCATTGCGGTTTAAGACAGTATAATCATACTCTTGCATTATATTAGTATCTTACTGAGCTATGGTTTTGCTCATCCCACTAAATTTCATCTCTTTTCAGATTATTGAAGTTATAATCTGCTATGAGAGCTTTTAAGTGGGCCTTCGAAGACGGTATATAGGTTTGGCACTGGCCATTATCCTACGAATCTATTCCGTTACTTTTGAGGTATACATTTTTGTAAATCTCTTGTTTACATGTACAGACTTTAATTAATACATAGTACGTATGTTGTTTAGTGAGTCGGGATGTAACTGAGAGATGTGATAAAACATTGTATAGAGGATCAGTGAAATTAAAGTAGTAACTACACTGACACCGAATACAAACCTTAAAATGAAAATGAAAAGTTTAGTCCATAAATTTGTAGACTAAGAAAAGTATAAGTATTAAGTGAAAATCGTGGCTTTCGGGTCGTGACATAAACTAACTTAAAAAGCTAACTTAAGCCCAACATTAACTGAATTGAATCAGTTAAGTTGATTTGAATTAATTGTTACTCACGTGTAATCTTCTATTTAAAATAAGATCTTGTTTGAATAAAAATCAAAGAATAAAGGCTTATTTGGATACAATAAAAATATAGGAGCTTGTTTAAAGAAAGTGGTATAGTTTAAGAGTTTACTTAATAGAGTTAATAGCACAAATGCTCTTTGAACTATAGTGATTAATGTAATGTGATACCTTTCCTAAAAAAATTCAATATGGTATCAAACGTTTTATTCTGTTTATTGATGTGGTACTTAATACTAACTTCGTTTGTTAAATCTACTAATGTGGATAATGGACCACTAAAAGATGACATGTGGCCAGAAAATAAGATGTGGCATGCCACTAATTGATGATGTAGTACGTCACTTGTCATACTAAAAATTTTAAAAAATAATTTTTCAATCTTCTTTTTTCCTTCATCTCCTTTCTTTTCTTTGAAGGCCAATCGGCTATGGCCGGATCCGACCATAATGGAGGGGCAGGGATAGAGAGGAAGGGAGGGGGAAGGAAAAAAAAAAAAAATTATTTGTTAATTATTTTATTTTAAAAAAATAAAAACTATAACTTTATTTTTTATTTTTAATTATAAATTTTATATAATATGTATTTTAAAATTATATTATATTATATTATATTTTAAATTATAAATTATAAATTTATATTTTTTGAAATTATAATTTTGTTTTTTTTGTATTTTTATATAATTTCAAAAAAATATAAAATAATATTAAAATTTCAAATATTTTATTATTTTATTTTTACAAAATATATATTTTTAAATTATAATTTTCTATTTTCTATTCTCAAACAATAAATATAATAGCTTAGATAAATATAAAAAAAATATAATTTCTTATAATATGCCACATGGCATGCTATGTAGCATCTTTTTATTGATTTAGTGTCCAAATTAACATTGTTGTTTACAGTATTAGTGAGGTACTGAATTATTTAACAGTAGGATAATTTAGGTACCATTGAATATTTTTAAAATTCAAAGCTGACATTGCATTAAATACTATAGTTCAGGGGACAATCGTGTACTTAACCGTTTTAAATATTTAATTCTTCAATTTTCTTTGCACTTCTCTTTCTATTCACACTCTAGTCATTGTCAATACTAAATATGTAAATAAGACAATTATAGTAAACTATATAGATTTGATTTGCCCGAAATTCGAATTTAATTTAATAATTATTGAGTTGAGTTCGAGTCCAAATAATTTGATTTATTAAATGAATCAAGTTCAAAAAATATATATATATATTAATATTCGGATTGAGTAATCCGTAAATCTAATTGATTTTTTATTTTAGTGCATATTTTTATTGTTTTACCTTTAATATTGCATTAAATTTGTAAAAAAAAAACTCAATTCGGTTTGAGATCAAGTATGAAATTGAACTCCTTTTTACTTAACAAATGACTTTAGTTGAGCGTTGAATAATTCAATTTTTATGTAAAATCAAGCTTGAGATTTAAAAAAAAAGGAAAGAAAATAAAACTCAATCGTATTTAAAGTTGAGATTGAACTCAAATTACTCACTATATCTTCTTAACTTAATTCATCTAGCTAAGATACCATGTTTTCCATTTAATAAAACTGTACTATACGTCCATAAAATAAAATATTTAATGCTTCTTAAGGCATTAATTGTTTCTGTTTTAACTACTGTTTATTTGACTACTAAGGCGATCAGTAACCGGGACTAGTTGTGTCAAATTTTTTGATAATATATATAGGAGGGATTCACTTACACATGTGTAAAAAAAATTGTTTTACACATTTTCATATCTTCATATAGGATTAATATTTTTGCAAACCAACCGTTGGATTTAACAACCTACTCATATTTTTTATGTATGTAAATTTTTGAATCAATCTGCTATTTCTATCATTTTAATCGAGAATAGTATTTTTTTTCAATATATTTCAATGGTTGAAATTTTATTTTACGAAATATATAGTTAGACGTATTCGATTAATTTGAAATTTGGCATGCATGATCTATGTGAATAGAACATAAAATTCAACGGTCGGATTAAAAAATTATAAATCATATAAAAAGATATGAAAATATGTAAAACTAAATTTGTTTTACACATGTGTAAGTGGATCCCTCTTCATATATATATATATATATATATATATAAAAGGCATTTGTTAGTTATCCTCAAAATTAAAATTTTTAGTAAAAAGTTGATGAAAATTACCTTTTGTAACATGACAAAATTTCAAGTTACTTTTTTTGAGGTAACGTAATTCTTTTCACAATTCACTTGCTTGTATTGCATATGAAGTCACTTTCCAAGATAGAAAAGAAGTATATAGTGAACTTCCATATATTTTTATCTTATTCAAAAAATTGAAACTCAGTTTCATAGTAGACCGCTTAGAATTTGGGCTACAATATAAATATATATATATATATATATATATATATATATATATATTTATATATATATTGTCGTAAACAAAAACCATGATGACTAACAAATTTATTTGTTCCTTCAGTTATATGTAAGTTTTGTCAGCTTTAGTTTTGAGCAATTAAGTGTAAAATGGGTGTTGTTTCAATCTTAATTGTTGGTCGTTCAGTTTTGAGTTGGATTTTTGTACTGATGTTATTCATTGTAATGGTAATTTTATATATTTTAAATATTCAATAATGAAGTTATTTAAAATACATGCAAATAATTTGAATATAACAAGAAAAAATTATTGTAAAAATTTTAATAAACGATAAAATTTTTTTTGCTTATTTGATTAATACCAATTTTTTATATTTCATTCTAATTAACTAAATTCCATAATACATATTTTATTTATAAATTTATATTTGATGCACTAATAGTGTATAAAAATTATACATTTTTAATCAACTTTAAAGTGCCATTTCATTGATAGATAAAACCAAAAAAAATATAAATCTTTAAAAATAATTATTAATAATTTTTTAAATTTTAATATTCATTTCATGGGTCTCTATCTTTTTTTAATTTTGCTTATTAATGAATCAACACTTTGTAGTTAATTGAATGTTTATGAGTGCATCAAATATAATCTCTTTATTTATTTCCTACCTAATACTTATCCCTTTTTTTGTTTTTGCCAAGTCAAGATAATTTCATTAGAATAGAAGTCACGAAGACTCATAAGAAGCATCCAAAGATGCTATACAAGCAAACCAGCCAAATATAGAAAAATATGTTAGATGTGTGGGGTCTAGCTCACATTAGTTATTAGAGTCCTACTTAGAGTTAGTTAGGAATTTGTTTTTTCTCTATATAAAGTGTTGCATAAACAATTTGTAAAAATAGGGTGAGAAGTCTATTTTGGTGAGAGGCAACACAAGGGAGAAAAAATAAGCTTTAAGGTTTGTAATATTTTTTTTTTTTCAATAGAGAGAGCAAGGGGAGAGATAAGCTTGTATAACAATTGGGTATTCTTTGGGTAGATTATCTTGGTAAATCCAAAGAGGTAAACTTTATTGTTTTTAGGCCAATTGTTGAAACCTTGAGCTTTGGGCAAAAGCCTAGGGTATTGAAACTTTGTAATTCACTTATTTCTCATAATGGATTTTTATTCGGTTTGCCCCGTGGTTTTTCTCTCTACACTAGAGAGTTTTCCACGTTAAATTTTGGTGTCGTTTTATTTACATTTTATTGCCTGCGTATTATTTGTGGCTTGGTAGTATGATTTATTATTACTATTGGCTTGGGATATTACTGTTGATTGTTGTGGGTATTGTTATTGTGACATTGCTTTCGTGTATTTGTCGTTTGAGGCCCAACAACTAGTATCAGAGCTCGAGTTAGTGCTTCGGGATCATGGAAGGAGATATAGGATCCATGATAAAACTGATAGCTTCAAATTATTCAATTTGGAAGCCAATGATGGAAGATCATCTATACTGCAAAGATCATCTATTCTGCTAAGCTAACAGATATGAAAGATGATAAATGGAAAAAGTTAGATAGGAAGACTTTGAGAACCATTAGAAGATTGGTAGACATTAATGTTTTTCATCTGTTGCGCAAGAGACAAGTGCTTCTCGTGTTTGGGAACAATTAGCATTATTATATGAGAGAAAGACCATCTTGAATAAAGTTATGCTTGTTAAGAATTTTGCTACTCTATAGTATAAGGAGGGAAGATCTATCTCTGAGCATTTGAGTGACTTTCAAGATTTGTTTAATCGGATGACCCCTATGAAACTGCAAATGGATGATGAGATGAAAGCATTGTTTCTTCTAGGCTCATTGCCGGACAGCTGGGAAACACTAGTTGTGATTGTTCTTAATTTAGCTCCTAACGGCACAGTGACCTTGGAGATGGTAAAAGACAGTATGTTTAATAAAGAAGTAAGGCGAAAGGAGACAAACTCTAGGAATGAAGCTCTTGTCACAGAGAACAGGGGTAGAACTAAAGATAGAGGTTATGATTTTAGAGGTTGCAGTAAATCCAAGAACATGAGTCTAGAGATAGGGTGAAGTGCTTTCATTGTGGCAAACTTGGTCGCATAAAGCGGAATTGCAGGATCTTGAAGCAAGAGTCGAAAGATGAGAAAAGTAAAAATAACTCAGATGATGAAAATGTTACAACGGTGAATTCTGATAGTGAAACAGTTTCGTTGATTTGTACACATGGTGAGTGTAACCATGTAGGGGATTCTGGCATTGAGTGGATAGTTGACACTGGGGCGTCATATCATTGTGTTCCCAATAAGGAGTTGTTTACAACCTGCAGAGTAGGTGATTTTGGTTATACCAAGATGGGAAACAAGAGTATGTCACGGATTGTTGGGATTGGTGATATCGTGGTACAAACAAGCATTGGTTGTACATTGACTTTGAGGGATGTCAGACACATCCCAGGTTTGAGGATGAACTTGCTTGCAGTGAATGTCCTTGATAAGGAAGGATATGAGAGTCAGCAGAAAAATGGGCGGTGGAAGCTTCTCAAAGGGTCTTTAGAAGTTGCAAGAGGAAAGTTGTGTTGCACTATGTAAAAGACTTGGATGAAGTTGACAGGCAATCAGTTAAATGCCGTTGAGGATGATGTTTCAGCAAATTTGTGGCACAGGAGGCTAGCACACATGATTGAGAAAGGGTTAAAGATTTTGGCGAGGCAGTCCCTCATTCCCTCAGCCAAAGGTATTTCTTTTAACTCATGTGATTATTGTTTATATGGTAAGCATCGTAGAGTTTCTTTTAGGAAGATTTCTAAAGGAAAGAAATATAAACTTGAGTTAATTCATTCTGATGTATGTGGTCCCATAGAGGTAGAGTCATGGGGTGGTAATAGATATTTTGTTACTTTTATTGATGATGCTTCACGAAAAACTTGGGTATATATGTTGAGAAACAAAAGCTAGGTATTACAGTATTTTAAAAAATTTCATGCCATGGTGGAAAGGATGACAGGATTGTCCTTAAAGTGTACTTGTACAGATAATGTGAAATCCCCAATTTCCTATAATTTTTCATATTTGTAAAGTGTTTCAACTGAAAAGAATTGAATAAATATAGAGAAATTGATGTGTGAGTGATATATGGTACATGAATAAAATTAGAACAATTGAATATTCAAAAGTTAAAGAGGTCAAATGGTCAAGGAAATTAATAGCAGATTTTGTGGAATTAAATATTAGAAAATTTGGTAATTAAATGACATGTGGCTAATTAATGGAAGAAAGAAGGGTCAAATTGTGATAACCACAAATTCTCCTATTTTTGGAGTTAAGCATATCTAAAATTTTATTTTAGATGTTAATAGACTGATTGAAATAAATAAATAAATTTATTAAAGGAGTGGAATATTTCAAAATTATAATACTTGATAATCGATAAATTAAAAATATATGTAGATGAAGTATAAATTATATTTATATGTAAAAATATAGAAATATTATATGTTATATATATAATTGTAGATATAAAATAGATTTACAATATATATATGTATAAAAAAAAATAATAATAATGTCGCAGCAAGCTTCTCGTGGAAGCTTGTTGCATTGATTAAAACAGAAAAAGCAAAAGAAAAAAAAAGAGACAAATTTTAAACATTGGATTTGTTGGCAATTTTCCATTAGAACAACACACAAATAAAGTAGACAAAAGAGAGTCTTCTTGAAATTATTCAAGTCGGCAAAGAAAGAGAGAAAAAACTGCAACACAAACTCCCTTGTTTCATTTTTCTTTGCTGCACGTGGACTCATAATTAATGGAAACAGAGAAAGAAAAGAAACAAAAAGAAAAAGAAAAGAGGGGAATTAAATTAAGTAGATCACGTGGCCATTTCTCATTAGATAAATATTAATAAAGAAGATGGAATAAGGCTGAAACTCAGCTTCATCACCGACTTCTGCAAATTCTGGAAATTGGCCTCCCCTGCTGTTTTTTGTTCTTCATTTTCTGGTTCATGTCACCCTCCTTATACCTTGTGTAACACTATCTAAACATCACCAAATCAACTAGTGTTTTAAATAAAAATTATTCTTCACTCCATGAACTTTTCAAACCTAGAATTTGGTGGCTTAATTCCAGGGATTGGGGGTTGAAATTTCTACTGGGAGTCTCGGTTAGAGGTAAGGACTGTAGTGTTTATGTTTTGTTATTGATTTTAACTATGGTGATGTGTTGATTCAAGTATGAATAACCTGTTACATGCTTTGGATGGAATCAAAATGAAGAGTAAAGAATTTTGTAGGATTCGACTGTAAGGAAAAATAAAGAGACTTTTGTGATTTTAATATATTTTGGGTAGGATTTAGAAGTGGTAATAAAGTAAGCTTGCTTGGGAAATTGGATTGAATGAGTTGTGAAATCATAGATTTGGTTTGATGATAGCTCAAAAACAGGGCAGTGGCGTAGATGGTACTGCCGGTTATGGTTGAGTTGCACGATGGTGATGATAAAATGATGAGTTTAAGATGTTTAATGAAATTGCTAAGTGAGTTGGATGTAGCCATAAGGGTAGAGTGATGATAAACTGATTTAATCATGAGTATAGGAATTCATGAAGGTTCGGCTGTGAATAAGCATATAAACAGAACATGTTGAATTGGAGTGAAATATGGATATGGCGTGATGATATAGGATAGCATAAACATAACTAAATGATAGGAATTGTGAAATCATAGATAAGGTATCAAAGGAAGTTGATGTCAGCCCCAAGAAAGAAACAGAAAAAGGAAAAATGGAAAAGAAAGAAAAAAAAAATAATAATAAAAGCAAAGTAAATTAGTTATTAAAGTCATGGTATAGAATTTTAATATAGGATATAATTTAGAAAGGAATATGATTTAATTGAAAATTATATTTGGTGATTGGTAAGAAATGAACTAAACTCAATTAATTGTAGGAAGTAATAAAATAGAAGACAAGAATTACTAGAATAATTAGTGGAATTAAAATATGAGATTTTTAAATATAGGTGGAATTATTAGTGACATGGGATTTAAAGGAAAGAAAGAAATTTAATTGAAATTATATTTTTTGAAAGGTTAAAAGACTTTGAAGCTTACTGTTAAAAGCATGTGGTCAGGCATGAGAGGACAGAACCTAGGACACCACAACATAATGGTGTTGCTAAAAGGATGAATTGCACTATTATAGAGAGAGTCAGATGCATGCTAAGGATGACAAATTTGCCTAATGCATTCTAGGGTGAAGCAGTTAATACAACATGCTATTTACTTAATAGATCACCATTAGTGCCATTAGGCTTTGACATTCCATAAAAGGTATGGACAGGGAAGAAAGTTTCATACTCACATTTGAAGGTCTTTGGCTATGCAACATTCGTGCATGTGCCAAAGGAGTAGAGGTTAAAGCTAGATAGCAAGGCTACTCCATGTGTTTTTGTTGGGTATGGTAATGAAGAATATGGTTACAGGCTATGGGATCTAGAGAAGAAAAAGACAATTAGAAGCAAGGATGTGATTTTCCATGAAAATGAGTTCATCACAGACTTTGAGAAAAATAGAAAAACTACATGGGTTATGGTTGAGTATGATGACTCAACACCTGCAGGGATTCCACCTAGAGGTGCCACAGATGGTGGAAATGCACAAGATATAGAAGTTGGGGATACAGATGAGCCAACCATAGTTGGTGATGGGATAGATGCCAATAATAACATTGCACAACCAGATGCTGTGGGTTTTGAGCAAGGAGTGCAACCCTCTTAAATAAGGAGTGTTGAGCAGGGGGAGCCAGCCCCAATATAGAGGAGTGTGGAGTCTCAAGTCAGAAGATCTACCAGGGAGCATCGACCATCTATCAGGTATCCCAGTTCAGAATATATTTTGGTTACGAGTGACGAGGAGCCAGAGAGCTTCCAAGATGGGCATGATACTCCAAATAGGGAGTGTTAGTTAAAGGCAATGAAAGAAGAAATGCATTCATTGCAGAAAAATGACACTTATGACCTAGTTGAGCTTTCGAAATGGAGAAGACCATTGAAGAACAAATGGGTGTTCAAGTTGAAAAAAGATGGTGACAAGCTAGTGAAATACAAAACTCGATTGGTGGTAAAAAGCTTTGGTCAAAAACCAAGCATTGATTTTGATGAAATTTTTTCTCCTATTGTGAAGATGAGTTACATTCGAGTGGTATTGGGATTAGTAGCTAGTCTGAATCTTGAGCTTGAGCAACTTGATGTGAAGACTGGATTCTTGCATGGTGACTTGTAAGAGGAGATTTATATGGATCAACCCGAAGGCTTTGAAGTGAAAGGGAAGGAGCACATGGTTTGCAAATTAAAGAAGAGCTTGTATGGCTTGAAGCAAGCTCCTAGGCAATGGTACAAGAAGTTTGATTCTTTTATGGTAAGCCAAAACTATAAAAGAACGGTAGCAGACTCTTGTGTGTATGTGAGAAAATTCCCAAAAGGTGACTTCATTATTCTCTTGTTATATGTTGATGATATGTTGATTATGGGGCAGACTCTTGTTATATGTTGATGATGTTTTTTCTTGTTCCATAGAGAGAACAAGGGGAGAGATAAGCTTGTATAACAATTGGGTATTCTTTGGGTAGATTATTTTGGTGAATCCAAAGAGGTAAACTTTATTGTTTTTAGGCTAATTGTTGGAACCTTGAGCTTTGGGCAAAAAGCTTAGGGTATTGAAACTTTGTAATTTGCTTATTTCTCATAATGGATTTTTATTCGGTTTGCCCTGTGGTTTTTCTCTCTACACTGGAGAGTTTTTTATGTTAAATTTTAGTATCGTTTTATTTACATTTTATTGTCTGCATATTATTTGCGGCTTGGTAGCTTGATTTATTATTACTATTGGCTTGGGATATTGCTGTTGATTATTGTGGGTATTGTTATTGTGACATTGTTTCTGCTTATTTGTCGTTTGAGGCCCAACAAAATAGACACACCAGAAGAGACTTTCAGGCAGCAAACATCCCACAAAAGCAAACAGCATAACAGGTTAAGAGAAAAAAAAAAACTCCAAAACAATCCACTACTTTTTCAAACCATTGCAGCTTTGAACAAAATCGTTGATCAAATCATCTGAGCTCTTGGAAACACCTGTATATCTGAAGCATGAATTTCAACTTGACATCAGATTAAATAAAACCACAACCACACACAAAACATATTAGCCCTTGAAATTCCATAAAAACCATACTCAACTTAAAACCATAAGCTCGTCTCCATAATCTCTTAACATCTTAAACTCCAATACCAAGTTCCAAACGTTCCTACCAGATAGAAACGTTTCTTCAAGCAGCAAAAGTCATGGAAAAATGTGAAAATAAAATCAGGATCACCAGAGTTGGCCATAAAGGAGGTCAGGGTCGGAGCGCCATGGGCCTACTGGCCCAAAAGGAAATTTTTTTCTTTATATTATACATATAAGTTTTATATGTTATTAAATTAAATTTTATTGGAATTTTTTTTGAAATTTCGGAGGATGATATTCAACTTTATGTATTCTAGCATTAAGTTTTTAATGTTAATCAGAATTAATAATTTTATTATAATAATGATTGGGATTGGAGTAGGTAAATTGTAGCTACTAGTTTATTTGTGGTTAACACTAATATTTATTCTATTGGTTGCAACTTTCATAATAGTAATGCATTTTCAACAATAAATATGTTGAACACTTATTTGCATAATTGAACGAGAAATTACAGTTGAAAGTTAGATTTGTTGTCTGCTTTGAAAAAGATATATTTCAAAGCATCGATATCAAAATTATTATGCATCGTTTTCAAAATATAAAATTGTATCAAAATAATTGAATAATTTTTTTATAACTTCATAAATTTGTATGAAACCCCCACTAAATAAACTTTCTAACTCCCCACTAATGCAACTACAAACAGAACTTCAAAAAACCACAACTATAAGAAGATATCCAGTCATAGGAAGAGCACTGAAGGCGTTAACTCCACCATTCCGCAAAACTGACATGCCTTGGTATAATACCACCTCCGTCAAATTTCCAAGTTCCAACTATCTCAAATTCTTCCTTATATTTATTCCATAATAGTAATAATACGATGTGGCATGTCATATACAGCTCCTTGCTGGAGCAAATTTTGTTGCTGTAGTGAGACTGTAGCATCGCTACTCTTAAAGGATGCGACCTTGGCCAACTCATATACAGCTTCAGCAATTTTCTCAATGGATTCGATGATTTCTAACAGAAGTGAAGCAACTGAAGCAGCTGGTGTAATCTCTAGTAGATCTGCTTCTTCCCACAGTCTTGTTTTGAGGAGGGTCTTGAGCTCTTCAGCAGCAGTCTTTGAGCTGCCGATATGCACAGTTGCTGATATTGTCCGAATCATTTTTCTAAACGTTGAAGCCAGTTCCTTCAAAGCTCTGCTAGATTCGAGGCTAACCTTTGTGCATGGCCCTTGAATTTTGCCGCAGATTTCTGCAGGAGCCTGAAAGAATAAAAGCAGATATAAATTATATCAAGAAAAATATGGTTACTTAAAAACCATTTCCTTTAATGTATGTTTAAATTGTAGTTGCAGTTGATTTTTGAATTATTATACCTGAGTAGAGTTAAGGTAGCTGTTGAGAGCTTCAACTTTGTAACCGCATTCTCGAGTAAGATTTCCGATGTTTAGGTACATTTTCCAAGGATGACGGTGTAAGGTTTCGTTGTCTCGGTTTATCATGTCATACATGAAAATAAGCAGCGGATTAAAAATCAACAAAACCAAAATCACCAGGATAATGCAACAAGATTAATTTCGGGATAGAATATAACCTTTTGGTGTACTCGTGTGGGAATGTTCGACTTTTGAATATGGCAACTCACGAACAACCCTTGATTTATCGTTAACTCGAGACTCCTAGTTGAGAGAAGCCCTCTAATGGTATCCACACGAGTAGGACGAAAAACAAGACCTTTGCCTGAGACAAGATGTGATCAGAAGCAAAGGGAGGTGGAAGGGAATTATTTTATGAGAGTGCTAGCTCCAAGAGGCAGAACGGCTATAAAAATATTCTGTTCTTCTTATGTCTAACTTTTAGACTTAATGTTGTTTTTATAGTGCCTCTTAACAAAACCCTAAAAAGGCCTTAGCCTTAGTCCAACTAAATTGGGTCTTTTGGGCCTTTTAAAATTACTTAATCCAAATACAATTAATTGTAGGGCATACTCTAACAATCTCCCACTTGCACTACAACTAATTGGTTATGCATTTGGATTAATAATTTGGTCTGCCAATGAATTATTATATTAATAATTCATAATTATAATCTCATTATAATTGAAAAGACCAAAATATCCTTTAGTAATCTCGGGCTAAAATTACTATTAATTAAATCCATAATTGTAGTTGGAACAAGATTCTAGTCTCACTAGGAATCCTTCTTGTACTAGGATTCATCACATGAATCCAACTCCAATTACCTTGTCTTGGTCATACCCTTATTGTGTGTGACCTTTTAGGTTTCCATTACGTTGGCAGTGATTCAGAATCTCATTCATAAATCACAAGTCAAGATTGGCATCTAGCAATGCATCATGGCTACCCAAGTAATGAAAATGTCGGTGAGTTGACGACAACCTTTCAATGAGCAATTACCGTATAATTCGATCCTTTTGTCACCTAATATCTCAGTTGAACATAGAGTATGGAACGTGTCATCTCTATTAAAGTTCAACTCCATTGTTTCTCAATCTTAAGATAAATGATTTAATCAAATGAATTCAAGATCTCATCTTAAATCTCATTTGTACTGTGGCCACAGATTTTCAATCATTAATCTCTATTGAGAGTCCTTGAGATATAGACTCTTGTTACCAAGAGGGACAAATCCTATCTTGATCACTCACAACCCTCATATGATTCATGATGTACCCAATTACTGTCTTACTTGCAACCCTTATTGAGCTACGTTTACCAGCATCAAAGTACACCAATCCACACATAGGATACCATGGTGATCTCAAGTCTAAGGATCACATATACCATTGCCATTTGAGAACATCTAATGACACTCAATGTAACGATCCACATAAAGTTCTCAAGATGGGTCAATCCAGTGTATTCATTCACAATGATCACCCATGTGTTGATCTGGATGTCACCATATCCATGACTTATGAGATCAGTCACCCAAAGTAATCTAACACATGTTAGTCTTACCGTATCACTGATGTCCCTTCTCAGTGATACTACGACTAAGGATATTTAAGAATAGTATTCTTTGTATCATAAGGATCTCATTATCAAAGTCATTACTTTGATTCCTTTGATACGAATCCACTATTCTAGGGACTTTTATCATTTGATTATGACTTGATCAAACTAAATATAGTCAATAATGATAAATAACTGCCATGTATTATTAAATAACATAAACAATCACAATGTCAAAAGTGTGATACAAATCCAAATCTAATTGGCTCTTAGGGCACACATACTAATAATCTCCCACTTGCATTACAACCAATCGGTCATGTATCTAATACCAAATGACCTAACATGTGCATCATGCTTTTGCTGTGATAGTGCCTTCATAAGCGGGTCAGTAATATTATCATCAGTGTGTATTTTGCATATCTTCACCTCGCCTTTTTGTAAGACAGTATCTCCTGATCAGATGGAAGCGCCCGAGTATATGTTTGGATCGCTGGTGAGACCTGGGTTCCTTAGCTTGTGCAATGGCTCCATTGTTGTCACAATAGAGTGCCACTGGATCAGCAATGCTAGGGACTACTCCAAGTTCTGTGATGAACTTTTTGATCCAAACAGCTTCCTTAGCTGCATCTGAAGCCGCTATATACTCAGCTTCGGTCGTAGAATCGGCCACTGTCTCTCGTTTTGAACTCTTCCAACTTACAGCTCCACCATTCAGGCAAAACACATAGCCAGATTGTGACTTAAAGTCATCCTTATCTGACTGGAAACTAGCATCAGCGTAACCATTCACAATGAGCTCATTCTCTCCTCCATAGACTAAGAAAGCATCCATAGTCCTTCTTAAGTACTTAAGGATGTTCTTAACTGCTATCCAGTGACGCTCACCTGGGTAAGCTTGATACCTACTCACCATGCTTAAAGCATGCGAGACATCAAGCCTCGTACATAACATGGCGTACATGATAGATCCAATAGCTGAAGCATATGGAATCCTAGCCATTTTATCTCTCTCATCTTGTGTTTTAGGACACATGTCCTTTGAGAGATAAATGCCATGAGACATAGGTAAAAATCCTTTCTTGGATTCTTCCATGTTGAACCTTTTCAACACTTTGTCAATATATGTACTTTGACTTAGACCTAGCAGCCTACTTGATCTATCTCTATAGATCTTTATTCCAAGGATATAGGCTGCTTCTCTTAAGTCTTTCATGGAGAAGCAATTCCTTAGCCAAGTTTTGACAGATTGTAGGGCAGGAATGTTATTTCCTATGAGTAGTATGTCATCCACATATAACACTAGGAATATGACAGCACTCCCAATAACCTTTTTGTAAACACAAGGTTCATCTTCGTTCTTGATGAAGCCAAACTCTTTGACTGTCTCATCAAAACGAATGTTCCAGCTCCGAGAAGCTTGCTTCAATCCATAAATGGATTTCTGAAGTTTGCATACCTTATTGGCATTCTCAGGAGTGATAAAACCGTCAAGTTGTGTCATATACACATCTTCTGACAAGTTTCCATTCAGAAACGTGGTTTTAACATCCATCTGCCATATCTCATAATCATGGTATGCAGCGATAGCAAGCAAAATTCGAATGGACTTGAGCATTGCAACTGGTGAAAAGGTTTCATCATAGTCTATACCATGCCTTTGTTTGAAACCTTTGGCCACCAATCGGCCTTTATAGGTATGCACGTTACCATCCATGTCAATCTTCTTTTGAAGGCCCACTTGCACCCTATGGGTTTTACCCCTTTAGGTGGATCAACCAAGGTCCATACTTGGTTTGTAGACATGGAGTCCATTTCGGATTTCATGGCTTCAAGCCATTTCTCAGAATCTGGGCTCGTAATTGCTTCTTCATAGGTGGTAGGCTCATCATTATCCATGAGCAATACGTTGTTATGCTGAGTGGTGAGAAGGTTAAGCTTCTCAGGCTCTCGACGTATCCTATTAGACCTACTCGGGCCTTGTGTTTCTGGAGCTACTTCCTGTTCCACAACATCTTGTGGGACTTGCTCCTGTTCCACTAAAGGTTCAATGACATTTTGTGGTTGTTGAACCTCTTCAAACTCTATTTTCTTCCCACTAGTTCTTCTAAAAAGGAAGTCCTTTTCTAGAAAAACACCTTATCGAGCCACAAACACTTTGTGCTCTGTGGGATTATAGAAATAGTATCCTTTTGTCTCTTTAGGATACCCCACAAATATGCATTTATCAGATTTGGGTCCTAATTTGTCTGAGACTTGTCTTTTGACATAAGCCTCACAACCCCAAATCTTTAGAAAAGACAGATTAGGCTTTTTTTCAGTCCACATCTCATGTGGTGTCTTTTCAACAGCTTTAGTAGGAACACGATTTAGTGTAAATGCTGCTGTCTCTAAAGCATAACCCCAAAAGAAGACAGGGAGGTTAGATAGACTCATCATGGATCGAACCATGTCTAACAAGGTTCGATTCCTCCTCTCAGATACACCATTCCATTCAGGTGTACCAGGTGGAGTGAGTTGTGGAACTATTCCACACTCCTTTAGATGATCTATAAATTCTAAGCTCAAATACTCTCCACCGCGATCTGATCAGAGTGTCTTGATATTCTTGCCTAGCTGGTTTTGTACTTCATTCTTGAATTCTTTGAACTTTTCAAAGGATTCTGACTTATGTCTCATTAAATAAACATAGCCATATCTACTGTAGTCATCAGTAAATGTGATGTATCTAGCTTGTGTGGTTAATGGACCACATACATCTGTATGTATGAGCTCTAATAAACCACTAGCCCTTTCACTTGTTCCTGTAAAAGGGGCCTTGGTCATTTTACCAAGCAAACAAGATTCACATACATCATATGATTCAAAATCAAATGAATCTAAGTGTCCCTCTTTGTGGAGCCTAGATATGCGTTTCTTGTTTATGTGACCAAGTCTACAATGCCAGAGGAATGTAGGGTTAATCTCATTACCCTTTGACCTCTTGGAATCAACACTGTATATGTGATTATCTAAATCTAGAACATACAATCCATTCATAATGGAAGCATTGCCATAGAAAATATCATTAAAGTAAATTGAACAACTATTGTTCATTATTTTTAAAAGAAAAACCTTTCTTATCCAAACAAGAAACAGAAATAATGTTCTTGGCAATTGCTGGAACATAATAACAATTATCAAGTTCTAGAATTAGGCCTGAAGGCAACGATAAATTAAATATTCCTACAGCTAATGCAGCAACCGTTGCTCTATTTCCAACTCGTAGGACCACTTCGCCCTTAGGAAGTTTTCTACTCCTTGTTAGTCCCTGCATATTCATGCAAATGTGAGAACCACATCCAGTATCTAATACCCAAGATGAAGAAGTAGACAAATTTATCTCAATCACATATATACCTGAGATGGAAGTCTCACTTCCTTTCTTTTTCTTCAGCTCCTCAAGGTACACAGTGCAATTTCGCTTCCAATGACCAGTCTTACTGCAATGGAAGCATTTCCCTATCTTAGCAACTCCACCAGATGGCTTGAGTTTCTTGGCCTTTTCCTTCTTGTTACCATTGGGCTTGGGCTTACCCTTAAGCTTGCCTTTGCCTTTAGATTTGGTCTTGTCAATCACCATAACAGAAGTAGGCCTTGACTTCTTCAAGTCCTGCTCAGCAGTTCTCAACATATTGCGTAATTCTGCCAGTGTCTTATCCATACAGTTCATGTTGTAGTGCAACACAAACGAACTATAGCTATCCGGTATGGATTGGAGGATGAGATCAATTGACAACTCTTTATACATGGTGAAGCCCAGTGCTTCCAGCCTCTCAATGTACCTAATCATATTAAGTACATGAGTGTGCACCGGAGCTCCCTCAGCCATCTTGCTCTGGAAGAGCGCCTTAGACACCTCATAACGTTCGTGCCGTGCTTGCTCTTGGAACATTTCCTTGAGATGTTCGATCATATCAAATGGTTTCATATTCTCATGTTGCTTCTGGAGTTCAGAACTCATGGAAGCTAACATCAGGCACTGTACGTCAATGGCATCATCCAAATGCTTTTGATAAGCTTGCTTATCAGTAGCGGAAGCATTCTGTCGGGGTTGAGTAGGGATCGCATGCTCTAGAACATATAACTTCTTTTCTTGCGTGAGGACTATCCTCAAATTTCTGTACCAGTCTAAGAAGTTTGCCCCAACCAACTTGTTATCCTTCTCAAGGATAGAACGAAGGGATAAATTGTTGTTTGCCATGATAATTCTACAATCATAAAATATGCAAGTAAGTAACATTGTGATTAAAATCATTAATTATGGTCTTTTAATTAAATGAATTACTCCCACTATTTTCCTCAAGCTAATAGCCCTCACTATCAACTCGGGAAGCCTTTTCGCCTAGACTTCCTAGTGGGCCAGGATCCATATTTGGTCCCATTATGACTTTAGCTGAGCTAATGCGTCTAATGAGATTATTTAGGTAGACAACTCTTGTCAATTGCATCTCATACAACTCCTGGATAGTTGGGTGAACAACTCTTGTTCTAAGTCATCATATGGGTTAAATCCCAACCTATGCCTCTAAATCTTATTAGGTTTGACTGAGCCAATGCCCTAATTTAATTTAGTTAAGTCTGACCCAATACACTTGGAGATAACTATTATCTCATGCAATGTGAATTCCTAAGGTAGGTATGGCCTTGACTGAGCCAAAGTAGCACAATACCGAACAAAGTCTCTTTCACATGCATCGTATTGGAAGGCATCTTTATTTGTTATCTTTGACTTAATATTTATTTTGAGGGATTTTTAATTTTACCGTCTCACCTAGCATGCTTTTCTAACATATATATCAACATATATAAGTAAAAGCGTAAAATTAAATGTGACATGGTTATGGCCTTTCTATTACAAAAGAACCTAAGGATACATTATTTTTCTAAATGCCTTCTCCTCGATTTCATTTCAAGCGTCACCTCGGTTCGCCTTGGCTTCGAATCATCTTGGCTCCAAATGTTGTACATTTTACAAGATAATCCTAATTTATCTATATAACTATTACATAAATAAATTACAAATAAATCAAGGCTCACAGGCCCAATTTAAATTTATTTAAATAAATTACAACCCATGTAAACCTAGGCCCATAACCATGCACCATGCAATCATCCATATCACATAAGAATCAAGCATCAAGCATACACAGTAATATCACATATTAATTTACATGCTTCCTAATTAAAATCTAATTTTAATTAATCTAATTTTAATTAATTATGGGTATCAAGAGCTGTTTTAATTTAATTTTAATTCTTAAAATTCAATTTGGGCTTAATTGAAATTTTAATCTTATTAAAATCTCAAAACCATTGGATAACTCTTATCTATTTTAAAATATTTTATTTTAAAACAAAATTTATAAAGATAACTCTTTTTGAAATTTTAATCTCATTAAAATATCAAAAGTGTTGGATAACTCTTATCCAATTTAAGATAGAAAATAATTTATTTTAAAACAAAATTTTATTAAGATAATTCCTTTTGAAATTTTAATCTTATTAAAATCTCAAAACTATTGGATAACTCTTATCCAATTTAATACATGATATATATATATATATATATATATATATATATATTATTTTAAAACAATTTTATCAAGATAATGCTTTTGAAATTTTAATCTTATTAAAAGCTCAAAACTATTGGATAACTCTTATCCAATTTAATTTTTAAAATATCTTTCTTTAAAATATATTTAATTTAAAACTCTTATCAGGATACCTTTTATCCTAATTTATTTTATATATTTTAAATAAAATAATAACAAGTAATTTTTTTTAAATCTATAATTGTCTTACAATTATTTTAGGTTGCCCAAACGAATTTTGAAAATTAAAATCAAATCTGTAACAACTTACAATAAAACAACATCACCACGAATCGAATTCGCTATTCCGAAAGCCGTTTGCACACTGGCTCGGATACCACTGTAAGGTTTCGTTGTCTCGGTTTATCATGTCATACACGAAAATAAGCAGCGGATTAAAAATCAACAAAACCAAAATCACCAGGATCATGCAACAAGATTAATTTCGGGATAGAATCTAACCTTTTGGTGTACTCGTGTAGGAATGTTCGACTTCTGAATATGGCAACTCACGAACAACCCTTGATTTATCGTTAACTCGAGACTCCTAGCTGAGAGAAGCCCTCTAACGGTATCCACACGAGTAGGACGAAAAACAAGACTTTTGCCTGAGATAAGATGTGATCAGAAGCAAAGGGAGGTGGAAGGGAATTGTTTTATGAGAGTGCTAGCTCCAAGAGGCAGAACGGCTATAAAAATATTCTGTTCTTCTTATGTCTAACTTTTAGACTTAATGATGTTTTTATAGTGTCTCTTAACAAAACCCTAAAAAGGCCTTAGCCTTAGTCCAACTAAATTGGGTCTTTTGGGCCTTTTAAAATTACTTAATCCAAATATAATTAATTGTAGGGCATACTCTAACAGACGGAACCCAAACTGACCATGACGTGGTTCCCATCTCGCTAAATGAGCCTGCAGAGTAAGTGTGAAAAATGAAGTGAATTAAACTAGTTCAATTAATTGAAGTAATCGCTTAATCTGGAGGAGACAGACCAAATATTGATTAGCTGATTACTTACCATTGTTTCTTCACCGCTTTTAGAGGTTAGAACACTTCTATATCCTTGAAGTAATGACTTTTTCTCACTGAACTGCGGCTCTTCAGATACTTTATAAAGTATTCATCTCCAAAAGCTGTTTTTGTACGTTAAACGAATCGATAAGTTTGATCGAATATTAAAATGAAAAGAGTAAAAAGGGAATCTTTGCATGGTATTCTAGAGGGTTAAGATAATAAATCATTCTTTAAGAGAAAATATGGTATTAGTTTGTCGACTAAAATGTTGGATTTTGTACCTTCAAAAAAATTCCCAAGCTTTTCCATGTTGGCAGCAACTGAGTTGTGGAGATCCTCACCTATCCAAACTGGGCAAATGCAAATACTAACAATGACAGAAATGCAACTACCAACGATGATTGTTGATAACCTCTCATAGGCCATTTTTATCACTTGATCATCCCGGTAACCGGATACAGATACTAAGCAGAAGATCAATATGAATATTACCAGCCCGTAGTCATATCTTGCTTTCAATCTTGGAAAGAATCTCATAAATGTCACGATTGCACCTGCGAAAGACCCAAGATTGAGATAATCACTTGGATAATATTGAGTCCAACGGGGCCGCATGGATCCCTTAATTTGATTTTGCTTATAATCTTTATGAGTATGTTGTTTATTTACCTATTATGAAGACAAAAGTTGCTACTAAGATGGGTTCCCCTTTCCTCGCAGAGAGAGTTGCTAAGCAGTGAGCTCCAACGCCCAAGGCACCTGCTACAAATGTCGCCAACATCCTGTTTAAACCTTTACCAAGTGTTGCTCCTAAAAGTGAACAAAAACAATGAAATTAGTTTGAAGTTTTGAAATAGAGAACTTTCATTTGTAGTGAAATAAAGATGGCAATGGTATATAAAAATTATCAAAATACTGCTACAGTTACCTACAGAAAATTCAAAGACAACCACAACAGTTAGGACAGCCCATATTGCATTGACTCCAAAGCCATCATATAGTGGCTTAAAGTAATAGAACAATGAAACCAGTGTGAGAGTTAGTCCAGCTTTAGGGAATGAATTATCCTTCTTGGATCATCTCGCCCAAGTTTCCTTGTCATCCTTACAATCTCCGTTACTTTAGCACAGATTTTGTTGGGAAAGATCTTGAGCCAATGGCACCCACGAGTCAGGGGCCCAGCTCTCTCCTGCTCTGGAGATGTTACTTCCATATGATATTTGAGGAATGAAAGACAACAATATTTGAGAAAGACTGAGCTAAGAGTGTTTTGCAGAGGAAGAACTTAGACTATAGTTCCAGCAGATTCCAAGTATTTATAAGCAAAGAAATGTTTCTAGGAGCCCTGAATGCGCGTTATTACAACATGGAGACTCTCAAAAAGTACATAGGAAAAATGTACGAAATCTTTAAGTATGAGCACATGATCAATTTTGAGCGAGTACCAAAGGGACAAATAGGGTCAAAGACGACTTGCCAGCCATACCCCGCCCATCGGCAGACACGCTTTAACCGTGCGTGCATATGAAACTAGCAAAGAGAGAACACCAATTGAGATTATAAACTTCAATTCCAAATTTAGAACTTTCATACCTAATGGCTGAAATGTAATTAATCTTATGCATTTTGGGTTAATTCACTGTGGACTTAACAATTGTAAATGAGTTATTTGTTGTGAAGATGAGACCGGAACAATGAGTTTCATAAATGCACTAACCTAATTGAAATTGGTTGTCATTTTGTACACCATCATGTTGCACAATGGACGATTCTTTTTGCCTCAGTGTCTTTTAAACTATTGATTTATTTAAAAAACACATATTTCTAGTTTTTTTCCAAGACTTAGTTAACTAATCCAAGTTGGCATCTATAATCCAAACTTGAGTTTAAGGGAGGTATTAATGTAATATTTTGTAATTATATAATCAAACATAATTTGAAGATTATGATACTATAATTATCTAGGATTATGTAATTTGGATTGATTCTCTTCCTAACTAGTGAGAATATTTTGTAAATAAATAAGACACCTCTATTTAATTTTATTCTAACATGGTATCAGAACATAGTTTTTATTTTTGTAATTTTTGATTTATACACTTTTTGAGTTTGTCATATGATAGTTACGCTTACATATAATAAGGTCTAATAAAGTGACATTATCATATATTTGTTAAATATTAAAATTTTTATGATATTATATTTTAGTTGGGTTATTGTCCTTATTGTCGATTGATAATAAGTTGTATACTTAACAATTAAAATAATGCATATATTTTTTGTTTAAGAAAGGAATTCAAATATCTTCTCGAAATGAAAAGAAAAAAAATATGAGATATCTTTCTTATGTTATAAAAAAATGTCAAAACTTAAAAATAAGAGAAAGTGTTGCATGTATTACGATTTGAATTTAAGACCTATTGGACGTGAAATTGGTTGAAAAAACCATTTGAGTTAATTCTCATATCCATCTTTTTTTTGTTGATTTATAAGAAGTATAAGAGAAAAGAGGGAAATGAAAGTTGGACATAATCTCTCTTATGAAGAAATAAGAATGGTTAGGTCAAACATTAATTGTTATTTTTCTTATATTCAACTTTTTAATGTTTCAACTCACGTTAAGTGTGTGCTTGATAGGGTGGAAAAATAGAAGTATGAAAAGAGGTGTGTGGAAAAATGGAAAGAAAATGATTTTTGTTAACGCTTGGTAAGAAAGAAAAGTGTAAGGAAAGAAAATAGAAAAGAATGTAATTTTCTTTCCTTATTAACAAAATCAAATCATTTCAAATTAGAAAGATTGGTGGAGAAAAGATAAAAGAGGTGTGAGTTAAGTGTATATAATTACATAACTATCATTTATTCTTCAATTTTTATTTTGTTATTATAACTCATTAATGGTATAATATTGGTAAATTAAAATAATTTTATATTCTTTCTTTACATTTTTCAGCTCTACCAAGCAGTGGAAGAATTTTCTTTCACATTTTCTGTCTTTCCTAACAAGCACTCCTAAAGTAAAAAATTAATGTTTTTCATCTCTTTATTTTTCCCTGCCCTCCAATTTTCATTTTTTCATTTTTCTTTCTATCTTACCAAACAAAGCCTAAAAGAAAGAAAAAAGACATTAATAACAAAAATGTCCGTTATTGTAAAGCTCAAACCCCTTACGGAACTTTTTCTTTTCGTTTCATGCCATAAAAAAATCTCTCGTTTATCATGCCACGATAGAAAGGCCATGTTAGCTAGCCTGGATGTCAAGCATGACTCTCGTATAGTTCAGACTAGATCTTGGAAGCTATAATTTGTTTCATTTCTTTTTTTTCCGCCAGTTTGCTCATCAAAATATTCTTTCTCTCGTTTTATTCTTTTGATTCCTAACTCGAAGTCTTACCACGTTTTCCAATTCACTTAAGAAACGAGAAGAAGCAAATTATTGAAATTATATGTAATGTCTTAATCATATTGAGAATTCAAGAAAAAAAAACTTTACCAAATTGGAATATTGTTAAATTTGAAATTAAGATTGAGGTGAACAATCCTATGATTTATTGATAAAGTATGAATTTTTAATTTTAGTGATTAAGATACAATTTCTAATAATTTAAAATACAAAAAAAAATTAAGAATAAAATTTTTCATGCGGTAGCTCTCATGTAATTTAATTCTTCATAGGATGAAGAAAAATTACAGTAACTGCCACATATCTTTCAGTCTAATAAAGCTCAAACTCTCTAAGGAACCATAGTTTTGCTTTAATCAGTCATATTAATATTGTTGCCACAAATTAAATTCTCATTCATTCCCCATCCAAACAAAAATCTCATTCATTAAAATAAAGAAAGAAGATACAGTTACTCAAAAACAAGTAAACAACTACAATCATTGAGAAGTTATGGCCGAGGGCTCTGAAAGTGAATTGAGTGGTCCATTCAAAGTTGAAAACCTGTTTGAATTGTTAACGAGTTTGAACAAAAATGTTAAGTTAATTTAATGAGCTTGGGATAACAAATGAGGTCTACTAAAAATCAGATAGAGCCTTGAGCTCACCATTCTCAAGCCTAATTCAAAATAATTATAATTTTTTTTGTAACATAGTTAATTTAATATTTTATTAAAACATTATATACATATTGTATTTTGTAGGTTTTAAAAGAGTTTTGAAGATATATCAAAGAAGTTATTGGAAAACATATTAATGCATATTTTTTAAGAATGATTATTTAATACATTGTTATTGGAGTTTTTAGACTCCACAAGTAAGATTAAGATACTAATGCATACCCTCTCTTTATTTTTTTTTTATTTTTTTAATATTTCAAGTGGTGTATGTGTCACCATTTTAACCATGCTTGTGGAATTTAGAAAGTCCAGTAATAATGTATTGGATAATAATCATTTTTTAATTATTTTAATTTTTTAAGCAATTTAATTTAAGTTTGTATTTTTTTTAGACTTTCATTTAGATTTCCATGTACTGTAGTTTTTTTTTATAAGAATTTATTGTATTACACTTTTTTAATTATTATGTGTTTTTTGTATTTTTTATATTTTATTTTAATTTTTTAGAAGATGGACTTGGATGAGCTAGACTTTTTTATTGTATATAAAAATGAGTTTGGACAAAAAATTAGATCCAAAAAATTAAATTGGGCATAGAAATCGAATGTACCTATAGTTTTTAATATTTTGTGAAGCCTAACTCAATCTAAAATCGACCTGGTGCATGAACATTTGGCCATAGTTACCTCTATAAATTTTATATATATAGGAAAATTATCCTATACACTGACAGTGGAGTTTTTTAACTCCACAAGCGGGGTTAGGATGATGACATGTGTCCCATTTTATTTATTTTTAATTTATCCTAATTTTTTAAAGGACACATGTCATCATCCTAACCCGCTTGTGGAGTTAAAAAACTCCACTGACAGTGGATAGGATAATAATCCATATATATATATAGAGGATAATTATCCATAATGTTGGGCCTCAAACGACAAATACGCGGAAGCAGTGTCACAATAACAATACCCACAACAATCAACAGCAATATCTCAAGCCAATAATAATAATAAATCAAGCTACCAAGCCACAAATAATACGCAGGTAATAAAACGTAAATAAAACGACACCAAAGTTTAACGAGGAAAACTCTCCAGTGTAGAGAGAAAAACCACGGGGCAAACCGAATAAAAATCCACTATGAGAAATAAGCAAATTACAAAGTTTCTATACCCTAGGCTTTTTGCCCAAAGCTTAGGGTTCCAACAATTGGCCTAAAAACAATAAAGTTTATCTCTTTGGATTCACCAAGATAATCTACCCAAAGAATACCCAATTGTTGTGCAAGCTTATCTCTCTCCTTGCTCTCTCTATGGAACAAGAAAAATGTCACAAAGCCTAAAGCTTACTTTTTCTCCTTTGTGTCGCCTTCTCTCTCTAACATGAGCTTCTCTCTCTACGATGGGAGTTTTTCTCTTTTTCTAAGAGTTTCTTTCTCGTTTTTTTGATTGTTTTTCTTCCTTTGTGTTTTGATTTTCTTGTTTTTTCCTTTTCCATTGCCTGTTTTGCTCTGTTTTTTCTCTGAAGTCTTTCTTTGGATAAGAGGTCACTTAGGTTTTCTTTGATATTCATTTTTTTGTGTAGAGATTAGGGCAACTAGGGTGTCCTTCCTGTTTACGTCTTAAGAGAGGATTAGTTCTTAGCATACTTCAGATCTGATGGAGGATCTAGAGATTAGGTTGGAGGGAGGTGATGATCAGAGTCTTGCTTTGTCAAGATTTTTGGTTTTAGGAAAGATTATATCTGATAAGGTGTTGAATAAGAGAGGAGTAATAGCAGTGATGAGAGGATTATGGAGTTTGGATGTCGCACCATGTATTAGTGAGGTGAATACTAATTTGTATGGAATTTCTTTTAGATCAGAGGAAGTTTTGAATATAGTTATAGGGGATAGTCCGTGGTCAATTATGGGATGCTGTTTGGTAATGAAGAAATGGCCAAGGGGTTTGGCTGCGGATGAGGTTGATTTTTCGGAGGTTGATTTCTGGATCCAGGTTTTTAATCTTCCAATTGATTTGATGACGACTAGAAATGCGATGATGATTGGGAATAGAATCAGAGTTTTTAGAGAAGTGGATGAACAGAGAATTGAAGGTGGATTGGGGGAGATGTTTTTTACGCATCAGAGTTAGTATGAAGATTTGCAATTCATTAGTTATGGTTTTTGGTTGCCAAGGCAGGATAGGGATAAACTATGGATTCAGATCAAGTATGAAAGATTATCTGATTTTTGTTATTCCTGTGGAAGATTGGGACACTTGTTGAAGAGCTGTGGAGAAGATGCCATTATGTTTAAAGAGGATTCTTCGAGATTAAGGTTCGGGCCACATCTCCGAGCTATGCCAATAAAGAAGGGAGGGTATGATGCAATCCTGGATTCAATAACAATTGATAGAAGAATTGATCATGGTGGAGTGGTGCGAGAGGATGCGGTGGTTGTATCGGGTGCTTATGATATGGAGGTTGCGCATGCAGTTACAGGGGAAGGTGAAGAGGTAGTGGCGAGTGGGGGAAAGTTGGGTCAGAAGGATAGTGGAATAGGCGGGAATTTGCACGTGGGATAGTTGGAGGTAGTTGAAATGGGCGGGAATAATTTAAATGTGTCCAACTCGGCAGAGGGGCAAGTAAGTAATCTTCCTTCAATTAGCTTTGATAATAAAATAGAAGATTTTAAAAAAGATAAGAAAGAGGTAGTTTCTGTTTTGAAAGTAGAAACAGGGGTTGTCGGGTATGATGGGTTTCAGAAGGAGAATCTACAGATGGTTGTGGAAAGGAAAGATGCTTTTTGTAGGGAGGTTGGGGTTAGTAATACGGGGATATTAGAATGTGAAGAATGATGCAGAGAATATCCGGGAATGGGTCCAAAGGGTTAGAGAAGAAATATGTGGATGGTTTGGAGAGGAAGACACTGGAAGGAAGGAAGTGTTATTATTTTGTGGAGTTGCCTTCAGAAGGTGAAATAGAGAGTTATGTGAATACTAATGATCCTCATGGTAAGGTGTTAGAGAGGTTGTTAGTGAGTGATTTTTGTAAACTGAAACTTAAGAGGATGAGGGAGGATAGTGATCAGGAGGCTGAGGGTAGTATAAAGAAAATGAAGATGGAGGATGTTGATAATGTTAGTTTGGGCTGGTTAAGTCAGGGGTTGAAATTGGGGGAGGAAGTAAGGAATAAAATTGGAATTGTTAACAACAGTACTGTGAGGAGAAGAGTTAAGAGAAGGAGTAGGAAGTGTTCTAAAGCTTTAGTTAGTAAGGTTGACCAAATTGATGGTTTGTTTGAGGTTCCGATTACGAGTGGTGTTGGAGTGATGGATGTGTTAGGGGATAGCAGGAATTCTGAAGAAGGCGGTGGTGGCTGGCCTTTAACAGCCACAAATAAGTCATGATTGCTATTTCTTGGAACTGTCAAGGTATTGGATCGGACTTGACAGTTCAGAATCTTAAGGATGTTAGGAGGAAATTCGATCCAGATTTTTTTTTTAATGGAAACAAAGAATTCATGTAGTAGGTTGGAATCTATTAGGAAGAAATTGAAATATGATGAGAGTTTTTATGTTGAACCTGAATGTTTAAGTGGAGGGCTGTCTCTATGGTGGAAGTTGGATATGAAAGTGGAAATTGTTACTGGAAATAAAAATTATATTGATACTGTTGTGAGTGATAGTAGGAAGGTTGTAAAGTTTTGGATTTTTTGGGTTTATGGGGATCCTGTTTTGAAAAATAGGAGGATAGTATGGGATATGATAAAAGGAAAGGTGCGTAGATGCCATGGCCCATTGGTTTTAATAGGGGATTTTAATGATGTGTTGTATGAAACAGAAAAAGAGGGGGGTCGAAGGAAGGAGAGAAGAAAGATTGAGTGTTTTCAGGAATTGATTAATGTGTGTGGGTTAAATGAAGTTTATACAAAGGGTGAGAGATATACTTGGTGTGGGATAAGAAATGGAAAGGTGATTAGAGAAAAACTAGATAGAGTTTTAGTTAACAATGAATGGCTTGAAGAATTTCCTTGTATGCAAACTATAAATTTTCTAGCAGTTGGGTCTGATCATTCTCCTATAGTTATGTTAACTGAATGGAAGGAGAGTAGGGTGGCTAAGAGATTTAAGTTTGAGGCTGGTTGGATGGATAGTGAGGAATGTGAGCAGGTTATTAAGGAAGGATGGGGAGAATATAGTGGTGTTGCGAGTGTAAGGGAAGTAATTAGAAAATTAAATAGATGTAGAAAGTTATTGTTGAAATGGAGGAAAAAAACTGATTGGAATAATAGGAGTCAGATAGAAGAGTTCAAACAACAAATAGAAAAATTACAGGAGGGAGAGGTAAACTTTCAGGAATTAGAAAAAATAAAGGTTTTAAATGAGAAGATTAAAGAAGTTTGGGATAGGGAGGAATTATATTGGTATCAAAGAGCAAGGGTGAATTGGTTAAAGTGGGTGATAATATACTAAGTTTTTTCATCAGTCAACAATGCAGAGGAGGAGAGCTAATAAAGTGGTTAGAGTAAGAACTGATGATGGTAGTTGGCTGGATGAGGAAGCTCAAGTTATTCATCATTTTGTAGACTTTTTTCAGAAATTGTTTAAGAATTAACAGGAAAGGGAGATGGGTAGTGTGTTGAATGATGTACCAAAATTGATATTTGATGAGGATAATGTGGAGTTAATAAAGGAAGTTACTGATAAGGAGATTAAGGATGCTGTGTTTCAGTTGGGTGCTTATAAAGCGCCAGGGCCAGATGGTTTCTGTGGTAGTTTTTCTCAAAGGTACTGGAATATTGTTAATGAAGATTTAATTGGGGCTGTGAGGAATTTTTTTGAAACAGGAAGGATGGTTAGAGAAGTAAACAGTACTGATGTGGTGCTTATTCCTAATGTTGATAATCCTGATACAGTTTCGAGTTATAGGCCAATAAGTCTATGTAACTTTCTGTATAAGGTGATTTCTAAAGTAATGGTGAATAGGGTGAAGCCTTTGTTGGATGGGATGATAACAGAGAATCAAAGTGCATTTGTAGCAGGGAGGCAAATTCATGATAATATTATTATTGCACAAGAGGTGTTTCATCATTTAAGGTTGAGAAAGAAAGGAAAAAAGTATGTAGCTGCTTTAAAAGTTGATATGAATAAGGCTTATGACAGGGTTGATTGGGACTTTTTGGAGGCTGTTTTAAGGAAGATGGGGTTTGATGAAGTTTGGGTAGGATGGGTCATGGAGTGTGTTAGAACAGTGTCCTATTCTTTAGTCATAAATGGGAAGGCTACTCCTAGTTTTTGCCCTTCTAGGGGAATTAGACAGGGTGACCCCTTATCACCATATCTTTTTTTGTTTGTTGGGGATGTCCTATCCAGGATGGTCCTAAAAAGAGCTCTTATGTATAATTTAATTCTTCATAGGATGAAGAAAAATTACAGTAACTGCCACATATCTTTCAGTCTAATAAAGCTCAAACTCTCTAAGGAACCATAGTTTTGCTTTAATCAATCATATTAATATTGTTGCCACAAATTAAATTCTCATTCATTCCCCATCCAAACAAAAATCTCATTCATTAAAATAAAGAAAGAAGATACAGTTACTCAAAAACAAGTAAACAACTACAATCATTGAGAAGTTATGGCCGAGGGCTCTGAAAGTGAATTGAGTGGTCCATTCAAAGTTGAAAACCTGTTTGAATTGTTAACGAGTTTGAACAAAAATGTTAAGTTAATTTAATGAGTTTGGGTAACAAATGAGGTCTATAAAAATCAGATAGAGCCTTGAGCTCACCATTCTCAAGCTAATTCAAAATAATTATAATTTTTTTTGTAACATAGTTAATTTAATATTTTATTAAAACATTATATACATATTGTATTTTGTAGGTTTTAAAAGAGTTTTGAAGATATATCAAAGAAGTTATTGGAAAACATATTAATGCATATTTTTTAAGAATGATTATTTAATATATTGTTATTAGAGTTTTTAGACTCCACAAGTAAGATTAAGAAACTAATGCATACCCTCTCTTTATTTTTTTTTAATTTTTTTAAATATTTCAAGTGGTGTATGTGTCACCATTTTAACCATGCTTGTGGAATTTAGAAAGTCCAGTAATAATGTATTGGATAATAATCATTTTTTAATTATTTTAATTTTTTAAGCAATTTAATTTAAGTTTGTATTTTTTTAGACTTTCATTTAGATTTCCATGCTACTGTAGTTTTTTTTATAAGAATTTATTGTATTACACTTTTTTAATTATTATGTGTTTTTTGTATTTTTATATTTTATTTTAATTTTTTAGAAGATGGACTTGGATGAGCTAGACTTTTTTGTTGTATATAAAAATGAGTTTGGACAAAAAATTAGATCCAAAAAATTAAATTGGGCATAGAAATCGAATGTACCTATAGTTTTTTAATATTTTGTGAAGCCTAACTCAATCTAAAATCGACCTGGTGCATGAACATTTGGCCATAATTACCTTTATAAATTTTATATATATATAGGAAAATTATCCTATATACTGACAGTGGAGTTTTTTAACTCCACAAGCGGGTTAGGATGATGACATGTTCCCATTTTATTTATTTTTTATTTTCTTAATATTTTTAAAGGACACATGTCATCATCCTAACCCGCTTGTGGAGTTAAAAAACTCCACTGACAGTGGATAGGATAATAATCCATATATATATATAATATATATATAGAGGATAATTATCCATAATGTTGGGCCTCAAACGACAAATACGCGGAAGCATTGTCACAATAACAATACCCACAACAATCAACAGCAATATCTCAAGCCAATAATAATAATAAATCAAGCTACCAAGCCACAAATAATACGCGGTAATAAAACGTAAATAAAACGACACCAAAGTTTAACGTGAAAAACTCTCCAGTGTAGAGAGAAAAACCACGGGGCAAACCGAATAAAAATCCACTATGAGAAATAAGCAAATTACAAAGTTTCTATACCCTAGGCTTTTTGCCCAAAGCTTAGGGTTCCAACAATTGGCCTAAAAAAATAAAGTTTATCTCTTTAGATTCACCAAGATAATCTACCCAAAGAATACCCAATTGTTGTACAAGCTTATCTCTCTCCTTGCTTTCTCTATGGAACAAGAAAAATATCACAAAGCCTAAACCTACTTTTTCTCCTTTGTGTCGCCTCTCACCAAAATAGACTTCTCACTCTGTCTTAACAAATAGTTTATGCAACACTTTATATAGAGAAAAAACAAACCTCTAACTGACTCCAAGTAGGACTCTAATAATTAATGTGGGCTGGACCCCACACATCTAACAATCTCCCCTTCCAGCCCCATTAGGAAGAGATCCACTATCCCGACCTGTCATTTAGAGTTCACCTTGGCCAAAGTGTTCATCCCGGCCAAGTCACTAGACAACTCAAGTTTATCTCTAGGAAGTGTCTTCGTTAACATATCAGCTGTATTCTTATCTGTGTGAATCTTCTTCAACTGCATCTGTTGCTCGTCAATCACTGAGCGCAACCAATGGTACCGAACATCAATGTGCTTCGTTCTGGCATGGTACATGGTGTTCCTACTCAAATCCAAAGCACTCTGGCTGTCACAAAATACCACATACTCTTTCTGACTTAACCCCAATTCAAGAAGAAATCTCTTCATCCAAAGCATCTCTTTGCCTGCTTCGGTTGCTGCAATATACTCAGCCTCTGTAGTAGACAAGGCAACACATTTTTGTAGTTTAGACTACCAAGATACAACTCCCCCTGCAAAAGTAAATATGTACCCTGAAGTAGATTTCCTACCATCAAGATCACCTGCCATGTCTGCATCAGTAAACCCTTCAAGAACTGGTTCTGTAGTCCTAAAACTCAAACACATCTTAGAAGTACCTCTCAAATATCTGAAGATCCACTTCACCGCTTCCCAGCGAGCCTTTCCTGGATTGGAAAGAAATCTGCTCACTACACCAACTGCATGAGCAATATCAGGTCGTGTGCAAACCATAGGATACATTAAAGAACCAACTGCAGAGGAGTAAGGAATAGTGGACATAGCATCCTTTTCTTCCTTAGTCACCGGACAAGACTTCTTACTCAAGTGGAAATGATTAACAAGAGGCGTGCTAATTGACTTAGCATTCTGCATGTTGAATCTTGCTAGCACCTGTTTAACATACTTTTCCTGTGACAACCACAGCTTTCCAGCTTTCCTATCACGAATGATGCCCATACCCAAAATCTTCTTTGCTGGACCTAAATCCTTCATGTCAAAGGACTTAGATAATGCCTCCTTCAACCTGCAAATCATACGAGCATCTTGTCCTATAATCAGCATATCATCAACATATAATAAGAGAATAATGAAGTCACCATCTGGGAATTTTCTCACATACACACAAGGGTCTGCTACCGTTCTTTTATAGTTTTGGCTTACCATAAAAGAATCAAACTTCTTGTACCATTGCCTAGGAGCTTGCTTCAAGCCATACAAGCTCTTCTTCAATTTGCAAACCATATGCTCCTTCCCTTTCACTTCAAAACCCTCGGGCTGATCCATATAAATCTCCTCTTGCAAATCACCATGCAAGAATGCAATCTTCACATCAAGTTGCTCAAGCTCAAGATTCAAACTAGCTACTAATCCCAATACCACTCGAATGGAACTCATCTTCAGAACAGGAGAAAAAATCTCATCAAAATCAATGCCTGGTTTTTGACCAAAGCCTTTTACCACCAATCGAGCTTTGTATCTCACTAGCTTGTCACCATCCTTTTTCAGCTTGAACACCTGTAGACACCTAATTTTGTCCGAACAATTTTTTTTATATATAATCAAAAAATCAAAAATCAAAAAAATAAATAATGATAAAAAGAAACAAGTCAATTTTGGTCAAATCTCATGTGAAGCACATGCAAAATTCACATCTTCAAGAGTTGACTAAAGTTGATATTGTTGCCAAAAATAAAAGAAAAAATAATCAGCCATTAAATCAATGAATAAATCAACAAAAGGAAGGAAATTGGTTGAAATTAAATCTGAAAATTCATTGCCAAAAAAATAATAAAAAGGAAATAAATTAAAAAAAGGAGAAAGTCAAACAAAATAAATGAAAAATCCCATAATCATGAGATCAATTATAAATTTTTTATTTCTTTCCATGAAATTTTGACAAGGATAAAAGGAGGAGAAAACCCTAGAGGAAAAAGAACACATGCGGAGAGAATAAACCCTAGAAAAAAAAACCTGGGAAAAAAGAGAAGAAACCCTAAGAAAACGTGAAAAAAAAAACCTAGAGAGGGCAGGGAAGAAACCTTAGAAAAACCGGGAGGGGGAAGAACAGATACAAGCATAGACAGACGGATCAAGAAGAAAAAGAAAATTTGAAGTTCTTCTTTCACGTGAAAATCCACCTCCATCTTGAAACTAACCTTGCCGCACCACTATAATCACCATAGTCATCGCACCACTACCGGTTCAATGCTGCTGCTCACTACATCGTGTACGGCCTTCAAGCACAGCTAGTACCACTCTTCCCTGCATCTACGAAGACGGCCTGCACCGCTGCTGCACTGTGCGTGCCTGCACCGCTTGGAGTGGATCGCCTCTGTTCGGTCCCTGCACCAGCATCATCTTTATCACCAACCTCAGCACTGATTGCAGCTGCTGGCTGCCGTGGTGTCCTACCTTATTCAACTGCTGTATTGCTTACCGCCTACCTCTGCCATTTTGTTGTGCGTGCTGTTGTTTTGTTCCATGAGGATGTTGTGCGGTGCACCATTGTTACAATAAGGGAGAAGAATAACGCAGAACAAAAGAAAGCCTGCGTCCAAGTTTCCAGGGGGCGGCCTTTCTTCATTCTTCCTGCATTGTAGTTCTCTGCAGTGACATTATTCTCCGCTCCTTCGCCATTGCTGTCCTCGCTCTGCTGCTGCAAGGTTCAGATTTGGCCAAGAAAGAAGAAGAAACCGGACTGTTAAAAGTACTTGCTAAAGACGCAAGTCATTGTTTTTGTTTGTTAATTGTTGAAGCAAAGAAATAACGTGAAAAAGGAGAAAAGATAGAGCATAAAGGCAGCCAAGAAAGAAAGAAAAATAAACAAAGAAAGCAGTACGGTGAGAGAAGGCATAAAGGTATGGATTACTTTGTTTCATAATATTTTACTTGAAGTAGTTAGTGGGATATGTCAGTTACTTATGAGTTAATGATTACACTTAACATTGTTTGGTTTGGTCAAGGGTTTTGTTACTCAATTTTTTTTATATTTTTACATAAGTTTTTTTAATAGTTAATTATATGTTTGGAAATTAGAAATAGTTAAAATTATTTATGAGTTTATAATTATATGTAAATTAAAATCCCTAGGAAACTAAAAGATTTGTAAATCAATATTGTAGAGTATGACAATTAGTGAGCGGGAAGGTGAATTTATAAATTAAAAATATTAAAATAAATTAGCTAAAATTAGAATAAAGGACAAATAGAAAATACAAATTATCCGATTGCGATTGAGTAATATTCTAGGAGATCTTGAGGTGAGGAGGTTCTTTTTAAGTCTTACCAGCTCGATGGAAGATTTAAGAGGATACTTCCAATATTTGATAAATTAAATTCATAATAAGGTTAATAATTAAGCTCCTTATGAAAATAAAAAATTAAGATTGAGTAATTAAAATTAATACGAATAATTAATATAAAAATTATGAATAAACATGAATCCGACGACGGAATTCTAAAGGGACTGCGCTTGAGTAGTACTTTTAGATGTCTTGAGGTGAGGAGAGTTCTTTTAAATCTTGCCAGCTTGATGGAAGATTTAGAGGACATTTCCAAGATTTAATTATAAAAATAAAAATTAAATTAGATTAAAAAATAGTAAATTAAAATTAGGTTCAATATAATAAAGAATAAAAATCAAATTAATAAATTAGAATTAAAATTAGAAAAGAATTAAAATAAATAGAAATTAAATTAAATATTTTAATAAATGTGAGTTATTCCGAGGATGGAATTTAAAAGGAATTGCGCTTGAGTAATTTCTTTAAAAATTCCTAAGGTGAGAAAGTTTCTTGAAGGTCTTACCAGCTTGATGGAAGGTCTTTAAGAAAATCTTCAATATCAAATAATTCATGTTTATTTAAAGATATAAAAATTATGAAATAATAATTTATCTAAGATAATAATAATTGTAGACACCATTTTTGTCCGGTTCTTTTTCAAACATTTTTAATTAATTAGTTTTTATATATCTTATCATTGATTTTTTTTATTTTTGATTTTTTTATTTTATTTTAGATTTAGAAATAAATTTTGGATTTTGATTTTTTATAAAATATAATAAAAAGGGAAGGAAATCAGAATTAATTTTGATAGGAAAGCAGACTTAAATGAGACTATTAAAGATTGAAATTTAAATTTTGTGGAAAGAAAAATCAGAATTAATATCGGATTTAAGATCCGATTCTTGAAATCTAAAAATTTCCTAAAAGATTGATTCTTGATTTTTATTACCTAAAATAAAAACCTAGGTCTATTTAAATAACAACACAAGAAGAAAAAGGTGAGAGGGGAAAAAAAAGAAGACACGGGCAAATAGAAAAAAAAACCCTAGAAACCTTGGAGGAAAAAAACTTCTACTTATCATCATCCAACCGAACACCAAAGACCGAAGCTGCTTCTTCCTCAACCCGAACACCCTTGTTCAACGTTTCCTGTGTCACCATTTTTGTCCCAAGCCGTTTGCTTGTCGGGTTGTAATCTTGATTGTTGCTACTGTACGTTGGCCACTGTGAGAAAGCTGCTACGCACCGCCTCAGTCATCTTCATCGCTTACATCGCTGATTCATCGCCACCTGCTTGCATTGCCATTTGCTGCGCCTTTTGTTTGCTATTGTAGTCTCTCATTTGCTGCAATAAAATTCTATAAAAAAAATGAATCTGCCCTCTATGCCCTGAGAGAAAGACAAGAAACGTAGTGAATAAAGAGAAAGGAAGCGCCGTTGTTCACTGTACAGGTTTGCTAAAGTAACTTTTTTTTTATATGTTATCATTTATTTTATTGTTTTTTTTCTATTTTATTCTTTGGCTTTTGTATTTTTTTTATATATTTGCTAATATGTTATCATTTATTGTTTTCCATTTTTACAATATTAATTAACTTGCTAATATGTATTTCACGTCCTTATTGCTAGAATGTTAGTAAATTTAGTTAGTTATAGTTGTTAGGGTATATTAAATTAATTAGTTTAGTTACTTAACTTGTAGAATATAATTAAATCAAATATCAAATTTATTGGACTAATTAAGTGGGATAATAAAAGTGAATAATTGACTAATAAAATAACTTGCTTAGTTTATATGGTTGAATTATTTTGAATAAATAGTGCCAAAGATCTTACGCTATTGAGTTTAGAGTTAATTACAAAAAAATAAAAAATATGTATAGTAAAAATTAATTATGATATTAAAAAGTAAAACAAACTAAATTATACCGAGGATGAAATTTCAAGAAAGTCAATCGAGACTCCTTGGATATTTCTAGGTGAGAAAATTTTTCTTAAGTGGAGCCAAATTGATGGAATACTTTTGAAAGAATTTTCAATAAATTATAATTAATGTTTATTCTTAGTAAATTAAATATGAATAAAATATAAATATATATAGATAAATAAATATAAATACGAGAATATAAATTAGATGAGAAATTAAATAAATAGAATGAAATAGCTTAGATTGAAAGTAATTAGTAATTAATAAGATTAGATAATAAAGAAGTAAATGTGAATTATAACAAGGATGAAATTCCAAGAAAGTCAATTAGGACTCCTTGGATATTTCTAGGTGAGATGATTCTTTCTTAAGTTGAGCCAAATTGATGGAATACTTTTGAAAGAATTTCAATAAACTGTAATTCATGTTTATTTATAATAAATGAAATATGAATAAAATTAGATAGCTATAAACAAATAAATAACTTAGAATAAAAATTATAAGAAATAAAAATAGAAAAATATGAATTATGCCAATGATGAAATTTCAAGAAAGTCAATTAGGACTCTTTGAAAATTTCTAGGTGAAAAGATTTCTTTTAAGCCGAGCCAAATTGATGGGACGCTTTTAAGAAAATCTTCAATAAACCATGATTCATATTTATTCTCTAAATAAATAAATAAACATAGATAAGAATAATATAAAATAAGATTAGAAAATATAGAAATTAGCATGGAGTCAATATTAGAACCAAATTTAAGTATAATAAGAGTTTCATAAAACATCTTATTAATCCGACGATGGAGTTCAAGAAAGTCAATCGAGACTCCTTGAACATCTTGAGGTGAGGGTGATTTTTAAGATTGGAGCCAAATTGATGGAAAAATCTTAGAAATATTCCCAATATATAAGCATATCGAAATTAATATAAACACAAGGTAAATTGTAAAGATAACCTAAAACTAGTTGGTACCATTTTAGGATGGGCGTTGTAGGGGTGCTAATCCTTCCCAACACGTAACCGTACTCCCGAACCCTAGTATCTTTGAACGTAGACCAAGCCTTATCCTTAGTTTGAATAGGTGACCAATCACACCTAGGTAGATGGTTAGTGGCGACTCCTTTGATTTTAGTGTCTAGCTATTAGGTTTTTTCCGAAACTTAATACGTTATGACAATAATAATAATAATAGAATAAAATAAGATAAAATAAGGAATAGAATTTGGATAGGAGTCAAAATAGGGTTTGCATAAGATATTTAAACAATCCGACGACAGAGCCTCTTCAAGAAAGGCGATTGGTCTTACTTGAATACTCTTGAGGTGAGAAAATTTTTAAGTTGTCCAACCAGCTCGATGGAGGAGACTTAAAAGATTCTTCAATATTTAATTATATCGAAATTAAAGTAAAAGCCAAAATTAAGATAACCTTAGATTATTTGGTACCATTTTAGGATGGGCGTTGTGAGGGTGCTAATCCTTCCTCACACGTAACCGTACTCCCGAACTTAGAACTCTTAACGTAGACCAGGCCTTATCCTTAGTTTGAATAGGTGACCAATCACACCTAGGTTAGAATGGTTGGTGGCGACTCCATAGTTTTGTGTCTAGCTATTAGGTTTCCCCCGAAGCTTGATACGTTACGACAGATTGGCAACTCCACTGGGGATATTAGAGAGTCAGGCTGTTAGGTAGTTTAAGGTTATCAAGATTTTGCCTAAAACTTTAAATTTCATAAAATATTTAATGCACACACTTCACATTCATGTGCATGCATTAGCCCTCGACCCGGGCTTATCCTTTATAGGAGGGAGTATAGTACCTTTGCCTTCGTGAGGTGATAACCTCCACACAGGCCAGTGAAATACTCCCACTCAAATTGAACCTTTCCGTTTGTAGCCTGTAATGGGTGAGGATTGGGTGCCTTACTAGTCTTGTGTGGACGACAGTAAGGAACAATTTGGGAACCTTTAGCCCTTTTATCTAAAGCCATGCATATAGTGAAATTTAGAAGACCAACTATAATATAGAACCATATCAACCCATGCTATAGAAAATACCCATTATTTAGGACACATGTTTGATCAAGTTTGTTTGATTTTGATTTATACATGAGACACTAAGAGGGTACCATGAGTTCTTGACCCAAACATTTCATGCATTACTCATCCATTATTGTTACATGACCACACCATTCCATTCATACAGATCATCTTGTTTTGATTCATTGTTTTTAAACAAAGCATTTTCAAAATTTTTGAAGCATCACCACATGTGAAATGATAAAATTCTTAATTGTGGCAATAAAAGATTCGAAGATAGCTCGACCAAAGGTTCATTCACACAACACTCGTTATCAAGCCAAGATCATGGAAGAAGAATCAAGCATGCGCATGGAGAAGATGGAAAAAGCTCAAGAGGAAATGAGGGGGCAATTGGCCCAAATTACAGAGCTGTTGAAAAATCTAAGCAAGGGCAAAGGAGTGGTAGAGGAAGTTGTAGTCCAAGAAGGGGTTCAACAACGCAGTATGGAAGACCCTGTCTATCCTCCCGGATTTGGTCCATTTCCAAGTCAAACATTCCAAGAAGGAAGATATCCACCTGCTTACACTGCTATACCCCAAGCGTTTGGACAAGCTCAATTCCAAGGACCCGCCTATCCTTCCCAAGGCGCAAAATCTACTGATCCCATTGAGGTGCCCGACTTAGATGACCCAAGGGAAATTGAGAAGTTGAAAGCCAAACAAGCAGAAGAGAAAGATGAGGCGAAGTCGCAACGAAAGATTAATATGTTGGAGGAAAGGATTCGAGCTATTGAAGGCTTAGACTTTTATGGTTCCATGGATGCTACTGGGTTATGTTTGGTGTCAGACTTGGTTATTCCACCTAAGTTTAAAGCACCAGAGTTTGAGAAGTACAATGGAACTTGCTGCCCTAGGTCTCATCTTATTATGTATTGTCAGAAGATGGCTGCTTTCGCTCAAGATGATAAGCTTCTTATTCACATTTTTCAAGAAAGTCTCACTGGATCTGCTGCCAAGTGGTACAATCAATTAGATGGAACTCGAATCATCACTTGGAATGACTTGGCGAGAGCATTTATGGCTCAATATCGACATGTTGCTGATATGGCCCCTGATCGTCTGTCGCTCCAAAGTATGGAAAAGAGGGCTAATGAGAGTTTCAAACAATATGCCCAAAGGTGGCGTGATATGGCTGCAGAGGTGCAACCTCCACTTTCAGAGAAGGAGCTTACCATTATGTTCGTTAATACTTTGAAGACTCCATATTACGATAGGATGATCGGTAATGCCACTAAGAATTTTGCTGATATGGTATTGTCTGGTGAGATAATTGAGAATGCAATCAAGAGTGGAAAGATTGAAGCCCCCAACAGTATTGAGAAGAAAGGAGGAGCCAACAAAAAAAGGGAAGAAGAAGTCCATGCTGTTGCATATGGAAGGCAATATGGAGGCTATGTCCCACAACACCCTTATCACATGCCACAACCTTACTATCCTGCTCAGAATCCTTACCATTCTTACCCCAAGGTTAATGTTCAACCTAGTCCCCAGACACCTGCCCCAACTATTCAACCAGCTAAGCAGTTTAATAAACAAGAGGGCAATCATAATGCATCATGGCCAAAAAGAGAAAGGACTCCCATTGACCCAATCCCCATGACCTACACTGAGTTATACCCAAAATTGATCAAAGGACAACTCATTGCACCCATTTATGTGGAACCTCTCAAGCCCCCATATCCAAAGTGGTATGATGAGAATGCTCGATGCGAGTATCACTTCGGGAACGTGGGTCACTCTTTGGAGAATTGCACTGCACTAAAGTATAGAGTGCAAGGATTGATAAAAGCTGGTATGTTGAGTTTTGAAGCGAAAGGGGAACCGACTACGAATGCAAACCCATTGCCTAACCACACTAAGGAAGGATGAGTTTTGTGGGGGCATGAAGGGTTCGAGCCTGACAATTTTGAAGATCTATAAATTCTAGTTTTGTTTTTGCTTTCTTTTATTTCTTTAAGTAATGCAAGATAGTTTTTGAAAGTGCTTAAGCCCATAAGCACGAAATAAATTTTATGTATGGGTTAACTTTTATTTATTTCCTTTTCAATAAAGCGACTAGTGTGATGCACTGTCAATTTCTCATTCCATTCATTTTCCATTTCTCAACATACTCACCATAACTTTCACTCACAAGTATCCAAATAATGAACATGATGATAATGATGTCAATAAATCTAGGGTTCAATTTTGAAAGAACCACTATTGTTGATGAATTAATAGTATGCCAATGTTGCGAAAGCAAGAAAATGAAGGAAAGGTTCCTCACCATCCGCACTTGATAGACGGTACGAGAAAGGTGAATCTCTTACAAAAGCTTCTAACAAGTTTGTCATTGTTCGATAAATGATCTTTAAGGAGAGCACTTACATTTGAAATGATAAATGGCTTTCTTTCACTATCCTTCAAGCATGAGTAAAATTATCCTTTGATTACCCCTTTTGAGCCTATTATATTTTTGTAGTATAACCCACCAAGGATCACCCTCCACATTGGGGGCAAGGAAGATGAAATAAAGAAATTTTGGGGGCAAAAAGGAAAGTGTTCATGATGAATCAAGGGGCAAAAAAAAAAAGAAAAAAAAAGAAAAGGGTTTGAATTCAAAAAGAAAACCAAAAAAAAAAAGCAAGAAAGGGCAAAATGCCTAAACGTTTTACTTGATAAAGAAAGTGATCCCTTGGTTTATAAACCTTGAAACACATTTTGGGCCTACTATATCCTTTTCTTTCATAAACCCTCACCCGAGCCTACATTACGTGCCTTTAAAAGCCCATTTTGATCAAATGTAAATGTTTGAATTGAAGAATCATGCGTTGAATGAAAACATACTTGTACAATGAGATAATGATCCTTTGAAGGAAGTAGATCAAGTTGAATGAAGAAAACATGAGCTTTAGAAGATATCTTGGATCAAAATCAAGAGTGCCTATTAGGGGGCATCAATTTGGATTGAGCACTGAATGTCGAAGTTTGTCAAAGCCAATGAAGTTGAAAATGAATAAAAGAAAAAGAAAAAAAATATAAAAAAAAGAAAAAAAGAAGAAAAAAAAAAAAAAAAAAAGAAAAAAAAAAAAGGAAAAAAAAAAAGAAAAAAAAGAAAAAGAAAAAGAAAAAGAAAAAGAAAAAAGAAAAAGAAAAAGAAAAAGGAGGATTCAAATTGAAAACTCGAAAAGGGCAGTTTGAATCAGTTGAGGGGGGCACCTAAGTTGAAAACCGAAAAAGGCGACTCAGGAAAATATCAACATCAAAAAGTTTTGATACGAGGGCAAGATTGGCAGACACTACATGAAAGAACATATCAACCTAAGAGTGGGCTTTTGGAAAAGAATTTTAGATTGACTTGATTGAAATTGTCAGAATGTTCATTAAATGGATACTAAAAACCTTATTCCAACAGATTGTCCCATTGGTTTTTCTGGATTTCATGTTCCTTTTCTAAGAATGAATATCTATACCTCTCATGATCATTTATTCCACCCCTATAATAAATTGAGAAGATGTATGAGTGCATTATATTGGTGGTCAAGTTGAAAGGAAAATAAATAAATGTTGGTAACCTTTTTGGGTAAATTTTTGAAAAAAAAAAATTTCTTTTGAGAAATCTTGCATTACTAAGAGAGAGAAGGAAACAAATGTGAATGATGAATATACAAATCTGAAAACATGATGGCTAGTCTTCGGGCATAACTGGGCTAGGACTCAATAAAAGATGGGATGTTAAATGAAAGGAGATTTAAAGAATTCAGCAGATATTTGGGACTTGAGAAAGGCAAGATGAGCTTGAGAATCTTGTTACCACAATTGAGAATGCATTTGCATACATTCATGGAATAATTCAGGAAGCATGACATTGACATGTGCATAACATTCATGGCATTCATGACATGCATGACATTTCACTAGTGCATTTTGGACATTGAACTATATGTTAAGACATTAGGATTAGAAGTTTTGAATGATTTGAATTTTGAGGAAAAGAGAAAATATAAGAGATTGTAATTTGAAAAAATGATGAGGTATGAGAAGATAATGAGAAAAATACTTTTTTGAAAAACCTTAGATGAGAGGAAAGCCCAATATTGTTGGCATCAAAATGAAAGTTAAGCCCAGTCAAACCCAGGTTAACTGGCATTCTGAAATGAAATTTTTATGTTCAAAGTTTCATTGCCTCTGTTGAGAGGAGCTCTTTATTTTTCAAAAGTCTCAATGCCTCTGGTGAGAGGAGCACAAAACTATTTTTCAAAGTTCCAATGCCTCTGGTGAGAGGAGCACAAAACTATTTTTCAAAGTTCCAATGCCTCTGGTGAGAGGAGCACAAAGTTATTTTTCAAAGTTCCAATGCCTCTGGTGAGAGGAGCACAAGGTTATTTTTTGAAGTTCCAATGCCTCTGGTGAGAGGAGCACAAGATTATTTTTCAAAGTCTCATAGCCTCTGGTGAGAGGAGCTTTTATTTCATGATCATTTTTCATTTCCTTGGTCTTGTGATAGGAAAGACTAGGAATTTCATTTCACAGTCCTTAGTCTTATGATAGGAGAGACTAGGAAAACTTCATTCTTTGCATTTCCTTAGTCTTATGATAGGGGGGACTAGGAATTTCACTTTGCATTCCTTAATCTTGTGATAGAAAAGATTAGGAAATCTCATTCATTTTTGCATTTCCTTAGTCTTATGATAGGAGAGACTAGGAATTTCATTTTGCATTCCTTAATCTTGTGATAGAAAAGATTAGGAAATCTCATTCACTTTGCATTCCTTAGTCTTATGATAGGAAAGACCAGGAAATTTCATCTCACATTCCTCAGTCTTATGATAGGAGAGACTAGGAGTTTCACTTTGCATTCCTTAATCTTATGGTAGAAAAGATTTGGAAAATTCATGTTTGTATTCTTTAGTCTTATGATAGGAGAGACTAAAATAGGAATTTCACTTTGCATTCCTGAACCTTATGATAGAAGAGGCTAGGAAACTTCATTTTGCATTTATTCCTCAATCTTTATAAGAGAGGAAGATTAGGAAATTTCATTTTGCATTTATTCCTTAGCCTTATGATAGAAGAGGCTAGGAAATATCATATTTTACAAAAAAAATCATTGATAGGTCTTGCATTCGGACAAAATGGTTGTCTATGTCTTTGCACCATTACTGTTTCACAGCAAAGCGCAAAGAGGGGTAGCTGTAGACACCTAATTTTGTCCGAACAATTTTTTTTTATATATAATCAAAAAATCAAAAATCAAAAAAATAAATAATGATAAAAAGAAACAAGTCAATTTTGGTCAAATCTCATGTGAAGCACATGCAAAATTCACATCTTCAAGAGTTGACTAAAGTTGATATTGTTGCCAAAAATAAAAGAAAAAATAATCAGCCATTAAATCAATGAATAAATCAACAAAAGGAAGGAAATTGGTTGAAATTAAATCTGAAAATTCATTGCCAAAAAAATAATAAAAAGGAAATAAATTAAAAAAAGGAGAAAGTCAAACAAAATAAATGAAAAATCCCATAATCATGGGATCAATTATAAATTTTTTATTTCTTTCCATGAAATTTTGACAAGGATAAAAGGAGGAGAAAACCCTAGAGGAAAAAGAACACATGGGAGAGAATAAACCCTAGAAAAAAAAAAACCTAGGAAAAAAGAGAAGAAACCCTAAGAAAACGTGAAAAAAAAAACCTAGAGAGGGCAGGGAAGAAACCTTAGAAAAATCGGGAGGGGGAAGAACAGATACAAGCATAGACAGACGGATCAAGAAGAAAAAGAAAATTTGAAGTTCTTCTTTCACGTGAAAATCCACCTCCATCTTGAAACTAACCTTGCCGCACCACTATAATCACCATAGTCATCGCACCACTACCGATTCAATGCTGCTGCTCACTACATCGTGTACGGCCTTCAAGCACAGCTAGTACCACTCTTCCCTGCATCTACGAAGACGGCCTGCACCGCTGCTGCACTGTGCGTGCCTGCACCGCTTGGAGTGGATCGCCTCTGTTCGGTCCCTGCACCAGCATCATCTTTATCACCAACCTCAGCACTGATTGCAGCTGCTGGCTGCCGTGGTGTCCTACCTTATTCAACTGCTGTATTGCTTACCGCCTACCTCTGCCATTTTGTTGTGCGTGCTGTTGTTTTGTTCCATGAGGATGTTGTGCGGTGCACCATTGTTACAATAAGGGAGAAGAATAACGCAGAACAAAAGAAAGCCTGCGTCCAAGTTTCCAGGGGGCGGCCTTTCTTCATTCTTCCTGCATTGTAGTTCTCTGCACTGACATTATTCTCGGCTCCTTCGCCACTGCTGTCCTCGCTTTGCTGCTGCAAGGTTCAGATTTGGCCAAGAAAGAAGAAAAACCGGACTGTTAAAAGTACTTGCTAAAGACGCAAGTCATTGTTTTTGTTTGTTAATTGTTGAAGCAAAGAAATAACGTGAAAAAGGAGAAAAGATAGAGCATAAAGGCAGCCAAGAAAGAAAGAAAAATAAACAAAGAAAGCAGTACGGTGAGAGAAGGCATAAAGGTATGGATTACTTTGTTTCATAATATTTTACTTGAAGTAGTTAGTGGGATATGTCAGTTACTTATGAGTTAATGATTACACTTAACATTGTTTGGTTTGGTCAAGGGTTTTGTTACTCAATTTTTTTTATATTTTTACATAAGTTTTTTTAATAGTTAATTATATGTTTGGAAATTAGAAATAGTTAAAATTATTTATGAGTTTATAATTATATGTAAATTAAAATCCCTAGGAAACTAAAAGATTTGTAAATCAATATTGTAGAGTATGACAATTAGTGAGCGGGAAGGTGAATTTATAAATTAAAAATATTAAAATAAATTAGCTAAAATTAGAATAAAGGACAAATAGAAAATACAAATTATCCGATTGCGATTGAGTAATATTCTCGGAGATCTTGAGGTGAGGAGGTTCTTTTTAAGTCTTACCAGCTCGATGGAAGATTTAAGAGGATACTTCCAATATTTGATAAATTAAATTCATAATAAGGTTAATAATTAAGCTCCTTATGAAAATAAAAAATTAAGATTGAGTAATTAAAATTAATAGGAATAATTAATATAAAAATTATGAATAAACATGAATCCGACGACGGAATTCTAAAGGGACTGCGCTTGAGTAGTACTTTTAGATGTCTTGAGGTGAGGAGAGTTCTTTTAAATCTTGCCAGCTTGATGGAAGATTTAGAGGACATTTCCAAGATTTTTATAAAATAAATTAATTAAATTAGAATAATTAAAAAATAGTAATTAAAATTAGGTTCAATATAATAAAGAATAAAAATCAAATTAATAAATTAGAATTAAAATTAGAAAAGAATTAAAATAAATAGAAATTAAATTAAATATTTTAATAAATGTGAATTATTCCGAGGATGAATTTAAAAGGAATTGCGCTTGAGTAATTTCTTTAAAAATTCCTAAGGTGAGAAAGTTTCTTGAAGGTCTTACCAGCTTGATGGAAGGTCTTTAAGAAAATCTTCAATATCAAATAATTCATGTTTATTTAAAGATATAAAAATTATGAAATAATAATTTATCTAAGATAATAATAATAATAATAATAGAATAAAATAAGATAAAATAAGGAATAGAATTTGGATAGGAGTCAAAATAGGGTTTGCATAAGATATTTAAACAATCCGACGACAGAGCCTCTTCAAGAAAGGCGATTGGTCCTACTTGAATACTCTTGAGGTGAGAAAATTTTTAAGTTGTCCAACCAGCTCGATGGAGGAGACTTAAAAGATTCTTCAATATTTAATTATATCGAAATTAAAGTAAAAGCCAAAATTAAGATAACCTTAGATTATTTGGTACCATTTTAGGATGGGCGTTGTGAGGATGCTAATCCTTCCTCACACGTAACCGTACTCCCGAACTTAGAACTCTTAACGTAGACCAGGCCTTATCCTTAGTTTGAATAGGTGACCAATCACACCTAGGTTAGAATGGTTGGTGGCGACTCCATAGTTTTGTGTCTAGCTATTAGGTTTCCCCCGAAGCTTGATACGTTACGACAACACCCATTTGTTCTTCAATGGTCTTCTCCCTTTCGGAAGCTCAACAAGGTCATAAGTTCATTTTTCTGCAATGAATCCATTTCCTCTTTCATTGCGTTTAACCAACACCATATCTGAAATGTCATGCACATCTTGGAAGCTCTCTGGCTCCCCGTCACTTGTGACCAAAATATATTCTGAACTGGGATACCTGGTAGATGGTCGATTCTCCCTAATAGATCTTCTAACTTGAGACTCCACACTCCTCTGTATTGGGGCTGGCTCCCCCTGCTCAACACTCCCTGGTTGAGAGGGTTGAGCCCCCTGCTCAAAACCCACTGCAACTAGCTGTGCAATGTCATTATCAGCATCTATCCCATCACCTACTGTGGCTGGCTCATATGTATCCCCAAGTTCTACATCTTGTGCATTTCCACCATTTGTGGCACCTCTAGGTGGAATCCCTGCAGGCGTTGAGTCATCATACTCAACCGTAACCTGTGTAGTCTTTCCATTTTTCTCAAAGTTTGTGATGAACTCATTTTCATGGAAAACCACATCCCTGCTTCTAATTGTCTTTTTCTTCTTTGGATCCCATAGCCTGTAACCATATTCTTCATCACCATACCCAATAAACACACATAGAGTAGCCTTGCTATCTAGCTTTGACCTCTGCTCCTTTGGCACATGCACGAATGCTGCACAGCCAAAGACCTTCAAATGTGAGTATGAAGCTTTCTTCCCTGTCCATATCCTTTATGGAATGTCAAAGCCCAATGGCACTGATGGTGATCTATTAAGCAAATAGCAGGCTGTATTAACTGCTTCACCCCAGAATGTTTTAGGCAATTTCGCCATCCTCAGCATGCATCTGACTCTCTCTATAATGGTGCGATTCATCCTTTCAGCAACACCATTATGTTGTGGTGTCCCAGGTTCTGTCCTTTCATGCCTGATCCCATGCTTTGAACAGTAGACTTCAAAGTCTTTTGATGTGTATTCACCACCATTATCTGTACGAATACACTTTAAGGATAATCCTGTCATCCTTTCCACCATGGCATGAAATTTCTGAAAATACTGCAATACCTGGCTTTTGTTTCTCAACATATACACCCAAGTTTTTCGTGAAGCATCATCAATATAAGTAACAAAATATCTATTACCACCTGATGACTCTACTTCTATGGGACCACATACATCAGAATGAATTAATGCAAGTTTATTTTTCTTACTTTTAGAAATCTTCCTAAAAGAAACTCTACGATGCTTACCAAATAAACAATAATCACATGAGTTAAGAGAAATACCTTTGGCTGAGGGAACGAGGGACTGCCTTGCCAAAATCTTTAACCCTTTCTCAGTCATGTGTGCTAGCCTCCTGTGCCACAAATTTGCTGAAGCATCATCCTCAACTGTATTTACCTGACTGCCTGTCAACTTCATCCAAGTCTTGTACATAGTGCAACACAACTTTCCTCTTGCAACTATTAAAGACCCTTTGAGAAGCTTCCACCGCCCATTTTTCTGCTGACTCTCAAATCCTTCCTTATCAAGGACATTCACTGCAAGCAAGTTCATCCTTAGATCTGGAATGTGTCTGACATCCCTCAAAGTCAATGTACAACCAGTGCTTGTTTGTACCACTATATCACCAATCCCAGCAATCCGCGACATACTCTTGTTTCCCATCTTGGTATAACCAAAATCACCTATTCTGTAGGTTGTAAACAATTCCTTATTGGGAACACAATGATATGACGCTCCGGTGTCAACTATACACTCTATGCCAGAATCCCTTGCATGATTACACTCACCATGTGTACAAACCAAAGAAACCATTTCACTATCAGAATTCACCGTTGTAACATTTTCATCATCTGAGTTATTCTTACTTTTCTCATCTTTTTGCTCTTGCTTCAATATCCTGCAGTTTCGTTTTATGTGACCAAGTTTGCCATAATGAAAGCACTTCACCCTATTTTTGGACTTATGTCTGTTCATGGACTTACTACGACTTCTAAAATCTTGACCTCTGTCTTTAGTTCTGCCCCTGTTCTCTGTGACAAGAGCTTCATTCCCTGAGTTTGTCTCCTTTCGCCTTGCTTCTTCATTAAACATACTGTCTTTTACCATCTCCGAAGTTACCGTGCCGTTAGGAGCTGAATTAAGAACAGTCACAACTAGTGTCTCCCAACTGTCTGGCAATGAGCCCAGAAGAAACAATGCTCTCATCTCATCATCCATTTGCAGTTTCATAATGGTCATCCGATTGAACAAATCTTGAAAGTCACTCAAATGCTCAGAGATAGATCTTCCCTCTTTATACTGTAGAGTAGCAAGCTTCTTAACAAGCATAACTTTATTCAAGGCGGTTTTTCTCTCATATAGTGATGCTAATTTTTCCCAAACACGAGAAGCACTTGTCTCCTGCGCAACATGATGAAAAACACTAATGTCTACCCATCTTCTAATGGTTCCTAAAGTCTTCCTATCTAACTTTTTCCATTCATCATCTTTCATATCTGTTGGCTTAGCAGAATCACCCAATACTAGCTCATACAGATCTTTGCAGTATAGATGATCTTCCATCATTGGCTTCCAAATTGAATAATTTAAAGCTGTCAATTTTATCATGGATTCTGTATCTCCTTCCATGATTTCGAAGCTCTAACTCGAGCTCTGATACCAGTTGTTGGGCCTCAAACGACAAATACGCGTAAGCAGTGTCACAATAACAATACCCACAACAATGAACAACAATATCTCAAGCCAATAATAATAATAAATTAAGCTACCAAGCCACAAATAATACGCAGGCAATAAAACGTAAATAAAACGACACCAAAGTTTAACGTGGAAAACTCTCCAGTGTAGAGAGAAAAACCACAGGGCAAACCGAATAAAAATCCACTATGAGAAATAAGCAAATTACAAAGTTTCTATACCCTAGGCTTTTTGCCCAAAGCTCAGGGTTCCAACAATTGGCCTAAAAACAATAAAGTTTACCTCTTTGGATTCACCAAGATAATCTACCCAAAGAATACCCAATTGTTGTACAAGCTTATCTCTCTCCTTGCTCTCTTTATGGAACAAGAAAAATATCACAAAGCCTAAAACTTACTTTTTCTCCTTTGTGTCGCCTCTCACCAAAATAGACTTCTCACTCTGTCTTAACAAATTGTTTATGCAACACTTTATATAGAGAAAAAACAAATCCCTAAATGACTCCAAGTAGGACTCTAATAATTAATGTGGGCTGGACCCCACACATCTAACACATAATTATCAAAAACACAATTAGTAAATCAAAAATTCCACGAGCAAAATTAAGATGATCAATCATATTTCTTAATTTGCTATTAATTTTCACCCTTTAATCTTTTATATTTTGCCAATGTAATGACCAGAATATATGTTTTATTACCTTTTTTATTTTTCTTTTTTTTTTGAAGGCAAAAAATTTCATTTAAAAAATCCGAGACAAGCACAAGGGAACAATAGAGATCCTAAGAGGCAAGTACAAGCCTAAAACCGAAGCAAAAATAGGGACAATAAAAAAAACAACGGACATATGACAACACAGGACATGTGTGAATTTAACGAGATTGGGTAATTAAACATCCCTATGTACCAATGCATTGTTAATGCATGGCTGCCATATCATCAGGTCAAAATCCTAAGGACCAAACTTCTAATTGATTAGCTTTTAGTGCAATCAATTCTGTAAGGATGAGTTAAAATAAGCTGCTGAGTTGGGCATGGGTAGGAGGGAACTCACTTCCAACCTGATAATATCTGTCTCGTCAGGTGCCTACTTCGTGCAAAAGAATTTTGAATTTTCCCTTTCAATAATGTAATCAAAACTGCAATGTTTAAATCATTGACGACTGCAGGCTGGTTGCCTGCTTGTATATCTATAGTCCTGGGCACAATCAATGGATTCCCTATTTCCGTTCACATTAGCAATTAGTTTTCAATGTATTTTCTTCTCGAAGTCTCTCGTGCATGTATAAAACTGACTGAACTTTTACACTTGAATATACATACATATATATATATATATATATAGATAATTATCTAATACATTGTCAATATAATCTTTTTAATTCCACTAGTAATGTTAAGATGATAACACATGTTCTTTAAAATATTTAAAAAATAAAAAATAAATAAAATATAATATATGTTATTATCATAGCCCCACTAATAAAATAAAAAAATTGCACTGACGATGTGTGTGTATGTGTGTGTGTGTGTGTATATATATATATGTATAGATTAATGAAAAAAATAAATTTCGAGCAACAAATAAGATTGAAAAATTTAGAGACAAAATTTTATTGATAAAATGTAAAAGTTACAATCTTTGAAAATTATTAAAACAATTTTTTTTTTATGAATAAATTCGTTTAAGAGCATGGAGACTTGATCTTGAACAATGGCATTAATCTTATTTCTTTAAGTGAAACAAGATTAAAGACTAACTTTTTGATTTTATTTTTCAAACTTGTTGATTTACGAGAATTAACACAGCCAGCAAAATTGCATCAGAATAGCCTACCACATCCAAATTGTTCGTTTGTCTAAACATAAGCATGTAATTTTTGGTTCCTTGGAGATACCTCATGACTTTCTTTGCAGCTCTCCAGTGGTCTATCCCTGGGTTACTTTGATATCGCCTTAACATTCCAACTGCGAATGCAATGTCAGGTCTTGTGTAGACTTGAACATGCATAAGGCTTCCAACTGCAGAAGCATATGGAATATTCTTCATGGATTCTCTCTCTAAATCATTCTTTGGACTATACTAAATTTATCACCTTTCACGATGGGAACAACACTTGGTGAACAATCCTTCATCCGAAATCTCTCCAAAACTTTATTGATATAAGTTTCCTGTGATAGACCTAATACACCATGAGATTTATTTCTATGGATCTTAATGCTAATGACATAAGATGCCTCACCCATATCTTTCATATCAAAGTTTTTAGAGGAAATTGTTTCACTTCATGTAGCATACCCTTATCGTTAGTTGCAAACAAAATATTATCCACATATAAAACAAGAAAATAGATTTTACTCCCACTGATTTTGGTATATACATTGATCCATGAGATTTTCAACAAAAAAAAGAAGAAATTACTCCATGGAATTTGAAATACCATTGACGGGATGCTTGTTTCAGACCATATATGGATTTTTTAAGCTTGCAAACCAAGTGTTCGCCTTCACTAGAAGAGAAACCTTTAGGTTGTTTCATGTATACCTCCTTTTCTAGATCACCATTAAGAAATGCTGTTTTCACATCCATTTGTTGCAACTTAAGGTCGAAATGTGCAACTAATGCTAAAATTATACGCAAAGAATCTTTCTTGGATACAGGAGAAAAGGTCTCCGTATAATTGATTCCTTCTTTTTGAGTAAATCCCTTAGCAACAAGTCTGGCTTTATATCTTTCAATGTTGCCTAATGAGTCTCTTTTGGTCTTAAAGACCCACTTACAGCCAATGGCCTTCGCCCCATTAGGCAACTTATAAGGTCCTAGACTCCGTTGCTTTTCATGGAATTATCTCATCCTTCATAGCATTATACCATATTTTAGACTCTTTACAACTCATGGCTTGTGAAAAAGTTTCAGGATCATTATCGGCTCCAATATCAGTTTTTTGTAGATACACAATATAGTCACTAGGAATTGCCGATCTCCTTTCACGAGTAGACTGTCTTGATGTTGAATCAGCTTATCCATGAGGAGCTTGTGGTTCAACTATTTGTTCAAGATTTTGAGATAAGTCCTGAACTTGTTGATCCACTGGAAGGTTTTCAGCAACTTGTGGAACTTGAATGATTGGTTGTTCTGCAGCTATTGGAAATTGAGTCGTGCTATGAATTATAACCAATCCATTTGACAATGACGATGTAGAAGGTTGTTTTTCTTTATGATCATGAGCAGGAATTAAATCCCTGAACCGATCCCTCCCACTAATCATTTCATTTTCAAGAAACCTAGCGTTTCTGGATTCCACAAACCTAGTAGTATGAGTTGGACAGTAAAATCTATAACCCTTAGACGTTTCAGCATAACCAATAAAGAAACCACTAACTGTCCTTGGGTCAAGTTTCTTCTCATGTGGATTATAAATTCTCACTTCTGACGGACAACCCCAAACATGCATGTCTCAAACTTAGTTTCCAACCTTTCCATAATTCAAAAAGGTGTCTTTGGAATAGCCTTAGTCGGAACACGGTTTAATATATACGTAGCCGCCTTTAGTGCTTTAGTCCACAAGAACTTTGGAAGATTGGAGTTGCTAAGCATACTCCTCACCATGTCCATTAATGTATGATTTCTTCTTTCTTCTACACCATTCTAATCCAGAGAACCAGGTAAGGTGTGCTGGGCAACAATCCCATGATCTTGAAGAAACGTAGCAAAAGGACCAGGTGCGTGTTCATTTTCAGTGTATCTACCATAATATTCGCCACCTCTATAAATCTCACTATTTGTATTTGCTTCCCGCATTGATTCTCAACTTCTGCCTTAAAGACTTTGAAGGCATCTAATACATCATTTTTATCATGAAGCAAGTACACATACATGTATCGTGAGTAATCATCAATGAAGATGACGAAGTATTTTTGACCAGGCATGTCCATGTCTGGACAACATATGTCAGTATGTATGATTTCTAATATGGTTGAACTCCTATTGACATATTTCTTAGACTTGTTTGTCTGCTTGCCCTTAATGCAGTCTACACAAGTCTCGAAATCAGTATAATCCAAAGTACTAAGTACTCCTTCATTCACTAATCTCTTAATTCTTCCAAAATGAACCTTCCATCACTTTTTTTATCCACACTAATCATCTTTTGCTTTTCAAAGCATTTTTCAATGGTTAAATTCTTTTTACTTGAACAAGTACCCATGTGGTTTTTCATAGCTTTTGTTCCATTCTTGCTATCAGCTTTAAGAACTCTTTTTCAATAATTGCAAATTGCTACATCTTCTCCACTTATAGTCTTCTTTTCAAAGTGCTCCCAAACCTCCGAAGTTAACTTGCGAGGTCGTTTCTTATTTGAATCCAGTAATGATGGTATCAATGAGGTAAATGATGTCAGAACTAAACTAGGAGGACTAGAAGAGGGCATACTAGGAACGTGCATGTCTGTGTTTCCTGAACTTGAACCCATAGCCAATGAACCGATTGCAACCTTATCGTTCTCATTAACAATTTCAACATTCCCAACAGACGACATTTTTAAAAGACCTATAAAAAAAATTCAAGGTTCAAAATTAAAATCAATAATGGTTAAACTCACAAGCATTTCCAATCAAACATTAATTTTAACACCCAAACAAAATACACATATATAAACTAGTTTAATATAATATATACATATAATATATATTTTTTGTTTACTGTCACGAAGGTATCCATAATCCATTCCATTCTTTTTCATGATTCTTTTAAATTTTCTTTAGATATGCTAATTTGAATTGCTTGATTTTTTTCTATTTTTATATTTCTATGTTTCTTACTTGACAATGCTAGTTTCGTGATTCTTGTCAACAGTAATTTTTTTTTATTAATGTCATGCTTATCAAATTCTTATGCAGCTCAAAGTATGATTTCAAATATATATATATATATACAGATTATTTTAAACAAAAATAGCTCAACCTAAACAAATGACAGCCATATTAATCAAGATCTTAGCTTATTTAACTTAGATCTAAGCTTATTTAACCTAGTTCTAAGCTTATTTATAAAAATTTTAACAAAACAACAAAGATTTGCTAGATTATACCTTGAGGCTGGAGGAAAGTGTGGTGTACGGTAAATGACAGTGCCGAAACAGCAAAGAATGGAGTTCAACACAGGAGTACGTAGTCGATGGAGGGAGAAGAAGAAGCTTGCCGGTGCTAAAGGGAGAACATGAAGCTTGTCGCCGCCCTTGGAGAGAGAAAAGATGCTATCATAGCTAAAGAGAGCTGTTGCCGCCACCGGAGAAACTGCTGCTACAACTGCCACTGGATGGATGGTCAGATCAGAGATTAGGCTTTTAGGGTTTTGTAGTCTGCAGAGAAAATGAAGAAGAAGAAGTGAAGAATTGCCGAAAAGAAGCAAAAACAAAAACAAAAGAGAACTCGGCTGTAGCTTGTCGTAGCAATGTAACTAGCATGTTGTTTTGGTTTATGTTTTTTTTTTTTTACTTTTAATCATTTTAAGAAAAATAAAATACTATAGTATATATAAATATATAATATTAGTTTATAGTATATACATAAATATTTTTTTATATTATGAGCTTATTTTTTAATAAATTATTTCTATAATTTTTTTAATTGGAGATTAGTTAATTTATTATGAGTGTGCAAGAATAATAGATTAAGTTATTATAAAATTTTTATAACTTTAATATACCTTATATTTACAAAAGATAATTAACTAATTTAATTTTATATGTTGCACTAATTTTTTTTCTAAAATAATTTTAACTCTCAAGGATAGTTGATAAATTTATAATAACAAAATGCTATATGCATGATCCACATGTTGCATACTACTTAACTTTTCTTTAATATAAAATGTTTTCAATTCAATCTATTATCATAGATTAGAATATAATATTCATGTAATCTTGATTAATTTGATCAATGATCGTAATATTTAAAGATTATATTGATCTATATACACATATACTGTAATATATGATATTATATATATAGTATATGTATAATATACATATACTATACTATATATACATATATACTATAATATCACAATTAATTCATTAAGCATAATTATAGTAATCTCTTATCATGTATATCTTATCATATATATTATAGTAATCTCTTATCATGTATATCTTATCATATATATTATAGTAATCTCTTATCATCCTTATCTTATCATAATAATTTGTATATGTTAACTTACAATGTAATATGTGCATTTTTCTATCTTATTATAATGATTTGTATATTATATATTATAATAATATCTTAACATGTTTATTTTATCATAATAATTTGTATATGTTAATATTACATTGTAATATATACATCTTACTATCTTGTCATAATAATTTGTATATTATATATTATAGTAATTTGTTATCATGTATATCTTATCATAATAAGTTGTACATGTTAATGTTAATAGTATACAATTGTTTTTAATTTCAAATATTTTTCATTTTAATCTCTTATCATAAGTTTAAAATATATTATTATTTTTAATTTCAAAATATAATTTCATATAATATGTTTATATAATTGAGATTAGCTTGCTTAATGACTATATTTATAATGTATTCTAATTAAACAATATACAAATACAAATTTATATATGTTAAGATTTATATATTATAATAAAGTTTTGTGTGTGTGTGTGTGTGTGTGTGTGTGTGTGTGTGTAAATTATACTAAAATATTAGATATGTTAAGAATTTTATCTTAACTTATTATATAAATTTTTCATAATTTAGTTTCAATATTTTATATATAGATTTTAAAAATCATATTATCTTAAGCATAATTAAGCATAATTGTATTATTATTATTATTATTATTATTATTATTATTATTATTATTATTATTATTATTATTATTATTATTATTATTATTATTATTATTATTTGTTGCCAACAACATTTCATTAAATTGGATAATTAAAATTTTAAATATAATTGGTTCTAAGATATAAATATATTTTTATAACAAGTTATGTCAAATAAGAATGTTGGCATGGTTGGTAAGACATATGCACAAGTGTCTTTGTCACGACCCGAAGGCCGCGACTTTCTTTTAATACTTATACTTTTCTTAGTCTACAAATTTATGGACTAAATTTTTCTTTTTCATTTTAAGGTTTGTATTCGGTGTCAGTGTAGTTTCTATACTATCTAGGTGACTTATAGTCATTCCATTTAAATATTAAACAAACACGAAAACGGTTCTTAGTTACATCCCGACTTGTTAAACAGAATATGTACTGTGCATCAATTTAAGTCTTACATGTAAACAAGTATTTTATAAGGAACATATACCTCAGAAGACTAGTACCAAGTCCATTCATCGTCTCCGATGCCCACTTAGCAGCTTACATGGCAGATGTTAACTTCAATAGTCTAAAAGAGATGAAATTTAGTGGGGTGAGCAAAACCACGGCTCAGTAAGATACTAATATAAATACAATAGTAGGATTATACTGTCTTAAACTGCAATACTTAAAACTTGCAATGATGCAATTACAGTTAATCCTTTCTCATCGATAACATCTCATTATCACTTCTCGTATTCACCTTTCATTTCATAATCATACTTTTGTATTCTATCATGTCATATCAATTCTCATATTTACTTTTCATTTCATAATCATACTTCGGTATACTATCATCTCTTATCAAGTCTCATATTATGGATCATGATCACGGTGGTACGAAGTCATAATTCTCTTCGTGTATCTCTATATTCATGTTTCATCTCATATCATGACTTCATATCGATGAAATATCGCTACCATCGAGTCATGACACTCCTCATATATTCTCCATGTTTAATGCAGATGTCCTATCGAATACACTTTACATTTAACAATCATATTTCTGTATTACATCAATTCATATCATTTATCATCTGGGAATTTATGATCACGATAGAGTGAGATCAGAATTCTCTTCATATCAATCTTATGTTCATATATCATATCATATCATATCATATCATGTCATCGTATAGATGAAACATCATTAACGTCAAGTCACGACATTCCTCATGAAATTCTCATGTACTAAGCATATTATCATATCCAGGTTTAATATGCAATGTATGAAATTTTACTGTATAAACCGCTATCATTTCAAATCGTATCATATATACTTTAGAACATGCTCAACATGTAAATTTTCAATTCATTTCAAATTTGTCTTTAAGGCATAATAGAAACATGTTCAATTTCAATTCATGTATTCGTTTTCAGAGCATGTCTAAAACATGTGCGGTTTTAAAACATTTTCATTTACTATAAATTATATCAAGTCTAGAGTTCATATCAAATCAATCTATACTCTAGACCGCATATCATTTTAAATTCGACACAAAATCGTATGTAAATCATGTAAGTGTCGAAATCATTTGTCATTTACTTTTAAAACATATACTGTAAATCATATCAGGTCTAGAGTTCATATCAAATCAAACTATACTCTAGACCGCATATCATGCCATGTTCGACACAAAATCACATATAAATCATATAAGTGTCGAAATCATATCTCATGGACTTTTAAAACATGTTTAAAACATGTACTGTTTCAAATTATTTCTTTTTCAGACATGTTTCATGTACTATATAAATCATGTCAAGTCTAGAGTTCATATTAATAAAATCATACTCTAGATTTCCTATCATATCGGTTAGAGACTAGGCTAGATCCCTATCGTCTCTATCAATAAAGACTTAAATCACTGTAGCTAGCAGTGAAAATCATGTCATCGTCCCCTGGAAACCAACTAAGGCGCTATCTATGGCTATAGACCTCATCTCTCTCAGCCCCACTGATCAGGCGTGACTGAGACTTGTCCACGACTATTGTCGGACAAACATCTCTCTGCCTAATGAGCAAAGCTCCAATTAGGCGGTTTTCACTATGCTTTATTGAGTTTAATTCTTTTAGGGTGCCTACAGTCTCATAAAACATTTAAATCTTTATCTTTCTTTTCTATATCATGTAAAGCATATGGTAAAATTTTGTATGAGATTTCATATATCAAAATATATATCTACCATATACTTTCATTTCAAAACAAATCAATACTTTTCAGTATTCATATAAACATTATTATAATGCTTCAAGTTATAAGAAGGCATGCTTAAATGCGATGCTATAAAACATTTCAGTATGCAGCTTCGGTAATATTTTCATCATATACGCTGAAGCGATTCATTTAACTTATCACCATCAATTATTCGATTTCAAGACTTTCTTTCTGTCAAATTAGTAAATCACTATGCAAATCATTCAAGATTCATTTCATTCGGTATTCAGATTGTTCAATACTCTAATTATTTAATAACCAGATCACTTGGTATTCAAACCATTCAGTATTCAATATCCTTTTTTGACAATTATTGACTATAATAATCATTTGTACATTTATTATTGATACTAGAACCACATCATCAGTGTGAATCCTCTTAGTATCTATGAGCATCTAAATATCATGTTTCCATATAGCCATCAGGATACTGAAATTATGAATTACTAATATCCTCATTCGATATCTATTTCAGAGTCGACATCGAGGATCATAGAACCACAAGATCAATAATCGCTTATCAAATGCTTTTATGGTTCGACCTATTGGTACATATTCAGAATTTTCGACTTGCGGTTCAATTTCATTCACTATCATAAAATCATATCACAATCCTCAATTCACTTTTCATATGGCCTGTAGAATGTAATATCATGCTAGAATTATCTATAAAACGTCCTCAATTCAATTCTTTGATTGGCACTTTACCACTTAAAAGGATTTGCCAATTTCCACTATCAACAGTGTTTCAATCATTTAAGTTGTCTTGCGACTATCCATATTATTGCAAAAATCTTAGTTCATACCACTAAGACGGTCCATTTATTTGAATCTATCAATTCCATAATCATCACTCGATTGATAATTCCGCACTTCTATCATTTGACCGTCTAAATCACAACTTCAATTTTTTCTCTTTTAAGTTATATCCTATAATCATCGTCACTTTTATCAGTGATCCGTCTAATAAATGATTTCACCTCAATCTCAACTTGATACCATTTGTGATATTAAAATTACTTGATTTATTAATTCTATAAGGTTTAAACCATATAATTCATCAAATTATCGATCTATCTTCTCATCGATTTCAATATCAAACTCTTTCGGTAATACCATAAAATCCTTTTAATATTTATTTTCAATAATTATCTCCAAGATTCCATTTATGTGAGAAACTTAATCTTTTTCCTCATATATTTTTCTAAAAATTTCGGCAGCATAATGGCTTAATTTTTACTAAGCCTCCTGCACGGAAAACAGTTTATAATTACAGCCGTTGATTCTCACATATTCTTTATCTCTTACTAAGACCCCCACCATCAGTTGTGGGTCCTCTTAGCATTTTTAAAATCAATTAAATAAATGCATCATATATAAAAATCATAATTCCCACATATAATATAAAGCTACTAATGCTTTATAAAAGTATCTTACCTGACGCTGAAACTTAGCGCCGTGACGAGCTCCAAGCTTCGTTGAACACCTATCACGTCTTTGTCACTTCCGTTACAATTTCAACACCAATTGCACGTACATAAATATATATAAATAAACTTATTCAATAAATATCAATCGATTTATTGTTTTTCCTTACCAATTCTTTTCTTTTCTTTCCTTCCTTTTTCTTTCTTTTTCTTCTTTCTTCTCCCTCCCTTTTTCCTTTCTTTCTTTTTCTTTTCTCTCTTTTTCCTTTCTTTTCTTTTCTTTCTTTTTCTTTTTCTTTTTTTTTCCTAAACCGGGTCGGGTCGGGTCGGGTCGATTCGGGTTGGCCGGTTCAGCTTCTGCTGGCCGGTTCGGTCACCGGCGGCCACCCATTCCACCTGTTCGCGCGTCCCACAGCTAGCTGACGTTGCGAGGATGCCGAATCTAGAACGATGGCTCTCAGCTCCTTTCTCTTCTATTTCTTCCTCCCTCCACCGTCCTTTGCCTCGCCGGTGGTCTTCCTTTGCTTCCCCTCAACTCCGCCGAGCTTGGGGTTGGGGTGGCGGTGCCTAGACCTACCGGCATCGCCACTTCCCTCTTTTCTTTTCTTTTCTTTTCGAGTTTCCATTTCTCTTCCTGTTTTTCCTTTTCTTCTCTTTTCCGTTTGGGCCGTCGCTGGTCACTTCTCTCTTCCCGTTTGGCTCGCCGGCGACGCCCCCTCGCTCCTCTTCCTTCCGGTGGTCGACGTCGTCCGGCTTTCCTTTTTGGTTTTCCTCTTCTGTTAACTAACATAAGAGGAAATGTGGGAATCGGGTTCCCCGATTCCCACTTCTCTTCTTTTTTTTATTATTATTATAAAATATATTTATAATTATAATATTTATAATATTTATCTTTTATATTTATATATATGAATATATCATATAATTAAATATATATAGGTATACATATATAAAATCTGTATCAATTATATATACATGTGTAAATCTATATATTTTAAATTTAAAATACTATACATATAATTCATATATATTATATTTATATATATATATATATATATATCAATATATATTTCATATATAAACCATTTATATATGTATACTTTACTTTAAAATACTATATATATATATATTTCATATATATATATTATTATAAATATACACACATAAATGTACAAAAATTTACATATATCTATTCAATGATATAAAAATGGTATTTCAACATATGATATATACATTGTGAAGACCAAGAATTTTCGAAAAATAAATATAAGGTATCCGAAAAATTTAATTTGGACAAATTGAAATCCAAATTAAATAAGAATGAAAATGGAGAAATATAATTTGGATATTGAGAAATCCAAATTATAATAAATACAAAGGTGAGTATTTACATATATTTATATAATTTGATTATATAAATACATTTTTTTAAATATATTTTATATGCTTTACATAATTACATATGTATATGAATATATATATGAAATATAGTATATATATATATATATATATATATATATATATATATATATATATATGATAGATAGATATATATACTATTTTTATCATAAAATAAATACATATGTATTTATGTATATAAATAAATATATATGAAATATATATATATTTTAAAGTTAAAGTGTAGATATATATATATATATATACAATAATTATAGATAAAATTTTACAAATATGATTATATGAGTAGAGTAATTATATATGTATATAATTATATAAAAGAAATAAATAATAATAGAAAAAAAAAGAATAGAAACAAGGGTCGAGACCCGACCCCTGTTATTTCCTTCTGTTGAAGGAAAAACAGAAGAGGAAAAACTAAAGAGAGAATGCCGGACGACGCCGGCCACCGGAAGGAAGAGGAACGAGGGAGCGGCGTCGCCGGCAAGGGAAGAAGTAGATGACGGTAGCCCGAGGCAGAAAGAGAAGGGATCGGTGCGAAAATAGAAGGGGAAAACCGAAGGAAAAAGAAGAAAAAAGAGAAGAGAGAAGTGGCGGTGTCGGCCGGTCTAGGCACCGCCACCCCAACCCCGAGCTCGGCGGAGCTAAGGGGAAGAAAAGAAAGGCTACCGGCGAGGCAAAGGACGGCGGAAGGAGAAGAAACAGAGGAGAAAAGGACCGAGAGCCACCGTTCTAGATCCGGCGCCGTCGCCGGTGATGGGACGAAACCGAGGGCAGATCCGGCATCCTCGCAACCGTGGCCAACTGAGGGAGGTACAAACCGACGGAGATGCCGGTGGGAAGAGGCCGAACCGGCCTGAACCAGTCCGAACCGGTTCAGGCAAAAAAAAACAGACAAAAAAGAAAAAAAAAGAAAAGAAAGAAGAAAAGAAAAGGAGAAAGAAAAGAAGGAAGAAGAAGAAGGAAAGGAAAAAGAAATAGAAGAAAAAAATGGTAAGGAAAAAGAAAATTTAGAAAAAATAAATTGATGGCATTTATTTAATAATTGGGATTTATGATCTTATATAATGCTCTGATGAAATGATTTTTAATGGAATTATGATTTTTTTATATATGATGAATTGATTTAATTGATGTTAAAAATACTAAGAGGACCCACAATTGATGGTGGGGGCCTTAGTAAGAGGTAAAAATTGGTGAGAATCAACGGCTGCAATTATAAATTGTATTTCCTTGCAGGAGGTTTAGAGAAAATTAAGCCGTTATGCTGCCGGAATTTCCACGAAAATATTTGAGGAAAAAGATTAAGTCTCTCACATAAATGGAATCTTGGAGATAATTATTGAAAATAAATATTGAAAGGATTTTATGGTATTACCGAAAATGTTTGATATTGAAATCGATGAGAAGATAGATCGTTGAAAACGATAAAGTGATGAATTACATGGTTTAAACCTTATAGAATCAATAAATCAAGTAATTTTAATATCACAAATGGTATCAAGTTGAGATTGAGGTGGAATTATTAATTAGACGGATCACGGATAAAAGTGATGATAATTATATGATATAGCTTGGAAGAGAAGATCACAGTTGAAATTTCGATGGTCGAATGATTGGATTGTGAAGTTATTAACGGAGTAATGATTTACAGAATTTATCGAGTCCGGTTTCATGATTTTGAAATAATTCCGAATGTGATAATATGGACAAACTCGAGAGATCGAAATGGAGATTGAATTACGACACAATCCGATCAATTATGGATTCAAAGAAATGAGTGATAAATATGTGAAAAGATGATTGTGCTTATAACCTTAGAATAGATCTTGAATAATAAGATCGACAATTGCATAAGTTCAGATAAAATCATAAAGGCCACATGAAAATTGATTTGAGAATTTAGATACGATTTTGTGATAGTAAATGAAATTGAACCTCAAATCGGAAATGATGAACATGTATCAATAGATCAAATCATAGATGGATTTGATAAGTGACTATCGATTTTGTGATTCTGTCATCCTCGATGTCGATTCTGGAACAGATATTGAATGATGATATTATTATTTGCATAATTTCGGTAACTTGATGACTATTTAGAAACTGATGTTTAAATGCTTATAGAAACTTAGAGGATTCATACAAATGAAGCGATCCTAATATTAATGATGAGATGTATAAATGATTATTATAATAGTCGCTGAGATTGAGAAAGGATATTGAATACCGAATGGTCTGAATACCAAGTGATTCGATTTCCGAATGAATTGAGTACTGAGCAAGTTGAATACTAAATTAAATGAATAGTGAGTGAATTAAATAGTGATTTACTGATTTGACAGAAAGAAAGTCTTGAAATCGAATAGTTGATGGCGATAAAGTTGAATGAATCGCTTCTCTGTAGTTGATGAAAATATTACCGAAGTTGCATACGGAAATGTTTTATAGCATCGCATTTAAGCATGCTTTCTTGCAACTTGGAACATTTTAATAATGTTTATATGAATACTGAAAAGCATTGATTTGTTTTGAAATGAAAGTATATGGTAAATATATACATATATATTTTGATATATGAAGTCTCATACAGAATTTTACCATATGCTTTACATGATATTGAAAAGAAAGCTATAGATTTAAATGTTTTATGAGACTGTAGGCACCCTAAAAGAATTAAATTCAATAAAGCATAGTGGAAACCGCCTAATTGGAGCTTTGCTCATTAGGCAGAGAGATGCTTGTCCGACAATAGTCGTGGACAGGTCTTAGTCACGCCTGATCAGTGGGGCTGAGAGAGATGAGGTCTATGGCCATAGATAGCGCCCTAGTTGGTTTCCAGGGGACGATGACATGATTTTCACTGTTAGCTACAGTGATTTAAGTCTTTATTGATAGAGAGATGATAGGGATCTAGCCTAGTCTCTAACTGATATGATATGAAATCTAGAGTATGATTTTATTGATATGAACTCTAGACTTGATATGATTTATACTGTATATGAAACAGATTTGAAATGAAATATGTTTTGAAACAGTACATGTTTTAAAAGTCCATGAGATATGAATTCGACACTTATATGATTTATATGTGATTTTGTGTCGAACATGGCATGATATGTGGTCTAGAGTATAGTTTGATTTGATATGAACTCTAGACCTGATATGATTTACAGTAAATGTTTTAAAAGTATATGATCAATGATTTCGACACTTACATGATTTATATACGATTTTGTGTCGAATTTGAAACGACATGCGGTTTAGAGTATATATTGATTTGATATGAACTCTAAACCTGATATGATTTATAGTATATGAAAAATGTTTTAAAACCGCACATGTTTTAGATATGCTCTGAAAACGAATGCATGAATTAAAATTGAATATGTTTCTATTATGCCTTAAAGGCAAATTTGAAATGAATTGAAAATTCATATGTTGAGCATGTCCTAAAGTATATATGATATGATTTGAAATGATAGCGGTTTATACAGAAAAAAATTACATGAATTGCATATTAAACCCTGATATGATAATATGCTTAGTATATGAGAATTCCATGAGGAATGTCATGACTCGACGTTAATGATGTTTCATCTATACGATGACATGATATGATATATGAACATAAGATTGATATGAAGAGAATTCTGATCTTACTCTATCGTGATCATAAATTCCCATACGATAAGTGATATGAATTGATATAAGACGAGAATATGATTGTTAAATGTAAAGTGACTCGATAGGATATCTCAATTAAACATGAAGAATATATGAGGAGTACCAGGACTCGGTGGTAACGATATTTCATCTATATGATGTCATGAGATGATATGAAACATGAATATAGAAATACACGAAGAGAATTATGACTTCGTACCACCGTGATCATGATCCACAATATGAGAATGGATAAGAGATGATATGAGAATTGATAAGAGATGATAGAATACAAAAATATGATTATGAAATGAAAAGTAAATATGAGAATTGATATGAGATGATAGCATACCAAAGTATGATTATGAAATGAGAAGTGAAAATGAGAAGTGATAATGAGATGTATCGATGAGAAAGGATTAACTCTAATTGCATCCTTACAAGTTTTAAGCATTGCAGTTTAAGACAGTGTAATCCTACTCATGTATTTATATTAGTATCTTACTGAGCCGTGGTTTTGCTCAACCCACTAAATTTCATCTCTTTCAGATTATTGAAGTTAACATCTGCCATGTGAGCTGCTCAGTGGGCATCGGAGACTGTATATGGACTTGGTACTAGTCTTCTGAGGTATTTGTTTCTTATAAAATACTTGTTTACATGTAAGACTTAAATTGATGCACAGTACATATTCTGTTTAACAAGTCGGGATGTAACTAACAACCGTTTCTGTGTCTGTTTAATATTTAAATGGAATGACTATAGGTCACCTAGATAGTATAGTAATTACACTGACACCGAATACAAACTTTAAAATGAAAAAGAAAAATTTAGTCCATAAATTTGTAGACTAAGAAAATTATAAGTAATAAAGGAAAGTCGCGGCCTTCGGGTCATGACAGATTTAAATCCGTGAGGACCTAAGTGCCACCTCAGCCGAACTGACGGGGGCCACCTCTAGAATCCAAAGCGGACAATACGGTTGAGTGCGACCGGCCCCACATGATACTGGTCGTCACATACATATATTCCATATATGAATGTATATATTTATTCAAAAATATATTTATATAATAACCTTATATAAATATCAAATTACATATTTTTATTTCTTATTAAATTTGGATTTCTTTATACCCAAATTTATTTTCTCCAATTTCATTCTTATTTAATTTGGATTTCAATTTGTCCAAATTAAATTTTCCGAATACCTTATATTTATTTAGAAAATTCTTGGTCTTCACAGTCTTTTTGGCCAAGGTTCAAGTCTCATGAATTACACTTTGCCATTTATTTGTGCATATAAATGAGTAGCGGATTAGGGTACCCGTTATTACCCATTAAGACTAAATAGGTTCGGGTACCCTAACTACCCGGTTATATCATAATCGGGTTGGGGTTCGGGTTAAGGGTATCCAAGGGATGCTACCCGAACCCTACCTGAACCCGATACGGGTAATAATATTACTATCCGAACCCGATTATATGTGAGACCCGATTATATGTGAGACTCGATTATTTTATACTGTACACCATGTTTGTAAAGGATTGATGGTGGAAATAAATATTGAATACAAATTTCCATTTTTAAATTTTCTTATGGGATTTAAATTTTATGGTATATGTGAGGTAGAATGAACATCTAAAATTTTAGAAATGGAAATTTAATTGTTGGAATTAATGGCAAAGAGATCAAAGTCAATATGAGAATAATTGTTATTGGTTGAAGAATGTAAAAAGGGATGAAGAGTAATGGCTGTCAGACAAAGGATGAATAAATGAGATAAAAGGTTAAGATGAGATCTATGGTATGAAAACAATTAAATGAAGGATGAAAGGGATTAATGGCTAGAGGACAAAACGAAGAAAAGAAGGAGATGAAAGCCAATAAACGTTGGCTGGCAGTGGCGTGGACTGGAAAGGAAGAGGAAAAAGGAAAGAAAATTGTCAAAACATGCAGAAACTTCTTCTTACCGCCGTTCCATTTGCTGCAGTTTTTCCACAAGTTTTAATGCATGAAAGACAAGGTAATGATGAAGAGAACGGGATAAGGAAATAGGTGGTAGGTTCTAACAGGATTAATATGCTATATAAGGAGGAATATGTGAGAAGAAGAACCAACGTAGCAAACTTCATCTTCTCCAGAAACCTCCTCGCCAGTCTGTTTTCACTACATGCTCACAAGTAGTTCTTCCGTTTCTCTCATATAGGAGCCAAGAAAACATCAATTTTAGTTAGCCAAACCCTTTTGCAAACTGCCAAGGAACAAGAGAAGCAAAGCTAAGGGAGGCAAGAAAATACTCTGTTTTTGGAAGAGCAACTGGGTTAAGGTGAGTTTCATATTTTCCATGGTTCTCTTGATAATTCCATACTAGATTTCTATGTTTATAACGTGATAAACATAGATATGGCTTTGTTTTAGTTGAATCTTGTTAGAATATATAAGAAATTAGAACAAAACATATTCTGGAAAGTAATTTAGAATCAGGAAGGAATTTGAGTATTCGCCCAACGGTTGAGGCGAGCTCAAGAGTTGCATGAGTTGATGACATACGTGTTCGCCAAACTATTTGGACAATCAGAGTGATAGTTGGCATGGGCGAGCACCAATGATCTCCAAAAGGGCGAGAATGAAGAGCTCACAAATATAGGTAGGCGAGTAGGATTTGGGGCGAGCTCCCTTGTTGGGCGAACTCCCACAAATAAGCCATATGAATGGCGAGAATGATTGGGCGAGCTCCCAAGAGTAGATCAATTATAGAAAGGCGAGCTCTATGGGCGAATGGCGAACTCAATCTCGCCAAAGTGTCCCAAATATTAAGAAAATATAAATAGTTTAGAAAATTTTTGAAAAAGGAATATTAATAGTTTTAATAAATTTGTGCAGACTGGAATTGAGAAAGGCGTGCGAGAAGCAAGGTTTCATCAGACGAGGTAAGGGAGTTGTGTGTGAAAAGAATGCATGTCCTGTGGAGTTAAATTTATGAAATTAGTGAGAAATGGTTTTGGTTTATGACATGCATATTATTTTGATAAATTTATTTGCTGTGGGCGAATTAAAAGCCGACATTGTTGGGCGAACTGGTACAGGGCGGGCGAGCTCTTATGTTTTTATGTTGGGCGAATTGTTAAGGCGGGCGAGTTAAACTTTTATGATTTGGGCAAAGGACCTTTTTATGTTCTTTTGGGCGAGCTACCATGTTTTAAATAGAAAATCCGGGCGAGCCATTGTGGGCGGACCATTTTTCAATGTTGTTTTGAGGCGGGCGACTGGGTTTTCATAAAATAGGGCGAGTTGATCATGAGTTCGCCGCAATAGGGCGAGTTGACCATGGCAAGGCCGCAATGGGCGAGTTGACCATCGGCAATGTCATATGGGCGAACTGACATGGGCGAGCCATTGAGGGCGAGCCAATTTAACTTGTTTTAATCACTAAGGATTGGCGGGGGAATACTAATTCACCCCATTGGCGAGTTGACCATGGGCGAGCCTTGATGGGCGAGCTGACCATGGCAACAGGTTCCAATTTTATATTTTCTTTACCAAAATGAGAAAAAAATGTCTTTTTGGAATTATTATTTATTCAAATGATTTAAATGCATAAAGGTGCTTCCTTAAAGGTATTTTGAGTTATAAATATGATTTTGAGACTTTATGCCCCTAGTTTCATGCATTATTATGAGTTATAATGCTGATGGACCCACCAAGTCATCAGCGGTCTCGAGGTCACTTGGCAAGTGAACCTCGAAGACCACCCATAGATTGTGGCCATAGATCTACTGTATCCCTATTGGGATGATTATGCCGTTCTCGCAAAGGGGAAGGGGAACGATGATAGCATGATTTATTTATAGGGTGATGCCTAGTCTCAACTTGTTAATTACTGTTTACAGAGAGGATTTGTTGAATCCATTTCATTGTTTATTATATGATATTGTAACTGTTAGCAAATGATTTGACTATCACAAATTGTATTACAATATCCATTGTTTTTCCCTATTGGGTTTATTGTTGGGAGAAATAAATTAAATAAAGCACATGGTTTTACTGGTATAATGCAGTATACACTTTCCTTACTGAGCACGTTGTCGCTCACCCCTTATTTTCCACTCCACAGATTATTGATCTGGGGTTAAGAGAATTACCTTCCAGAGATTATCGACTGCTAGAGTCAGCGGATATTCGATATCGAAGGTATATTTTTCTTTTATATATTCAGAAAAATTGTACAGTACTACTTTATAAGAAGGGAATGTATATGCATTTTAGAGTATTAATGTAACAAGTCATATTAATACAAGTAATAAGAGTTCTAATTCTTATTTAAAAATGTTAAGAGTTGTTAAGCATCACAGACAGCCCAATTGATAAGTAAGTGGAGTTTATAAGTAAATATTATATTATATAGTGGATTTGGGATGTTACATTATAGGATATCCTAATCCAGTATAATCAGGTAGGGTATGGCTGGGTACTCAATTATAGGGTGCCCATTGCCAACCTGGAAGTTGGAAGCCACTATCACTATGAGATTATGACATGAACAACAAGCTTCCTACTAACTCAATTAAAGTTCAAAATTCTCTGCTTCCTCTAGTAAATTTAAAAGTGACCATCAATTACCCTTTGTTTTTTTTTTGTTTTATATAATTAACTATTAGGTGAATAAAAATGTAGTTTACGTGTAATTTCAGTCTTTGTTACAATTTGAGAATTCTAATTACCAAAAAGAAATTAAGAAGCACTATCACTAAAATCGATTGGTAAAGAAAAAATTATATATTACATATGTAGGTCTTAATTAATTTCCAATGCACAATACAATTTTACTGTTTAATTTGTTTTAGTTTATAGTAATTTCAAAAGAGTAAATTAAATTAAAGATAAATACAAACATTTTAGACTTTGAGGTCTCAAGTGTGAGATCGAGTTTAGTTTAGTTTGTTATTTGTATTTATTAGTTTCTTAAGTTATCCTTTCATGAAATACAATATATTGATTATGATTGTAACTTTGAATGAAAATGTATTATTCAAAAAAAATAAATGGAATTTAAACTAATAAGTGTGTGAGAATTTTATTCTTCATAAGAGTTTAATTTAGTGAGATAACAATTACAAATGCTTTGAATAATAAAAGAAATTTCCCATCATATATGAATTTGGATATGATTATATTCGCTCATAATGATTTATACAAAATCATATCCTCTTTTTGGGTTCAAAATCATATTCCAAATCATTTTCTCTATTATCTAGCAAAAAGCAGAATGCAAATTAAAAGATTTTCGTACCATTCAAATTAATTCAGCCTAATTGCTCGTTTTCTACATCCAAGCAAATTATAACTTCGCATATGCATTCTTTGATTAAGTCTCTTAAGTTTTAACTTCCTTCCCTTTGTTTTCAAGTCTATTTTTTTTTTATACTCAAATTGTTTTTTAATTAGGAAATATGTTTATAAATATATATATGTATATGAAAAAAATTATTTGATTTTGAGTATTGATTCAAATGATCATGTTCTCATTTTAAAGTAAGTGAATATTTTACGAATTTAAATTTTGAATCTCAGTATCTGCATTTCTCTTTCTTCCAAATCAAAGATTTTTATTGTAAAAAAATTATATATATATATATATAAAATATTTTAATATGAAATATCTTGTATTGTTAAACATTTTGTGGATAGGGTTTTTTTTTTATGGATCCATTTAAAAACGATATAAAACTCAAAAGATGATTTAGGTTTGAAGTGGTTTTGCTACTTAACTTTTTCAATTAATTAACCTAATGCTTTTTCTTTTGGGTTACAAGAGAAATATTTAATAACTAGAATGGGGTTGGATTGTTCGAACTCAAATTTTATAATATGCCACAACTCAATTTTAACCATTCGATTAAGAAGTTGTTGAAAGCTTTTTTAGTAATTTAAACTTAAGATAATTTTTTTTTTCAGATTCATTGAATGGAGACAAAAGTGAAACAAAAAGACTACCAAATAAAAATTTTTTGGATTAATTATTTGATTTAGATATGGTCGGTTTCTACCTTTCAATGATGCGGAAAGAAGAAATTAGATGATGCAAAAACAAAGTTTGAGTCCACCTTTGTGAGGCTTGCATTTGTAAATGCAATAAGATTTGTAAAGATGTAGCATTAGTATACAGATCAAATATATTATCTTTAAATTATATCGTGACATTTTATTAATATATAAATTTAAAAATATTTTTAAAAAAAGTATATAAGTTAATGAGATAACATTTAAGGTTCACAATATAATATAATATATGTAACCGATAATCATTAAATATAAATCCATGTTAATAAATTAAAAATAATTTGAGACAACAAAAAGAAATTTTATAAAATTTTATTTGATGTGGAACTAATTTAGATGAATGGTGAATTTGATTATGCTAAGATTGAAAATAATAAAAAAAAACTTAAAAATATATCTTTTTCAATAAAAAATAAAAAAAAATTAAAAATAGGGTAAGAAGATATTTTTACCCTCTAAATTTTTTTTTTTCTTTTTAATCGGCTTGCACCAGTGCCCGCGGGGTAACCAAATGGGGCCCTGGTATTCTTTAATTAAAAATAAGTGGTTCTTGTTGCATTTGGGTTTTGCTTTGGAAATCACCATAGAAATTAGTAGGAAAGTTGGCTTTTGACTCTTGAGAGTGTCCAAAATTTTATAAATATTTCTTTGTAAGTACAAAAGGTCAAAACCTAAAAAAGGCGTGATAAATGGTATAATGAGTGTAAGTGACAGGTACCTATGGGTCCTGGGATTGAACTTCAGTGAAAACGTGCCCGAAGGACTTATCCTGAGTTCTTCAAGCCCTTTAAGATAAAGCCATGAGGTGAGCGACCGTCAAAGCGGATAATACGTTGAGTGAATGAGAGTGGGCGATCGCCACCTCATGAAACATGAGGCCACCGAGGGAGCCACCTCTTGAATCCCAATGGGAACCAAAGTGCTACTTGGCGGGTCCTCACAAAACCTATCCAAATATAACCAGAACAGTTAACCAAACCAAGGAACTTTCATTTCGGTAGCACATCTGTTAACCCAAACCCACAGAAACAAAAGATTACCAAAAAAACAAAACTCAAACAAGGGTAAAGAACCGAAAGCAGTAGTTGAGTATCCAATAGAAGCAACGGCTCAACTGGGAACGATGTACTTGTATTGCATAGAACAATGCATTAGTGTAAAACGAGCTTTGGAAGTATTATTCAACCAAAGTTCACAGGAGGGGGATTGGAGCCTAGAGGAAATTCAAGAGGCCTGGAATAACATAGTAATAGTGATGAACATCCCCAGCCCTCTCCCTTTTCTCCATCTATTAGGGGAGGCAGATCAAAGGTACAATCCGAGGAAGGAGGAATTACTACCAAGTCTCAACAAAATAGAAACGAGACAGATCTTCTTAGATACAGTCGGAAAATGGAATTATCAGGAAGAGAAGGAAACAACAGTATGTTGCTCGACTCTCCCTATGATAAACCTAGTTACATTCGTCGTAAGGAGGATACAAACAGAAGACAATCACAAGATGGAATACTCGGTTCTAAGCATTCCACAACCACCTTATGCCGAGTATCTTATGTAAGAGGGGAGGTCAGGACCATCCCAGGACTTGCCAACTAGTTGTTCAACCAGACAAACTTGAAGTCTCCCTGATACGGTGCTTGTGTTGGAATGCAAGGAGGTGGGAAACCCCAATTTCAAAAGAAACTTTATGGAATTGTTAAGGATCAACAATCCTAGGATTACCATCATTACTAATAGTGTCGGGAGACAAAGTCAAGACCATCTGCAAATCCTTAGGCTTTGATGGCTTCTTCAAAGTGGATGCAAAAGGCTTTGCGGGAGGTATCTAGCTGTTATGGCAAAAGCTCGAGGTTGAGGTGACCATTCTCCATCACACTCCGCAAGTCATTCATGCAAATGTTAAGGTAATTCCTTGTACTCCTTCTCCTGGTTTAAATTCTTCTAATGATTATTGGACTCTTTCTACTATCTACACTCGCCTAAGACTTGCATTAAGAAAGTTGCTTTGGGAAGAGCTCTCATCCTTAGCAATCACACATAATAGCCCATGGCTCATAATTGGAGACTTCAACGATCTTATCTGTGACTGAGAAGTTTGGTGGCAGACCAATTAGTCAGTATCGAGCTCATTTGTATAAAAGCTATATGGATGATTGTGGCATGGTAGATCTTGGGTTCGTTGGGCCACAATTCACATGGATAAGCAAGAACAACCATGAACAAGTTATTAAAGAAAGGTTAGATAGAGCATAGACCAACAACCAGTGGAGATTTAACTTTCCAAATTACTCTATCTTCTTTCTCACAAAAGCTCACTCGAATCATATCCCGATCCTCTTTGACACAAATCCTCAATCCCATAGAATTGGTTCAAGACCATTTCGATTCGAAACCATTTGGTTCACTCATCTGGAGTTCAAGGAAATAGTCATATTTGCATGGAATCAATCAAATAAGTCTATTATGCAAGCTATTCCAATCTTCCAAGAGAATATTTCGAAGTGGAACAAAAACACCTTCGAAAATGTTTTTCACAAGAAGAAAAGAATTCGAGCTAGAATAGATGGCATTCAAAGAACTTTAGCCCACACAACGATTCCTTGGCCTCTTGATCTTGAAGATAACTTGGAGAAGGAATACCAATACATCCTAAAACTGGAAGAGGAGATTTGGGCATTCAAATCTTGGGTTGAATGGATTTGCAATGGGGACAAAAATACTAGATTCTACCATCTATCAACTATTCAGCATATAAAAAGCAATAAAATCTTAGCTATCAGAGATCAAGTCGAGAACTGGTTCATGGATACCTTGACGATCAAGAACATTATTGTACAACACTTCAAAGAACTATTCCTTTCGTCTTTTGAATTTAGCAAAATTCAAACCTTTTCCTATTCTAGTGGTGAGAATATAATCCTTAATGAGGAGATAACGGAACTTCAAAAGCCTATCTCTCGACAAGAGGTGTTTAAAGCTGTATTCACCATGAAGCCTTACAAGGCACTAGGGCAAGACAAACTTCATCTAATTTTCTACCAAAAAAGCTAGGATATCGTTGGGAATTCAGTAATAAAGATGGTTGAGCAAGTGTTCTAGTTGTACTGTTCCAAAAGTCCTTAATGAATGTCTTATTTGCTTAATCTCGAAGGTTAAAGAACAAGAGACTATTGGTAGCAACCGACCGATCAGTCTCTGTAATACTTTATACAAAGTTATTACTAAGATAATGGTTAATAGGATCAGACCTATACTCTCACGAATCATACACCCTTACAAGCTAGTTTCATTGCTGGGAGAAAAGCACAAGACCATGTGATTATCGCCTAAGAAATCTTTCGCTCTTTTAACAAGAAAAAGGAAAAAGGGGTTCTTCACAGCCAAGATCGACCTCTAGAAAGCATACAACAAACTCGAGTGGAGTTTCAACCATAATGTTCTTGAATACTTCAAGTTCCCAACAAATTGGATCAAACTCATCATGGCTTGTGTTTCCACCTCCTCCATGACTATTCTTGTGTATGGAGAGAAAACTGATCATGTCATACCGACTAGAGGTGTTCGACAGGAAGACCCTTTGTCACCTTATTTATTTATCCTCTGTATGGAACACCTTTCGATAAAGATTAATGAAGCTTGTGAAGGCCATCAATGGGATCAAGTGCAACTCTCCAAAGGAACACCAAAGCTATCTCATTTTTCTTTGCGGATGACTTATTCTGATGGGAAGAGCTAATGCAAAGACCTGTAGATGCATACTCCAAATGCTAAAGTCATTTTGTAGAGTTTTGGGCCGGATGATCAATCATAACAAATCTCCCTTGTTCTTCTCATGCAATGTCAATCTAGAACAGAAGGATACAATTAGCACTATGATGGGCATGAAATGGGCCGAAGATTTTGGCAAGTACTTGGGATTTCCTATCAAAAAAGGTACAAAGGAAAGGAACTACAGATTTATAATTGAAAAAATCAACCAAAAACATAAAAGTTGGAAGGCAAGATGTCTATTTTTGGCTGGAAGGGTAGTACTCACAAAATCAGTACTCAATGCAATTCCTGCTTATTATATGCAAGGAGCAACACTCCTAATGAAAACATGTGACCAAATTAACAAGATTTGCAGGAGCTTTATTCGAGGATCAACAGAAAGCAAGAAGAAAATGCATATGGTACAATGGGATGTAGTTACGCTCCCAAAGGACATGGGTGGTTTAGGAATCAAAGACATGCGACATCTCAAGGCAGCAAATATGATCAAGCTCGGATGGAGAATGTTACTAGAACAAAATAGCTTGTGGGTTAACTTACTTAGAGCTAAATATCTAAATAACAGAACTACTAGTAGAAAGGATTACTCACCTATATGCTCTAGCATGAGGAAGGAGAGCACACTGCTGGAACAAGGAATTCGATGGATTGCAAAGACAGGTTCCCAAACTCTTTTCTGGTTTGATGACTAGACAGGTTGGGGATGACTTTGCCAAATTATTTTTGGGTTGTGGACAATTAGAGACACACAGTTGACTATTAGAGAAGCTTACAAGAAACAAGGAGGTTGGAATGTTTAAAATCTTAGTAATCCCATTCTTGAGGAAATCATAAAAAGGATCTCAGCCATTCCTCTTCAGCTCGAAGGCACTAGCAACGATACGATAGCCTGGAAGTTCAACGCAGCTAGAGAATTTTCCTTAGGATCAGCCTACAGACTTTCAAAAAATCTCCCAGTGGTACATGACTACAAATGGAAATACATATGATCGACTAAAACACTCCCTAAGATCAATCATTTCCTTTGGCAGAGTCGCCATCAAAAAATTGCCACACGCCATCTCCTTGTTAATAGAGGGTGTTAAATTCCAAACACCTATCCTAGATGCAATCAAGAGGATGAAACTCTATTACATTGCCTAAGGAATTATGAGGTCATTAAAGAGTACTGGGCTATGTTGATATCCCGGAAGAGATCCAGCATTGCTTTCTGCAAATCTCTAGGAATGGATGTTTTCTAACTCGAAAAACACTTCTCCTTCTCCTTTCCAAGGTGCTCCCTGAAACTCAATATTTGCCTTTACTCTGTGGTCAATCTGGAACAACAGGAACATCTTGGTTTTTGAAGACAAACTTGTAACCAGAAATGTCTGGTTCAACAAACTCAAAAAGTCCATTAATGAGTTCTGGGCAATCTCGAGCCCTGTAAAGACAATAAGATATGCAAAGAAATTGACGTTGGATGGAAACCTCCCCTAAGAGATTTCTTTAAGCTAAACTCAAATGGATCTGCACTTGGAAACTAGGGACAGGCAGGTTCAGGATGCTTGATTCGAGACTCTGCAGGCAACTAGATTTGGGGAACAATTCGTAATATCGGCATCACCTCTAGTACATCCGCTGAGCTATGGGGCCTAAGGGATAGTTTGCTCATGGCTATTAGCAAAGGGATCTGAAAGCTCATTATTGAGATGATTCTTAGGTTGCTTATAGGTATCTAGTGGATGGTATTTCTCATAGTCACTGTCCCATTGTTAACAATCATAGGTCCTTGATGCTCTAACGGGAGTTAATTGAATTTGATAAATGAATAATGGGTCCCACAACGGAAGAAAATCGGCAAAAAAATTCGAGATGAGTTATTTTAAAGTCTGAAAAATGTCCCAAGCAAAGCACAAAATGACCCTTTTATGCATCAAATACCAACACATTGACAAAGCAATCCACAAGCAAAGGCCAAAGAACAGAAGGGTAAAAAAACCATTAAACAAAAAACAAGCGGCCCCACCTTATTAACGTCCCAAGTACGCCGTCAAATCAATAAACAATAAACACAAACTGCAGACCAACCAATACTAGAAGCGAAATAAAGGGGAACACTAAAAACTAGCGTGGCTTTACCAGGAGTCGAGACATGAGTAACAGTAAAAAAAAAAAAAGAATTGAGGAATAGTAAAGGGTCGAAGTGGCTCCATGAGGTTACGAGAAATGCATGGGTCTTAAGTGAAAACCGTAAAAAATAGGATAAGCAAAGCAACGTGTTAACCAAGGAAGAGGACATCGTGGCCTCACCAAGGAAAGCTGGCATCGTGGACTCACGAGGGGGAGAAATGCACCACTTTTAATTGTATTGTATTAATTAATTAATAATATATATATCACAAAAAAAATTTAAATTTCAGTGGGATCAATTTGTAATTTACCTTAAACTAATATACACAAAAAAAATCACAAGTTACATGTGCCTCAAAAAAATTAAAAAAAAAAATCGTACATTGATATAATTACAAGAAATTAATATAGTTCATCGCATAAGGCCACGAAGCTAAAAGCATTTATTACTATAATAAAAACTCAAAGTACTTTACAAAGTCAAAAGAAATTTGTCCACAAGATCTCGATGTCGAATATCTCGTGGTTAATTTCATGTTTCAAAATTCGCCAAAACTTTATAGTAATAACTTAATTTGTTTGGGGATTCATATATTTGGTTAGCAATATATTTATATAATATTTACACCCCTGTATTGGTCGGTCCACTGCTACAATTATTCAATGTTGTTGCAGAAAAATTCCCATTATCTCGACTTGGCTCGACAACTGTAATGCTAACACTAGGGCAATTAGCATCAATGGAAGATTTCACAATTTCAGCTTGTCCTGACTCTGGTTTTTCTGGTAAGACAGTTGGCTCAACGGCTTCAAAGTTTACCATGGATGCTAGTTCATGAACAGATTCAGCAATTTCCTCCGTGCAGGAGACCACATCGATTAATATCGAAGCGACTGTGGCCACTGGCAGCACCTGCAACAGGTCCATATCTTCATCCCATAAGCCCGATTTGAGTAAAGAGATGAGATTCTTGGCAGCAGATTTTGAGTTTTTGACATGAATATCATCAGAACATGGTTTCACCATTCTTTTGATAGCTAATGCTAATTCCATCAATGCTTTTCCAGATTCCAAGCTCATTTTTGTGCATGTCCCTTGGATTTTACTTCGAATTTCTGGTTTTGCCTGCAACAATAGCATAAGATGAATTTACTTTATTTTTTTACTCGTGCTTTTTTGTAGAAGCATTCCCAATTTGGCTAATAAACAAAACAAGGTATTTAATCCAATAAGAAAAGAAGAAAATGAACAACAGACGATCTAATTAACTTTTGCCATCTTTTGTTTTTTAGCTTTTTTTTTTTTGGTGATGAGTATTAATTTTTTCTGGCTCTTAGAAATTAGAATAGCCAAGTAGCAATGTATTTAATCAAGAGTTTGAGACGTGGAAATTTAGACAATACTTGAATGTCAGTATTTAGGTGCCCATTAAGAGATTCAATTTGATAGGCACACTGGCGTGTTAGAGCTCCAATCTTAAGGTACTGTTTCCATGGATGCCGAAACTGAAATCGACCATGCCCTGGCTCCAATCTTGCAAAATTAGCCTAAAAGTAACAACAATGACAAAGTAAATGTCAGATACCAAAACAAGAAAACCCAAGCTTTCTGATGGGGTATGGAAAGAGAGCTGGAGCTATTTCACCCACCAAGGTATCTTCGTTAGCTTTTGAATTAATAACGCTTTTATATCCCTGCAAGAATGATTTATCTTCTTTGGACTCTCCATCCTCTGGCATTTGAAAGTACTCATCTCCAAACCCTGTAAAACTTGTCTTTTCCTTAGTGTCCGGTTAAAGGTTAATAGATAATTGTGTAATACATCCAATCTAAATTCAATTGCAAATATAAGTGCAGGAGTTCAATTTGAATATAAGATAACAGGAATTTAATGTATAAATATATATATATATATATATATATATATATATATATAAAACCTATCACATGACAATTTTAAAAAGAGTAATAGAAAAGAATAAATAAAATAAAATTTAGACTCTGATATCATGTTAGATATCAAACTTAAATTTAATTGACAATGAGTAAAGAACTCCAACTTGAATATAAAATAACAAAATTTAATATTTAGTAAACGTGGATAATCCCAGTTTAATAAAACGAATTGCTTTTAGTGAGTAAAGGTTAATAAATAATTGTGTTATACATCCTATCTAAATTCAATTGCAAATATAAGCGGAAGAGTTCAATTTGAATATAAGATAAAAGGAATTTAATGTATAAATATATATATATATATATATATATATATATATATATATATACACACACACACACAACCTATCACGTGACAATTTTAAAAAGAGTAACAAAAAAGAATAAATAAAATAAAATTTAGACTCTAATATCATGTTAGATATCAAACTTAAATTTAATTGACAATAAGTAAAGAACTCTAACTTGAATATAAAGTAACAAAATTTAATAGTTAACAAACGTGGATAATCCCACTTTAATAACAGGAATTCAATTTTAATATAAGATAACAGGAATTTTAGTATTTAACTAATATGAATAATATAACTTTAAAGGTTATGTATAAATGTAGATATAACCTATCACATGACAGTTTTAAAATGAATAACAAAAAAAGAATTAATAGAATAGAATTTAGACTCTAATAGTATATTATATATCAAATTTAAAATTGATTAGCAGTAAGTGAAGGACACTAACTTGAATATAAAATGGCAAAATTTTATATTTAACAAACGTGATGATCCCACCTTACTAAAATGAATTGCTTTTATTGAGTGGAGATGTACCTTCTAGGAAGCTAGCAAGCTTTTCCAAGTTGGAAGCAATTGAGTTGTGAAGGTCTTCACCAGCCCAGACAGGGAAAAGCAAAATGGAAATCAGGACACAGGTAGAGCCACCTAGGAGGACGGTTGATAATCTCTTGTGAACCAAGTTTAATATTTCATCGTCTCGATAACCCGATACAGATATCAAAGAGAATGTCAAAATAAATATCAGCAACCCATAATCATATCTTGCTTTGATTTTGGGATAGAATCTTGCAAACGTTGATACCGCAGCTGCAAACAGAGATTTATATATAATTGAATCCCCAAGTTGAGTTATTTTATCCAACTGAATAAGAAAAGAAAGTGGAAAAAGAGAATTTTTGGTGCATATTTTTTTGGGAAGTGGCAGTTTACCTTGGAGGAAGACAAAGAACGTAAGTACTATGGGCTCACCTACCCTTCCTGATAGGTTAGCCAGGTAATGAGCCCCAACAGCTAGAGCACCAGCAAGCAACGTTGCCAATCCTCTATTCACACCTTTCCCGAGAGTAGCTCCTGAAGAAATTAGTTATCTTAGTTAAACTCAAAACCATTCAGTTATGTCTGTAATTCTCATCTTTGTTTCATTTTGTTCAGAAATTTAGAAGTCAGGAGTGACAAAACTTACCCACAGAAAACTCAAAGACGACCACGACAGTCATCACAGCCCACATTGCAGAAACGCCAAAGCTGTCGTAGACTGGCTGAAAGTAAATAAGTAACGAGACCAAGGTGAGTGCAAGTCCCACTTTTAGTGAATGAACAACTCTTCTTGGATCATCTTGGCCAAGCTTTTTTACCTTGCTAACAAATTCAAACACCTTGGTGTTTATGCTCTTATGAAAGGCCTTTATCCGTGACCATCCACGAGCAAACAGGCTTTGTTTTTCTTTCTCCTGACTTGCAGACTCTAAATCCATAGCTGATTACAAAACTAGAAGAGCTTGAATGAGCCAAGAAAGAGCAAGAGTAAGAGCTTTTAAAGAGATTGCAAAGAAGAATATGCCTTTGAAGGGGCGATGTGAGCCTCTATTTTTAACGAAAAACAGGCAACTTGCTGATGTCAAAAAATATATATAATTAAGTATATAATATTGCATTTCCAAGTCATAAATATTGCTGACCTTCCATTTTTTGTACGGTAAAGTACAAAAGAAATTTCAGGGAAACAAGACAATCGGGAAAGTGCTAGGTGACCCACTGGCACTGAGTGCAATATGCTATGGATGAATACTGTCAACCATTAACACTCAGTAGCCCTGGCTTTCTCCTCCCTGAACCAAATCCTAATTTCCATTTTTCAGTCTGTCCTCTTTGGAAACCAACTTGCATATATTTTTGGTTTTCTCTTGTACTAGGTATTTGTGACGGTGATAGCCCAGGGCTCTGAGCTTGTCAATTGGGGGAAGCAATGCGAACTGTAATCCATTTACTGGAAATAACCTGATCAGTTTCCAGTCATACCCGAATCTTTTTCTTGACAGTCAAAAACAGAGAGATTAATTAGGTGAAGTCACCATCGTGCGCAAGAAATCTTCATCAATTCAATCTTTGGTTTACAACTAATCTTTCTTAAATTGCTACAACTGATTTGTTTTCACTATCGGGTTAAGTTTGTTTGATGTTTTGAACAGAGTAACATGGCGTAGGTCATTTTACGAGATGTAAACAAGCGTGTAGCAAAATGTGACGCAAGGCAGCCGAGGCTAGAGATGTACTGTAAGGGTGGAGGACACGCCTATGCCGGCAGCCTATGCGAGATTGAACATATTTAGGGGTAAGTTTGTTTTTGTTTTTGTTTTTTGTTTTTTGTTTTTTGTTTTTGTTTTCAGTTTTTTTGGAAACAGAAACAGAAAATACGTTTGGCAACATGCTTCCGTTTTCAAAAAACGAAAACGAAAACGAAAACAAGAATTTCTAAAATTGTTGGAAACAAGAATTTTTTGTTTTCATTGTTTTCAGAAACATGTTCTCATTTTTGTTATTGTTCATAAGTAAGTGAGCAGAGTTTATATATTAATCTAATATTAATATTTTATAATAAAAATATAAATAAAATTAATTAATTTTTTAAATAAAATAATATTAAATTTTAATATAAAATATTATTTAATATTTTAAAATTAATATATTTATTTTAATATAGTAAAGTTGAAAACATAAAAAAGCAATTACATAAATATTACATTGAACTATAATATTATAATATTATTTAATTTAAATTTTTATAATAATTTATTGAATATATTAAATATTTTAAATAATATCATTTATTATAATTTTGATATGTTAATAATTAATATTATTATCTAATATAATTAATTTTTATTTTACTAAACAATATTATTATTTAATATTATATTCTCTCTTAAATTTAAAATATATCACTACTACTATTAAATAAGTTAATATTATTAAATAAGTAAATACTTAACATTAAATAATATTATTTATATTAAATATAATATATTTTAATAACTATATAATTTATTATAAATTAATTAGTTAAATATTTTATTTAATAATGTAATATTATTATTACAATTAAATAAAAATTATTATTAAATATAATTTATAATTATTACAATTAAATTCAATAATATTATTTTATTTAATATTTTATTTAATTATAACATTATTTAAATTATATTAAATTTTTATATGATTAAATAAAAATATTTAATATTAGTATTAAATAATATAAAATAATATTATTTAATATTATCTACATATTATTATTTGATAAATATATTATTTTTTAGTTAATTTTTAAAATTTTGTTTTGTAAATTGAATTATTATATCTGAATCAGTTTAAATATTTGTTTTCAAAACTTAACAGTATTAAACAAACATGTTTTCTGTTTGCAGAAATTGAAAACAAAACAAAATAAAACAAAAACAGAATTTTCAAAAACAGAAAACATAAAACAGGAAACAATACCAAACGACCCCTTAGAAACTCGTTTTAATTCTAAATTAGGCAGACTTGGACCAAGAGAATATTAGATATACTGTTCAATTTTTAGGCAAGGTCAGATCAAACCATTTTAATTATCTAAACATAATTAATCAATTTTATTATTATGTTTCATTAATTTTTTTGCCAACAATATTTCATTGGACTTGATAATTAAACTTTTAAGTATAGTTTGTTTTAAAATATATAAATTAATTTTCAAAACAAGTTACGTTAGCTAAAGTATCTATGGCAATATTAGAGGGAGTGAATAGCATTAATTTCAAAGTTTTCCTAACTTTGCTTTTCATTAAAAGTTCGTGGAAAAATAACAATTCAATGTAAATAATAAAACTTAAGGCATAATTGAATTGCTAAAAGTCTAGGGATTGAAAACTTGATACAAAGAGTTATAGATGTTCGGCCAACTATATCAACATTCTCTCTCTTAGCACCCCTCTAAGGAGTTCGCAAATTCATTCTACAATTTGTTTACATCATGGATGTTTAAAACTTAAGAGTAAATTTTTACAACTTTTCTTTTATTGACTTAAGAGGAACCCTGTACTTTCTTTTTTTATGACTCAAGAAAGAAGCCTTTACAATGCTCATTTTTTTTATGGTTCAAGGAAAACCTTTACAATATGTGAGTTTCTACAAAACTCGTAAAAAAAGATCACAAAGGATAACTCCTTCTCTTAATGAATTACAAGATCTAATACAAGGTTTAATTTGCAAAGACCTCTATTAAGGTTGGGTGTTTGCGAATTTAAAGCTAAAGAAATATAATAAAAGAATGAATACAAAATCGATGAGACAATTACTTTGTTGACCCATCTCTTTGGGTTTCTATTTAATTTCAATGGGATTAATATAAAAGATTACAAAAAGTACTATCAAATCTAGAAAAACTTAATAATTTTAGAATTAAATGGGATCAATTTTCCACGTTATTTTACATGTGGTTATGCCCTTGCATCCTTAAAAGATTTGAATTTTATTTTAATAAGAAAGTTACTTGCTGCCCATTGTTACTATATAGATCAAGTATCGTAACGATCATATTATAATTAAAGTTCCAGATGATGAAAATTGGTTTCAATATATTGGATATCAAAGCTTCCAACTTGCTAAAAACAAAAAGGCTTTCAACTCCAATCCTACATATGATAATCATTTGACTATTATTTTGTACGATGATGTAACGTAACCAAGCTACGCATGAAATTTTCTATTGTCTTATTAGGCAAGTTAATCTAAACCTATCCGGCAACTTGTGTGCGTAACAACTCTATCCAGCAACTTGTGTACGAAATAACTAATCAAGTTTGATTTGTACCACTTACTTTAAACCATATGATAGAAAATTTTTGAACTACTATTCATTCTAATTTCCTTACAGCTGTTGGCCAATTATTATTTGTTTTGTGTTACTCACTTTCTTCTAATACACAAATTTTTAAAAAATAAAAAATAAAAGCAACCATCAATATTACTACAAAATAATAAAATTGACAATCATGAAAAGTCCCACTACAACAAATTCTGTTTTTCTAGCGTATTTTGATATAGTTGAGAGTTCAATTAGATATAATAAAAAAAATAAAAGTTTATTTGAGTAAATAGAAGAACTTTTATAAAATTTAACCAAAAAAATTGTAAAATTGATAATCACAAAGATTCCTTAGCTATTCACAAATCTGTATTTCACAGGTAGGGATGGCAATGGATACCCTATAAACGGGTACCCGGCACTACTCGTCCCGTTTAAATAGAGTTAGGGTAGTATATAATCGGATTCAGATAGGGTTCGGATAGTTATCTTAGGGTACCCGCTACTCGAACCGATTATAAATAATAATTAATTAATACAATATTTATATTTTCTATATATAAATTATTTATTATTAATGTTGTATTTAATTAAATTAAGTCATTAAATATTATATTTATGATTTTTAACTTTAATTTATTTTTATGAGTTAAATTAAATTTATTAATTTAATTTTTTTAATTAAGTTATTCCAAAATTGATTTTAAATTTAAATTTGAAAGTCAAACTTTGACTAAATAAATGGGTAGTTAACAGATTCGGATAGTTAAACGGGTATTTTCTATTTTATAGGGTTCGGGTAACATAAATAAAAATAATCGAGTAGTTAATCAGGTTCGGGTATTATACATATTAATCGGGTTCGGATTCGGGTATTCCAAATTTAACGGGTATCCAACCCGTTTACATTCCTATTCACAGGACTCGGGATATGGCTACTCAATTATAACAAAATGATGATGGGGTAGATCAGTACAATTAGAACTTGGCTGAAGCTGATTTAAATTTGGCTTTCCATCTGCTACATCAGGTTCCAAGCTCTTGAAATGTGCTAGAGAGGCTAATTCATGAATGGACTCTGAAAGTTTTTCAGTGCAAGAAAGAACATCAAGTAGTAGTGAAGCTACGGTAGACACTGCTACGATCTCTAGGAGATCTATGTCTTTAGACAAACAGGTCTTGAGCAAGGACTTAAGGCTGCTTGCGGCGTTTCTGGATTTTGCAATGTGAGGACAATCAGAGGATGGTGGAGTCATTGTTCTGATAGCTGATGCTAATTCCTTCATGGCTTTCCCAGATTCTGAGCTTATTTTGATGCATGCCTCCTGAATTTTTCCGCGGATTTCTGGTGAAGACTGTAAAGAATCATGTCAATGTCTGACATTCAGGATTTAATCATAAAAACTTGGAAGATAATGAAGTTTCGGGATGTAGACTGCAGTACCTGAACATCTGAGTTGAGGCAGCCATTGAGAGCTTCAACTCTGTAAGCACATTGCCGAGTGAGGCTTCCAATCTTGAGGTATTGTTTCCAAGGATGTCGAAACCTGAACCGCCCATGACGGGGTTCCCATCTTGCAAAATTTACCTGCAAAGAATAAAATCTTTGAGTAAGATCACATACATCTTTTTTTTTTTAATTCTTTTTGTGGGATTATTTGAGAGATTGAATTATTACTTAATTTGTTCTCCAACTCACCAAAGATTCTTCGTTTTGTTTTGAATTGAGTATGCTTTTATATCCTTGTAATGAAGCTTTGTTAGACTCTGTATCCCCTGATCTTTTGAAGCATTCATCTCCAAAACCTGCACAATCACATTAATTTAGTATAAACTTTTATATAGTTTAATATAATATACATAGAATATTTTGGATATTAATACAAGTACCTTCTAAAAAGTTTGCAAGCTTTTCAATATTGTTGGCAGCCAAATTATGAAGATCATCGCCAGCCCAAACCGGGCGGATGAAAATGCAGACAAAAAGAGCTGTAAAGCCGCCAATTAATATGGTGGATAGTCTTTTATGCGCCATTTCGAGCACCTCTTCATCACGATAACCAGAAACAGAAATCAAGCAGAATGTCAAGATGAATATGACAAGCCCGTAATCGTATCTGGCCTTCATTCGGGGAAAGAATCGTAAAAACGACACCGTTGTAGCTGTATATCAACCCAAATATCTCCAGAATTAGTGCGGTTGTTACAACAAAGTAATGTTTGTTCAACTGCATTTTCTTTTGGTCATGTTACTTACCTAGAAGGAAGACAAAGAGGCCGAGTAATATAGGCTGGACTTTCTCTCCAGGCAAGGTTGCCAAGTGATGAGCACCAAATCCTAGAGCCCCAGCTAGAAATGTTGCCAATCCCCTGTTTAAGCCTTTTCCAAGAGTTGCTTCTGTACAATAATTACCAAAATTTATGAATGTTAGAACTAAATTAGATCAAGATGAAATGGAAGAAACAGAATTAGAGAGGGAGGTGCTAGAACTTGCCTACAGAGAACTCAAAGACGACAATAACAGTCAAAACAGCCCACATAGTTGAGCTGCCAAAACCAACGTAGAGAGGATCAAAATAGTAGAACAGTGACACCAAGGTGATAGCTAATCCAACTTTAAACGAATGAACAATTCTTCTTGGGTCGTCTTGTCCTAATTTCTTTACCTTCCCTGGAAATTCAGCAACCTTGGTTCTTAATTTCCCAGGCAAAGCTTTAAACAACGGCCACCTCCTGGATGAATGCCCTTCTACTACTTCATTGTTCTGAATTGCAGAAGCAAATGCGGCTTCCATTGTAAAACAAATTTGATAAGAAACTGAGTAAGATTTGCTTTTGGATGTGTAAGTAGAAATAAGGTGGAACAATGGTGGATGTGGAGGGAACTCTAGCTCGGGTCATATTTATTTATATATGTTATAGGTTATAGAATAGTATCTAACAAAAGGACAAAAGAAACGACAAGAAACACGGTTTTGTCATCTAGGTTGTCATTTTGAACAGCAAAGCAACTGGAAGCTGGAAACTTCCATCGGTGTGCTACCCTGGAGACGTCATTGGAAAGGGGCTTTCATTTTGGTACCACCAGAGTGCAGAGTCAACTTCAACATGGATTTTGTTGCATCACAGAAGTAACCTTGCTGGCCAAAGATTACTATAAATTACACAAAGATAAAAAGGGAAAAGAAAACAAGCTGTATTCATTGATAGCGACCGCCACTGCTCACCCTGTGTTAAAGTGCCGTGTGCCCTAACTACTGTGTACAGCTTTCCTTGTGGTGGCCGGTGGGTTAACTTTTAGGTATTTGATCTCTTTCAAATTTCAATTTGTCTCTTCTATGCCATTTTTTTATGTATCTGCTGGCTAATGGCTATCGTATTGCTTAGTACTTTTTAAAGTCTTCTTCCATTGCATCATAATTGATAGCAGGTGAATGTTATTTTATTCTATACTAAGACAATTCAGTTACTCGTAAATCGTATGATGATAAAATAATTTATGAAATATTTACTTTCGGTGAATAATGAGACTCCTACAAGCAACAAAGTATAACTTTGTGAATTATTTTTTAATTTTTTTTGTTAGAAAAAAGTCTGAAGTCTAAGAATAAAAAAAATTACAAATGTTAATATTTGAATCTTAAATCTGTTGGAAGTTATCTCTTAAAAATAATTGCATAAATCATTTGAATTAAATTTTGAGTTCAAAATTGTTGATAATTACCTATATTATCAGCTCCTTTATATTATTACCCGAGATTTTTAATGAAAAGGAAATCTTATCTCAAATCTTAAATGGTAATTACAATGATTTTAATAATCGAACCAAGTTTGAGACTTTCGAATTTATTAAATTTTTTATAACGCCAGTTTCTTATTGCTTTCGGCCTCCGCTAGTGCTCCAACCAGCCTAAAGAGGAACTGAAGGCCCAGTTAAAATTTCAGGACTAGGAGGCCTATACCAAACCAGATTGAAGTTAATTATGGGCCAAAAGGGATATTGACGTGGTCCACAAATGCAAAACATTTTTTGACGAAATTTAGATACGGTATTACAATTTTAGAGTTTTTTTTTCTCAGTTTTCTCAATAAAAAAGTTAATTTTTTAAATTTTTTAACATGGTTTTAATTTCAAATTAATTTTATTCTGAAAATTCTATACATTTAAATACTTTATTTATTTAATTTCATCAAAAACCTACACACACACACACACACATATATATATATATATATGTTTGTGTGTAAGAAAATGAGGAACATTTCGAAATTTGTCCAACATGTACATTTACTGATTGAGAGTTCTTCCTCACACCAATAAGTTATTTTTCACAATGACATTTATGACATGACAGACAAATATATATTTCATATTTTTTTATGACAACTATGAGACATGGTCATATATGTTTAGTACACATTAAGTGTGTTCAAACTGTATCACTAAATTACTTCTTGGTAAAACTGGTTAATTTGGATAAAAAATAATCAAGCAAGCTATTACAGGTTGCTTTAGATTTTAAGATTATGGGAAGAAAGAGATTTCAAAGGGTGGTCCGAGACTAGAGATGAAGCCTACTTAATTTCCAACTTTCCATGGTGATTTTCCTTTCTTTGTGAATATGAAAGACTAGGTACGACAAAAGCATATAATCCTTGTTAAATGCATTTAAATGGTTTATGAATTAATGAGTAAAATTTTGGTATAGCTACTCAAAAAAAAATATTGCCTTATTAATTGGGTTAACAAAATCAAGCAAGGTGTATTACAAGTTGTTGGAAGAGGTTTTAAAATGTCTATGGTGAAGCCCAGTTGCCAAGTTTTGTGATCCAAATATATTACCATGTTTTATTATCAAATTATTTTTTTGGCACATACAATGACCTATATATTGAAATTTTGAATTACATTAAAGGAAATCAAATACATAGTTTTCATACCCGCTCTTAATTATAACCCCACTGTTCATCCCTAATATAATACTTCTTGAGAGGAATTAGGTCCAAAGTTTAATTATTTACTCTTCCCTTGTATCTCATATGAACCAAAAAAAAAAAAGCAAGTATTGAAATTTGAACCCCAAACCAATAAAATTCTTACATCTTAGAGGTAATGATCATTTAAATTAATACTCATGATCTCAAATTTAAAACTTTTGAATTCAAGGTAGCTCCCATATTTTTAACGTCTAATATTTTGGTTTGAGATTTAATTTAAATACATAATTTTGGCACATATGATGACCTATATATTGAAATTCTGAATTACATAAACGAAAATACATAATTTTAATCCTAGCTCCTACAACCTCACTATCCCTAAACGTTTAGATATAAGATTTTATTTAATCTTTTGTTTACAATGAAGCTTTTGAGTTGAAAGAAAGCGAATACAAGTACTGTGGCTCGAGCTTCACACTTACAGAAATCTCACAGGTGAGGATATTACTATTTTAATTCATGTTCAAGATCTTATATAGAATAACTTTAAATTTAAAGTAGCTCCCATATTTTGAATTATTAAGATTTTTGTTTGAGATCTAATTTAGTTTTTTTTTGTTATTTGAATATTTTAGTTTTTTTGTAATTATTTGCATGTTTTTTTTAAGTTCTTTTGACAAAATGGAATATTCAATTATCTCAAAACAAGTAATTTCCTTTTTTTTTCTTATTTGAGAGGAAGAAAAAAGTTGAACCCAGCTAATTAACTCATGCAAAAAATACATACATTTTTTATTGACTTAAAACTTTGTTTGGTTCTCATCGCACCAAAAGTGCGATGAGACCAATGAAGCACAGTGACAATAAAAAACAAAAATATAAACCAATAAAATTATTTTTATCTTTAATTATAATTATTTTATTATTTTATAAAAATTTATATTTTTAATGATCATTTTTTTTAATTTTATTGAAATCAATTTTATCATTCATCTAAATTAACTCTAAATATTTCGGCATTTAATTTGATTTAGATCTCCTGTGCATGCCAGACAATACTGAATATGCTTACACAAACCCAACATATGCTAACTTCATTTCTGGGAGAAACGTCCCATCAGTCAGAGTAATAGTGACGTAAGGTTTTCCTTTGCATGCAACAAGCATCGTACACCATTGAATGTGGAGTATAATAACCCAAGCAATCATTAGTGTATCTCAAAGCATAATAGGATATGAGATTATATGAGTCATTCATCGTAGACTCCCATTTCTTTAGTCTTAATCTGTGGTTCATTCCGAAGTGGGTTCTAAGCCCGAGAAACCTAACAAAATCAATTAGCTTGTCATGGCAGCAAACAGCTTAATTCATCAGAAGTGCTTGAAATGTGATGATGATGAGAAACTCCATTGATAGTCATCACTGAAAACTTTACATCAATTCCAATCGAATCTTCGAATAAAGAAAGTATTAAAACTGAAAGATCACTTCTCGAGAAGTTCTAAGGTCATTGTTGTCGATGCCCTCTCCGTCGGGTCTTGTTTTGGCTAAGCCTATAGCTTGACCCATTGTTAATGCTATAAATTTAACATATGTAGTTTGAAATGTACTTTAGTTTGTGTTTTCATTTTGTTAATGGACTGACAATGGTATCATTCGACAATTATTTTTCTTGAAATTTTACAATAGTTGAAATATGTATGCTTGTTTTTGTCCATAACCCAATGGTTTATTAATAAATTATTGAACTCTTAATTCTAATAATCAAATTTAAATTCTGAAAGTCTCAAATATTAAAAAAAAACTTTTTTTATCAACAATATTGGTTTCTATGTTATAAAATCTTAAAATTTGCCTATTTGGGTACATGTAGAGTGTAGACTGATCAATAATTAACTGGCTTGAGCATTCTTTAACTTCATCAACCATTGGGCCCTAACCTTTGTGAGAATGGAGTCCAATTGAATAAACCCAACATAATATTTAAGCTGAGCCCAAAATGCTAAGTCAAATGGACAGTAGACGGCGGGCGAAATCAAAGAACATTTGCCTAGTTTATGGAGATTCTAATGCATGGGTACCTAATTTTCAACAGTAGAAGAAACGATTGGATCAAAAAAAGAAAAAACAGTAGGAGAAACGACGTTCTGAAGAAATTCACTGGATCCCAGAGGAGACAGCTGACATTGTTTTAATTCAACAAAAGCGAAATATCAGGGATCAATTCAGTTGTCCGGTTGGCTACTTAATATCTTGATTTGAAAATAATGTTCCCTTTCACGTCAGTTGTCAATTTGAATTAAACACTTTCATATAAGACAAAAACAAGTAGGACTCACACTTACAGAAATCTCATATCTTAAAGGTGAAGGATATTACTATTTTAATTCATGTTCAAGATCTTATATATAATAACTTTAAATTTGAAGTAGCTCCTATATTTTGAATTATTAAGATTTTTGTTTGAGATGTAATTTAGTTTTTTTTTTGTTATTTGAATATTTTAGTTTTTTTTGTAATTATTTGCAGGTTTTTTTTTTAAGTTCTTTTGACATAATGGAATATTCAATTATCTCAAAACAAGTAATTACTTTTTTTTTTCTTATTTGAGAGGTGTAAAGAAAGAGATTATAAAAGAAAGAGATAAAGAAAAGAAAGAATGAAAGAATGAAAGAAGGAATTGTATTTCTGATGATACATTACAAGAAGGTTAAAGGCCTTTATATAGGCAATAGAACATGACAATAAAGGAAATACAATCAGGAAATAAAATCGTAATTAAGTCCTAAAATCAATCATAATCAATTAGTCACCTATAATCAATTAGTCTAAGGTAACTATAATATTACAATTGATTGTAACATTAATTGTAATATTACGTTTACATTATCGTAATCAATTAGTCAACTATAATCAATTAATCTAAGTCAACTGTAATATTACAATTGATTGTAACATTAATTGTAATATTACGTTAACATCCTCCCACAAACTCAAGGTGGTAATGTGGAAGCCAACTTGAGTTTGGAAACTTATGCAAGAAATTGTCCAGGTGGATGTGCTTTGGTGAAGATATATGCTTTCTGATCTGTGGTAGTGACAGGAACAAGCCGTAGAGTTTGGCTGAGCAAATGATGACGAACAAAGTGACAATCAATCTCGATATGTTTAGTACGCTCATGAAAGACATCATTATGAGCTATTTGAATAGCACTTTGATTATCACAATGGATTGGAGTACCGAAACGATGAGAAAGACCCATGTCTTGAAGAAGCCATCGTAACCATAGGAGTTCAGATGTTGCATCTGCAAGAGCTCGATACTCAGCCTCAGTACTGGAGCGAGAGACAACAGTTTGTTTCTTACTACGCCAAGAGATAAGTGACGAACCAAGAAAGAAACAATAACCAGTGGTAGAACGACGATCAGTAGGATCCCCTGCCCAATCAGCATCACAATAACATTGCAAATCCAATGATGAGCTAGAAGGAAAATGCAGTCCATGAAACATAGTACCCTTTACATATCTCAGGATACGAAGAACAGCAGCAAAATGAGTAGAACGTGGAGCTGAAAGAAACTGACTGACCAAGTGAACAGCATAAGCAATATCTGGGCGAGTAACCGTCAGATAAACAAGACTACCCACTAAAGTACGATACAAAGTCGGGTCTGGGAGAAGACTACCATCAGAAGGAGAAAGCTTGATGTTCTGTTCTAGTGGTGAAGAGGAAATCTTACTATCTGTCAATCCTGCTTTGGCAATAAGATCAGAAGCATACTTTGTTTGTGATAAGTGTAAGCCCGTAGAATCAGAAGTAACCTCAATACCCAAAAAGTAACTCAAAGAACCAAGATCCTTCATCTCAAACTGGGAATGGAGAAAAGTCTTGAGATCTCGAATACCATCACTATCATCACCTGTAATAATCATGTCATCCACATAAAGTAAAAGAATGGTGGTACCTTGGCTAGTTTTTCGAGTAAAAAAAGAGCAGAATCATAGGCACTGGATGTAAAACCCAACTGAGCAATAGTGGTACTAAATTTTGAAAACCAAGCTCTAGGGGCTTGCTTAAGACCATATAATGCTCGTCGAAGACGACAAACCTTGTTAGACGGTACAGAAGAACCAGGAGGTGGCTTCATGTAAACTTCCTCAATAAGATCACCATTTGATATGTTGGCCACTTTCTAGATGTAGCAACAGCTAAGAGGGAGCGAACAGATGTGAGACGAGCGACTGGAGCAAAAGTCTCTTCATAATCAATGCCATATTCTTGAGTAAATCCCCGAGCAACAAGGCATGCTTTGTAACGTTCCACTGAGCCATTAGACCGAGTCTCGATCTTGTAAACCCACTTACAATCAATGACTGACTTATCAGGTTGTCGATCAACAATGTCCCAAGTATGTGTTTTCTCAAGAGCTTGTAACTCTTCTACCATTGCTTGCTGCCACATAGGATTAGAAGCTGCCTCACGAAAATTATGAGGTTCATGTAATGTGGCTAAGGCATAATAACAATGAAAATCACGAAGTTGAGTATTTGGTTCCCTTACTCTAGTGGAGCGACGAAGAGAAGGAGGTACATATGAGGAAGGCACGGATGTATCAGCAGGAGCCTCGATCAAATCAAAAGTTGAGGGAGACAAGGAAGATTGGTCACTGTTTGAGCTAAAAATACCTGCAAGATTCTCGTCAGCTAGTGAAATATCAAAAGATAGGTCTGTGAAAACCTGTAAAGAAGAGGATTGGGATGGCAATGCGGAAACACTAGTAAATGGCTTATGCTCCCAAAAGACCACATGACGCGAGACACGAAGACGCTTAGAAATTGGATCATAACACCTATAGCCTTTATGTTCTATACCGTACCCTAGAAAACAACATAAACGAGCTCGAGGTTCAAGTTTAGTTCTTTCATGATCAGGAAGTAGAACAAAACAAGCACATCCAAAAACTTTAAGAGAATGATAGTCAGGGGTCTTATTGTATAGACACTCAAAAGGAGTTCGCATGCCTAGTACTGGTGTAGGAACTCTGTTGATAGTGTAAACAGCAGTAAGAGCAGCTTCGCCCCAGAATTGTTCAGGAAGAGAGGATGAAACAAGAAGGGCACGAACAGTGTCTAGGATATGACGGTGTTTCCTTTCAGCTCTACCATTTTGTTGTGAAGTGTGTGCACAAGATCGATGAGAAAGAGTTCCATCATTCTTTAACAATTTACTGAACTCAATTGATGTATATTCACCAGCATTGTCAGACCTAAAAACTTTTATCTTGCGAGAAAACTGAGTTTGTATCATATTATTGAATTCATTGAAAATTGACAAGAGTTCAGATCGTTGTTTGAATAAATAAATCCAAGTATATCGTGAAAAGTCATCAATAAAAATAACAAAATAACATGAACCTCCCATAGTTGATGTTGGAGCTGGACCCCAAATGTCAGAATGGACTAAATCAAATGGTGAAGAAGAAGAAGATTCACTTTTATTGAATGGTAATGCACTTTGTTTTCCAAGTTGACAAGATAAACAATCAAAAATGTCCTGAGAAACTTTACCTAAAACACCAGTAGAAGATAGTGATTTTATTCGAGAAATAGATGCATGACCTAACCTAGAGTGCCATAACTCTAAAGAAGCTGGAATAGGTGTTTGAGATGTAGCAGCGGTGATCAAGTTTTGTGGAACTTTCAGGCTTTCAAGTTCAAACAGTGTTCCAACCTTACGCCCTGTCCCAACTTTCTGACCTGTTCGAGGATCCTGCACAATACAACCATATTGTTTTGAAAAATGTAAGTCAAGACCGAGATCACAAAGTTGGCCAACAGAAAGCAAGTTAAAGGCAAGGTTAGGAACAAGATAAGTATTAGGTATACAAAGAGTGGAAGTTTCAACATTACCAATGTGGGTGGCTTTCAAGGTGGAACCATTAGCAGTTGTAATGATGGAATTATTAGAAATAGGCATTGTATTCTTAAATAAAGAAGGATCAGCAGTCATATGGTTTCCACAAGCAGTATCTAACAACCAAGTGTTACCTGATGTAGCAGCAGACATGGCAGTAGTGTGATTTTGAGACATTACTTGATTGATCAAAGCCTGAAGGTCATCAGTCGAGATTGTAAATTTGTTAGAAGAAGATTCAGAGGTAATAGACTCAGTGTTGGTTGCTGCAGCAGCCTTGGTGCTGGGAGAACCATCAAGACGTGTTCCATTGGCATGAAATGTAGCCTTGCATTTTTCAACAGGATGATTAGTCCTACCACATCGCAAACAAGGCATTGCCAAAGAAGATTTGGAGTCAGAAATCCGTGCTCCATTAGAATGAAATATTGCTTTACAATGGGCAACAAGATGATTGCTTCGTCCGCATCGAAAACAAGGTGGAGTGCGTTGTTTAGGAGTTGCAGCAACAACAGTGTCTGTTTGATGAGTTCGAGTCATAGCTAACCGAGTTTCTTCAGAAATCAACTCTGTAAGTGCATTATCCATAGTCGGTAGAGGGTGTCGACGCAAAAGTGAAGACCTGGTATTCTCAAAATCATCTCGAAGAGCCATGAGAAATTGAATAAGTCGAAGTTGATTCCGATAATCAATAAAAATATCTCGATCATTTTTTAACTCTGCTCAGAATTCTCAAGCATATCCCATAAATGTTGCATTTTGGAATGAAATTCATCAATTGACTGACCTGATTCTTGGCGAAGATGAGACAAAGTGATCATAAGATGTATTGATGAGAAAGAGTAGTAGAACTGTACCGTGTTGCAATGAAATCCCAAGCTTCCTTAGCAAGATCAAAGCGTCCAAAATGTACATTGATAGAGGGAACAGTAGTGTTGGTGAACCATGTAAGGATCCGATGGTTCTTACTTTCCCATTCTTCAAGTCGATCTGCGTACTTCTCATCAGATTCTTCTATTTGTTTGACCGGTGCCTTACGTTCTCCAGTGACAACAAGCCATAGTTTCATCCCCTTTAAATAACTGCGCATAGCTGAAGCCCATCGATTGTAGTTATGCCCATCAAGAATGACTGAGATTGGTTGTGCGGTTTCTCTTTGAGTACTTATCATCTTTTCTAGATGATTGGGTTTTGAAAAAAAAAATTGGAAAGAAACGAGTTATCCCAAGATGATTCACCTTCGGGATGAACAGAAAATTTGCTATGATACCATGTAAAGAAAGAGATTATAAAAGAAAGAGATAAAGAAAAGAAAGAAGGAAAGAAGGAAAGAAGGAATTGTATTTCTGATGATACATTACAAGAAGGTTAAAGGCCTTTATATAGGCAATAGAACATGACAATAAAGGAAATACAATCAGGAAATAAAATCGTAATTAAGTCCTAAAATCAATCATAATCAATTAGTCAACTATAATCAATTAGTCTAAGGTAACTATAATATTACAATTGATTGTAACATTAATTGTAATATTACGTTTACATTATCGTAATCAATTAGTCAACTATAATCAATTAATCTAAGTCAACTGTAATATTACAATTGATTGTAACATTAATTGTAATATTACGTTAACAAGAGGAAGAAAAAAGTTGAACCCAGCTAATTAACTCATGCAAAAAATACATACACTTTTTATTGACTTAAAACTTTGTTTGGTTCTCATCGCACCAAAAGTGCGATGAGACCAATGAAGCACAGTGACAATAAAAAACAAAAATATAAACAAATAAAATTATTTTTATCTCTAATTATAATTATTTTATTATTTTATAAAAATATATACTTTTAATGATATTTTTTTTAATTTTATTGAAATCAATTTTATCATTCATTTAAATTAACTCTAAATATTTCGGTATTTAATTTGATTTAGATCTCCTGTGCATGCCAGACAATACTGGATAATGCTTACACAAACCCAACATATGCTAACTTCATTTCTGGGAGAAACGTTGTTACCGAATTCTCGATGAGTGTACCGCAAGTGTACGGACCGTAGCAAGTAATAAAGTGATGAGTAGAGTATCGTTCCCACGAGGATTGAAATTGTGAATGTTATACTAAGTACTAAAATTCCACACCCTAATTTTATTCAAACGATCGAAAGAATCTTTTTATCAAAACACTAATATTTCTGAAATCGAAGTAGCAAGAAAGTGAAAATAAAAAAATCTTATTTAAATAAAACTTCTAAAATATTCCAAAATAAAAACCAAAAGAAATTTAGATGAAAACTTGAAAACTAAAACAAAGAGAATAAAACTAAAACTACTCTATATCCCTTAGTAGGATTGAATTCTCTTCATGGTGCTGAAGCTGGCTATTTATAGAGGCAGTGGGGATGATGATTAGCTCAAAATCTTGGCTGATAGGGCTCGATCTTTATCTTCAAAGAAAATTTATCTTTTATCAGCTCCCTTGTTTATCTCTATCCTTAGCAAAAAGTCCATCTTGATAATTTATCTTCATAAAAGATAAATGCAACAATTTATCTTTCTTGGCAGCCAGTAGAAATATCCATGCATGAAGCTTTATCAATAAAGTCTTGTGTTTGAATGAAATTTGAAACTGAAATCCTTCACATCTTTGACTTCTTTATCAATTGGAGTTCCTACATCATTGAGAGAAATTTAACAGATAAATTAGGGATTTGAATCTAATAATACTGATTTAGAGATAAATTATATTATTAAATTGATGATAATTCTATAAATTATAGAATTATCACACCCCCAAACTTGAATTTTTGCTTGTCCTCGAGCAAAATAACATTCCCAAAGAAATGTACCTAGAGGTCAAATACACTTGCAAGAATGATTTCCCTTTAATTTCCATAAAGATTTTGAAAACATTACAACTCCATGAAAATTCATAAACATTAGCTAAATATATATAAACTCATTCAAAAGAGAGTATCAATTCAATTGAATTTTTCCGTGTGTGTGTAAATGTTTCTTCATTTCAGTTCATGCAATCCGGATGAATTTATACAAATATGAACATAACAAAATATCTCAAAGAATAGTTATCTTCCATAAGTTTGTTTTTCTCATCTTCTCTCCACTAATGTAGACACACATAGCCAAAGATCAATAGGACTTTATAAGCTTGTAATGTATGGCTAGGGTAAAGGTAGGAGAAATAGGATTTTTAGGCTTAACCCCTAATCATGCATTCTTTTTCTTGGACTTTTTAAGAGCTTTCAAATAATTCCCCCAACTTGATTTCTTTTTTTTTTTGAATTTCTTTTTTTTCTTTTTTTTCAACATTTTTTTTTGAATTTCACCCTTTCTTCCATATATTCGTAGCTCTAAATATATCTTAACATAGTCCTCATGCATATAATGGGGTATAGGAATTTTTTTTTTATAGGCTAGGCTAATTATTAATATAGGTAAAACAAGAAAGAAGGTCTATTTAAGCTCAAATTGGGTGACTAAGGATAAAATACATTATGGTAGTCTTGAAAAGCTCAAACGGTCCAAAGATGGCCTAAATCACCTCTTTAGCTAAGTGTGTTCTAGGATTTCGCCTTGAGAGATGATAGAACAAATTCTAGACAAATAACAAACTTTAAAGACTATTGTTTATTCCTATTCACATAAATCTTCTCTAAATATGCATGACTTCAATGATAGAAACATTGTGCATTTAATTTTTGGAAAAATCTCAATCAAAAAGATAATTCACTAAAGAATTCATTCACATACTTTGCTCATATTCATGAATTTCATTTTGCTATAACATTCTCAATTAATGGTTAAATATCAAGGAATTATCAAGCAAACATATAATCACTTCAAGGTAAAAACCATTTTAAAGCACAAAATTTTTTGCAAAGATTTCAAAAGAAAATCAAAAAAATTTTGCTTAATCTTTAAAAATAAAAATTTTGCTCTTCCCCCCAACTTGAAACATACATTGTCCTCAATGTATAAGAAATTCAAGAATTCAAGAAAAGGATAAAGGAAACTCCCCTGATTTTTTTTTTTAAATGAAGCTCAAACTGCAAAACTTGCCAAATTTCTTTGTCGGTCCCCCAAACTTAGACTCTGACACCTATAAAATAAAGAAAAGAAATCAACTAATGAAATATCTAAACTAAGAAATAAGAAAAATAACTAAGAAAGCAATAAAATGCTGGGGTTGCCTCCCCAGAAGCGCTTGATTTATAGTCATCAGCTTGACTATGTCTGTCATTCTTCAAGGTGGATCATTAAGATCAGTAACCGATTTTCCACGATCGATCACTCCTCCCCAATAATGTTTCAATCTCTGACCACTAACCTTAAATGGTTCCTTTGAAAATTCAGCTCTTATTTCCACAATTCCATATGAAAATACTTGAGTAACAATGAATGGTCCAGACCACCTTGATTTCAACTTACCTGGAAATAGCTTCAAACAAGAATTATAGAGTAAAACCTGTTGCCCCGTCAAATTGTCTTTCCACTATCTCCTTGTCATGCCACTTCTTCGCTCTCTCCTTAAAGAGTCTAGCACTCTCATCTGCTTGCATTCTGAATTCATCCAACTCGTTGGGCTCAGCACAATTGGGCTTCTCTTCATCAAGAATTGTTTCTATGGTGTCCATAGGTTGTTGATTGATGAATATTCCCTGAACTATACTCTCTTCTTCATTCACTTTAAAACAATCATCAGTCTCACTTGGGAATTTAATTGCAGAGAAAAGGTTAAATGTTACCTCTTGATCATTGACCCGCATGGTGAACTCTCCTTTTTGCACATCAATAAGAGCCTTACCAGTTGCCAGAAAGGGCCTCCCAAGGATAATTGGGACTTCACGATCTTCCTCCATATCTAACACTACAAAATCAGCTGGAAAGACAAATTTGTCAACCTTCACTAGCACATCCTCAATAATGCCTCTTGGATACTTGAGAGATCGGTCAGCTAACTGGAGTGTTATCTTGGTTGGTTTAGTCTCTCCTAGTCCAAGTTTCCTGAAAATAGAAAAAGGCATTAAATTAATACTTGCACCTAAATCACATAAAGCTTTATCAAAAAATAAGTTACCAATAGTGCAAGGAATAGTAAAACTCCCTGGATCTTCAAGCTTAGGTGGTAAGTTCCTTTGCAAAATGATGTTGCACTCCTCAGTAAGAGCAACAGTTTCAAAATCCTCAATTTGCCTTTTCTTGGAGATGATGTCCTTCATGAATTTGGCATAAATTGGCATTTGCTCCAATGCATCAGAGAAAGGGATGTTGATGTGGAGCTTTTTGAATACCTCTAGGAACTTAGCAAATTGCCTATCTATCTTCTTTTGCTTGAATCTTTGAGGAAAAGGGATAGGTAGAGGAGGTGATTCAATGGTCTTACCAGATTGAGATGAAGTCTGCCTAATGTTCTTTTCTTGCTTATCTTCTTCTTTTGCCTGGACTTCAACTCTGACATCTTCCTCTAATTCTTTAGGTATGTAGCCCACTTCTTTACCCTTCCTCAAGGTGATTGATTTACATTGCTCTTTACCTTCCCTTCTTGGATTAGGTTCAGTATTGCTAGGCAGGGTACCTTGGGGACGGTTACTAATGGCATTGGCAATCTGACCTACTTGAATTTCTAGGTTCTTTATGGAAGCAGCTTGGTTTTGTAAGATGGTGGTGAACATCTCTTCTAAGGAAGGCTTCTTTTCTTGTGGTGGGACTTGTGGTAGAGGATTATGTGGAAGTGGTGGTGGTGGTTGAGTATGGAAGCCAGGAGGATAAGTAGGTCTTGGGTTAGATGGTTGCCCTTGATTATCGTTCCAAGACAAATTTGGGTGATTTCTCCAGCCAGGGTTATAGGTGTTTAAGAATGGGTTATGGTTCCTATTTGGATGGGAAACATATTGGACTTGTTCGGCTCGAATAGAACACCTATCGCTAGAGTGATTACCCCCACAATTATCACAAGTTACGAAAGGGTTTTGAATGGAATGAATTGGGTTGGGTTGTTGATTGACTCCAAGAAAATCAACATTTTTGGTCAAGGCTGAGATTTGAGAGGTAAGAGCGGTGAGTGCATCTAACTCATACATACTTGCCGTTTTTGGTGTAAGCCTCTCAGTTGACCATTGATAGCTGTTTGCAGCCATGTCTTCTATCAAGTTGTAGGCATCATCTATAGACTTGCTCATTAATGCACCACCTGCAGCTGTGTCTATAGTAGTTCTGGTCTGGCCTTTCAACCCATTGTAGAATATCTGCACTTGCAACCAATTTGGAATCCCATGATGAGGACACCTTCTCAAGAGTTCTTTGTACCTCTCCCATGCTTCATAAAGTGACTCTGAATCGTGTTGCATGAAAGTGGTGATGTCGTTCCTCATCTTAGCTGTTTTGGCTGGTGGGAAGAATTTTGCCAAGAACTTCTGGACTAAGTCCTCCCATGTTGTGATTGATCCTAGTGCCAATGAGTTCAGCCAATCCATCGCTTTATCCCTGAGAGAAAAAGGAAATAATCTCAATCTTATCGCATCATCAGAAACACCATTATTCTTAAAAGTAGAGCAAATTTGTAAAAAGTGTTTCAGATGAGCATTAGGATCATCATTGATTGAACCCCCAAACTGTACAGAAGTTTGGATCATTTGGATGATGGCTGGTTTGATCTCGAAATTGTTTGCTTGAATGGTTGGATATCTTATGCTCATCTCGAATCCATTCACTGTAGGCATTGCATAATCTCGAAGAGCCTTGGTATCTGCTTCTTCCATGGTATTTGTTTCAACAAGGTCTTCTTGGTTCTCCTTCTTGATTCTTCGTAAAGTCCTTTCAATTTCGGGGTCAAGGGGAGCCAATTCACCACTCCTTGCACGGCTCATGCACTAGGCCGATGTACCTCGCAAGAAAAACAAGAGAAGATATTAGTATCAAGGAGGGAGAAAAAGAAAAAGAAAATATTTGAATTAAAACTAGGTATGCTTGGTATTAATATTAGTAAAACAAATCCTTCAATCCCCGGCAACGGCGCCAAAAACTTGTTACCGAATTCTCGATGAGTGTACCGCAAGTGTACGGACCGTAGCAAGTAATAAAGTGATGAGTAGAGTATCGTTCCCACGAGGATTGAAATTGTGAATGTTATACTAAGTACTAAAATTCCACACCCTAATTTTATTCAAACGATCGAAAGAATCTTTTTATCAAAACACTAATATTTCTGAAATCGAAGTAGCAAGAAAGTGAAAATAAAAAAATCTTATTTAAATAAAACTTCTAAAATATTCCAAAATAAAAACCAAAAGAAATTTAGATGAAAACTTGAAAACTAAAACAAAGAGAATAAAACTAAAACTACTCTATATCCCTTAGTAGGATTGAATTCTCTTCATGGTGCTGAAGCTGGCTATTTATAGAGGCAGTGGGGATGATGATTAGCTCAAAATCTTGGCTGATAGGGCTCGATCTTTATCTTCAAAGAAAATTTATCTTTTATCAGCTCCCTTGTTTATCTCTATCCTTAGCAAAAAGTCCATCTTGATAATTTATCTTCATAAAAGATAAATGCAACAATTTATCTTTCTTGGCAGCCAGTAGAAATATCCATGCATGAAGCTTTATCAATAAAGTCTTGTGTTTGAATGAAATTTGAAACTGAAATCCTTCACATCTTTGACTTCTTTATCAATTGGAGTTCCTACATCATTGAGAGAAATTTAACAGATAAATTAGGGATTTGAATCTAATAATACTGATTTAGAGATAAATTATATTATTAAATTCATGATAATTCTATAAATTATAGAATTATCAAACGTCCCATCATTCGGAGTAATAGTGACGTAAGGTTTTCCTTTGCGTGCAACAAGCATCGTACACCATTGAATTTGGAGTATAATTACCCAAGCAATAACTAGTGTATCTCAAAGCATAATGGGATATGAGATTATATGAGTCATTCATCATAAACTCCCATTTCTTTAGTCTTAATCTGTGGTTCATTCCGAAGTGGGTTCTAAGCCCGAGAAACCTAACAATGTCAATTAGCTTATCATGGCAGCAAACAGCTTAATTCATCAGAAGTGCTTGAAATGTGATGATGACGAGAAACTCTATTGATAGTCATCACTGAAAACTTTACATCAATTCCAATGGAATCTTCGAATAAAGAAAGTATTAAAACTGAAAGATCACTTCTCCAGAAGTTCTAAGGTCATTGTTGTCGATGCCCTCTCCGTCGGGTCTGGTTTTGGCTAAGCCTATAGCTTGTCTTAAAGGATCTCCCATTGTTAATGCTATAAAATCAAGTTGCCTGATCCATAAATTTTTTTTATATCAAATTATTTATGAATTAAAGTTCAGTAAAAATTTTTAAATGTCATGAACATATATTTTTATTTATAGTATAAAATTATTAATTTTTAAATTTATTTTAGCGCCCTTTGATTTTAATTTTTTATTATTTTACTTAAAAACATCTATCTTTAATGATTATTTTTTTCAATTTAATCAAAATTAATTTCATCTTCCCTCCAAATTAATTTTTATTTATTCGTTGAGATAATTAACACTAGCTAGCTAGTCAGCTAGATCGGTACTTTGTCTGTAATTTAAACTTCCAAGTGGATTGGAAGTTGGAAGCCACTATCACTATGAGATTATGACATGAACAACAAGCTTCCCACTAACTCAATTAAAGTTCAAAATTCTCTGCTTCCTCTAGTAAATGTAAAAGTGACCATCAATTACCCTTTGATTTTTTTTTTTTATATAGTTAACTATTAGGTGAATCAAAATGTAGTTTACGTGTAATTTCAGTCTTTGTTACAATTTGAGAATTCTAATTACTAAAAAGAAATTAAGGAGCACTATCACCAAAATCGATTGGTAAAGAAAAAATTATATATTACATATGTAGGTCTTAATTAATTTCCAATACACAATACCATTTTACTGTTTAATTTGTTTTAGTTTATAGTAATTTCAAAAGAGTAAATTAAATTAAAGGTAAATACAAACATTTAAGACTTTGAGATCTTAAGTGTGAGATTGAATTTAGTTTAGTTTGTTATTTGTTTAATTTATTTTTGTTATTTGTATTTATCAGTTTATCAAGTTATCTGTTCATGAAATACAATATGTTAATTATTGATATGGCAAAGCTCATTCACATTGGGCTAGAGCCCAAAACGTCAGAGGTCGCCATGTGGCGAGGTCTTATTGGACCACGTGGCATTCGATGAGAAATAATTTCGGACAACATGAGATCCCTCTCGCCTACGATAGGACCTCTGTGACAGGCGACTGACCCAGGGGTCTATTACCCGTTGCTTGTCGTGTGGACACGTGGCACATATTTGGCCTCCTGCATTAGGCGATAGACTCCTCTAGCCGTTACGTGCCGTACTTTTCTACAATCTCCTGTCGGCGACAGACTCTCACTATTCTCGAGATTGAAGGAATTTGTGTTATACTTGGAAACAAACTCCTACCAAAAAGACGTGATCATTCCTATGTAATTACCCTAGAATATTTGCCTATAAATAAGCCTCAGGTACAATTCTATTCTCTAATTTTTTTACTACTAGCTTTTACGTTTCCCAATATTCAAGAACCTTTTGCTGACTTAAGCATCAGAGTGCCTACACAGGGAACCACTCTCTGCGTTACTCTAACTTTTTCTGTTTTTATAGAACCTTTCTGGAGACATGTGGAGAAAGAAGACAAATATCGACGTCAGCAAGTATTTATTGTTTTGTGCAACAACAATTGGCACCGTCTGTGGGAAACAAACAAAAAGCCAAGTATAAAAGATAGCGAGAACACAATCTGCGATAGGGTTGGAGGCCTGTGGTAGAATATGGAAGCTTATGGTATATTAGGTGGCAAATCGAGGTAGGAGGCCTACGGCAGGGTAATAGCCATTAATAGGTTGCCTCACGATGCCAGGGTGGTATTTGACTGTATAAAGCCTGCGGCAGGGTGCCTCAACGAGCGATATGCGCGGCAGGCATTTGATCAGTGTGCGGCATGGTGTAATGCATGTCATGCATGCGGTAGAGTGCAATGACCGATAGGCATGAGGTAAGCCTGCGACAGGGTAACTGCCAATAGTAGGGTGCCTCAAGGTGCCAGGGTGGTATCTGACGATATAAGGCCTGTGACAAGGTGCCTCAGCGAGCAATAGGTGAAGAGGCATGTGGTTAGCGTGCGACAGGGTGTAATGCACATTAGGCATGCAGTAAGGTGCAACGACCAGTAAGCCTTAGCTGGTACACAGTAGGCATGCGACAGGGTGTAAGGCACAGTAAGCACGTAGTACGGTGCAACGACCGATAGGCGCGGAGGCATGTCGTTAGCTTGTGACAGGGTTAAAACATGTCAGGCGTGCGGCAGAGAGCAACAACCAGTAGGGCTGCGGCAAGCACGTGGTAGGCTTGCGACAGGCATTTGATAGGTGCACGACAAGCATGCAGCAGAATGCCTTAGCTTGTAACGGGCTGTAAGGCTACGGTAGGGTACTCCTTGATGGCAGGATGCGAGGCTACGGCAGAGTACCCCTCAGTGGTAGGTACGAAAGCTGTAGCAGGGTTCGAGACAAAGCTCGAGCGATAAGGTCATACTTCTGATCACCTTGGGTCAATAGGCCTTCAACTAGAAAAGACCTTACAAGATTAGAAAGGTGATCGGACCAAGCACTTATACTTTGAAGGCCTTACAGTGCAAGAAGGTTCCAAAGACTTGGAACACTAATCGCTTGAAACCATACTAGTGGTAAACACTTGATTTTTTTGTTTTAACATTTAATGTAGTTATTTTGTTACTTGTTTCATTTGATTGGAAATATTACATGTTATGAAACGGAGGGCCAATTATTCATATCTTTATCTATACTATGATAATCTTCTGTGTATGATAGACATGTTACAGGAATAGAAAAAGAAAAAGTCCCTAAGCACAGAAGGTGAGAGACGGCCAAATTAAAAGTCTCTAAGCGAAAAATGCGCGAGACGGGCAAATCAAAAGTTCCTAAGCTAAAAATGCACGAGACGGGCAAATCAAAAGTCCCTAAGCACAGAAGGTGTGAGACGGGCAAATCAAAAGTCCCTAAGCGAAAAATACACGAGACGGGCAAATCAAAAGTCCTTAAGCACAAAAAAGTATGTGTAGACACCTAATTTTGTCCGGGTTTGTAAATCTTTTACTAATCCATTTCAAAGTTTGTTGGACATTTTTGTTATTAAGCTAGATTAAATTCATTTTAAAATTCAATGGATAAATAATTGGATTTAATTTCATATTTATCAATTTTAAATTTGAGCTTGATCGATTAGGCCCAATTCAGTGTTCAGTATATTATGTGAGCTTGAAGGCCCAAACACAAAATGGGCTAAATTTAGTTATTTATATTCATAATTTTTTTATAATTTTATTTTATTATTATGTTTTTTTACATAATTTTATTTTATTTTTATTTTTATTGACTGCTAGCTGCCCAAGCTGCTCGTATAGCTCCCAGGTCTCGATTTTCACCCCATCAGTCAGCATTTAGACTAAAAATTCACCTCTGTTACGCATCTTTTCCCATCCATGGCAGTCACCATAGGTGACCGAGAAACAATAATCAGATCCTAAGAGTTGAATCTAATACACTGGATTAAAAGATGCTTCCAAACTTGCTTAAAAGATGAAAAACGACTCATGCAAGGGGGATTTTTCGGTCAGCCATATCCCCACTTATCCACCAGCTTTAGCTCACCACCTTCAACCACCATCACCATTTTCGACAGAACCAAACCCTCTTCAACACAGAACCCAATTTAGATCACCCCACCGAGAACCAACCTTTCTCACCTCCATCATCATCACACACAACACTCTCAAAACATCTTCCATTCACCACCGTGAACCACCATTCTCACCACCGAAACAGCCACCACCCTCACCTATCAACACAACCAAAAACCAAACCAAAAAAAGTGAGAAGCAGATTCCAAACACGGCAGCCCCCCCAAAGAAAATCTAAAGCCTAAACCCAAAAAAAACCAACTCTTGGGTACCTGCAAAAAAAAAAGAGGAAAGAAAACAACACAAAACCAAAAATCACAACAACACAGCAACCTCAAGTGGATCCGAAACCATCGACAAAAAAAAAAAAAAGAGAAAAACAAAACAAAAGTGGTGAAAAGGTTTCGGCCTAGGTTAGATCTATACGGTTAGAGGAGTTTTTAGGTAGATTGGAGACTAGATCCGGGGAAGAAGAGAGGAGCATTTTTAGGATTTCTTGAATGCCACCGGCGACCGGAGTACGGCGGCTCACGACGATCTGGCGGTGGCCAGAAATCGCACGGGAGAGAGCCTTACAAGGCTCTGAAAATTTTTTTGTTAGAAAGTTAAGAAAATGAATTGAAAAAAAAAGGTGGTCTTTTATAGTTGAAAAAAAAAAAAAATTGTTGACTCGCGCCTTGACCCGACCCGGGTCTAGGATCCGCGCAACCTGGTTGACGACCCACTCAGGACCCGTGTGTCACGCTTGACCCATCCCGATCCGAGCATTCGGTCCACCACCCACGTGCGACCTGCTCCAGTCCACCTGATCCGGCCTGTTTGCGGCCTGCTGCAGCCCAACAGCTTCAGCCCATTCCAAGTAGCTATTGGGCTCGATTTTTTGGCTCTTGTGGAAGTTTTTCTTTGGGCCCAAGCCCAAATCCGTTTGGGTATATCTTTTTCCTCATTTATTTATTTATTTAGTATTTATTTATTTTGTTAAATAACTTATCTTGTGTGTTTTTAATATACTTTCATGGTAAAAAAATACATTTTTTATATAAAATTCTCTAAGATTTATGATAATTTTAGGTTTAATCAATTTAATTGCATGGAATTAGTTTTAACAATAAACATATAGTTTTAATATATATATATAAATAAATATATAGAATATACATAAACATATAATTTTAAAAATAAAATAAAATTCTTATTAGACAATTTACTATAAAAAATGTATTTTAGGAAGCTTTAGTAAAAAAATAAGCATGAAATCCCGATGATAAGTTTTCGTAGAAGTCATAAGTAGCGATTCTTCGAAAAACTTTAGGTGAGAGGAATGTATTGAATGTTACCAGAGTATTGGGATATTCGATATAATTCTTTAATATTTGAGCTCATGTTTATTTTAAGAAAATATACAATGACAATATAAATATATATATTTTGTAATGATAAATAGGGAATATTTAGAAAAATACTAATTAAATGAAAATTAATAAAAACAAAATAGGTAATGGAAATAGTTGGGAGAAATTAATAAAAAAGGGGATTTTAGAGATATATAAATACAAAATAATTAAACCAATAAAAATTGATAATAATAAAGTTTCAAAAGGTAGAGAATAGTGATTAAATTAATTAAATAAATGATAATAGAATTTTAATAAAAGGCAATAGTCAAAGGAATTAAGTTAATAAATCTAAATTAAAATCAAAATAAATGAAGATGAAATAATCAAGTTATCCGCAAAAGGTAAAAGCTAATGTCCGATGATGAGATTTTACGGAAGTCACAAGTAGTAATTCCTAACTGATCCCTAGGTGAGGGGAGTCCACTAAATATTACCAGAGTATTGGAATACTTAGTGTGATTCTTCAATAATGTTGATTTTTATTTAAAATAAATAAAATAATTTTTTTAAGAAAATTATTATAAAAAATACATATGCATCACTTATTATCTATTTGCATCATATGCATTCATGATAATTTCGAAGTAAGTGTGAATCTACCGAGGATAAGATTCTATAGAAGTCACAAGTAGTGATTCTTAAAAAATCTCTAAGTGAGGAAAATTATTTCAAATATTATCAAAAGTATTGGAGTATTTGATATATTTTTTCAATAAAAGGGGTTCATGCTTATTTTTCAAAAATGAGACTTTTAAAATTTATATAATAATTTTCAATTACTTATGCAAATAATGTGATCCCTTCCGAGGATGAAATTCTGTAGAAGTCACAAGTAGTGATTCTTAAGAAATCTCTAGATGAGGAAATTATTTTAAATACAACTAAAAGTATTAGAGTATTTGATTTAATTTTTCAATACAAAAAGGTTCACATTCACTTTCATTAAATAAAATCTAACTTTTTTAAAATAAAAAATGATTTTTGACAAATAATAAATAAATGCTTTGAAAAAATTTAAAAATAAAATAGGAATTAATTTTAAATATTAAATTAAGACCATTTTTATCAAAACAAAAAGGATAACAACATTCACTTTCATTAAATAAAATCTAAATTTTTTAAAATAAAAAATTATTTTTTACAAATAATAAATAAATGCTTTTGAAAAAATTTTAGAATAAAATAGGAATTAATTTTAAATATTAAATTAAGACCACTTTTATTAAAACAAAAAGGATAATATGTGATTAAGATGGTACCGTTTTCTAAACGGGCGTCGTGGGAGTGCTAATCCTTCCCCACGCATAATCGTACTCCCGAACCCGATTTTGGTTTTGCAGACCCAAACTTGTCTTTTTAATAAAACTTAATTAATTTTGAGATTTTGTTAAAAAGATAAACATATTTAGGTGACCAATCACACCTTATCAAAAAAAATTGGTGGCGGCTTCCTTTGTTTTAAAATGTTTTCAAAATCGTCGAGCGGTCGAGTTTTCGGACATCGTCGAGCGGTCCAGTCCTCGGACGAAATTGTTACGACAGCTTGGCGACTCCACTGGAGACTTTTTGAGGGTCAAGTCATTCATTAATCATGTGTTATCCAAAGTTTTAATATAATAGTCTTGATTGGTATTTAAACTTAATTCACTTGGATTTTGAAAATAATTTTGTTTGCATTTGCTTTTTATGTTATTTATTTTATGTTTTATATTTGTACATACTTGTTGTTAATAAATTGTTGAAGCATTTAGGATAAAGATAATAATTTAATTTGAGTCTGACATGTTCCCTCATGCACACACTTGCATGTACATTTTCATAACATGAGCTCTATACCCGGGTTTTGTTCTTCTTAGGAGGGAGTAGAGTAACTATGCTCTTATGAGGTAATAACCTCCGCAATGGCAAGTGAAATACTTCCACTCAACTTGTTTCTTTACTAGTCCAGAGTGGATGTTAGTAAGAAATAGTTTAGGAACCTTTAGATTCTTATAACCAAGCTCAACATATAGAGAGTCTTAAAAGGTCAGCCTTACGTAAAGCCATGCCCAATTTTTGTAAAAATTATTCCAAAATTAAGACACATGAGGGAACATTTGTACTACCTCTTTTTATCATAACTTTAATAATTTTCCAAATTCATGCTTTCAAAAAAAAATCAAGAGGTATATTTTTTTTCTTTACAATTTTAAAGAAGAAAACAAATATTTATTTGGTTCTTTTTCTTGAAAATAAAATGGAAATATCCCTTCGTTCTTTAATACTATTTAAAAAATAATTTTTTTGAAACTAATGTATAGACATAAATAAATTTTTTTAAAAATAAAAGTAAATACATTGTCACATTCCTTCAAAAATAATCTACAAAAAAAGGGGGTTAAAGAAAATAAATTTTGATGTGAAAATAAGAAATGGATTTTCTTATTAAAAAAATAAAAGAAAGGAAAAATTTATTCTTTAAAGAAAAAAAGAAGAATTCATTCATTGAACTTAAATAAGAGAAAATTTTGATTCTTTTATTCTTAAATTTTAGCATGTCATATCTCGTTACATTAATGCATTCACATCACATAATAAGGAGGGTATTTATCTTTTTAGGATAAAGGAGGTTAAAGATATGGGAGATCAATTAGAAGCTAGACTTACTGCTTTGGAGAATAATCAAGAGGAGTTTGGACATGATATACGAGAGATAAAGAGGAAGCTAGCTAAGATAATGAAGATGCTTGAAAGCTTCGGAGAGACTAAAGTGGTTCATCCTCAAGTGGTTCATTCTCTAAAAGTCCTTAAGTGAAAAATGCGTGAGATGGGCAATCCTATAAAGTCTCTAAGCGAAAAATGGGCAAGATGGGCAAGTTGCGAAATCCTCAAGAAGTGTACGAATAAATATGGTACCCAAGTAGCACATAAAATGCAGGCTGTGAAGTATGTTACGAGGTATGTTACAATTGGTTGACAAATTACATTTAACATTTTGTGTTGACATTTTGGATATAAAGTGTTATCAATTCTAACAAGTCCTTAAGCGGAAAAAACGCGAGATAGGCGAACGCTCGAGAAAAAGTTCATCTTTGAACAGGAACAACAACGTTATTTCAAAGAAGAACTTGGGGGGCAATATGGTGGAAAGGTAAAAGGTACGCTTTATGCAGCAAAAATGGAATTATTTTCTCTTTTTAGCGCTATGAAAGTGAAGACGCATTTTACGTTGCTTTTTAGAGCTTTGTGTTGTAAAAAGCTAGCATACAATGTATTGTGGATATAAAATATTCTATCGAATATGAAAAATATGAAAATGTGGTTACATATGCATAAAATGATCTGTATTCTTTCAGACAAAGGAGGAAGAAACTACACTTTTCATTAAAAACGAATCTGTTCATCGTCTAGATGAATTAACAAATAAAATAAAATGAAAAGACAAAATGAAAAAGAAAATATCCTAATCCTGCCGCAAAAATGGAATTATTTTATCTTTTTAGCGCTATGAAAGGGAAGAAGCATTTTATGCTGCTTTTTAGAGCTTTGTGTTGTAACAAGCTAGCATACAATGTATTGTGGATATAAAATATTCTATCGAATATGAAAAATATGAAAATGTGATTACATATGCATAAAACGATCTGTATTCTTTCAGACAAAGGAGGAAGAAACTACACTTTTCATTAAAAACGAATCTGTACATCGTCTAGATGAATTAACAAATGAAATGAAATGAAAAGACAAAATGAAAAAGAAAATATCATAATCTATAGAAAAGACCAAGTCAGCCGGCTGCGAAGATGCTGAATCAGCACTAGGATCTTGAGGAGCCGAAGGAGCCATTTCGGAAGAGGGAGCATCGCTTGAAGGCCCAGCAATAGCCACAAAGTCTGGCACAAGATCGATGGCCGTAGAATCAAAGAATTGGAGCTCGTCGCCATCTAACCCTTGCAATGCCTCAATAGGCTCGGGTTGATCGCCTGCCTTGACAAGTTCAGGCTCATTACACACCTTGACAGGCCTAAGCTGTTCACGAACCTCAGTGGACCCGGGCTGATTACGCGGCTGTTGAGGGGGCCACGGACCTTTAAGGTTGTCTAAATCGTCTATGGCCCCTTCCTCCAAATAGTCTTCTGGGCCTTGAGAGTCGGGCTCGTTCTTAGTCTAGGAAGGAGCATCATAGTACTGGGCCTCTTGGGTAAAAAGCAGCTTAGGGAAAGTCTCGTTAGGCCTATACTTCTCCAACCAAGCATAAGCCAAGTAGAAGCCATACTTGACGAATCTCGCCGCAAAATCTTCCTTCTTTTCATAGCAATGCTGAGATAGGCGGTATTCACGAATGTCCTCGGCTCGGACCTCCCTTTGCCGATCTAACACGTTCTGCAGCTCATCGATGGCCTCGTCCCGCGGCATCCTCATGGCTTTCAAATCGTTGCTTGCCTTATTGTAAGCCTTTTGATATCCGTGAAAAGAGGCCACCTTCGCCTATTCCTCTTTCAGCTTTTGATCGAGATCTGCGTTCTGCTTCTTTAGCTCCTCTACTCTGCTGATATATGGATGAAGCTGGTTAACCTCATTCTGAAGCTCTATGTTTTTCTCTCGAAGCTCATGTAGATCTTTCTCAGCCTGCTCCCTAAGAGCTCTGTGCCGTGCATTAACAGCCACCGTCTGTTGAGCCTCCTGACAAAACAAGAAGAAAAAAATAATAAGAAACCCGACAAAATAAGTTAGAAAGAGCGTATCATTATCGAAGAAAGGCAACGCTCTCACCTTCATTATGAGGTAGTCAGAGTTGTTTTCAGCCTCTGGCAGGCCCTTGAAGAGTCCCATCTCGTTGTGAAGAAGGATGGTACTCCAGGCTAGGCGACAAGCTACCCCAGGCTCATTGATGCTATCATTATCATTGACGCCAAGGTAGGTTTGAAAATCATCCCTGTCGACAACAACCCCCGCGTCCACTTGGTATCGCCTCAGGGTAGGATCGACCATCTTAAGCAAAACCGACCTCACAGGCATCGAGTCTTCAACAATTAGTCTCTTTTGATATTTACGGCGAGGCCTGCGAGGAACTCGCCTATCTCCACTGGTGTTAGGATTGCCCTCTTGGGGAGCAGACTCGCTCCTTTACGACCCTGAGCTCTCATGATCGTCAGAACCGCGATCACGGATTAAGTGCCTCTTTCGCTTGCCTCTTCCGGCCTCTTGCGTGGGCCGACTGGGTTTGCTAGTGGTCGAAGGATGAGGAGTAAGAGTGCAAGGATGTCCAAAACCAGATGCCTCAACCCGAAGTTGTTGTTTAGAAAAAGAAGCCGCTCTGGCAGACACAGTGGTCTCCCTCCTACGCATGGCTGATTGAAAATTCATGTCTGCATAACACGAGGAGAAAGAGTTAGTGAATCAAATCCAAAAATATTGCACACATGTATGTAGAAGTAAAGAGAATTGAAAAACCTATAAAATCACCAAAATCCTCTAAGTTATTCAAGTTCGTATCCAATGGAAAGTCGTAGAAAGGACTCTCAAAGGCGTTGCCCTGACTCCATTCAAGATTCTCCTCGAATGGATCATCAGTACTCGCAACCTCAGGCGTTTCGTCCCCCGAATCAAGAGAAGATTCGTCTACAAGGTGACCTAAGGGGTTAGATGTTTCGGCTACGGGAATCCCGGGTGGCTAACTAGAACTAGCATCTGGCGCAAGTGAAGCCGTAGGAGGGTTCGAGGGAATGGTGGAAGATCCAGGAATCACTCTACTTACTCCCCAACCGGCTGATGCAACATGCTCCGAGGTTAAAAGAGAGAATAAATTTGGTTCCCCAATGGAACAGATACGCCGTATAGGCTCACCGAAATAGTCCCTTAGGGATTATAAACTAAATCTCTATGAACACTTCGAGTGATCGCTAGTGTCTCAATTCCATCTAGTGCGAATCCTTAAGTCACTTGGAATCTCGATAGCCCTTTCAGCCCACGGACTCCAAAAAAGGCACTCAAGAGAGGGACGATAGGAACGATACCTAAGCTATGACATACCACCAAAAATCCCACTAGTTAAGCCCAGGCATGAAGATGGAGTTGACAGGGAACTATATCTTTGTACGTAAGGAACGCTAGACCAAATTCTAGTAACGAAAAACGAAAATCGAAGACTAAGGACGCTTTATGTACTGCTACACCGCTTCTAACTAGGTCGGGTGTAACTTCCCTATCGGTTGGAAGTCTATGACGATAACCAGAAGGAAAGGGAAAACGAGTATTGATCTCTTCTAAATTAGCATTCGTCAATGTGCATTCAATGCCACCCCTTCTCAGTGTTTTACCTGGGCGTTGTGAAGACATGGTTGGAATGTGAAGGCAGACAAGAAACAAGCGAGAGACCTACAGGGCGAGACACCTACAGGGCGGGAGGCCTACAGAGTGAGAGACCTATGAGTCGCGAGAGCCTTAAGAATTGAGAGACCTATGATGCGAAAGACCTTGGGAGCGAGAGACCTAAGGCTAGACACATGCGAGAGACTCAAAAGCAACTACGAGAGATAGTAAAATGAGGTGGCAAGTGTACACTTACTGTGACAGTTATAAGCGAGAGGCTTTTGTGTGAGGGCGAAAGACTATTTTCGTGACAAACTCTTTTAGCGAGAGAGCTAAAGACGTGCGGCAAAGTGCTGGCTCAGAGGTTTTTTGTACTAGGTGTCATCGAACTCCAGCTGTTTATATAGCCGCGACAGGGAATGCCAAACGTCGCTCCTGACAACACCTCCCGCAGAACTAAGCTTTTTTACCTGCAAAAAATACCAGAAAAACCACAAAAAATCATAAAAAGACTACAATGTCCTATACTCAAGTATTTATACTCTCTTGATTGGAAAAATCCAACAAGAGACTAGGGAGCAATTGATATGGCAAAGCCCATTCACATTGGGCTAGAGCCCAAAACGTCAGAAGCCTCCACGTGGCGAGGTATTATTGGACCACGTGGCATTTGGTGAGAAATAATTTTGGACAACACGAGATCCCTCTCGCCTACGACAGGACCTCTGTTGCAGGCGACTGAACCAGGGGTCTATTGCTCGTTGCTTGTCGTGTGGACACGTGGCACATATTCGACCTCCTGCCTTAGGCGATAGACTCCTCCTGCCATTACATGCCGCACTTTTCTACAGTCTCCCGCAGGCGACAGACTCCCACTATTCCCGAGATCGAAGGAATTTGTGTTATACTTGGAAACAAACTCCTACCAAAAAGACGTGATCATCCCCAGGTAATTACCCTAGAATATTCACCTATAAATAGGCTTCAAGTACAATTCTATTCTCTAATTTTTTGACTACTAGCTTTTACGTTTCCCAATATTGAAGAACCTTTTGCCGACTTAAGCATCGGAGTGCCTACGCAGAAAACCACCCCCTGTGTTACTCTGACTTTTCCTGTTTTTACAAAACTTTTCTGGAGACACGTGGAGAAAGAAGACAAATATCGACGTCAACAAGTATTTATTATTGTTTTGTGCAACAACAATTATGATTGTAACTTTGAATGAAAATGTACTATTTAAAAAAAATAAATGGAATTTAAACTAATAAGTATGTCAGAATTTATTCTTCATAAGAGCTTAATTTAGTGAGATAACAATTACAAATCCTATAAATAATAAAAGAAATTTCCCATCATATATGAATTTGGATATGATTATATTCGCTCATAATGATTTATACAAAATGATATCCTCTTTTTGGGTTCACAATCATATTCCAAATCATTTTCTCTATTATCTAACAAAAAGCAGAATGCAAATTAAAAGATTTTCATACCATTCAAATTAATTCAGCCTAATTGCTCGTTTTCTACATCCAAGCAAATTATAACTTCGCATATGCATTCTTTATTAAGTCTTTTAAGTTTTAACTTCCTTCCCTTTGTTTTCAAGTCTATTTTTTTTTTCAACACTTAAATTGTTTTTAAATTAGGAAATATGTTTATAAATATATATTTATGAAAAAAATTATTTGATTTTGAGTATTGATTCAAATGATTATGTTCTCATTTTAAAATAAGTGAATATTTTACGAATGTAAAATTTGAATCTCAGTATTTGCATTTCTCTTTCTTCCAAATCAAAGATTTTTATTGTAAAAAAATTATATATCTTAAATATTTTCATATGAAATATCTTGTATTGTTAAACTATTTTGTGGATAGGATTTTTTTTTTATGGATCCATTTAAAAACGATATAAAATTCAAAAGATGATTTAGATTTGTAGTGGTTTTGCTACTTAACTTTTTCAATTAATTAACCTAATGCTTTTTCTTTTGGGTTACAAGAGAAATATTTAATGACTAGAATGGGGTTGGGTTGTTCGAACTCAAATTTTATAATATGACACAACTCAATTTGTCATTCGATTAAAAAGTTGTTGGTATCTTTTTTAGTAATTCAAACTTAAGATAATTTTTTTTTCAGATTCATTGAATGGAGACAAAAGTGAAAAAAAAGACTACCAAATAAAAAAATTTTGGATTAATTATTTGATTTAGAATATGGACGGTTTCTACCTTTCAATGATGTGGAAAGAAGAAATAAGATGATGCAAAAATAAAGTTTGAGTCTACCTTTGTGAGGCTTGCATTGTGTAAATGCAATAAGGTTCGTAAAGATGTAACATTAGTATACCGATCAAATATATTATCTTTAAATTATATCGTGACATTTTATTAATATATAAATTTAAAAATATTTTTAAAAAAAAGTATATAAGTTAATGACATAACATTTATGGTTCACAATATTATATACTATATGTAACCAATAATCATTAAATATAAATCCATGTTAATCAATTAAAAATAATTTGAGACAACAAAAAAGAATTTTATAAAATTTTATTTGACGTGAAACTAATTTAGATGGATGGTGAGATTGATTCTAATAAGATTAAAAATAATAATAAAAAACTTAAAAATATATCTTTTTCAATAAAATAATAAAAAAAAAATTAAAACAAAGTAAGAAGATATTTTTACACTCTAAATCCGCTCGCATTGGTGCCCAATGGGTAACCAAACGGGGCCGTGGTATTCTTTAATTAAAAATAAGTGGTTCCAGTTACATTTGGGTTTTGCTTTGGAAAGCAACATAGAAATTAGTAGGAGAGTTACCTTTTGACTATTGAGAGTGTCCAAAATTTTATAAATTTTTCTAAGTACAAAAGGTCAAAACCTAAAAAGGGCGTGATAACGTAGGTACGCAACCACTGATAAGCAAAGTGATACATACTTTCACAAATCAAAAGAAAAGTTCGTGGACGTTTCTCCTCCCTTCATGCCAAGGAAAAAATGTGAAAAGAAATATGTTTTTTGTTCTCTTCTTTTATGCAGAAGCAGGAAAAAAAAGTTGTGTAGTGGAAAACAGCTCAAACCGCACCTTTTTGTCTCCAACTGCGCTGCCCTGTGCTGCCAACTTTCTCTGTCACCACTTCTTCATGTTCTTTTTGTGTGGTTATGGTGTGAACTCTGAGCCACGCTTTAAAAATTTAGAATGCTGAGGTTTTTTATTTATTTATTTTTTAGAGAGGACAATCAAAACCTAAGGAGCATAAGAAAGGGAGAATCTGTAAGTGTTGGTGAATGTTGTTTCTTTTTCTCTCGTTTTGATGTTGCTGAATATATTTATGGTTTTGGACTTGAACTTTGATTGCCAGCTACACTGATCTCGTAGACTTTTGATTGCTTTAATTAATCGTACTTAGCAAAAAAAAAAACCATCAATGAGTAAAATAATAACTTTTGCGCATGTTACTCAAACCATCGACATAACATTTGAAATAATGGTAAAGCGTGGGAACATTAAAGTCGTTTGTGGATGATTTTGTTTGATAAAAATATCATTATTCTTAAAGAATCTTTTTAAAAGAATTTTTGGAAAAAGGCTAAAAATAACAATTTTTTCTTTTAATTTTTCACGTTAACTTGGTTAGTGAAATCTTCCAAAATTATTGAAAGATTTTAAAAATAAGTTATGCATAGTTTTGCTTTAAATAGTTATGAAATTATAGTTTAAGAAATGAAATGAAAGTCATTCAAATAAAATAAAATTGTGAAAATTGAGCCTAATCAATAAAACCCATTAAATATGTCAACTTATTAATAATTAAAGAAACTCATATTGAATAGTCCAATTAAATAAACTAACTTAATAATAAAATCAAATTTATGTTTTTTTATTAAAAAAACTATTTTATTGGACCGGCCTAAACTTTTTGTTATTTCTAAAAACGGGTATAGGCAGAAAATTCATACTCGAATATCGAGTCAGACCAAACACACATAAAATCTGTTGATATCATATCTAAACCCATCTGACCTGGCTCATAATCAGGTCTAAACATGCATTCAAAAAATTCAAGAACAAAAGTTTTGCTTTTTTTTTTCCTAAGAAAATGCTTTGTTTGCAAACTTCGACATCTTATATGGAAACAAACTTAATTACTTTAACACGCTAACAATATTTACATAAATTATTATTTAATATATGCCTAACCGTTGCAAGTTGAATAAAAAAACAAATAATTGCCAGACTTTACTTTTCTTTTCTTATTTGTGCAAAAGATATCTGTATTTAGAGATAAGGGAAAAGGAAGCAAGTGGTAGGGTTCAAACTCTAAATATAGAGAAAGTTATCTTTTAAAGAAGCGATATGAACCGATTAACCTAAATCTCAGGTTTTACGAGGCTTAATTTGTGGTGGTGGAGCTTGAAGGAGGTCTATAAATAATATGGCATTCTTTCATTTCATACAACCCATACATTATATTTAACATAACTATATATTTTATACTTTATTATCACAAATTAATAGTTGATTAATATTTGTTATATTCGATTAAATGCATATTTGTCTACAATGCTTCTATTTTAGTTTTTATTTAACAGAGATATATTATCTCATTTTTGTTAGTGTGGTTTTCTTGTTTTTTGATAGCGTTAGTGTGGTTTTTGTATTTCTTTTAATTGAGAAATTGATGATATTTTCTATTTTTTTATTTTTAAAACATGTATTTTTTATTTAGACATTAATGAAAAATAATATTAATTTGCTTAATTTGAGTAAAATGATTTTTGTAGTTACTAGTTTAAAAAATATAATATGCCAGTCATAATTGTAATTTTTAATGAAAATATACCACTATAAAAAAACTATTATTAAGTTAATTCTTATGTAGATATTCTACGTATAATGAAAAAAATATACATATATACATTTGATTAAAAAAAGAATTTCTAAATGGATTATTATCTCATCCCATCAGTAGAATTAAAAAACTCCACAAATGAGTCTTTTATGTGCCATGTGTAAAAAAGAATTCCTAAATGGATTATTATCTCATCCTCGTTAATGGAATTAAAAAACTCTACAAGCGAGTCTCTTTATGTGACATGTATCCTTTTAAGATAGAGTTTATATATGATGCACTGATAATGTATAGTCTTCATATACTGTCAATACACATAAAGTTGATACCTCATTAATGAGCAAATTAAAAAGATATCAAGTCCTTAAAAATAAATAAAAATAAATTTTTTTCAATTTGCTTAGGAGGGCTTAGCATCTTTTTAGTTTTCTCATTAATGAAATGTCAACCTCTGGTGCATTGACAATGTACAAAAGCTTTACACCGTCAGTGCATCATATAAACCCTTTAAGATATACTCACTTTTTGTGGAGACTCGCACTTAACTTATAAGATATTATTCGTTTTGATCCGAAGGTTTTATTGTTTTGTTCCACAATAAATGCTTCATAAGTATGAGTTAAAGTTTCTACGTCTATAGTATTTACAGGAACTTACAATCTCTCGATACAATATTGAGGTGCTACACATTTTTCCTCCCTACATTTTATTTTTCTCGGTGTTGTACTGTTTATGTAAAAAAAAATTGGATGTAAAATGAAAAAAATTGGATGTTTCTAGAAGTTCTCGGTTCAAAAACCTACTTACCATTTTTATGAACAGTGAGTACGAGTAAAGGCTGATTTACCCGTCTGCCTGTACAGATTATTAGAAGTGCCTTCAGATTTTGCTTTAACCTAATTTCTTTTCATACAATTTTAAAGGTGCAGTCCTCCGTATTAGTTGATTAGTTGATACAAATTCGAGAAATACTTTTCACAAATATCCAACCTTAATACGCAAGTTCTTTGTATTGTATGTTTGTATACTAAAATGTTATTGTCTTTGAAGGTAGCAGCGTAGTAAGAATTTTTTTTCTTTTAATGGAGTCAATAAATTAATATTATAATATATTAATCGTTTCAAATTTTCATGTATTTAAAAATTATTGTATAATTGTTTCATTATTAATACTGTCAAATAATTTTTATCAATACACGTAATCAAAATAAATAATCAATCATTATATTTCTACTACTTTCATATTTGAAATTGTCTTTTTTTTCATATACTTGTAATCACAATTGGTAAAATAAGATTAATTTTGGTAAAAAAAAAATTAAGGTCAAATTTTAAAATTTTTCTATGGTTCAATATTGAATTTTGATACTATACTTCAAATTCAATTAATTAAATTGTTACTACACTTCTAATTTTGTTGATTTTTGGACATAAAATAATGGAATTGATTAAAATTTACAATTTGCAAACAAAATATCTTGTTTAATATTTTAATTCCATTATTTTTTTTATTCAAGAATATCAAAATCAAATATATAGCAAAATTTATCATTTACGTGAACAAAATATTCTGCGAACTACTCTAATTTCATTATTTTCATCTAAAAATCAATAAACTTTGAAAGTACAATAACAAAATTCAATAAAAATTAAAATATGTTATAGCAAAACTTAATATTTGACAATAATAAATTTCTCTTTAATCCCCATAGTGGATTACATATATAATATATGTTTTGTCTTCACTATTCTTTTTTATTGTTCTTTATTTAAAAAAAAAAAAGCCAAATATGTGATCACTACTTTTTAAAGTTATACATTGATCCGCAAATTTTCTTCTTTACTAGGATTACTTTCAAATCTATCCTAAATTAATATATATTACCAAAAAATTTAAATTTCAGTGGGATCAATTTGTAATTTACCTTAAACTAATAGACACAAAAAAATTACAAGTTACATGTGCCTCAAAAAAATTACAAAAAAAATCGCACATTGATATAATTACAAGAAATTAATATAGATTATAATATAAGGCCACAATGCTAAAAGCATTTATTACTATAAAAACAACTCAAGTACTTTACAAACTCAAAAAAAATTTGTCCACAAGATCTCGATGTCGAATATCTCGTGGTTAATTTCATGTTTCAAAATTCACCAAAACTTTATAGTAATAACTTAATTTGTTTGGGAATTCATATATTTGGTTAGCACTATATTTATATAATATTTACACCCCTGTATTGGTCAGTCTACTGCTACAATTATTCATTGTTGTTGCAGAAGAATTCCCTTTTTCTCGACTTGGCTCGCCAACTGTAATGCTAACACTAGGGCAATTAGCATCAATGGAAGATTTCACAATTTCAGCTTGTCCTGTCTCTGGTTTTTCTGGTAAGACAGTTGGCTCAATAGCTTCAAAGTTTACCATGGATGCGAGTTCAAGAACAGATTCAGCAATTTCCTCGGTGCAGGAGACCACATCGATTAATATCGAAGCGACTGTGGCCAATTGCACCACTTGCAACAGGTCCATATCTTCATCCCATAAGCCCGATTTGAGTAAAGAGGTGAGATTCTTGGCAGCAGATTTTGAGTTTTTGATATGAATATCAGCAGAAAATGGTTTCACCATTCTTTTGATAGCTAATGCTAATTCCATCAATGCTTTTCCAGATTCCAAGCTCATTTTTGTGCATGTCCCTTGGATTTTACTTCGAATTTCTGGTTTTGCCTGCAACAATAGCATAAGATGAATTTACCCTTATTTTATTACTCATGCTTTTTTGTATAAGCATTCCCAATTTGGCTAATCAACAAAACAAGGTATTTAATCCGATAAGAAAAGAAGAAAATGAACAACAGACGAACTAATTAACTTTTGCTATCCTTTGGTTTTTAGCTTTTTTTTTTTGGTGATGAGTATTAATTTTTTTCTGGCTCTTACAAATTAGAATAGCCAAGTAGCAATGTATTTAATCAAGAATTTGAGACGTGGAGATTTAGACAATACTTGAATGTCAGTATTTAGGTGCCCATTAAGAGATTCAATATGATAGGCACACTTGCGTGCTAGAGCTCCAATCTTAAGGTACTGTTTCCATGGATGCCGAAACTGAAATCGACCATGCCCTGGCTCCCAGCTTGCAAAATTAGCCTAAAAGTAACAACAATGACAAAGTAAATGTCAGATACCAAAACAAGAAAACCCAACCTTTCTGATTGGGTATGGAAAGAGAGCTAGAGCTATTTCACCCACCAAGGTATCTTCGTTAGCTTTTGAATTAAGAACACTTTTATATCCCTGCAAGAATGATTTATCTTCTTTGGACTCTCCATCCTCCGACATTTTAAAGTACTCATCTCCAAACCCTGTGAAACATGTCTTTTGCTTAGTGTTCGGTTAAAGGTTAATAAATAAATGTGTAACACATCCAATCTAAATTCAATTGCAAATATAAGTGGAGGAATTCAATTTGAATATAAGATAACTGGAATTTAGTATTTGATTAATATGAATAATATAATTTTAAAGGTTATGTATAAACGTAAAAATAATCTATCACGTGACAGTTTTAAAATGAATAACAAAAAAAATTAATAGAATAGAATTTAGACGCTAATAGCATATTATATATCAAATTTAAAATTGATTGGTAATAAGTGAAGGACGCTAACTTGAATATAAAATGACAAAATTTAATATTTAACAAACGTGATGATCCCTCCTTACTAAAATGAATTGCTTTTATTGAGTGGAGATGTACCTTCTAGGAAGCTACAAAGCTTTTCCAAGTTGGAAGCAATTGAGTTGTGAAGGTCTTCACCAGCCCAGACAGGGAAAAGCAAAATGGAAATCAGGACACAGGTAGAGCCACCTAGGAGGACGGTTGATAATCTCTTGTGAACCAAGTTTAATATTTCATCGTCTCGATAACCCGATACAGATATCAAAGAGAATGTCAAAATAAATATCAGCAACCCATAATCATATCTTGCTTTGATTTTGGGATAGAATCTTGCAAACGTAGATACCGCAGCTGCAAACAGAGATTTATATATAATTGAATCCCCAAGTTGGGTTATTTTATCCAGTTGCATAAGAACAGAAAAAGGAAAAAAAGAATTTTTGGTGCATATTTTTTTGCGAAGTGGCAGTTTACCTTGGAGGAAGACAAAGAACCCAAGTACTATGGGCTCACCTATCCTTCCTGTTAGGTTAGCCAGCTGATGAGCCCCAACAGCTAGTGCACCAGCGAGCAACGTTGCCAATCCTCTATTCACACCTTTCCCGAGAGTAGCTCCTAACGAAATTAATTGTCTTAGTTAAACTCAAAACCATTCAGTTATGTCTGTAATTCTCATCTTTCTTTCATTTTGTGCAGAAATTAAGAAGTCAGGGGTGACAAAACTAACCCACGGAAAACTCAAAGACGACCACGACAGTCATCACAGCCCACATTGCAGAAACGCCAAAACTGTCGTAGAGTGGCTGAAAGTAAAAAAATAACGAGACCAAGGTGATTGCAAGTCCCACTTTTAGTGAATGAACGACTCTTCTTGGATCATCTTGGCCAAGCTTTTTTACCTTGCTAACAAATTCAAACACCTTGGTGTTTGTGCTCTTATGAAAGGCCCTTATCCGTGACCATCCACGAGCAAACAGGCATTGTTTTTCTTTCTCCTGACTTGCAGACTCTAAATCCATAGCTAATTGGTTTAGATTTAGATAGCTATCGAGATAATACAAAACAAGAACTTGCATGAGCCAAGAAAGAGCAACAGTTAGAGCTTAAAAAGAGAAGAGATTGCAAAGGAGAATATGCCTTTGAAGGAGCGATATGTGGGCCCCTATATATAATGAAAAACGGGCATCTAGCATTCTTCTAGCTGCCGTCAAAAAATATATATATTTCACCAAATATATATATATATATATATATATATATATATATATATTTAAGTATATAATATTGCATTTCCAGGTCATAAATTTTGCTGACCTTCCATTTTCTGTACGGTTAAGTACGAAAGAAATTTCAGTGAAACAAGGCAATCGGGAAAGTGCTAGGTGACCCACTGGCGCTGAGTGCAATATGCTATGGGTGGATAGTGTTAACCATTAACGCTCAATAGCCCTGGCTTTCTCCTCCCAGAACCAAATCCCCATTTCCCTTTTTCAGTTTCTCCTTTTTGGAAACCAACTTGCATATATTTTTGGGTTTTCTCTTGTTCTAGGTATTTATGATGGTAATAGCCCAAAGGCTCTGAGCTTGTCAATTTGGGGAAGCAATGTGAACTGTAATCCATTTACTGGAAATAACCTGATCAGTTTCCAGTCATAACCGAATCTTTTTCTTGACAGTCAAAAACAGAGAGATTAATTGGGTGAAGTCACCATCGTGCGCAAGAAATCTTCATCAATTCAATCTTTGGATCACAACTGATCATTCTTAAATTGTTACAACTGATTTGTTTTCACTATTGGGTTAAGTTTGTTTGATGTTTTGGACAGAGTAACTTGGCCTACGTCATTCTACGAGATGTAAACAAGCGTGTAGTAAAATATGACGCATGGCGGTCAAGGCTAGAGATGTACTCTTAAGGGTGGAGGACACGCCCAAGCCTGCAGCCTATTCGGGATTGAACTTTTTTTCTTTTATGTAAATCACATGTATATTCGTCCGTTTTAATGGTTTAAGATTAATCTTGTTGGATTTCGTTACAGTTAAAACTTCTCACCCCTCTTCAAAGGTATATTTAGTGAATGTCAAATCCGAGAACTCTTTCTACAAACTCAACTTATATTGCCAACTGAGCCGCAATCCATGGATAGATTGAACACATTTAGACGCTCATTTTAATTCTAAATTAGGCAAACTTGGACCAAGAAAAAATATTAGATGCAGTGTTGAATTTTTAGGCAAGGTCAGGACAAAGAATTTTAAAATTACGACTTGTCTAAGCCTAAATAATCATTTATAATATGTTTATACAATGAACAAATAAAATTTATAATATGTTTATACTAATTTTTATATGTAACCCGAGATATACACAGATGTATATATGTATGTATGTATGTATGTATGTACGTATGTATGTATGTATGTATGGGCATACTCTTTTAAAGCTTAGCCCAAACTTGGCTCATGATTGAATTTTCTTTCATACCATATTATTAGGATGTAACTGAGTTGATTCACTATGATGCAGTGTTAGGTTTGAATCCAATTGAATTCGAAAAATAAAAATTTGAAATATAATATAATTTCGATCGATTTTAATTTTTGAAATTTAAAATTAATTCAATAAAATATTCGAATCATTAGAACTACACTTAATATGTTCAATTTGTCATAATTCAATCAAAAGTAAAATAGTAAATTAATAATTAATAATTAAAAATATATATTAAAAATCTATTAGTTTTGTGAGCAGTTTGAATCGGATATTAAGATAGCTCTATTCGTTCTTTGAATAGTTCAAATTTGAGCTCGACTCGAAAATAAATAAATAAAACTTAAGTAATTATTGAGTCAAACTCAAGTACCTCATAAATAACTTGATTCATTTTCTTTTTTGGTATGAACCATATGTATCTTCTTCCGTTTTAATAGTCTGAAATTAATTCTATTCAGGACTTCGTCATAGTTAAAACTCCTCATCCCTCCCTAAAAGTATGTTTAGTGGGATTGAACCCGAGACTTGATTCATTTTCACCTCTAGGTATTGTACACCATATCATTTTTATTTTCAAAGAGACACGTAAGTACGTAAAATTTAAGCTTTCATTTTAATTAAAAGTTTCTAACTTTGAATCCTCTGTGAATAAGGTGAAATTTAATTATAAAATGATAAAGTTAAATTTCATTAATATGACATAATTCTTAATTATACATACACCAAAAACAATACAACTATCACTTTGCTATATAATTAAGTTCAAAAATGAAAATTTGAACTAAAAACCTTAAGGTAAGATGTGATTACTAACTTCGAAAAACTACTTTATGTTTTCCAACATTAAAAAGGCTGGGTAGGGGAAGTACTACCTAATGAGAACTAGACAAAGAAACTATTATGAGAGAAATGGTAAAACGAATTTAAAAAAAAAAGGGAAAGAAGAGGATGGGGATAATAATTGCACATATCAAACAAAGAAAATTAATTGTCTTTCTTCCGTCATTAGAAGGGTCTATTAGAAATATATATAGGCTAAATAAATAGTCTTTACAATGTTTTGGTTGTTACGTCTGGTTGTTACTCCTTTTAATTTCTTTTAGCGTCTTTTGCAAGTGAGCTGGTAAAATGCTTGTACCAGCCTCCTATATAAACTCTGTATTTTTTCATTTTTCAAGAAAGTATGCTCAACATACTCTTCATATTCTAAAGTTTCTCTCCTAATATGGTATCAGAGCTATTTCCTTCCGTCGTCGTTCTCTGAGTTTTCTTTCTTTCTCTCATGGCTCGAGGAGGCCCAAACAACAACAACAAAGCGGTTATTGGAGCTTCCCACTCTTCTTCCATGGAAGACTCCAGTAGTCCTTATTATCTTAACAATAGTGACCATCCAGGTCTTGTTCTTGTTACTTATCTTCTCTCTGGATCTAACTACAATACCTGGAGTCAAGCTATGATCATGGCACTCACAGCTAAGAACAAGATCTGCTTCATTGATGGGAGTATTCATCGACCTTCAGCTGACGATCTATTGTTTGGAGCTTGGAATCGTTGCAACAGTATGGTTATTTCTTGGATTCTCAATTCTGTCAACAAAGAAATAGCTTATAGTCTTCTTTATATTGCAACTGCCTTTGATATTTGGATCGATATGCGAGAACGGTTTCATCAGAGCAATGGTCCCCGTATCTTTCAAGTCAAACAGCATCTAAATGCTCTTCACCAAGGATCTCTTGATGTTAATGGCTATTATATGCGGTTGAAAACTCTCTAGGATGAGCTTAAAGATTTTCAACCTGTACATGGTTGTACCTGTGGAGGAATGAGGTTATGGACAGAGTATCAACAACAAGAGTATGTTCTACAATTTCTCATGGGTCTCAATGAATCATTCTCTCTTATTCGTGCTCAGATTCTTCTTATGGATCCATTACCTCCAATCACTATGGTTTTCTCCTTAGTTCTACAAGAAGAGCGCCAACGTTCTATTTCTCAAAGTTTTCCCTCTGCTTTTGAGACACCTCTCCTGAACTCAATATCTGTGAATGCCTCTACTCATTCCTCCAAACCCAGGCGGGATCGCCCTTTTTGCACTCATTGCAATACTCAGTGCCATACCATTGATCGGTGTTACCAATTACATGGTTATCCTCCAGGTTATAAACCTCGGTTTAAATCTCAAGCTAAAGCTCAAGCCAATCAGGTTGCCACCACCACCCTCGTTTCCCAACCTACTCCAACAGAATCCTCACCATTTGCTTTCACCCCTGCCCAGTGCCAACAGATTCTTCATCTATCGCAGTCTCAGCTTCAACAAAACAATATGTCCGGGACTCATTCACTGCCCAACTTCTCCATTTCCAGTTTTAATGGTATATTATCTCTATCCTCTTCTACTACTTCTTCTTCCCATACCTCTTCACATTGGGTTTTAGATACAAGTGCTACACACCATGTTTGTTGTTCTCGTGATCAATTTACCTCTTCTCAGTGTGTCACAAATTGTTTTGTCACTCTTCCCAATGGTCACTTGGTTCCTATCACGAGTCATGGCTCAATCAAATTGTTTGATAAATTCACTTTATCTCATGTGCTGTTTGTACCCAATTTTAAGTTCAATTTATTGTCTATCAGTGCACTTACTCGTGATCACAATTGTTCTGTTAATTTTTTCTCTAACCATTGTGCACTTCGGGACCAATCCATGGGCATGATGATTGGGATAGGTAGATGACTGGGAAATCTGTATGTCTTGAACACTAATACCCTGTTTACTTTTTCAGTACACACATTACCTATTTGTAATAATGTTTCTTTGGTATCTAATGCACTTTGGCATTCTCGGTTAGGTCACCCTTCTTATTCTAAGTTAGAAACATTGAAATCTGATTTGCATATCAATGATATATCAAATTTTCCTTCTCATTGTGATATTTGTCATCTAGCTAAACAAAGAAGATTGCCTTTTCTTTCTTTGAATAATCTTTCTGCACTGCCATTTGATTTGATACATTGTGACATTTGGGGACCCTTTACTCCTATTTTTGTTGAGGGTTATCGTTATTTTTTGACTATAGTGGATGATTGCTCTAGATTTACATGGATTTATCTTTTTCATGCTAAATCTGAATTTTCTACTGTGTTTCCTACATTTTACACACTTATACAGTCACAATTTGGTACTTCCATTAAGGCTGTTAGAACAGATAATGCCCCTGAATTAGCACTTCCTGATTTCTTTCATGCTAAGGGTATACAATCCTTTCATTCCTGTGTCGAACGTCCCCAGCAAAACTCTGTAGTTGAGCACAAACACCAGCATATCCTTAATGTAGCTCGTGCCCTTCATTTCCAGTCCAATGTTCTTTTGGCATATTGGAGTGATTGTGTTCTCACTTCAGTTTATCTCTGAAGGAGACCGAAACAAACATGCAGCAGAATTTAAATCATTCGGCCTCCACCAGGATCGATTCGGAGGGTTGCCTGATTAGGGTTTCGAGATTTTACCTAACGTTTTCTCGGCTTTTTCTGTCTTTGGTCGAATCACAAGCAGCAACTTTTCGTTCCTGCCTCTATGGTATCCACACGAACGGATCTCACGACTCTTGAACGTCTCACGATCATATGCCTTAAGGAGCGTTTTTGATTCTTTTAACCGAACTGCTAGCTTCGATTAAAAGAATACTTTTCTGTTTTCTAATTTTTGTGCGGCTATGTTTCAGAAAATATCCTTTTATAGGCAGTAAATTTTACCCTAAAATTTACTGTCAAACAGAACTCTAATCCTACTTAGAATAGGATTAGTTATATCCCTAATCCAATTCAGAATAGGATTAGTTATATCCTTAATCCAATTCAGAATAGGATTAATTAAGCTCCTCATTGATCCGTTCTAAGTGTGCGACCCAATAGGTTCTCAAAACAATGGCAATGACAAAATTGTCACAGGCAATGAGCGGTATCTAGCAACACATCATTGCTACCCATGTAACGAGAATGTCAATGACTCGACATAACCTTACTCGTGATAGATGTTACTGTGTAGTCTAATCCCTTTATCCTTTTATGTCTTGATTAGACACAAGTCATGGAATGTGTCACACTTGTATAGTCTAATCAGCGTTTCTTGATTCCTGAGTAGACTAATTAAACAAATAAAATCAATATCTCATATTGACTTATTTGAGCACGGCCATGCATTTTAGTCTCACTCTATCAAAGGGCCCAAGACATCACTCTTGTTATATAAGAGGGATAAATCCTATCTTGATCACTCAACATCCCTCTACATAGATCGAGGCATACCCAATTACTACCTTTATAGTCCATCCTGTTACGAATGACATCTAGCAGCATTAAAGTATGCAATTCTCTATGTTGGGATCTCTGATGATCTCAAGTCAAAGGATCACATACACCATCATCACTATGAGAATCGCTTATGACACTCATATAACAATCCATGTAGCGTTCTCATGGAGGGTCGATCCAGTACATAGTTCTCTAACATGTACCTATGTGATGACTTGATATCCTATATCCATGACAATGGTCATCAGTCAACCACATACTAGTCTTATCGTATCATTGTTATCCTTGTTCACAATAATACTTGACTAGGGATATTTTAAGAATAGTGTGTTATTACTATTCTAAGGACATTATCATATAAGATTATATTACGCAGTTATAAGACAAATATAATAATGAACTATAAATAAAAATGTCATGATACATAAAAATGCCAAAGTCAATCATCTAATGAATGGTTCTAAGGGCATAATCCAACAATCTCATCAATAGAACACCTTCTCCCTTGTTATCCAACAAAACTCCCTTTGAACTGTTGTGCAGAAAAAAACCTTCCTATTCCCATCTACGTACCTTTGGTTGTCTTTGTTATAGTTCAACTTTATCTCGTACCCGTCACAAGTTTTCTCCTCGTGCCACCCCTGCAGTTTTCCTTGGTTACCCACCTGGTTATAAAGGGTATAAGCTGCTTGATTTAACCACTAATGCCACCTACATCTCTAGGGATGTTGTATTTCATGAAGACCTTTTTCCTTTCAAAGCTTCCCATACACCAGCACATCCCTCTTTATTCTCTGATCATGTTTTACCTTCTCAACACTCTACTCCATCTCCCTCTGTCTTACCTGACACAACAGCCCAAGATTCCACTAAACCTGCTCGATCAGTCAAACCTCCATCTTATCTCCAAGATTATCACTTGTTTTCTTCTTCACACACTTCCTATTCTACATCCCATCCTTTATCCAACTTCCTCACCTACAATAAACTGTCTCCATCCCATCGTGCCTTTGTCAATTCTGTTTCTTCCCACTTTGAACCCACAACCTTTAAACAGGCTACTGCAATACTTGAGTGGCAATCAGCTATGGCTGCTGAGTTACAAGCTTTGGAAGCGAATGACACATGGTCTATTGTGTCTCTTTCTACTGGTAAACACCCTGTTGGCTGTAAATGGGTGTACAAGCTGAAATTTAATGCTGATGGTTCTCTTGAGAGGCACAAAGCAAGGTTGGTAGCCAAAGGCTACACTCAACAAGAAGGCATCGATTATGTCGATACTTTTTCTCCTGTTGCTAAGCTCACCACAGTCAGAGTTCTTCTTGCTCTTTCTGCTATTCATGGTTGGCATCTTACTCAGCTTGATGTCAACAACACTTTTCTTCACGGTGATCTTCTTGAAAAGGTTTACATGACACTGCCCCCTGGATATCACCGTGAGGGGGAGTCTTTACCTCCTAATTCTATTTGCAGACTTCACAAGTCCTTGTATGGCCAGAAGCAAGCCTCTCGCCAATGGTTTGCTAAATTTTCCAGTGCTCTACTTGATTTGGGGTTCACTCAATCGACTGTTGACAGCTCTCTATTTACAAAGTTTACTGAGAACTTCTTCATGTTTCTGTTAATATATGTTGATGATATTGTTATTGCCTCTAACAATCAGCAACAAGTGACAGCTTTAAATGATTTCCTGAACAAGAGCTTCAAACTTAAGGAACTTGGAGCATTGAAATACTTCCTAGGCCTTGAAGTAGCCAGGTCTAGCAAAGGAATTTCTGTTTGTCAATGCCACTATGCTCTACAGATACTTTCAGATGCTGGATATCTTGGCTGCAAGACCAGAAAAACTCTTATGGATCCCAATGTGAAGTTGTCAAAAGATGAAGGGGACCTTCTTGATGATCCAACTTGTTACAGAAGGTTAATTGGTAGATTATTGTATCTCACCATTACAAGGCCTGATTTGTGTTTTGCAATCAATCACTTGAGTCAATTCCTTGCAACACCACGGGTTCCTCATCTACAAGCTGCATACAGAGTTTTGGAGTATGTAAAGGGTACAGTTGGTCAAGGACTTCTCTATTCCTCTGCTTCAAAACTTCAACTGAAATGTTTTGCAGATTCAGATTGGGCTTCCTCCCCTGATAGCAGGCATTCTATCTCAGGTTTTTGTGTCTTTTTTGGAGAATCTTTGATTTCATGGAAGTCAAAGAAGCAAACTACAGTTTCCCGGTCGTCAGCTGAGGTAGAGTATAGATCAATGGCAAATGCCACATGTGAATTAATGTGGCTTTTCTCTCTTCTTCAAGATCTGCACATTAACCATTCCTCACCAGCACTACTTTTCTTTGATAACCAGGCAGCACTCCATATTGCAGCAAATCCAGTCTTCCATGAGCGTACAAAACACATAGAAATCGATTGCCACTTAGTGAGGGAAAAAATCATGGCTGGGAAGTTGAAAACTCTTCATGTTACCACTCAACATCAGATTGCAGACTTGCTCACTAAGCCCCTTTTTCCATCTCAATTTACAACACTTCTCAACAAGATGGGTGTGCATGACATACACTCTCCATCTTGAGGGGGAGTATTAGAAATATATATAGGCTAAATAAATAGTCTTTAGAATGTTCTGGTTGTTACATCTGGTTGTTACTCCTTTTAATTTCTTTTAGCGTCTTTTGCGGGTGAGCTGGTAAAATGCTTGTACCAGCCTCCTATATAAACTCTGTATTTTTTCAATTTTCAAATCAAGAAAGTATGCTCAACATACTCTTCATATTCTGAAATTTCTCTGCTAATAGGGTCAAAGGCAGATCCATATAAATAATTAACATTTGATCATGTTCACTGTTTCATCATAACATTTCGAACATATCTTTCAATTGTACCTAACCTGTAGTTGGCCAAAATTACCTAATTAACCTATCTAAACTTTTATTTGGACTGATGTGCTTCACATCTATCATTCTTGAATACTATTAACATTGTCATGTCTCTTTTTATTTTACAAAATTAAATTTATATATTCTTAAAATGTATTTGAATTATTTTTATTTTTTATTTTTAATCATAGTTTAATTACTACTCCTTTTGTTCCTACCCAAATTGACTTAGTGTTCATATTGCTTTTTTGAGGTCCCAAATTAAGTCTTCCTTCATTTTTTAACACCTATAACCCTATAACTCTTAGGGTTCGATATTTTTTCGCACTAAATTTTTGGTATTAATTAATTTTCGAAAAAAAAATATTATAAAAATTCTGAAATTGTAGATATAAAAAACACTAAATGTAGATATTCAATTTGATAAGGATGGAACATGTCTTTAAAAAAAAAAGAAAGAAAGAAAGTCTAAATTAAAAATGGAAGGAAAAAAACATTGTATTATATGTTGGATTATTATCAAATATGCTACCGGTGAAGTTTTAAACTCAAATAAATTAAAATTGTGACACATACTTTTTAAGAAATATTAAAAATTATAAAAAAATAAAGTGAAGTATGTGTCACCATCTAAACCCTACTTGAGGAATCTAAAAATTCTATTGACAGTGTACTAATAATAATCCATTAAACATTAATTAAATTTTTTAATGGATTATTACACAATTAGTGAAATTTTTAGACTTCACAATTGGGATACTCTTATAAAATTAATTAAAAATAACATTGGTATGTCACCATTTTAACTTAGCTTATGATGTTTAAAAACTCCATGGATAGTGTTTTGCATAATAATCTTTATTTATTTATCAAAATAAGTGCGCTAATTTTATTAAATATAAACTAATTAAACAGGAATATGAACAAGAAAACATTGTCTATTAGTTTTAAATTCTTCAATTGTTGTAATTCATATGATAAAGAATAAAATGTTATATATTTATTTTTTTTCATACAATTAATTGATATATATATTTATTTATTCTTAGTTATTGCTAGGACGTAGTAATTTCGTATTGGTTATGATAAAAAAAATTTATTAATTGCTACCACTGCTACAAAATTTTCATTAATAAGATTTAAAATTATTCAACAACATCTAATCAGGATCCATCCATGAATTGTGAAACGCGTAGAGATCAAAATATTATCCAACTGTTTTTGGCTCTAACTCTAATTAGGCTGGCTGGTATTGTTATTGCCTTCTTTTCGGGACCGTGGGTGATCAAAACTCCAATTTGAGCAAACTTTGGCTATTAGAACAGCATTAGAGATTTTTATGAAAATAAAATGGAAGATCAAATTGAACTTAATTATTGAATCTGATTCAAAATATGCTATTTGTTTGAGTGAAAAAGGGAAAATTCGATCGTGAAAATTTTAGGATGTGTTTTCAATGATTTAATGGGTGAAATCATTCATGTATTACGTGAAGCTAAGGAAATGATAGATGTTTTGGCAAAAGCTGACCTGGATCGAACTAAGATATTGTGACTTGTAGGACCACTTCGAATTTTGAGATTAATTCTCTGTTTTTTATTGATTCTGATATGCTTTTGCTAATTCTGGTATGTAATTGATGAGAGCTTCTTCTCTCATTTGCACTCGTTACTAATAAAACCCAACCTGATTTAGCCAAAAATATAGAACCCTCTTATTAGCAAGCAAATTCAAGATAAAACTTCAAAACATTAAAAATACATGCCGCTTCTAACAAAAGAAAACATTTACAGTCACTCATATATGAGAGTTGAGAACATGATCTTGATGATATGTAATGAATGATTTTTTTTTAGTTTGAGAAATTGAGCATCATGTTGAAATTTATATTACGGTGCTAAAAATAATTAAACTATAATACTATTTTAAAAAATATTTTCATATTTAACGTTTTATTTCCATCAAATTAATTAAAAAGGAAACTATATAAATTACACAATTCTTGTACCTTAACATTTTCGAAATGAAAATCAAGTAGGAGAAATTATTAGATAAACACTCATTTTTACCATGTCAGTTATATGTTCAACCAATCATCAAGTAATAAGGACGACATTAAAATTTAATACATCAACGTATACGGATCTATAAGGAATTGCCGCGATGAAAAGTTTCGACCTATGTATGCTCACACACGTCAAAATTTAGAGTGTGTTAAGTCTTTCTTAATTGGTTGGGCTTGTAGAATTGGGAGTAGAAAAAACCTATTTAATAATTTTTCATCGAATTAGATAGTTTGAGTTAAAGGTGTGAGTGTGACTAAGCCATTTGAAATCCAACTCATAATTATTGAAATTTAATTCATTTATTTTCTAGTTGAATTCAAAGATTTTTTTTTAATTAAAAAAAGATATCTTAAATTCAAATTACTCAAATAACTAGTCAAACAAAATTTAAATATTTTAATATCCTACTCAAGCGATTCATGAACCTAATCAAGTTTTTTTTAATATTTTTAATATTTAATTAATATGTATCATTTTATTCTCATACATATAATTGAAAAATAATAAATTGATATTATTAAGTCGCAAATTTGAATCTATCAAATTCAATTTGAATAATTCGAGTATTTTGTCGAACTAAGTTTGAATTTAAAAAATTAAATTCGATTGAACTAGAATAAAATTTCAAGTTTTTAAATCAAATCGAACTCGAATTTAATATTATATCATTTCAACTTGACTCGAAGATTTCAATTTCTGTCATTTAGCATCTCTTTGTCTGTGACTATCTCCCCCATGTCGAGTGTCGTCCAGACCTTTAAATTCAGTACTTTCTATCAACATATTCTGTTTTACCTTCCTTACTTTGCTTCTTTCTTTTCAAATCACACCATGCATGGAAGTAGATGAAATCTGGTAATGTTCCAAAATTCCATATCTATCATTAACGCACGATTGTCGATCCAACCTATACATGGCAGCTTTTATTGATGGATCACAGCACCGATAATGCCTTGGAGAGACATGGAGAATATGCACTATCTACTTGCATGCATATATACACATATGTATATGTTCTTGCCTCGTACATGACCTAATTTCATTCTTCAATTTCTTCGGGGAATAATAGGGTTTAAAGCAACAAGTGTCTTTTGAATTCCAGCTCGCTCATGGATTTCGAACCCCTGATATGGCATAGGATTCGTCGTCAGAATTTTTATAACTATAATTTCATATATTCTATGGTATTATTCTTAAATTTTGATCAAAATCAATTTATGTAAGTGGTACAGTACATGAAGCAGAATTGAATTTTTGTTTTTGTAATATTCTAAAATCAATTACTACAAAATATCTCATCATGAATGGGAATTAGCGGTGATCCCTATCTTGCCTTACCACTTGCTCATACCAACATTAAAATCTCTAACCAATTTAACACTAGTAAAAGCTAGTATAGGTTTTCCTTGATCGTCAAATTCGGTTTCGAAATATCTATGGAATAGATTAGATTATTGCTCAAATTTAATTAACTCGTAATCATAAACCAAGAATTATATAAATTTGAGAAATATTTTTAAGAACATTTTAATACTTTGTTTATAATTCGATTAGAAATATACCCAAAATTTATCCGAATATATTCTTTTATTGGACGATATAAAGACATACTTAAAAAACATCAACTTAGTAATACATTTAGAATTTTTTTTCTTACGAAGATTAAAATCGTGGTTGAGAATAAAAAAGAATTTTTTTTCTTATCAACTGGACTATTCTTTGTGGGTATATTTTAATGCTTCATTAAGTAATAATTTTAACTATTATGGTTTTTGGTAAGTTTCTAAGATTATTTAATAAAATTTGAGTTAGCTAGACTTAGTGCATATTTGGTGTAACTTATGAAAGAGATTATTATCTACAAAGGAGAAATGATGTTTGGCTTTCAAAATTTTAATATTTTTAACTTATGCTAAAGCAAATTTGAACATGAATTTTTGAATCAAAACTTTTTCAAGGAATACTTATTTTAATAACAAGTATTTACTAATTTTTTTTATATTTCACTTTATTCAATAAGTCACAAAATTATAGGGAAGATTATGGTATTTTACCGTATTTTTATTTTATTTAATTTTTCTATTGATTTCATTTTTTATTCTAATTAATAAAAAAATTATTTTTTGTTTCTTTCAAGTAAAAAGTTGTGATTCAATTTAATAAAATTGATTATTTTATTTTTTTTATTTATTAAAAATATACAAAAATATAATTAAATAGTTTCCAAATTCTGCAACACTTTTATACTAAGTTTGTCTGACATTATTTTTCTTTTTTGATAAACATAATTACTTGAATTTAAATTCAAATCTTACAATATACCACAATTTTTTTTTAGTCGTGGATTTAAAAATGGTTAGTCAAGTATTATTTTTCTTAGCAGCGTTTTAAGAACAACTCTACTTTTTTGCAAAAAATGCAAACTATCTCTGGTCACGTGGAAACCCAACTTAGTTAGAACCTAACCCATAGGTCTAGCCCACAAATCAAAATAATGGGCACTTGGCCCAGCCTGTGTCAGCACATAATAACTTAATAAAAACAAAAAATTTATTTTTATTGTGTAATTTAATATCATTAATTACTTCATAACAAAAAATATATATCATTAATTACTTCATATTTTCTACATTTTCATTTGCACCATAATTTTATTATTTTAGATTCTAGATTATGCACAACGTCAAAATCCACTCCATGAGACTTACAAATCTCACATTGATTAGTATAATATTTTATTATAAAAAAATTAGTACAATAATCAATAACATAAACCCATTTTCATCAAATAAAAATATGTTTAGACAATGTTTTAAAAATATGTTTGTATCATTGTATGTACAGTCAAGACTCCACCAAACTGTTGCCTAAGCCTGTCACTCTAACCCTAATTACGTTTAGTTAGGCCAACAATTGCCATATCCTAGGCTTTCAATAGAGAATTAGTCTCCCAGTCCCCAGCCAGACAGGGCAGTCACCCCCAATCATCCAAATTATGATGCAGGCATGCATTTAGCATTTAGCATTCAGCTTAGCATTTAAAGCCATTAAAGTTCAATTACATCCTATCCCCCTCCACTCCTGTAATCAGTTTCTTCTAGAACACGACTTCACCCAGGCAATTTGCCAGCTTTCTTGCTTTTCTTTTTGTTAATGTCTTCAATGTCGAAGAAGGAATCCTGTGGAACTCATGAGGAATGGAATAATACACTTTCTTTCTTCTTTTAGTAGTTGAATATCCTACCTGTTTAAAAATGGCCTTTACATATGAAAGAAAATTTCTTTAAATAGAGATCATTACGACCAAAAATGCTTTACCCGTCCTGGTATTATGGATACAAGTTTAGAGGATGGCAAGTTAATTGTGATAGATAGTTCCTGAAGAGAGAGAAGGAAGCTCCATCTTGGCACTTAATAGCATATCACAGTGCTCAGACACGACTGTAAAACTTGAGTTTACAAGATAACATTCGCCAAAATGTAGCTAAGCTTAGTTAAAAAGACCATTAACAAGGACAAAGGTACCAACATACCGACCTATTAAACCACACAGATCAATCATTCAGCAAATGCATGGATTAGCAGAAAGCAAACATTCCAGTGCTGCTACAAGATATAATACATTCCTAACCCCAGAAGAAAAATCCAGGGCAGACTGTGAGAAGGAAGAAGAAAATAAAATGCAGCCCCATTCCTGGTGGCAAAACACGTCGTCTCCTTCATTTGATATCCCATTCTTAAAACGGATGAGGAAAAAAAGGAGAACCATAACACCTGAACTATTGAGCTACTCACCCTTACGCCTACAGGATTATCTTTCAAACAGAATCCAACTAAATCAAAATATCTAAGAAGCCTTTTCTTTTTCCTGAATGGTCCCTTGAGATTGAAATTCTCTTTCTGTTTCTTCTGAAGGTATGTAATAGGAACCTCAGATGTTCAACAGGCCCTTTGAAAGTGGTTGGCAAGTTTTCACTACCTAAACAAATCCCCCTCAGAGACAAACGTTAGTAAGGTCAGAACCACCCAAAACTGCAGACCGTATGTTAGTCATGGCAAGCAAAGCTAGCGCTCACTCTTAACATATCTAAACCAGAAAACAAGGCAGCAAGGAGGCTCACTGTAAACTGCTAGCCCTGCCAGTTGCAGGTATAGAGGCAGCTTGGGGAAAAGAGTGTTGAACTATCATATTGTTGCTATCAAAAGCATTGGCAGATGATGTGCTTCCTTTCACAGTTTGCTCCAAAAGACGAACAAGTGACATAAATATCTCCATCCTTGTAACATCCCTGTTTGCCTGTATGGGATACTCACATCAAATGACTAGCATACACACACTGAACATGCAATTTAAAGAAATAGCTTACTGTTTTTTTGTCGAGCAAAGAAGAAACAGATCATAATGAAGAATACGTGTTTGGTTAGCTTTTTTCGAAAAAACAATTCCACAATTTCTTTTGTGCAGATCGCAACTACAAATAATTTAAGCATTTTTTTACAAGTCCAACTCATACTGTATGCAGCATGGTAACAAGCCCTGTTTAGAATTTTTATAACCAAGTAGCAGGGCTAATTGCTGCAAATACAGTGTACAAATATAGTTAAACTGCATAACATTTCTCAGAACTCATCTCTTATTACTAGTCTATGTTGCATGACACAGAAAAATTGCTTTTTTACGTCGGTAAGAATGACCAGTACAAAAATATATTGGAATGGTCAAGGATCATTGCAAAATCTTACCTCCACTGCAAAACGTGCCCAGATCTTGTCATTCCTAGTTTCCATAACTCCCTTCAAGATAGTCAATCCCAACCCCCTGATTAAATCAGCTATTTCCAGAAAGAAACCCCGTTCTTCACAAAGCATCTGTCACGGGACATAAGTACAATGCAGTTACACAGATATAACAAGAAAGATAAATGATCTCTACGCCAACTTCAGATACAACTATAGGAGTTCCTACCTCCACAAGCATCTGACGAGGAGGATTCAGATCCTCGACCACAATGGGGCAGATCATAGATTGTGAACCAACCTCATATGCCCATGTTGCCCCTCCCTCGAAGTTTTCCTTTATCTGCAAACTCAAACAAGAGTAACATCTTAGCATTCAAAAGATTCTTGTTCTAAGTTTTATAAAACTTCAAAAGTGGCATCTCTTCAAACATCTCAAAGTCTAAATGGATAACGTTTGTGCAAAACACCAAAGTGATACCTATTGCATTCAGGACATCAGAGAGAATATAATATGCATATAAAAAATTGCTTCTGATAAATGCTCAAAAAGGTTTTTGCTTCCTGTTTACACATATGAGATAGCAGCTGCAAAGCATAGTAGGTAGCAAACTTTTCACTACAATCAATTGGAACAAGATTTATCTATCAACTTCTTAGAAGGTTGGATGAATAGAATAACTAGGTTACAAGCATAAACAATATCCATACCTTAGACTCTCCTGTTTGTTTTAGCTTGTCTGCATGCTTTGTTACACTTTGCAGGAAAAGCATATGCTTGATGGTTTTTTCTAGCAGCGCATCTATGCTACACTGTTAAATCACAATAAAGGATGGACGTTAATGACAATATTTACTATAGTAAAGCACAGTAAAAAAAGATATAGGTATATCAAGAGGTTCAAGGATGTATTACTTTTGCTCCATTTGGTACAATTTCCCTCAACTCTTTCACTCGATCTTGGATCATCTGGCGATCTTTCGGCCTTGGCCGAGGATTCTCTCCAGGTTTTAGTCTCTTGCGATTTGGTTTTGTCATTTCATTGTTCCTCTTTGAATATGCAGTTGAGACACTAGCATCATGCCTTGAATTATGACCCTGCCCAACCAATGAACTGATCTGAGACCCATACATAGAAGTAGTTTGAGAACAAGTCCCAGCATCATCCTTGCTACAGCCATATCGATAAGAACTGGATGGTAAAGTTCCTCTTCTCAACAAAGACTTAGAAAGGCCACCAAGCAACTCCCCTTGCACTTGATTGGAAATATTAACCTGACCAAAGGTGGGAAAACTACTAGGAACAGAGTTACTGAACTTTGTCAATGTTGTCCTGCAGGACACATCATCCTCTGATATTTGCTTCGCAGCAAGTTGTGCACTAGAAACCACAGCATCCAAAAGATGATCTGTACCCTTCCCAGAGTAGTTAACCTGGTCTGATATCCCTTCGTTAGCTGAAAAAATATCAGAAAACACATTTTGCATATGCCTAAATATTGAAGTATCATTACTCAGATTTTGCATCTTCAAATCTGGTCCTTTAGCAAGCACATTATTCCATTTCCCATTGAGTAGTTTACTCTTTAAATCTGCACCCAACACATCAAATAAGTCATCCCCTGATGGAGGCTGGACGCATGCATCTTCATACTTAACATTTAAGGATTTAGTACTCAAACTTTCACTTTCATGCTTCAGGCAATCATGAATAGAACTTGAGAATTGCTCGCTAAAAGGCCTGCCATCGTCAGCTTGGAGCAAAGCAATACTAAGTGCTTGAAACAAATCATTATCCATACTTTCTTTCTTGGGAACCAAATCAGCTCGAGTACACTTAGAATCCTCAGAATCAAATCTTTGATCAGAAACTCCCGAAAGGATAGAAGAACTAGTTAATTGATTGGCAAGGATGGATAAAGGAACCTCCACTCCAGATGAATCAACTTTCAAAACCCCGCTCCCTGCCAGTCGTGTGCAAGATGAAGTAACATCTTCTATTCTCTGAAAGTTAGGAACATTGCCCGGTACCATTTTTAGTTTCATTTGACTATTAGATGCACTAGTGCTGTTGACAATAGGATTTTGTAGACCCGCATCTGACAAAATCTGTTGCTCCATTGATTTTATGCTGCTATGACTGGCAACTGATTGACCAGTTATGGGCTGACAATTAAACCCAGACTGTGAGTTGAAAAAAGAAACTTGAGGGTTCAGCCACAAAGTCGGGTTTGAGAGAATCACTTCAGCACCCACAACTCTAGAGTCCATCAGACTTTCAAAATTTTGGTTTGGCTTCATCTCTGGACTGATTTTTGATTCAGAGTGACCATCACAAGATTTAGCCGAAGTTTGGGTGAGGCCAGATAATTGGGACGTCGAAGCAGTACCCTGTGAGTTCTGTCGAATCTGTTTGATAACGGAAAATGATTGACCAATAACCTTCGAAGCCTGAGAAGAACTGCTTTGTTGGTTGCAGCCTTCAGCCACTGAGGTCGTGGAAGACCTACAAATTCCAGTTGAATCCACTGAAATGGGATTTCCTAAAGAAACGGGAATCCCAATTTTCTCAACGCATTCATTTGTTCCATAGCTATTAGAGAGAAGAGCTCCAGGTATGCATCCCCAAGTGCAGAATCAAACTCTTCACTTCATTCACAAATCCCATGTTCTCCATAATCTGGAGGAGGAAGAACAGGTAAATACTTAAGCTTCAAGGCAACTAACATGCTTTTGGCTTTATAAAATCAAGCATGCATGGGAAGGAGCAAAATCAGAGAATAACTGCCACATTAGTAGCATTATCCCCTTAGAGTACTTTAAATCCCTTGTCAATGACATATAAAAGGGAACTGCAAAGGGATGATATTGCTTCATTTGGCCTCAGATCTGATACTATGTTGTACTGTATGAAATCCAAATATAATGTCATCTAAATCTATGAAAATGAACCAAGAGACACAAATGGTATATTTCTCTCATCTCAGAATAACTTAACAAGAGTTACTTACAGTTGTGGAAGAACCAAGCTGAAGAACACCATGCGGAAGAACAGGAATAACTGCAACAGTCTGCAATGGATAGAAGTCCAACAATGAAGCAGAGGGATAACAACCAAATAATGAGCAGTAGTAAAAGAACCAAACCTGCATGCCAGCTGAAAATTGGAGATGCACCTCATTTAGAACCTAGAAGCATCCACAAAAACTTTAAGTCATGCTATGTTCTGTTAATTTAACGATGCTACCACCTCTACCTTTTCGTAAAAAGATAGTTCAGGATAGAATATTTTATCTATTCTATTCGCATTTAGTTCCCATATAAACTCATTATCAATTAGTCAGAGTTCATGCACAGAACAAGAAAAAGTTTGTCAGGTTAAACATTTCATGCATAGAAAACTGATATTCTTTAAAACTAATCCATGTAGAATCATGCACTAATCACATACAGTACAATCAGCATTTATTCTTAATTAAGATAGAACTCTTGTTGTAGCCATTTTCAGAAGCTACAATCATATACCTCTGGCGGGTGGCATCTGTGATGTAATTATTTGCAAGAATCCACATATGATTTCCAGTAAATGCAACTCGGCCAACCAACCTGAAAACAAAAGTAACCAGTTTCTCACATATTTGAGTAAAACAAGGAAAAAAAAACTTAAAAATATAACATTAATCTATAAGTAGAAAATTAAAAGCATACCCTTGACCTACTATATTAATGTGATTATTTATCATCATTTTGTTAATCAGACAATGGACTTTGTCCCATGGTTGACTCCCATGCTGCAGGGAAGTTTCTGAACCCCAGCATCTCTCCCACTCTCCAAATGGCAATTCAGGGTTTTGAAGTCCAGTAATGCATGGAGGGACAGAAGACAGTGCAGGTTCATAATAAAATTCCTCCCAAATTAGTAACCTGCAAATTGTAAAATACACAGTTAAGACCCAGGAAGACCAAAACTCTTACTTTTTTTATATGGTGAAGACAATAATTATTTAAGTCTTGAAACAGACACTCTCAGCTAAATGGTGTCAAAAGTTTAGCCATGAATCCCCCACCATACCTTTGGTTGTTGATAAATCGAAGGAGGCAACAAATGAAAATAAATGCATATAGCACATTGATTTCCAAGAAATTTCATCCTACTGGGGGCAATAAGTTTTAAGAAGATAAAAAAAGAACTGCATTGTCCAAGTTTCAAATACTGTTTCTCTCTAAATTTTCTCCAGCAGCAACTAAAAGCAGATTCAACTGAAGCACTGGTAGAAATGGCAATTTTTCTATATATAAAACAGGCAAAGTTAAGGTCACGGAACCAAACAAAGGAAAACAAAATTCTGAATCAATGGATTTTTCAGCAGTAGACCAGTCCAATAAAAAGAGGGTTTCTTAATAAAACTTAAATACAAATCTACTTTTCACTAAGATTCTTTAAGACAAAACAGAATAAACCAAAACGCAAAGTTCCAAAAACAGAAAACGAAAGCAGCATCAGATTAAACAAGATAACAGTAACCAATCAAACTGTAACATGTCTAAAAACAAGTTTTGCATCTTAAGAGACCAAAAACATTACTGCGCAAGAAAAGATTTTCCCCTATGTTGGATCCCCTCGTCTGTTTCGTTGCTAAAAAAAAATCATTACAAAGTTCACTTTTTTTAATCCATCATGAGCGAGGAAAAAAAAGAATACTATAAATTCACTTCAAATAGCTAGATATTCTAAAAATAGAATCTAACCCTCAAAAAAAAGGAGGGAAAAAAGAGGAAAACTAAGTATTTTGTTTCTACTTTGTTGGTAAAATTAAATGAAGATACAAGCATAAGTCGGATTAAATAGAACTTCAGTTAACTTGAGCAACCAGAGCAACGAAAAAACATGCACAGAACTATAGGAAAACACCAACTTTCCCTTCTTTTTCCTTCAGTTTTCTCCACAACCAAACAACCCCAGAAGAAATCAAAGCAGAAACAAAAATTAGGAAAGAAAAACTTACTTAGTATTCTGCCAGCCGATCTTCCAAAAAACAGCATAAGACCACTGACTCACCCCACAAAGTAACTTCAAAGCTTCTTTCAACAAACCAACCATAGCTCTTCTATTTTTTCTTCTTCTCAAATGTATATCAACCAGCAAAAATATAAATTGAAGGCAAAGCAACCAACAAAAACGACTCAAACTGCAATCTTCAGAATATCCCACCTTCATAAGAAAAGAAAAAAACAGCTAAAGCTAACTTCCTCTACAAGAGCCTCTACCAGCCTGCTTCGTTCTCAACCCACCACTTTTTTTTCTTTCTGGATCCAAGTCCCTGCTATCATCCTCCTCCAACCCCTCCCCATCAACCCTGTTTTCTCTTCAACAAACACTACTAAAAAAAGTAAACAAATGAAGAAACCTTTTAACTTTTTTCTCTTAGATGATGCCACAAGCTTCAAGCTTGAAGATAGCCAAAATTTGCTCCATTTTTTTCTCTTCCAGAAACTACAAAAACAGAAAATCCCCACAAAAAATAGACAAACAAAGAATAAGCTGAGAGAGATTTCGGGATTTCTTTCCTTTTTTTATGTCACTGTTCTGAGTTGAAACTTGGAAGAGTCATTTTCCCAGTTTGTGAGTCCACTTCCAGTTTTTATTTTCCCTTCCTCTCTTCTGCTAAAGTGCGCCACATTCAAGGAGGGGTTGGTTTCCAGAAATAGGCAAGGCGTTTCAGCGAAATTACTAAGGATGCCACTGATGGAAGGAAGAGTAGTTTTGTCGGGTTCTGAGCTTTGGATAAATTATTAAAATGTGAATTTTGGAAAAACAAAAAGAAAAGTGTTTTTTTTTTTTTGGGTGGAAAAGAAACGTAGTTTTGTATGTTTGTTTATTTCTAGTCAGAGAAATCTGTAGGTAAGTATGAAAATAAAGAACTGAGGGCAGTGCGGGTTGCTCTGTGAGATGACGTCATGTCAGACTTAATGCCCTTCTTATTTAAACCAATTTACCAAAACGCCAAGCAAAAAATACAAATATGTTTTTTCTTTACTTTTATTTTGATAATCCATAAACAGTGTAATTTCTGCTTTATTTATAAATGTTTTGGATAAATAAATTATTTAATCTAGGTCAATGCCAGAGTATTACATTTAATAAGGATTCGTATATCCAAAATTCAGGTCAAGAGTAAACGTCCATCATCTATGCAATAGAAGCTTTGATTTTATGACCGGGACTTAGAGATTATTATAAAATTTTAATATTATTTAATCATAGTCACAATATTTTAATTTATACTAATAAATATTTAATTGAATAATTTTATTTTTATTGAGGTCAAATATGTGAGATAAAAACTAGAGATAATTTCGAATTCAAATTTAATTTTTATTGAGATGAATTAAATTTATCAAAGATTAATCACTTTTCCATCGTGGATGAACACGTTTTATAGTGGAATTCAAATTCATTTTGATTGTTGAGAAAGACAGATGATCATACTACTGAATGGATACATTTTTAGTGGAGTGGTGGTTGAAATCTAATGAGAAGTGAATGAACAAAAAAAAAAAAGAAATCTAATGAGAAGTGTGGATAGAAGCAGTACGATGAGACTGTTCATATGCCTTCTGATTCAAGGGTGTGGGACACCTAGGGCTCCATCTATATGCTTATGATGAATGATTAAAAAGTTGAGAAAAAGCGCATGACAAAAGAATTTGACTCTTCTTTATCTCCCATATATCATCTTTCTTCTTTATCATATAAATATATATAATAATGTATTCCTTTATTTTTGTTTTTGATAATTCACCTCTCTCCCCTTTATTAGAAAAAGTGTAAGCTTTCTTGATTAAAATAAAAGTGTGGAGAGTTTCCTGTATTCTTTTTTTTCCCCTATATTTAGACTGTAAAATTGCTTATGATTTAAATTCCAAATATAAATTAGTTATCAAGTATTACTTCTTTGCATACACGTATTTATTTTGTACAATTAATGTGTTCTTATGTTTTATTTAGAACATTTTAAGAGTATTTTTGGCATATCAATTTAATGCATTAAAAATCTTATTCTTAAAATACTTGCAAGAATTGAACTTTAAATCACAAAATTCATTGGTCTCACAAAAATTATCTGTATTGTGTATTTTTTTTTGTCATGATTTTCTTATACATCACAAAATTTATAAGTCACGTCATCTTTCACAAAATTCATACTCAATATAAAGTTTAGGTTTCGATGGTTGGGATATTTCTCAACAACATTTTATTGATAAAATTTTCACATTTATAGGAGTCATATAATACAAAACATCATTAAATAATGAATCTTATAAAAAAAATTTCTCTCAATTTGATAACATAACAATCTAAATCTTGATTATCCTTGGGATGGAGTTTTCTCGAGTCAATTGGAAAAATAAAAGCGAGACATGGTTGTAGTAGTAAATAGAATTAATTGAAGTTTCTTGTGAATCAGGTAAATTAAGGAATGAATGAGATCTGCATCCAAAATAAAATCAGTTGTACTTGGGAAACATTGAAAGCTGGAAATTTCTTGCATTTTCTGGACATTGACAGTCAAAAAATTGTCATCTTTCACGTCATGTTTCAGTGTTTTAGAATCAACTTATTTGCAAAAACTGTAATTTATGTCTCTTGATCTAAGACATATGCATAGGACAAGTCCTTTTCTCCAGTTACCTGGACAAAGAGATTCCTTGTTTCAAGTTCTGTAAGCCTCAATTCAGTTCAATTGCCTTGCATTGGCCCCCTCAAGCAAATCCTTTTGGGTGTGGTGGGGAAAGGTAATCCCAAATTTGAAAGATTTTTCCTAAGTGTTTAGATTGCTTACTAAACCTATAAAATGCATTTTTAGTGCAAACAATCATTTCATACTCTTATGCTAATTCTTTTAGTCTTCAAAACATGCAAAACCAATTATGTCATTTAGGTTCAACCATCCCCTCAAATTCTACAAATTTTGAGCCAATAACCTATAGAGTCCTAAAGTAAGAAAAAATATATTGCTTTCATACTGGTTAGAATTTTGAGTAAAAACATGAGTAAAGCTAAGCAGCTAGGGTAAATAATTCTAAGCTACAACCCCAAAAGTTATAGATTAGCCTGCATTGTGTTGAGCCCATAAACCTTTCCATCCATCATCTTGCTTCCAATTACTTGGGAAACCAAAACCCTTGGCTCCATTGGATTCGTGGCCTCCAAATTCTCTCGGCAACATAAACTGATGATTATGTGCATTTCATGGTACAATCGAAGTGGGTTCATCATGTACCTAAAACCTAAACATTTTAGCCTACTAATTAATTAACAAATAAATTAGATAAGATTAATTCTTTATAATGTTTTTCATTGTTCCTCTACTTTATCTCATAAATTCCTTTCGTGGTTCATTGTAGTCTTTGTACAACTTAAAACACAGACAGTTCCCACTTATTAATCAAATCCAAGGCAATTCAAAATAACAGTATTGATAATTTAATTTCTTTCATAGATATGGTTTTAGAATTCTTTTGTTGTTGTGTTCTATTCTTTTCTTTCTCTTTGTAAGAATTATTTTTTTTGTGTTTGGTTGGCTGACATGCCAGTTTTTTTTTCTTTGATATAATAATATATAATAAATAATTAATGTCCTAACTTTCCTTTAAAATGGCACAACAATTAATTGTTTGCTTGTAAATTAATAATAATAACTGAAAAATTACTTCTTGGTGCTGTTTTGTACTTGTAACGCTTTATTCTATGCTGTTGCTTTAGTATTATATTATAAGGGTTTAATTAAAAAATATATAATATTTTATTAATAATAGAAACATTGGTTGGTGGGTTGCTTGCTAGGAGTTGGGCAGTTATGGCAGAGCAAGAGTACAATTTCCCTACACGATGACTTATCAACCCTTGATAAGAACCCAATCTCTGATCCTAAAAAATCAATGGATGTGATCGATTATTGTGGACCAGATTCAAATAAAAAGAAAGAAAGAAAAGGGCTGTGAATTGAGCAAATAAAAAGAAATTGGAGGGATGACATAAAAAGATGGAGCACTGGTTGGAGACACATGCATTGAGACGTTTTTGTGCTTTCTTACTTTTATTTTATATACCTATCTCTCACTTTTTTTTTTAATTTTAATATATAGTAATTTTTGTGGGGAAATGGGTCAAAAAATATTCCTTTTCAGAGCCAAATGAATATGCTCCTTGTGGGCAGTAAAATATTGGTTTTTCTGACCGTAGAATCATTTTTTTCCTCGCATATAATAGATGGAAATAGAATTAAGAACAGACGAAATAAGGGTAGACTTCCTGCCAACGATAGTAAGTTGCCTTCCAACCTGAAAGCTTATTCTTATAACTATATTGGTTGTTGTTTTGGACTTTCATTCATTTTGAGCAGACCGAAGAGTATGATTTACTCAATCAAAAAGACAAAAGCAAAAATAAATAGTATAAAAAAATAAAGCCTGAAATTTCACCTCAACAGTGTGATGATCAAAATTATATTTTCCTCTGTTGAAAAAGTACGGAATAATAAGTGTTCTAACTTTGAAGCGCCAAATTCTATGCGTACCGAAAGAGTAAACATGATATACAAATATAAATTCAGTTTTATGAGTAAATTACATTTTTTATCTTTAAATTTTGGATCGCATAACATTGTTGTCCTCAAATTTTATAAAGTAACAAATTTATCCTTACATTATTATAGTCATAATTAAACACAATTTCTGTCAATCAAATATTTAGTTTTAGCGTTAAATATTAAGTGGTCCACAAGCGACTGACATGCTAGTAATTTATATGTCTAAAATAATTAAAAAATAAAATGTAGAAGAATAGAGATATTATTAAAAATTAGGAGAAGATTAAAATAAGAGAATCATAGTTTATTGTTTCAATTGAAAATTTCTATCGATTATGGCCCATGTGAAACTTTTTTGATAATTTAAAAGAATATATTATTTAACTATTTGGTTCAATAATAATTTTATGTATTTTTATTCAAAAAAATTGAATTTAAATTTTCTTCTATGAATAAAAAATTTAAATCAATTGACACAAATTTTTAGAAAAAAAGTGAAAGTTAACCATTCTACTTAAGTGGTTTGTCTAAATTTATCATTAATTTGTAAATTAGTATAACTTTAATACTATACTTTTAATTTTAAAATAATTTACCATCGTCTTTTAAATTTTAAAACAATTAAAAAATATTCAGTTAAAATTTTTTTAGAAACTATTTTATAATCCAAAAAATAATTTTATTAATAATAATTTTCTATACAAAATAAAGGTTTGTTTTCACTTTAAATTGCAAAGACCCCATCTGTTCAGGGCCTTTTTAATGTCTTATGGTTTTTTGAGCATAATTCGAGTCCAAAATATGCCTTTGGATTATTGACTTTATATATGATTGTGGATCTTAAGATACTAATTGATCTTTAATTCGGCTTTAGATTTTTAGGGATTGATTTAAATATTAGATCTTAAATTATGTTTTCGGGGGCTTGATAGGTTATTAGGCTTTAAAGATTAAATTTAGGCCTTAAACTCATTTCATCAACACAATTTTTTAATTTATTATTATTTTCTGAGAAAATAAAAGATAGAAAAACAAAAAATATAATAAAACAAAGCAAAAAAAAACAACAAAAAACAAAATAAAAAATAATAATAATAATAATAATAAAGAGAGTTTGATCAAAAAATGCTTTTCAAAGATTCAATCAAACAAGATATGAATATAATCAAATTTAGACTCCTAATCAAACTAAACTCAAATACTTTGATTTGAGAAGGTCTCAAGTGGAATTTAAACCTAATTTAAAGAGAACATCAACATAGAGAAAAAGGGAATAATGGTAATCAAAGTGGAAAATCAAGAAAGATTTTTTTTTTTTTGGTTTTTGTTGAAAGGCAACATATAACAATCCAACAAAAAAAGTAACAAAATACCTTATCAGCAAGCAGAAATAAAAAAAAATCAACAACAAATAGAAAATACACAGAAAATAATCGAAAAAACACAATATTGAAAAGAAAAAAAGCAAATTTCTGGGATTTTGTTTTTTGACTTTTGGAGCAGAAGACTAGGTTTTTTTTATGGTATCAAGTTAGGGAAGTTCTCGGAATAATTTGGTAGTTTAGTTTAGGTTTTTTATGGCAGCAAATTTCTGGGATTTTGTTTTTTGACTTTTGGAGGAAGTTTATTTTTTTAGCCAACATAAAAGTAAGTGGAGATTTAAATAAAAATAACTTAAAAAAGGGTAGAGGAGGCTGAGTGTTCACTGGCTTAGAGAGAGTTTTAGAGAGTGATTTAAAAAAATCTAAAGAAAAGCAAAGAATAGGACTTTTTATACAAGGATTAAACGGCACTGTTTAGCATAAAGGGATCAACCTACACGACAATCCATGCCTTGCTCCAAACCTAGTCGGTTCATTTGTAAGTGACTCATTTTCTTTTTAGTTTATTTAATTCGAGTTACCCTTCTCTAAAGATAAAATATTTGTGGCAGTTTGTGATTGTGATAGAGACAAATCCCCAAGATCAGATGGATTTAATTTCAAATTCATCAAGAAGAAATGGGAGCTGCTGAAAAGTCACATCTTTGACTTTATTCCAAAATAAACTGTTCTTTCATTGCTCTTATTGCAAGGGAACAATGTACGAAATCTTTGGCGACTTTTAGCTAATTTCTCTTATTGGAAATACTTACAAAATCCTTGCTAAGGTGCTTGCAAACAAAATGAAAAAAAAAAATTTGATGAATTCTCTCATTAGCTTTACTCAATTGGTCGAGGGAAGGAAAATTATGGATAGTAATTTAATTGCAAATGAAGTGATCAATTCAATTAAAAAGTCTAAAAAAGGATGCCTCGCTCTTAAGTTGGATTTTGAGAAAGCTTTCAACAAGGTAAATTGGAACTATCTTCTGGAGATTATGGAATTCATGGGTTTCGATAAGAAATGAATTTCTTGGATTGCTTGTTGCATTTATACTGCTTTAGTTGCGCTTCTTATCATTGGGTCTCCTTTTCGAAATAAACAGAGGTCTTCATAAAGGGATTCCTTATCCCCTTTCTTATTCATTATTGTGAGTGAATGTTTGAACATTTTACTTTCCAAGGCGTCTTCATTATGTCTTTTCACTGATATTAAAATGGGACAAAGCGGCCTTAATATTACCCACCTCTAATTTGTAGATGATACAATCATCTTTTGTGAAATAGAGGAGGATTAGCTGTCGCAACCTTAATTATCAACTGACTTTTTCTTCACGTAAAAGGGGTGGTTAGGTTGTTTGTCAATGTCATTCTTTCTTCTTCTTATACTTTATCACTTATGACGTGGTATAAATTTCAACTAACAATTATTTCTTTATTTTCAAATGGAAAGTATACTTCATATATACTTAGAAGTCAAATATACAGGATCTCACATAACTTACATAACCTACATCCCCATTGGTCTAATATACATCACTATAGCACTATACTGTACAATAGTCTGGAGTACATAACATATGAGTATACCTTTAATGAAATTAGGAAGTGTATCTTGAAGGAATACTATAATATCCAAATGCAAGCTCTTCTATCGAGAGCGGGAAATCACCTCAAGTAATCTAGATGAAAAAATGTTGTAAAAGGGTGAGTTTACGCTCAGTAAGAAACACATGTAAAAGAGCATACTATGTCACTATATACAGGTTTCTTGCTTGGCTCTATAATGTCATGTAAAAGCGTATGCCATATACTTTCTTCAAATACCATATAAGTTCTTCAAATATCATATACACATAAAATCAATTAAATCAAATACTTTCAAATAATATCAATTCACTTGAAATCACATATACAAATAATCACATAATTCAAATACTTTCACGTATCTCAAATCACGTGAAATCACATATACAAATAACTTCAAATACTTCAAATAGATGGGAGACGATTAACTTCCAATAGAATCATGCACCAAATAAATCTCATAAGGGATGCCAAATAAATCCCGTAAGAGATGTCAAATAAGTGCGTACTCACGTAAGGGCCAGGGATCCTCCCCAAAGCCAAATACACATAAGAGACATATGGCCATAGTCAATAGACCACAGTGAACACTAGTCAGGTGACATCTATGGCACTGAGGACCGGACTAAGGTTCCTCAGCCAAGTACAAATACAAATAATATGCATGATCGCCAAAGGAGTCCACTGTCTCCAAAACATTTATCATATACCTTTTAAAATTACAATTATAATCGTACAAAATAGGCTTTGGAAACCTTCTTTCAAATAGGGCAGTCGACTAGTCTTTAGGCCAATCAACTGCTATGGTAAATATCACTTTATTAAAATTCTTTTCTTTTTAAAAATTCAAATATCTTATTTTTCGAAAACAAATAGGGCAGTCGACTGATCGAATAGGGTAATCGACTGGTTCACAAATAGAAAGTTTTTTGAGAAAATGCAGTCGACTGGTTTCGCAAACAGACTGCTTCTGAAAACAAGGCAGTCGACTGGCTCTATAGGCAGTCGACTAGTTTTGCAAACAGAATGCTTTTTGAGAAAAAGCAGTCGACTGGCTCCTTAGCAGTCAATTGGTTTGAGTCGATTTCAAAAAAACTACGTCACGGTTGTCTCTAGGCAGTTGGCTGCCCCTAGCCAAATCGTAACTAAGAGTAAAAATCGAAATTTACAACTTCCTGCACTTAAAACAGCCCTTATTTCACACCAAAACATATAACCAAAAACAGACATAGTCACCCTACGTCCGTTACACATATTCCTTACCTAATTAACACCGAAAACGAAATCACTTGGTTGCAATCAACACTTTTCCTTTCAACCCGTCAAAGCTGCAAATATCATAATGATTCAAACCTTTAAGAAACCTCTACAAATATGCTATACCAACTTTACACAACTCCAAACCATGGACAGAATTAAATGAAATCACTTCATCTTTACCTTTATTAGTAACCAAAAATAACAGCAACAAGATCTCCTCAAATCCTTTGATTCAACCTTTCAAATTTCAAGTATAGCTTTAGCTAGTGATGAGGAATAATTTTCGTTAAGGAGCTTAATGATTCGTTGACAAGATATAATTGTTTGTCAAGGTAAGTATGGAAAAAAACTTGGAGAATATGAGAGAAAGAGCAAATATAGCTGCCGGCCTCTTTTGGAGAAGATGATGACAAGCTTCATCTCATTTAATGCATCCCTATCTCTTTAACACATCTCAGCCATTGACTTTTGACTAAAGACCATTTGACCATTTAATTATTCTTATTCCTTCCATGTCCTATATATCATTCATATATCAATATTTCATATTTATTTAATTCTTCCAAGTTGAAATACTATACAAAAAAGGGAAAATTACAGGAATTGGGGATTTCACATTAGCTGATGGTGATAAAAAGGATTCTCAAATGTTTTCACCTTCCATTAGGACTAAAAGTGAACTTTTCAAAAATTGCTCTTTATAAAGTCAAAATTGAGCATTCAAACGTTGTTCAGTGGGTGGCAAAACTTAATTGTAAGGCTGAATCTTTTCCCTGTAAATATCTTGGTCTTCCATTAGGAGCCAATCTAAGATTGTGTGATGTCCTAGTCACCATACATTTCATTTTTCACCTTTTTCCCTTTTCACTTAACTTGATTAGATTTGCTTGCAATGTCAATCATACTTTTTTTTCTTAAGCTTAATATCTAACAGCTCAATATGAATGATTCAATTTCAATAAAATAGACTAATGATTCATGTATATATGTATCATCCGTTTCCACAGGATCTCATACATCATCTTAACTTAAATCCCCAACATCTTATATACATTAATGTTAGTTGTACTGTACCATAGCTGAATTACAATTTACTTTGCATAATCGCATAAGTATACCTTCTATACTACTTGGGAAGCGTCTCTTGAAGGTAAACTTTCAAGATCCACTCGTAGCTCTTCTATCGAGAGCAAGGGACTACTTCAGATAGTCTGTATGAAAAATGTTCGTAAAAGGGTGAGTTTACACTCAGTAAGAAAAAATATGTAAAAGAGCGTGCTATGCCTCTATATGCATTTTTCCTACTTGGCTCTATAATGTCATGTAAAGCATTATAAAGCATGCATCATAAACACCTTTCATGCATTGTTTGCAACAATGCATATTTATTTCAATTGACATGGCAAACATACTTTGTACGCTTCTTTAAAATAGCATACGTATAAAACATGCATCACATACTTCTTCTTCTTATACTTTCTTTAAAACATCATGCATAAACTTCTTTCTTTAAAACATCATACTTCATACTTCATACATACTTTAAAACATACCTCGTATACTTCTTTTAAATCATCATTTACATACATACATACTTCTCTTAAAACATCTTATACTTTCTTGAAACCATACATCATATACTTCTTTTAAAACTTCTTATACAAGTACACCAAGTACTTTCAATTTCTTTATTCTTTGAAATCACATATACATATAGTTTTTGATAACATAAAAACTATTTGTACTTTTATGGAGGTTATGCACTGCATCATCATCATCATCATGTGGCGTACCCCGTAGGGCCAAGAATCATCCCTTAGCCGAACATGAAATATAGACAGATTGGCCAACTGTTGGTGGCTACAGTTAACACTAGTCAGGTGTCCTTCTGTAGCGACTGAGGCCTGACTTATGGTTCCTCAGCCCATACATATATCATTTCAGGACTTGATCAGAGCCCCTACTAGTAACATGAAAGTGCATAATCTCAAAACATATGCCATATAGCTTCTTGCCATGACATTTCATACTTTCTGAAAATAGGTTTGAAAACCTCTTTTCAAAACAGGGCAGTCGACTGGCCTAATAGGGCAGTCGGCTGCTGCTTCATACTTTCATTTATCGAAATTATTTTCATTTAAAATTTCAATATTTTTCATTTTGAAAACACATGAGGGCAGTCGACTGGTTTTCAAACAGAATGCTTCTTAAGAAATAGCAGTCGACTGGTACATATAGCAGTCGACTGTTTTTGAAACAGAATGCATTTTCATAAATAGCAGTCGACTGTCTCATATAGCAGTTGACTGGTTTGAAACAGAATGCTTTTCTGGAAAACAGCAGTCGACTGGCATACATAGCAGTCGACTGGTTTGAGTCGATTTTCGAAAAACGGCGTTTTGGTTGTCTCTAGACAGTCGACTTCCCTTTATGGCAGTCAGCTGCTCCTAGCCTAATTGGTACTAGGAGACAAGCCAAAAATGTCATTTTTCCTTCACAAAACAGCTAGTACATCTCTCCAAACACATTAAAACATCATAAAACATGCGGACATAGCCGCCTTACGTCCGTTACATAAATTTCTTACCTCGATTACTTCGAGAACATGAAATCACTTGGTTCACCAACCCTAACCTTTTTCTTCTTCAAATCTGAAATCATCATATCAAAGCAAACCTTTAAGAATTTGCCATAAACATGTTATACTAATTCAGTACAACACCATACCATGAACATAATTGAACAAATCATCTTCTTCTCTTACCTTTTGCTAGTGACCAAAATCTCAAACTTTGAGATCTCCTCCAATACTTGGATTCAATCTACCAAACTTCGGATATCACTTAGTCTAGTGACAAAGATCGATTTTCGTTCAACTAGCTAAAGGGATCGATGGGGGAATAAGGTAGCTTGTCAAGGTAGCTATGGAGGAAGACTTGGAAGCTTGGAGAAGTGGAGAGAACGAGAGGGAGAGGGCTGGAAAGAGTGGCTGCCGTAGGGGTGATGGCTGGGGGATGACTCATGCAGCCTCATTTAATGCTTCCCTATCCAATATCATCTCATCTCAGCCATGTTTCCTTTTGACCATGCTTTTTGACCCTTCTTTGACCATTAATTCTCTTCTTCCCTTTTTATATCAGTCGCATCTCATTACACCAATTAAAATCTGATTTTGTTTCTTGTCTCATACTCTTAATATTTTTCTGATATCAACCTAATAAATCATTTGTCTTATTGACTATCAACTTTCTTATTTCTTCCATACATCATGCATACATCATTCATACATTAAACTTCATATTCATTTAATTGGTCTTCTTTCTCCCATATAACACTTGTCTTTAGTTACACTTAATTTTCTGATATTAATTCTTTGCTCATACCTCCATTACTCTTATAACATCAATTTAATTTCCTTGACTATTTAATCTTTCATCTCATTACTTCTTCCATGTTCCATACATCCTTCATACTTCATAATTCTCATATCTACTTATTTTCATTTAAGCTAACATACTTTATAATTATGGAGGAATTTCCTGAAATTGGGGATTTCACAGATTGTTCTCCACATGGCACCCTGTCATCAATTCTTTTAAAAGTAAACTCTGTCATTAGAAGAGAAGACTTCTTTCAAAGGTTGGAATAGTGACCCTCATCAAATCATCCTCTCTAATATGCCTATTGCCTACTTAGCACATGTCTTTATTCAAATTCCAAAAGGGGTGAAAGTGTAGCTTGAGTCAATTCAAAGGCAATTTTTGTAGGGTGATACTGAGCAAAAGACTAAAATGAGATTAGTTGGACGGAAAACAATAAGCAAAAGCAAGAAAAAAGTATGGATTGGAAATTATTATTTTATCTACTTGCAAGCAGGCTTTAAAACTGAAATGGCCTTGGAGATTCGGGAGACAAGGACAAACTCTTTGGAAAAACATTATTTGATAAATACCAAATCTCTACTCTCGATTTATGGCCTAATCCTTGTTGTTCAAGATGTCTTTCTCATGTTTGGAGAGGCTTACAATATAATTGGGATAAGGGAGAGAATGTTATCCTTATAAAAAAATGGTTTTTCTTTTGTGCAGGTAACGGTTCAAGAATTTACTTCTAGAAGGACAAATGGGTACAGGTTATTCTCAAAAATTCTTTCAAAAGACTTTACGTTGTAGCTATTAACAAAGATGGACTAATCAACGACTACGACTGTGATAACCGTAAATTTTCCATTTATTGAAAATTATAAATATTGAAAATAAATATTGGAGAAATTAAATAAGAGGAAATAAATAAAAATTGCGAGAACGGGATATTGGTGAAAATCCCAAGAATTAAAGAAGTGAAGGAATTGGGAAATTGGTGTAAAGGAAAAAAAATTAAATTGGATAAATTAAAATCCAAATTAAATAAGGAAAATTAGAAATGAAAATAAAGTATGTTTATATAATTACAAATTTTATAAATGTATTTTATACAAATAAGTATGTATTTAAAATATTATACAGTATATTTTAATATACATTGGTATATATATATATATATGGAAATATATACTATTTTATGAATTTAAATAATACACATGTATATAAACATAATATTTTATGTGTATATATAATTATATAAATACATATAGAAGAAAGGTAAATGTGGTTTTATATTAAAGTTTACATGTATAAATATTGTGTTATAACATCTATATAATTTGTATATGTAAATGTTGTTTATTTTAAAGTATATAAATATACATATATATACTAGATATATATTTTGTATTATACAATATATATAATTTATATTGTATTACATTATATATGAGATAATATATGTATGATATATAATATATATTATAAGTATAAAATATAAATTATAATGTATAATATATAATATATTATATACTAAAAAGGGAAAGAAAATAAACTAAAAATAGAAATGAAACAAAAAAAAGAAGAAGAGAAGACCAGAATCGGGATTCTCGATTCTGTCCCCGGAAGAAGCCGCCCTCGTCAGCGATCGCCGGAGAAGGAAAGGAGAAGAGGGAAGAGAAGCGTCGTCGTCGGCAAAGGAAGAGGAAGCCGACGCCAATGCCAGCGAAGCGAAACAAAGAAAGAATCGAAGTGAAACGGAAGCAAAATCCGGAAGGAAAAAAGGAAAATGGCCGACCGCGGTGCCGGCCAAATCGGTGGCTGCCACTGCAACCGAAGCTTCACCGGAGGAAAAGGAAGACGTGGGAAGCCACCGGAGGTGCAGTGAATGGCGGAGGAGGGCCGGCGAAGAGGAAGAAGAAACCGAACCTATTCCGCCTCGATCTGCCGCCGTGCCGTCGATCCAGGCCAAGCTGAGGCCACCGGCAAGTTCGTCTCGACGCCGGCCAGCTGAAGGACGCCCGAACCACTGGAGAACCGGTCGTCGGTGAGGAACAGGCGAGGAATGGTCGGAACCGGTTTGACCGGGAAAGGAAGAGGAAAAAAGAAAAGAAAAAGGAAAAAGAAAAAGAAAAAGAAAAAGAAAGAGAAAGAGAAAAAGAAAGAAAGAAAAAGAAAGAAAGAAAAAGAAAAGAGGAAAAAGGAGAATTTCGGGAATTCGGAGATTCCCGGAAATTCGACAACCTAAAAATTTACGAAAATTCGGTAAGAAATTTTTCGAAAATTTAATTTCAGAAAAATTAAATAAATTATGAAAAAATTCTAAAAATTAGAATTTTTATTTCCAGAAATTTATTTTCAGCAATCGAGATAAGGAATCGGAGAAATGGAGTGCGGGCGCGATCGATAAGAGGAAGTCGCCGACCAGGAAAAAGGTAAGGGATGCATGTGCAGCACTGTAAGGATATTCAGTCTGCATATTTTAATTTGAAATATTTTATGCAAATATTTTATGAAAATTATTATGATGCATGATTGGCTGAAAATTTTGGGTTGAAGTACTGGCTGGAAATTTAAAACTGTATTTTCTGTGCAGGAGGTTAGTAAATTGACAGCCGTTATGCTGCCGAAAATTTTAGAAAAACTTTATAAAATCATATTAAATGATTTTATTTCCAAAAATCGATATTAAATCACGAAACATGAGGAAATTACTAAATTTCATAAAACATGAATATAATGAGATGGAATTTTAAAATATTCATGTATTCGAGAATGGTGATAATGAAATCATCGAAAATTCTCGGAATGGATAAATTACATATAATACTAGATGAAAGATGAAGTGAAATACAGTGAATATTTTTATGAATATTTTTATAAATATTCACTAAAGGATTTTAACCCTTATGGTTTTAAATTATGGAATTATATATTTATATAAATTCCATAAAGGTTTATTTTATGATGAAAACTACGGTTTTGAGATTGGTTGGCATTCCTATCATGATGATGCATGATATGTGATATGTTTAGTTCCGGTCGACACCTGATCTGTGATCCACTGAGGACAATATAGATTATGGTCATAGATTTGACCGGTTTATTTCTTTACCCTCCGGGGTTTATAGTATGATAAGATTGATGTCTATCTTAGACTCCATAAATGATAGGTGATATGTTAAAAAGGAAAGTGTTTTACATGATATGGAATATGTCAAACGGAAAATGTGATATATGATTGCGTGACATGTGAAAAGAATATGTTTTATATGATATGAGAAGAAAATCAATTGATTTATAACATTTTAACAAAATGCTCATTTCGGTACTGATTATAGTACTGTGAGATGATCTTCATAAGACATGTGATACAAACATGTAATATGTTTTCAAAAAGGAAGAAATGATAAATCTAATATGCTTACTATGGTCTTAAATGGAATATTAGATTATAAGTACTACATGAGTTCTGATAAGATAGTGGGAAGTATATATGGCATAAAGGCCAAACCGAGTAAAGACTCGATCTTTGTACCGTGTGAACCACCTCTAGAAGATTCAAGGTACCTAAGTGCTACATAGATTCTTTGTGAACTATGAGGAGCCACCTCTAGAATCCTTTGAGCACTAAGTGCTACACGAGTTCCGATGTGTTAGTAAGAAGTCTCTGTACCGTGTGAACCACCTCTAGAAGACTCAAGGGACCTAAGTGCTACATAGATTCTTTGTGAACTATGGGGAGCCACCTCTAGAATCCTTTGAGCACTAAGTGCTACACGAGTTCGATGTGTTAGTAAGAAGTTTCTGTACCGTGTGAGCCACCTCTAGAGAACTCAATGGACCTAAGTGCTACATAGATTCTTTGTGAACTATGGGAGCCACCTCTAGAATCCTTTGAGAACTAAGTGCTACACGAGTTCCGATGTGTTGGTAAGAAGTCTGTGTTCTAAAGGCCAAACTGAGTGAAGACTCGATTTCTGTACCATGGGAGCCACCTCTAGAATCCCAAGGGACCTACGTGCTACACGGATACCAGTTGGACCGTGGGAGCCACCTCTAGAATCCGAAGGACCTATGTGCTACACGAGTTCCTCAATATGACACTTAACTCCATTGCTAGTTAGGATGGATGTCGTAACTGAATCAGTGAATTGGGGCTTACGCCTAAAGTGATTAAGTAATTCGGTTATATTGGAACTGTTTTCAATAAGTTAAGCTATATGCTTAAAGTTTATGGATTTTCGTTTTGTGAATGGATTGATTTATTAACTTACATAGTAACCGCTTTATCAACGTGTATAGTGACCAATCTATCGAAGTGCTTACTGGTTTGCTAATTTGATAAATGGAATAGATTTTAATAGCTTATTTTGCTATTTAAAGTACTGTACTAATTAAGAGAGTACAGTAAAACGTGAAATGAGTTTTAAAGAAATAAGATGATGATTTAACTAATATTCTTTTCAAGGAATATACGAATATTAATTATTTTATTTAAATGCCTTATTTCATAAAAACATTATTTTGAAAAGAATATGAAAGGTTATGGAATGAAAAAGAAAAGGATTTATTAATTCAAAACGAAATGAAAATTTCTCTCTACAGTTGCTTCTAAGTTCCGGAACAAGTATGGTATTCTAAAATACCTACCTTACTCCATCCGGATCCCTAGCCGACTGTAGTATCCTTCCTACGTGCGAGCCTAGAGCCCATAGGAAAAATGAAAAAGATTTTCAGCATATAGGAAGCTGAGTATCAAGTGAGGCATATAATTCCCTTACTGAGCCGTGGTTTTGCTCACCCCTTAATTTTAAACATTTCAAGTTTTTGATGATTGTGAGATCAGTTGATTGTGGATCACGGCTGTACATAAAGGACAATGTGAGAGACCAACTGATTTATTTAAGGCAGTTTGGCGACTCCACTGGGGACATTAGAGAGTCAGGCCATTAGGTAGTTTAAGGTTATCAAGATTTTGCCTAAAACTTTAAATTTCATAAAATATTTAATACACACACTTCGCATTCATGTGCATGCATTAGCCCTTGACCCGGGCTTGTCCTTCATAGGAGGGAGTATAGTACCTTTGCCTTCGTGAGGTGATAATCTCCACACAGGCCAGTGAAATACTCCCACTCAAATTGAACCTTTCCATTTGTAGCCTGTAATGGGTGAGGATTGGGTGCCTTACTAGTCTTGTGTGGACGATAGTGAGGAACAATTTGGGAACCTTTAGCCATTTATCTAGAGCCATGCATATAGTGAAATTAAGAAGACTAACTGTAAGATAGAACCATATCAACCCATGCTATAGAAAATACCCATTACTTAGGACACATGTTTGATCAAGTTTATACATGAGACATTAAGAGGGTATCATGAGTTCACCAAAACATTTACATGCATCACTCATCCATTATTGTTACATGGCAACCTTTTACCATACCATTCCATTCATACACATGTAGCATCATCTTATTTTGTTCATCTTCAATTATTGTTTTTGAACAAAACATTTTTAAACTTTTTTAAGCATCACCACATGAAAAATGATGAACTCTAATTGTGGTAATAAAGGTTCAAAGATAGCTCGACCAAAAGTCCATTCCCATCACACTCGTTATCAAGCTAGGATCATGGAAGAAGAGCAGAGTGTCTGTATTGAGAAGATGGAAAAGGCTCAAGAGGAAAAAA